>JAWMRA010000113.1:26881785-27138895 GCA_035584735.1 Pseudotriccus pelzelni
TAAAAAATCCAATGCGCAGGCTGGAAGGTGTAAAGACCTTCCCCGGTTCTTCGTTCGCGAAGACTGGCCATTTATTTCTAGGGACTTCTGAGTCTTTTGAAACCACTGGGGGGAGGGAGGAAAGAAAAATCTCTTATCTGGAGTTGAACTTTCTTGTAGATATGCATCTTTAACACCTGTGCTTTACGGGACTGGGAGTGGTGGTGATTAGCTAACTGCTCCCGAGCTGCAGGAATTTGTGACTGGTAGACCAAAGCTTTACTGGCAAACTGCAGCATCGTTCAGGACATTGTAAATGTTCATGTTCTGAAAATCAAGCCCATTTCAGTTCCTCCTGCCAATATGTGAGCCATCCCAAACTATTAGCTGCTTTTGAAAAGCTTACCCGGCTTGCCTGAGGGTAGTAGGATTTTACATGGCATGGAAAACTCTTGACTTGCTGTTACTTGCTTATAATAGATTAGACAAGTTAGAATTTGACCATTAGGTCCTTGTTCTGTTTTTCTTAGTTTGTATATACTGCTGGCAGTGCCAGGACATCGTAGTTTTGACCTACAAGCAGTTGAATGTTAAGAAATGTCTGCTTATTTATAACCAGCAAGCACAAATATTGTCTTTTCATGTAGCAGCAGCTACAAGCAAATATACTTTAATATAATTTTGTTGATTTAGCATATAGCTATCTGGTCTTTGCATCAGTCAGCAAAATTGGAGATGTCGGGTCTGGTCTAAAGCAATTCAGCAACAAAGACTTGGTATTTTAAGACAAGATTTTTGCGAGATTTACAGCCTGCATTTACTTTCATAGAACTATTATTACATATAAGTGAAGTGAGGTTAAAATTTGTACAAGGAGGCATGGTTCAATGATAACTACTCAAATGTCAAAAGGGTTTCATGCACAGACAAGTTATATTTAATACATATTTTATGATGCAGTTAGTTCCTAAATGTGTGAAAACGATCACCTGATAAACTTTATATGCTGGCACCTTCTTGTACTTGGCACATTTTTGTTTTACACCTGGCTCACATTCCCATGGAAATTGGAGTTTCTTTTATTCCACTATTTTGCCTCATGGGAATCCTTTCTTGCTGAAAGTTCTTACACAAATTATGTTCTAATGCTTTTATAATCTTGAACACACCCATAGTTCATAGTGAACCATCTTCATACACAGGAAGTATTGCTACTGATATTCCAAGTCAGAATAACACCTTTAGAAGGTTGGGTTTTAATGTTACACTGTTTTATGTTATCTGGCTGCATGTGATGAGAACTGTCCAAAAATGAGACACTGTCACCAAGCAGCCCAAGTGCAGAAAACTGCAATCTTCTATGTATTTATTGAGTCCCCAAGTAAAAAAAAGACAAAAAACAAACCACCAAAATTAAGTATCTAAATTGCACAGTGTTGATGAGGCACTGACCAGCATGAAAGATCAGCCACTGGGGGTGAGGCTGCCTCCACTGCAGGTACTGATCAGGCACAGTGGAGTTGGCTTGGGTGCCCTGAAAAATGCCAGCCTGATTACAGGCAGCAGGATGTTTCTGCCAGAAACAACTGCTGTGATAGAGCACGTGGGAAAGGAGCTATGAGAGTTCTGGATTCTGGGGCATTCAAGGCTTATCTTCTTGTAGACTTGTCTTGAGGGGTTCCTGCACTGATTCCTGCGTTAGTGAGTGGCATGGCCAAAGTGCGTCTGAGCTGGGTCAACTGCTGCCCCTGGGTTGCTGCTTAGAAGTGACCCAGGTGCTCAGTACCTTTGATGACATGGATGAAGTTACTGAAAATGTATTGTAATTTGCTATTGTAGTTTAGCCTTTTAGCTCTGGTGGGTCTGGTTGGTTGGGCCCCGGCAGTATGCCTCAGAGCAGCCAGTTTCCGTGCTTCATTGTGGGAACTCAGGACTTGGCAGGCATGGACATGCTGTGCTTTGCAAAATATATTTGTGTTTTCTGGATGCTCTGAATAGTCTGAATACCTGAAGCTATAGCATTAATGACAATTAGGAAGTAACTTGAAGACTTTTTTGTTTGTTTGTTTGAAGCTTTTGGTTAGCTTTGCATAGTTATCTTATCGATGCGTTAACTGAGAACCTCTGAAAACATGGAGCAGAATCAGTTTTGCTGTGCTTGAAGGCTTGTGTTACTGCAGAGCAGGTAGAGGTTGAGGCAGGTAGTTACCTTTAAGGGCTGAGGAATGCCTATTTCTGTGTTGGTAGAAGAGGACATCGTGGAAGTGCTCTGACCTTTGAAGACTTTCAAAGAAAATAGATTGCTAATACTAGTTAGCAGTGTGCTCCGGGAAGTGAGGACTATTAAAGGAATCCTATTGTTTTCACTCAACATGCATTCCCGGTGGAGTCCTTAGTGAGTCTGTCTGAGCTGAAGAAAAACCTTCAGGGCTTGACCCGTCAGGTACTTAGTCATTTTCATGTTTTTGAAGTATTTAGCTTGTCACATACTAATTTGAAAAAATCCCAAAAGTTGTTCAAATGATCCTGGGACAAAACCTTATTTGTCTGGCTTTCTGGAGTAATCTGCTCCTTCACAAAAGTGGGAGACTGCTTTTTAGTTCTTTTGCGTAACACTGGGGCTTTGAATGGTAACCTCCACTGAAAAACAATTTCCCCAGAAATGATGGGCAGCCCAGTCACTCGGTAACAGGACTCCAGTGACATGATAGCTCTCCAATTCTGTTCTAGACAGTGGTGAGTTGTTCTGCCTGATGGCTGTCTGGTGTAGGTGTAAACTGGGCAAGTGATCTGGTGTTGGAAAGACAAAATCCTTGCAATGGGTTATAACTGATAATATTTTAATTTTCTTGACAGCAAGTGGCTGAACTGTGCTGAGAGCGACAGTGCACTGCAACTGTATTAACTATGGGTTCTGCAGAAGCAGTAACACTGGAGATTTGAACTACTTTTCTTTCCCTTTGAGTGACATTGTTCAGTCGGAACCACACTTCTCAGCTGTTTGTGGAAGTGGAAGACGTGAGCCATGAACCTGATTTGCACAAGCACAAACATCTGTAGAGTTTTAAAGCAGTGGCTGTAGTGGATCTGCCGTCTTTAACAGCCAGCCCTGCATCCTGTTCTGACTGGATGCACAACTTCTAATGCTCAGCTCCTCTTTTATCCATTTGCAGCAAAATCTCTGCTGCTTGTTGAGCTTATTTTTGCAGTGCTAATATTGTTGATGCATCTTGAGACCCATAATTGTTCCTCTCAGAAAGCTGACATATAGGTAAGTAAAATGGTTACTTACATATCTGTAAATACTGCTGCCAAAACCCAGCGAATCCCTTTTTTTATCTTAGTGCGAAAATTGTTTCTAATATACAACACATTTCTAATTTAGCCCTCACATCCGCATTATTACTATTTAAATGCCATATCATATCTGTGGCACTGTTTGATGTATTCTGGATAGGAAGGGAGTTCTGCTCAAGCTGTATCAGATGTAACTCCATATGGCATTGTTGTGTGCGGCTAAGATGCTTGCCAGTTCCAATTTGGAACATGACATTCAATGCAAATATATCATGATACAACTGCGTTGCAAGGGTTTGAGCTGATTGCTGTGCTCTGCTGGTTGTAGGAATATATGGTTACAATGTTGAAGTTACGGAATATGCTTTTGCATTCAATGCTTAATGGGACAGAGATGCAGATAACTTTTATTTCTTTGTCTTATGAGTGTGCAATGCACTAAGCATTGTATGAGATGGCTTAAGAGGGGCTTTGTTTACAGGGTACAATCAAAAGAGAACATTTTGCATGTGTTATAATGATGTAATATTGCACACACCTACTCTGAAGCGAAGAAAAAGAAAAATATGTTACGTTTCTGAATTACCGGAGTCCGTGCTGCCAGACATAGGTCCTAAAGGTTCAAACAAAGGCAGAAGTAGTTCTGAATGGGTGGTTGAGAGTAAGGAGATGATCTGCCTGTATGGTTGGGGATTTGAATTCAAGGTTCTCTTTTAAAATATTGTCACCACATGCTTCAGAGGGGACAGGTGGTTGGTGGGTTGTTATCTTCCTCTTCCTCCTCTGATACCAGCTAGTGAGCCACAGTGACGCAGGGGAGATCATGCTGTGCTTAGGAAGGCTTAGTGATGTGCAGTGCAGTACCTTCTCCTGCCCCTTCCTTGATGAAGGCTCTGATCTGCTGTCTTCTCCTGTATACATTTGCAGTGATAGTTGTGTACAACAGATCATTGTAAAACCATGTAAGATTTGCCTTTTCTGCATCTGTTGGCTTACCATCATCTGTGCTCTCTCCGAGTGTTTTCCTGAGTGTGTTCTTCCTACATATTGCATGTCAGCATCTTGGCTTCTTTGAAACATTGTCTGTCTTTTGCTTTCTATGATCAGCATGTACAGTTCATCCTGGAATTAAAATCCATATCAAAGATTATCTTAGGCTTTATGTACAGGAAAAACAAATCCCCTAAATTTCGTGTAATATGCCATTTATTTTGACCCAGTGTACAGATAAGCTAGAAATGCAAGTATGTCCAGAATTGTTCGTAATACCATGGGAAAACCAATTGTAGTAGCATGCTATATGTACAGCAGAGCTTCTCTTAAAAAAAGGAGGAGTAAAAATAAAGGATCAAAAGTCAAACAAGTGCTTACCCTGTTGTTCATAGTGACAAGTGAAGTATAAAAAAAAATTAGAAGTCATTGAAACCATTTTAGGATATTACTTCTGAAAAAGACTGCCTTTTTGCCTGTTATATTAGAACTTTCTAACATCATTTTGCAAGCGGAAAAAAATTCATGGTAAAAAGAAATAAATGTCATGGCAGAACACGGGCAGAGCAGGAACAGATGCTGATCAGGTCATCTTGTTAGTGACTTGAAAACGCCACTGCGGTTGGGGACAGAACCGACAGCCTATGTTGAGAAATGTATCACTGGTGAGTTGCACAAGCTGTTAGGGAACGAGAAGTGTGGAGATTGAGAGATAAACCTGGGATCCTGGAAACTCTTATAGCAGGCTGAAACACTGTTCTGTTGTCAGTAACAGTCCTCGATGCCTGAAATAAAATCCATTTTTCATAGGCTGTCGGCAAGAGATTTTGAAAGAATTGTCTGACGTGTTTTCAAGCTGCGTGCAAATCAAAAGGAGTATTACTCTGAAATCCACATGATAAAATGTTCAATTCATGTGATAAAATATTTTAAATCCTTCTTAAGGGGACTAAACTTGTTAGCAGATGCTGGTTGACACAGTTACAAATGCAGCAACAGAGGTGCAAACTTGGTGGCTTGTCTGCTGACAGCCGCATAGCTAAATTGGGAGTAAACCAATATTGGACATGACTTGCAATATATTTAAGTTCCTAATAATGTACCACCTACAGGGTATGAGATGGCTCAACTGCTTTGTGTATGGAGCTATTTACAGAGATCCTGAGCCAGCATGCAAAACATTGTGTGAGAGACTTCGTGTTAGAATGTGCCAATAACACCGGATTTGAATGACTGGAAAAAAAAAGTTTTCCATATAAAAGAGGGTGATGGCACCAGAGGCTCCTGCAGCTCTGAGCTTTCAGTAATTTGCAGTGACAATTCTTTTCCCTCATGGCCTGTGTTTGTCTAATTTTGCTTATTCCAGCGTCTTGTTTGTTCAGGGAAAATATAAAGAAGGAGGTTTGGCTTTTGTATCTATTGAAGGCCATATGAATGGTTGCTGGATGAATGTTGTGTCATAAAGGGTAACAATTTTGCTTGAAATGTTTTACACTGTGTTAAATACTGCGAATATTACAAGTAATGTTAATATTGCTTCTAGTCTACGTTCTCAAATTCGAAGTCAAGGTTGCAAAGAACATGTGATGACCCTAAACACTATAAGTTTTAAATAATTAGGAGAGTTTTTACCTGTCTTCTAGTTTTTTGAGACTTTTTAAGACTGCTCTTTCTTGTGTTTTCAAACTTGGGTCTTCGTAACAGGAGCTTGAGGGTAGAAACGTAAAAAAAGAACATACAAGTGAAAGCTGGAATTTCCATGTAGCTTGTGTGGACCAGAGCATTTTAAAAAATCCCACAAATGAAGCAATTCTGAATTGATCTTTGAACTTTTTCTCATGTAACTACACTTGATTTGTCTGCGTGGTGCTTTTTGTGTGTGCGTTGTAGCTGTGTCACTTTAAAGGCAGATGTTTGAGGCGTTTTGCTTGTTTTGCCAGTCCTTTAAAATGCTCATGAAAGTTACCAAAAGGACTGACCTCCAGTGGTTTTGGAGAAAAAAAAAGATTCACAGAGTACAATCTGTGAAGGCTCTGCAACCATAATTTTCGGAACACTTAGTATTTCTGTTTCATTATTTGATTGCATGGATTAGTATGACCTGATCTCAGTTAATTTTTTTTTATAGAGAATTTTTCCCCCTACTTCCCCTTTCTTTCTTTATTTTGTCTTTGCATCTTGTGGGGGGGGAGGGCTTGACTTTACATTACATAACTGTTCATTCACAACTTACCTTTGGGAAGATTTGTGTCTATGTAGTCATTCTGACTAAAATCTCCTGTGTGAAACAAGGAATTTGCATTTCAGTTGCAGAGAACAGAATCTGTCTGTTTTGGTGTTTTCTGTTTTTCCCATCACCATGGTGTCTTAGCACTTGGTAATTTTGCAGGCTGAAAAAGAGCAAACTAAGTTTATTAAGAAAACAGAGATAAATCAAGACAGATCAAGACAGATCATTTACTTGATGATGCAGTACAGTTTAAGAATTTGATAAAATGTATGTAAATTCACTAACCCTGAGCATGAAGCTAAGGTTGATGCAAGGGAGAGACACTCAGCTACAGTATTTTTTCTCTGAAAAATATTCTTCTGGCAGTGGTGGTGTCTGGCATCCTACACACCCAGCAAGCAGAGGGAATCAGTGTAGCTTTGCATTGTTTCTTCTTTCCAGTTGGCTGTGAAGAGCAGATATAAAAAGGTGACAAAATCTTTCTGATGTGAGTGTTTTGGGAAGTGTGCATGTGGAATGCAAAAGACATGGAGTTGAGATTCTTTGTTAAGAAGAAAGTTGGCAGGTTGAAAAGGACATGCTTTAAACCCAACATGACAGTTGGTTCATTCTTTTCCTTTAGCCTTTTCTCAGTAAGTGCAATTAGTCCTCTTACTGCATTGCCTCCATGGGTCACTCATAGAGACTTGTAGTATTTTTAAGTTTTAGTTACAAATGAAATCATGTAAAGACAAAAATGCACAAAACCTAGAAAAAGTTTTCAACCCTGAATTCGTCTAAGGCTGACATTCTTTTTCCATTGCTTTGTAGCTGTTTTAACTCCTGCTTGGAATTGGGACAGTTGTAGATTAGGATGAGTAAATTAGCCAGGTGTATAATAATTTTACTGTAATGGATCATGGAAAAGTGAGGTAGGGTAGGAATGACAGAAATAAAATAGAGATTGAAGAAGATGGGTCAAAAAAGTTGCATTTCTAACAGTTATTCTGATTTTAAAAAGAATTGGGTAGGGGCATCAGAAACTGATGATTGTAAAATGAGGACAAACATCATCTGATTTAATTATTAAAGCGGAATAAAACTTTAAACATCTAGATGAATTATGATACAATGCCTGGAAATATACAAGAGTACAGATACGTTGAATGGAAAGAACAAATCCTCGTTATTGTATTTACTAGCATGTCAACCTCAGAGCCAATCGGCAGACTACTTTAATTAATTTATGCCTTTGTATTTCAGGCCAATGAAAATCCTTGTTTCAGGACTTTCTTCAGTATTTGTAACCATCATCCTTTCCCAGATTCCCCAGTCGCTTGACTAACCTAGATTGTTATGTAAACAGGGACTCTATTCTGCAGTGACTCTTAGATCTATTTCAGTGTTTATATGCTGGGACTATATTTTTCTACCATAGGAAACAAGTAGTTTTGACTCTCTTCACTATGGAAGGTAAATTTAGATGATGCACTTAACAGTACATGCTGAAAATTTTTCTTCGATACAAACTCTGAAAAGTGGGTCTTAGTTTTCTCCAGGGACATTTGCAAATTCCTGTGACATCTGTAACATAGTTTATGCAAGTCTCATCCCTAGAGCAAAGAGGATTTGTGTTGCAGTTATGACTTGTTATGAGATTTATAATATCAACAGTTTCAGTGAAACTGGATCAGATTGGATGGCTTACGGAGGAAGCTCCCTTTCCTCATGTTGCCTTCTTTCTGTGGTGAGTCTTTGACAATTCTGATAAAAACTGGTGTTGGCAAGTGGAAAAACGGTAGCTTTTTCATTGGTAATACCTAGGCCTTGGCACTACACTAGAAAAAGAGGAAGGGAATCTGGGAAGCTGATACTCTAGAGGGCAAAAATTAGAGAAGTAGGTGAGCGATTTCCCATCTAGTATGTGCAATGCTGCTAGTCCTCCTTTTGTGTAGGAGTCCCACTTACTGAGAGACTGGGATGTGGGTTGTTTGTAGCATACTGCTGCAAACTTTGATGTGAAAGTGAGAACTTACTGAAGTGAGGTGGAACGCACCAGCTGAAATACAACATTAAGCAAGTCTGCTTAGGATTGCTGTAATACAGGCAATAAAGTCATAAACATAGCTGATCAAAATAGCTCATGGAAATAAACAGAATATAGCTTTAATTCACTGTCTTTCCTGACCAACTCAAGTATGAGTTAGCCACACCACAGGAAGCCGCACTGTCTGTGTCTGATTTAGTACAGTGTTCAGGTACCATGAGGATGAACACACATAAAAGTATATATAGATTAACAAGGGGCATTAAACCCTGTGGAGGAAAACAGAAGAGGATTGTCTAAGCATTGAGCATTCTTTTAAAAATGTACAAGCTTCGTTCTGCATGACCTTTTTTATTGCTAGCCTCAAATAAAACAATGGAGTTTATCCTTTGGGCTGATGGAGCTGAAGTGCAGATAACAAAAAAATATTCTATTATCCTATCAAAGGAATCTGGACCTTGACTAAAAGAAAGAGATAAGGCCTTTCATGTGAGCCTTATCTGTATGTTTCTGTATCTTCTTCATCAGTTGTGATAGCTTCTGAATAAAATGAATGGAAAACATTTTTACTGATGTTAGGCAAGTAATGCATTTCTTGGCACTTAAAGAAGTGGTAATATACTAGTCCAACTTGAATGGTGAAGGAGGTTTTTGAAGTTGTTTTCACCATCTACAGCCTGAGTCTCTCTTTGTTGCCAAGGAGAAAAATTCTAACTAAATTTTTAAGACTGCAGAAGGACGTATGGTCAACAAGGTACTGTAATTCTGGGTATTATTTTCTTCCAGTTGCAGTTGTTAAAAAAAGGTTCAGTTCTTTGTAAACTGCACTGACGTAAAGAGGACCAGCTTTGGTATTAGTGGTGGGAATGCAGCTATTCAGCCAGGAGAGGTATTCAGAATTTCTTCTTTAAGGAGCTTCATTTGGGAGCTAAACTGTGATATTAAGTTTCCTGTGGAGCCCGTAAGTTAAAGTGTGCCTTTGCAGAACAACTCAGAGAAGTGGTGTCTGTCTCTAAACCAGTTTCACAGAGAAAGTAGATGCATAACACAGGCACCCAAATTTAGATGTCTAAAGAAGACTGTCTGAATATTATCCTAGAGTGTATGTTGCCATAGTCACGGGGAAGACAATCTGTATCCCGTGAAGTATTCCTGCCTTATAATGATTTCATTGAATAACTGTTGTAGTTATTTGCTCTTCTGTGAAAACAAAATTATGAGTCTAGTCAGGGCATTATTTTTGTGTTTAGGAATATGATTGGATTTTTCTGTAACAGAGAGAGTGAACAAATATATGTACTATAGTCTCTTTCAGTGAAGCCCGGTCTAATTTCACCCACACTGATGCTCAAAACTGGGACTGAAAGAATACACAAGAAGAGCGTGTGTAGGCTTCTAATGTGCCTTTTTCATGAAATATCTTTTACACCACCTATGTTATCCCTTGTTTTTACTGCAGACATGTTGCATTTCTTTTCCTGCACTGTGCCAGATATTTGATGTTCAGTGGTAAATGGAATAGGGAAAATTTCCTCCCACTCCGGTCCTCTGTGCAGAACAAATGTGGAATAGGAATGATAATTAATATAAATCCATTGCCAAGGGCCTAGTGTTAAGAGGAATTTAGCCCTCATGCATTAAGGTTATATTGTGATTGTTCCTAAAAAAGGTGCCTTCTTTAGAAAGGCAGTTGTTACTAGCAACAGCCTAGGTATATTATGAAATAGACCACCGGTCTGCTTAATGTGTGATGTTAAATAATTACTGTGTGAATTTTACAGCCACATCTCTTGTACCACATGAAAGCATGTTTTTATTGGAAATTTTAGGATCTGTTTGTTATCCATACCACTGTATTGACTTTGATAGATAGAATTAACTTGGGCACCTGGTTTACACAGAGAGGCCAGTGGATTGCTGAACCTGCTGTCTGGTCAGATGGGAATCACAGCTGTTCTTTCAGAGCTCAGCATCGCGGGAGTCCTCTGTGTCTTCTGAACCCAGAGCAACCTTTCTAACAATGTCTTCAAGGCTCTAAATCTTTTAGCGTAAAACTATTGCAATTGGTGTTTGGAGAATTAAATCAACATAAAATTTATCTATTGCTTAGCAAGGTCAATGACCAGCTCATAGGCTGGGATTACATTGTACTTTCTGAAGGCTTATTAAAAGATGCAATTTGTATTTCATCTTCATTAAATGGTTTTGAATCTTAGAATTAAACTCTTCAGGCCAAGCTGGGAGATTTCATCACAGCTGTATATATTGCATAACCCCCTAGAGTGCAGGCTCTGTAGTTTATGTAGAAATCCTTGGGAAATAGGACATAGTCTCTGACTGACAGTTGTGTTACAGTAACAGCATAACTCACATCTTTGTAGCAGATCTGACTGAATTCTTGTCTGCAGGTTTTTTAGTTTCCAGTTAAGTCAGTTACTGGCAAGAGGGTTTAGCTGGAGATGATACCTTTTTTTTTTTTTTTTTTTAAAGTGTACTGACTGGTCCCTTGTGGCCCTGTTCAAATATGCATTGCACTTGATTGTGGGCAAAAAGGCCGCATACCTTACTTTTCACAGTGTACAAATAGTGAGCAGGTAGGGGAGAAAAGAAGACAGAGAAGCAGGTAACTGTTAATGCAGGTACAAAATATTTATTTGTCTCACTCTTCTGAAATAGGGATTAGAAGAGGCCTTATTAAATTGTTTCACTGGTGCTGCTCCATACTGCTGGGTATTGACAACAAAACGTAATACGAGTCTTTTTTCCTCATACCAAATCAAACCAAAGGTACATTAGAACTGGACTTGCTGGAGGAAGAAAGCATAACACTCTGCTTTTTTAATTGAGTTTTTCATGGACATCACAGTATCAGCATTGTGTATAGAGCAACCAGTTGCACAAGATAAACAAAGAAATGTTGCATTTCTGAAGTTTCACAAGCTTTAAAATAAAATAATCTAAAATACACAACAAGTAAGGTGTGTCTTACAGCTTGTTTCTTCAGTTTGATGGGAACCTTTTTTATAGAACCTAAACTATCATGTGGCTGCTACCAAGCACCCATAATTTTGTGCCCAGCTCTCATGTAAAAACTCTTGTCATTGGTTGTGTTTTGCTTTTGACCACTAGAAACCTCAGCCACTGTTGTGTTTGCTGTGGCTACACGTGCAGCAACCACAGAAAGTTGTTTTAAACCACTGATCAGAGTTCTGTTTCTTTGGTCACTGCTTTAGCATAATTTTTTGTTTATGCTTTTGTGTTCACTTTTGCCTTCAGAAGACAGCAGCATAAAAGTTATGTTTTTAAAGAAAGATTTTTTCAGTTTCAAACACTAGCAGGAATGGCTAACTGACTGTCTCCTTAGCTCTGAGTTTGGTCAGTGGCACTAGAGCAACAGCTATCGTTAATAATTGCAGGGTTTGATATTCTGTAGGAATCCAGTTACTGCAGTAGCCTGGAAATGTGAATAATTTGGCACATGGTTTGTACTGAGAACTGGGAAAATCTCCAAGCTGAAATTTGCAATGGAAGATATTAACACAGTAGAAGCGACTAAAGAAAATTTCATTTGGACGTGAAGGATTACCCTCTGTTAAGACAGCTGTGTCTCTCCCTGTCTGCATGTCCTTTGAAATCTTGCTTTAGTCTAACAGTAGGACGTTCTGTAGTACACACTTTGGGAAGCATTAGGAGTTTACCTCACTGTATCTTCTCTGCTACCATCTTCAGTCTCTCTCCTTTTCCCCTATCAAATTTTGAAGAATCTCTCAGATAACAGATACTCCTGAAAACCCACTACTACCAAAGAAAAGATTATATTGCAAGGTGGGGCAGACCAGTGAGCATGACAACACTTCACGATATTTCTCTAGTTCTGTTAGGCTGGGACTGAAGTCTTGCTCAGCCTAATGAAAAAACACCTTTTCAGGCTGAAGCCTGACGGCAGTAATCTCTGCCTGTTGCTGCCAGGACGGTGACTGCCCTGAGAGGCTGCTCTCATAAATCTGCCCTCTCTGAAAAATGCTTCATTCTGTATGGGTCGTCTTTATGGGGGATCTGAATTAGTGCTGGGAAAGGCAACACTAGGAGGGAGAATGCTGAATTGGACTTCAGCAATTTTTTGGCTATTTTCCTAACCTTTTGAGGTCCAGAGAAAATACCTTTTAAATTGCTGTGATCCTTTCTTCACTGCACCTTTGCTTTCTTAACCTTGAGCTGTGTTTCATAGTCTCTAATGGGACACATGCAGGGTTTATTTTCTGTAGAAGAAACTGCAGATGAGACTCCAAGTGTAATCTCTGTAGGTTTAACAGATTTTTTTCTTTCACTGTTAGAGAATGATAATGGTAAAAAAGATCATCACTGTTGTTTAATACCCATGAGTTCTGCTTGTCTGGATCTTGAATGTAGAGTTTACCTGTTAACACCTGGTAGCTAATGAGGCAGTTCATCCTGTTTTGTGTTATCCCATTATTATACCCTGAGTCTGTCTTGCTCCTCATTCACTTCAGGAATACCCCAGCTGGGCCATTGCTGGCTTCTGGGGCCTCCCAGCTGTACTTGTTGTGCCTCTGCTTGTGTGGAGCAGATATGAAGTGGTTTCCTGTGGATGTGGGTTAATCCTGGGGCAAATCCTTGGCTTGCCTTGGTCCCAGCTGTGGGACCGTATCCTGCTACTGGGGCCACAGTGAATCAAACAGCAAGCTTGACCAAAAAGACTGAGCTTTACAGGTGCAATTTAACCACTGGATGGCAAGTTATGAACATTTGAGATGCATGTTCTCATTAAAGATCTAGGACTTTTGAGAAAACAGCAGATCTCCAGGTAGGAAGAGGGCTGGATAACTGGCACGTTTTATTATAAGTGGACTGGCATGTTTTATTATAAGTGGGCACTCAGTTTGGAAAAGAAGTTGTTTGACTGTGGCATTGTTTGGTTGGGGCAGGGAGGAGCAGCACCAGTGGGGTTTGATTTTGCTTTAAGAAGAGGCATGCAGGAGAGAGGTATTGGCAGAAACATGCACATTACCTTTATTTATTACTAAATTAAACTCTTTAAAGGCAAAAGGCAGTGCAGAAAAAGGCAGTTGGTTAGAGGATGAGGATGGTCACCTCACAAACAGGGATTTAGACAAGCAGAGGTATTTCATGCTTTCTTTGCCTCTGTCTTCAACATTTGTGATGTGCTAAGGGAGTCCCAGTGGCCTGAGCTGGAGGCCCATGGCTGCAAAATAAACTCTCAGATGACCTTGAAGTTGTGAGGGATCTCCTGCTCTAGCTGGATCCCTATAACTCTATAAGGCCTGATGGGATTTACCTGAGAACGCTTAAAGAGCTGGCTGATGTCATCATGAGGCCTCTCTCAATGATTTTTGAATGCTCTTGGGAATCTGGAGAGGTTCCAGTTGACTGGAAGCTGGTGAACATTGTCCTGATTTTCAAGAAGGGCAAGAAGGAGGACTCCAGGAACTACAGGCCAGTCAGTCTCACTTCAGTGCCTGGTAAAGTTATGGAGAAGATTATTCTGGGAGTTATTGAAAAAAACCTGAAGGACAGTGCAGTCACTGGTCACAGCAAGCATGGATTCATGAAAGTCCTGCTTATCCAACCTGATTTCCTTCTATGACAAAGTAACCCACCTAGCTGATCAAGGGAAGCCAGTTGATGTCATCTTTTTGGATTTCAGTGAAGCTTTTGATACTGTCTCTTGTAGGATCCTTCTGGACAGAGTGTCCAGCACACAGCTGGATAAACACATCATGCGGTGGGTGAGCAATTGGCTCAGGGGTCGAGCACACAGGGTAACAGTGAATGCGGTGAAGTCAGACTGGTGACCTGTCACTGGTGGGGTTCCATCTTGGACCCTGTGCTCTTCAGCATCACCAGCTGATAAAGGGAGGGGATTGTCCCGCTCTGCTCTGCACTGGGGCGGCCTCACCTTGAATATTGTGTGCAGTTTTGGGCACCACAATAGAAGAAAGATATTAAACTGCTAGAGATTGTCCAAAGGAGGGCAACAAAGACAATGAAATGCCTTGAGGGGAAGCCGTATGAGGAGCGGCTGAGGTCGCTTGGTCTGTTCAGCCTGGAGAATAGGAGACTGAGAGGAGACCTCATTGCAGTTACAACTTCCTCATATCGAGAAGAGGAGGGGCAGACACTGATCGTTTCTCTGTGGTTACCAACGACAGGACATGAGGGAATGACCTGAAGTTGCGTCAGGGGAGGTTTAGGTTGAATATTAGAACAGCGTTCTTCCCTCAGAGGGTGGCTGGGCACTGGAACAGGCTCCCAGGGCAGTGCTCACAGCACCAAGCCTGACAGAGTTCAAGAAGCGTTTGGACAATGCTCTCAGGCACATGGGGCTCTCCTGTGTTTGGCCAGCAGTTGGATTTTGATGATCCTCGTGAGGCCCTTCCAACTCAGGATATTCTGAGATTCTGTTCTCCTTTCCTTTTTTATTTGTAGGAGTAGAAAAGTGGTGATCTGATGGGGATTGTTCCTCATAGACCCAAAAGAAGATAAACTGGGCCCATATGCTGGGCCAGCAAGCAGAGGATAGCTGATAGTCACAACCCTTTTGCTCCATCACTGAGCAGCATATGCCTTGTCCCCCTTTCTCCTAAAACTGTTTTCTGATGTTCCTGTTTCTTCCTCATTTCTGTGTCCTTTCCTTTCCTTTTGAACTCCTTCTCCAGATTAAAGAAAAATAGCCTCCATTTATTTTAATGGTCCATATTTCTATCTGTGGTTGTTGCATCTGTTTTTGAACAAACTGTTCCAGTTCAAAGGGGAACAGTTCTAAAAGAGGTTGATCTCCACTTCTGGATGCTGATGTTTTGTCTGCTGAAAAATTGACTTTTCTGGTCACTGGTAAAATACATTTGGAAAGATATGGAGCATCTGTTCATAACTTGTCAAGCAGATGGAGCCGATTAAGTGAAAAAGCATTTTTGTGCCCATAGCCCCTTTAAAGCATTGCCCTCCAGCTTCTTTCTTTAGAAAGTGTATATTGCAGAAGACTTACTGAGTTAACTGTAATTGCTATTAGTAAGTCCAAATGCCCCCAATCAGAATTAACCACAATACTGAGTCTGGATGGTTTCATCTGAATAATTTTCTCTAATGCCTTAGCAGACTTAACTCTAAGTCAGATCACTGTGTTTTGTGCAGAGGAAAACTGAGTTTTCCAGTTTAATGAAGTGCTTTGGATATGCAAATAGTGAGATATATAGTAAGTTAACAGGATGATACAATTTAGACATTTAGATAAATTTTGACAGAGTTCCTCACAGAAGGCATTCAGGTAATAGGATAAGTAATTACAGAGCAAAAGGCAGTGGTGTGTAGTTATTAGGAACTGGCCGAAAGATGCAAGTAGGAGTTTATCTCATGAATTTTCATAGTGGTTCGAGTGTTGCAGCATATCTGTTCCTGATAATTTGTTTGAATTCTTTGCCTTTGTTGCTGAAATTATGATCAAGTCTAATCATGAATGTAACCGTCATGGATTTTACTGTCAGTTAATAGGATCATTTGTGTAGAGGAGTAAATGAGTTGTTTAGAATATAGAAATATTTCTTCTCCTTAAGTTGGAGGTAGCCAGCTAAACTGAAAAGCAATACATTTTTCAAAATAATAAATAGCTTTCTACATAAAATGGACTTAACAGAGCCCCCCCAAGAAAATAAAGTTTCAGTGTAGAGGAATATTTGCCTTCATTTTGATCTGTGAAGCTGTTACTAGTGATGATCCTGCAGCCTTCAGAGAGGCCTGCCTCCTGTCACTGTGAGTGCACTGCAAGGAGTGGAGTGGAACTCAGTGTGGTCTGACAGCTACTTTGCCTTCAGTGACAGGTTCTCCTCTATGCAGATAACTTTCCAGGTGTTCCTCTTCTGCAGCAGGGCAGGATATATTACAGCACTGTTAGCCTGGAGAAGGATCAAAGATACAGAGTTTTAAATAGAAGATTTGGGGTGTTTGTTTTTGAGCCTATCTTTGAAGGGGAATATCTCCTTCAAAGTGGCTTGGACAATTCTGTGCTGAAGCACACTTGCCTGGTTTTGGGACAGAACACACTCAAGAGTAGTCTTTTTAAAAGCAGAGGTGCTTTTTTTGCCTTACCAGTCAAATGAAAGTGGGAGAAAATTTTTTGTGATTATGTATTCTTGTAGTAAACTGAACCTGCTTACTAGCAGAAGCAGAAGTCTCTTTGTCTTTCTTATTTTTTCTACCATTGCTGCATAGAGCAAATGCTCTTTCAGCTTTGCTAAGTTTGTGGTTGCAGACTTCCTCCCTCTGTCCTCCCTCCAGCAACCTCAGCCTTACACCCAGTCTCCCAAATCTGCCTGTATGAAGGAGAATTTTGGGTTTTGTCTTCTAAAAATCCAACTCTCTATTCACTTATCTTTGAAAATAAACATACTGTATATAAAATGATTGCAGGTGGGCAACCAACTATTCTACTGAATCAGGAAAACAAGGAAATTAAAAACCTTTTATATAAAAGTTGGGCTATGACTAGAAAATTTCTTTATCTACCATTTTTCTTTTCCTTCCTAAGTCCTCAGTTTTGCCATCTGCACTCTCACTAGGGGCTGGGATTTGGCTGTGTGTGAAGTAGGGTAAGGCAACTGAAAAATTTTTCTTGGAAAAATTGCTGCGAAAGGTGTTCTGCATTGGAATGGTAACTGCTGAAAAGGAAGTGCTTCCCTGCTTTCTTTATGGACTTCATAATGATTGCTGCTGCAATTTTCCTGTGCTTTATGTTTATTTTCAGGTAGAATCTGTTAGTAATAGAGACATATATTCACTTCTAGCATTTACAGTTATAAATTCAATGTCTTTCCTTTTCACAAGTTCAGAAGCTCCTTAATTGTCACTGTTGAGTAAACTGGGCTCAGCCTTTTAAACATTCTCTGTCCTGCCCTTATAGCCTGGGTTTGAAGAGGAGTGTACATGGACTTTTTCTTCCCCATGAGGGCAACGTGAGCCAAACTGTTCTGTAGCCGAATTCCATTCTCTTCTTTTTGGCAACTTCGCAGAATGGCTTATGGTATGTGGAGTTCGGTGCAATTCCATTGGAATTTGCTAGAGTTGCACTGATTTATACCTGGTGTGAATCTCATCTTTCCAAAATATTACTGATGCAACAGAAATGCAGGGCTGAAAATTCCTCAACTAAGAAGCAAAGTGATCTTTCTTTTGTTTTGCAGTAAATTAATAGATCATTGTTATCCCTGAATCTTTGTTATCCCTAACTTCAGTTTTCATTATCAGCTGGAAGAAGTTGAATGCTTTCAGTAAGAACATCAATAAAAATACCTTATTCAGTAGTTTCTGGTAGAGTGGAATCCCTGAAACCTTGTTATGACTGTTTTAGAAGCCACCAGAGCATCTATCTCAAATTGATAGGCTGCAAATGTAAACTTTCCAATTACTGGAATAGATGTCAGTATTCCTATGAGCAAGACTTCCCTGTATTGCTTCCAGTACCAGTTTTTCAGCAGGGGCTTAGAAGAGACAGTAGTTGGAAGTACTCTCTTGTGATTGGAACATAAATGGGAAGAGCTTTGTTTTTTTGTGGTTTTGTTTGTTGGTTTGTTTTTTGTCGTTGTGGCACCCAAGCCTTGTTTTACATGATAGAAACATGAATTTTATATTGTTTTCAGAGTATGAATCTCCTCGTTTTGAGATGGTGCATCTCTTTTTCCTGCAAACATCCAGGCAGTCCATAGTGTTGGAGTAGAAGGGTACTTGTGCCTCATAAGGAAGTCAGTCACCAAGTAACCAACTTTTCAGTTTAGTTTTCTGTGATGTGATTCTCTTCCCTCTTCAAACCTTAGTTCTGTGTCCTCAGGCAGCTAATGTTTCACACCTAAAGGCTCTTGTTGTACAGCAGTTGAACTGATTCCGGCACACGTGAGGCCTTACAGTCAAAGAATTGCAGCAGAGAATGTACCGCATATGGTAGGTATATGTTTACAATTGCCCCCCAAATGAATATCACTACATCATTATAAGGGTGTGTTTGCCTTTACAAGATCCCTTGCCTCATAAACAGCCTGGATTTTTTTGTGTATGATGGGGAGAGAAAGCAAAGTGAGGGGCTGTGAAGGTAATGGGGGAAGCTGTTGGAGAGATACATCTGTAAAAGAGCCAATATTGTTTATGGCAACAGCTTCAGGTCTTGAAGGTGAGTGAAATTCCTTCCTTGTAGTTTGGCAACCAGCCTGTTGTACTAGTATGTGCTGTGTAGTTCTAAAAGCAGGAATCCACTTTATTTTTGTTCAACTGTTGTCTTATCAGCAGCTAAATAAATTAGATCTAGTTGTGTGGCTTCTAGGATTCTGTGTGTTTTGAGTTAAATTCACTGCTGCAGCCAGTGTAGTTCATTGTAAGTTCAGTATGTTACTGAATATTTATGAATGAATATTTTTTGTGTTTTACAATGACATTTAGCAATACATTACAGCTAGAGCCAAATAAAATAAAACCTCTTACAGAAAGAGCAGACTTGGGGGAATATATCTCATCAGATTCTTGCTTTTCCTTGACAGATAGTTTGGGGACCTGTTCTGGAGTTTTATAAATGACCTGTTTGTGAATCTGGCATAAAATCCTGGCCTTGCTGAAGTTAATGAGTGTTTTACTGCTGAGTCTAGCAGTGGTAACACTGGAATTCTTGCTTCTACCCTTCTGTCCTTCTCCGTTCTTGACGTGTGGGAGGTGCAGCAATGCAGACAGCGGGAGGACTGATCTTTCCTTTCAGCTCAAGAAGTGACTGCATGGAAGGATTTCTGGGGCTGGGCTATCTGTAGAGAATGAACTTTTTTTCCCTACCCTCTGCTCACCACTCTGCTTCCATAACTCTCCCTCCCACCTCCCATGCACTCTCTTTCTCTGTCTCTGGGATTTTCTGTGGAGAGCAAGGAAGGAAAACATAGGAGGAAAGATTGCTGGCTGTTAGCTGAAGCAGGTTCTGCCTTAAATGTTTACATTTGCTCAAGAAAGGAAGGCAGACTGTTTAGATTTGCCTGCTCTTTAAGGGTCTGGACAATATTTGCATTTACTTTTCTGTATCAATACAATTAAACCTAACACAGAGGTGTTTTAAACTTGACTCTCATGTGCAGTGTTCTATCCTTATGCTGACCAATCTGTCTTAGCTCTGTATGATAAGATTGTTTTCTTTGCAACCAAGTTGATCCAAGCGACTTACTCACCTACATTCCTTCTGATTTGCTTGCAAGCTCTTGTTTTGGCCTTGAAATACTTCTGATAATTTTTTTTTGCTGTTGAATTCTCTAAAGTAAAGCTTAGTGACTTTCTTTGACCTCTCAGGTTCTGTCCTGCCCTTCTCCATTAGTGCAATAAATTGTTTTAATTTGCTGGAAAATGTTTTTACTGAGATCTTTATATTTATAATGGCTGTTTTCAGGCTAAGGTAGAAATGAATAGCATATGGCCATTGTGAGAATAAAATATTAATTTTGGCAAATTCAGTCAATTCACAGTGGGTGTTCTTAGCCTTTAAAACAAAATTATCACATATTTGGCACAACTATCAAGTGCCTGGGTTTCGACTCTAAGCCTTAATCACCAAACAAAGAGAGCAATGTGTTATTAACATGTTATGAAGAAGTGGTAGCAATGACTGTGTGAGCTGAGGGTGGGTATTCTACCTGGTTGCTACATGGTAAGAAAGAGGACAGATTGTAAAGCTAGGGCAGGATGCAACAATATACTCAAAATGACTGGTCTCCATGATGTGTTTGAGCCAAGCATGCCAGAACAATGGGTTTGGATTCTAAACCTAGAAGTTCTGTGTCTGGCTGCGCCTGATGTTTGATGTCATCCAGAATATTCAAGTGTGTCTTGGTCCATTGTTATTATCGGGTTTCAAGGAAGAAGAGATTTATGCAATTGAAAAGCAGCAGCAGATTATCGATTGGTTAATTGGAGACTGACTGATTTTAAATACCTGCATAGCACAGCATCTAACGGGCAATGCTGTGTGACAGCAGCATAAGCTGTATCACTTACGACTTCATTGGGCAGAGTGCTGGCAGCTCCTGCAGAATCCTCTCCTTGGGAAATGAGGAAAGTCAGTGTTACACAGGAGGACATTTGAGCTTTTTCTATATGCATGGATACATTGGAGTCACCTTCATTAGCTTCTGAATACTTTACCCTTAGTCTGACTGCAGTCCAGAATGACATTCACGTTTCAGATGGCATGTTGTGGCCCAGTAGTGTTATTCATGATGATTCTCATTTTCATAAGCATCAACAAAGCTTGCTTTCATAAAGTATGTCAGTGCCTCTGTGCCTTACTGGAGCATGATCTTCTGTAGCCCCACCAGCTGATGGAAAATACAGGTCTGGAGACAAGGCCATTTTCTTTTTGTTGTATATAACGTGGTATTGAAGTTATGTCTGTTGTAAAATACTACATGCCCTTATGAAGGCACTTAGGTTGATTCTATTGAAGGAGATCTTCAACCTGGGACAGATCTCCATGACACCATTACTATTAGGGAGCTGACTGGTGCTGTCAGTTATGGATTTGTGAACTGCCTTTGGCATTAGTATTTTAAAGCTGTGAAACCAGCCTTGTAGGATTTGGGCATCTTTTGCAGACAGTGGGCAATTTGGGAGGGAGCACTAAATGGAAGCTTCCTCGAATATAAACATTTTTCTTTCACATAAAACCTAGCTTCAGGAAAATTTTAATACTTTGTAAGAATACTTGGGAAGTTGTACAATATTCTTAAATTCTGTTTTTAAGTGAATTAGACGCGTGTATGTGCATGTAGGTTTGTATGGATGGATATTGGGTTGGAGTTAGATTGCCCAAAGGGAGAGCAATTTTCAGTTACCCTGCTCCCTGTCTGGATTGCTGTTTGGAAGTAGTGTGACAGTATTATTTGCTCCTAGAGGAGAGCATTTTTTATGTGTCTCTCATACACTAAGCAAATATAAACCAGAGGAGAGGAGAGGAAAAAGGAAGGGGAAAAGAAGGGGAAAAGTACATTTCTTAAACAAGATTTTGATCATATATTACTTTTTTCTGAAAACCAATTTACCACTACCAGAACATAAATTTAGTTGTAATTTGAAGGTACTTTGATAATGTGCAAAATGCTTTCCAGAATCTTTAAGTAAGCCATTCTGAGATTGAACCAGTTAACAACTGCCACTAAACATTTCTCCTTTTTTTTATTTTTTTTCGGCACTGTTCAAAGAATCCATGAGGTTTCCACTTTTTTTTTTCAAGGCCTTGTTCAAGACTGGGCATACTGGAAAGTATCTGGAGCAATGGCTTTGTATCAAGCTTCATTCAATTGTGTGAAAGTTGTGTAATGAGATTACTGGCAAAGCAGAGTAATAAATTATGAATAGAACTTAAATGACTGTCTGTCTCATGTTCTGAAATAGCTTCAGTCCACGACTCAGGACTTACCTGAAGTTGTGAGCTGGTGGTTTTATTTGTGGCAGGAGCGTAAGCTTTCTGCAAGTGATTAAACTCTAGTATGTAGCAGCATGCTAGTGTACCAGAAATGGGTCTCTTGAACCTAGTGCTGTGTAACTGGGATTAGTATTTTAATATGTCCCCTGTTGTAGTGTATGATCACCTCACAGAAATTTTTTTTTTCCAAGCTTACTCCCCATTCTTCATCACCTGCCAGTCTGTAAGTAAGGGCCGTTGATTAGCACAGGAATGCGAGTCAGTGTAACCTTGGACTTGATTCTTCCAAGTCCTGGGTTTGTAATCCGCAGATGTCATCCCTCATCTGGGGGGCTGCATGTGTCTGTGTCACTGCGCCTTTCTGCCACCCTCTGCACATTGCAGTCTGTGTTCTGAATGTGTGTGTACCCTGCTCCTTCAGCCAGTGCTAGAGGGCAGAGTTAAACGTAGGGATTAACAAGATGACTGACATCTGGCTATTACTTTTTAACTGTTCACAATGGAAAATTCGTTTTCTTTTTTAAGCTGTAGCCTTTTTTCAAAGAGCATGGGGTCTTTGTGGTTTGTTTTGGGGTTTTTTTTTGCTCGAGTGATGATTTCACTAAGTTTCTGTGTTAGCTCTAGCCTTGGATATTTTAAAGGGTAACGTAAAAACTTCCAGAATTGTTTTTTGTGAAATGATTTGAAGAATTTAGAAACAAGTCTTCGTGCATTTTGGTTCATGTGTATGCATGCAGACATTTGGTTTCTTTCAAAAATGGGGAGGTTTTACTTTTTAGCCTTTTTTAATTATTACTATTTTTTAAGTAATCAGGGTGCTCTTTCTAGGCCTTGTGTCATTGTGACCCTTTATCAGATCATGAGGGCTACAACTGGAGCCCTCTTTAATTTGGAGCTTCTTTAATACTGCTCTAAGCTCCTGCTTAATGTCACAGGAGGTTGTTTGAGAGTAAATTGAGATGTTCTCCTGCAGGATTTAAATGTGCTGATATAGTGGTTAGGGATTAAATTGAAGATCTAATTTGATGTAAGTCTAATTATAAGCCTAGCAGCCTTAAGAGTGTATATTGCATTTATTATTCATTTAGTGCATTTTTGAGGTACTCTATTTACATTTTAATGCATATGTTGGCTAACTTGTATGTATTATAAACTCTTTTTTTTCCACTACTCCTGTGATCGCTAAAGCTTGGTTTGGATTATTTATTTTTTTTCAAATAGAAAATGCAACTTTGGAAACCATGGAAAATACTGCAGTTTCCTTTTGATGAGAGCATATTCTGCACTTGCAAAAAAACCAATATTGCCATCTAGTGGGAGTGAAGATTTTGACCTGTCATGCTCCTCCCTCTAGATGACAGTTCTCTTGGAGGCATAACGTACATTTCTATTGCATGTACAGCCATTCTTCTCTTTTTTTATGCTGAAGTTACTCTTGCATGCACTGCTGGATAATCAGAAATATTTTGCAGGTGTAGACAGCCAAACATGGCGCTTTACAACGTGCCTTCTAAAGTACACTGTGAAAGGAAGAACAAGTTTCTATGCTACAGCCTGTGTGGCTAATGTTACTGTATCAGTGTCTCTGCAATATGCAGATGAATTTAAGCCTTCAAACGTGCCAATTTTCTGATACTCATAAAGGCTATCAGAAAAATACGTCTCTTTTCAAGCCTCTTGTCAAGTGCAAAAAAGTGTTGAAAGCGTACTTGGATATATGTGCAAAAACATACTGGAAATGTTCAGTGAAATAGAGCAGAAGGTAGGATTTGGCTGAAGCTTTTTGATAAATTGTTTTTTCTCTCTTTTTCCCTCCCTTGTTTGAAATCAGGGCCCACTCAGAATTCATAGAAATGGAGGTAGGATAACACCAGATTAAATTAATTTTCTGGTTGCCTTTTAACACTATATTCAGCATTTGTTGCCTTGTTACACTTTTTCTTCTGAAACTGTAGCTGGCTAAAATCGGCTAAATAGCAGGTTTTTTCTGGGATTTAATCATAGCATTTAATAATCTCCCTGCTTTAGTCATCAGTCTGCAGCTTAGCAATGCAGGGTCCTAAGAACTTAAGCATTACTTCTAAATGCATTGTAGTGATGGTTTTAGTTAATTCTCATGCCCAGTCATTGCGGTTTTGAATCAAGTGCAAAAAGAGAAATCGCTAACACACGCTCTGCCTGGCTCTGTTTGTAAAGCAGAGAACAACAGCAGAGTGATAGTTACGACAGTGTCACTGTTATCATTCTTTCTTCTCTTTCCATTTTTTCCCCCAGTCCTCCAGCAATGAACTGAATTCAATCTAGAGTGCTTTACATATCTCTTGCCAAGCAAATTGCTACCTGTCTTTCTGAAAACCTATACAATCCATAAAAGAGGCCAATCCATGTGGTTTCATAATATTCAGTACTCTTGACTCCTAATTATCTTTCTTAGCTTGAGGATATTAGTCTGTTTTTCATCAATCCAATCGGTACTGCAAAGCTGGGGGGTTTTTTTGTGCTCAGTGCTGTGTCACTGTTGATGCCCTGCCTTACTGTTTGTA
The DNA here is from genome assembly GCA_035584735.1 of Pseudotriccus pelzelni. Taxonomy (NCBI): domain Eukaryota; kingdom Metazoa; phylum Chordata; class Aves; order Passeriformes; family Tyrannidae; genus Pseudotriccus; species Pseudotriccus pelzelni. The sequence goes on from JAWMRA010000113.1 coordinate 26,906,322, forward strand.
TTTGGTTGAGGCATTTATGGTGTATTTTGGGAAGGTTAGGGTTTTGGATAAAGAAAATTTTTAAGTTAAAAGTATTGAGTTAGCTTGGGACAAATGTCTCGGTTCCAGCTTGCTTATAAGAGGCACTGTGTGATTTGCTTCCTTTATTTGGAACAGGATTTCAGAGTAATCAGAAGATATTTATCATAGGTCAATATTTGTTATAGTGGTAGTACTGCTCACATTTTACTTGTAGTGTGTGAAAGGTAAAGGTAAGAGAAAACCTGAACTAGGACCTGGTATCCGTAATGTCTGCAAAATAGGAGGACTAAGAGGTAGGCTGACATACAGGTGCTGAAGTATACGGAGGATGTAAATGACTGCATCAGTATTGGATAGTGGGGAAAACTGTGTACTTATCACCTTTCAGCTTAATCTGTTTAGGTGGCATTTGAATTCAGGTGTCTGTCATTTCCCATTTGTTCCTCTAGCCCTGCAGAATCAGGCTGTCCTGTAGTTGGGGATGAAACTCCTGGCAAAACTCTGTAATCTTAAGCCTTCTCACAGGCTGTGTTCCTTTTCATAGTGACCACAGAACCTTCATATTATTTCTCTGGATAACTTTCCCAGTGTTTCTTGGCATTGTATTTCTTGCAGACTGTAACTTCTTCTGGACAAAGACAGTGAAGGCTGTATCTTGTTTACTGTCAGTTGTCATTCAGGCTCGATAGATGATGATGTGCTCTAGTTTGGGTGATTACATTGGTTTATATTTCAGAAGTAGTACTACTGCTGGAAACAGATCCTTTTTCTCAACAATGTTTCTGAAATATTGTCCTGGTTTCTAAACCATGGTCTCTTCATCTTTCTGTAAATTTTTTAAATGCTAAAATAGTGTATTTAATAGCACTCTGCAACCAAGAGAAAAGAGAACCAAGCTGATAAGGAGAGTGAAAAGTTAGTCAGCAGCCAATGGTCTTTGTTAAAGTAAGTAATTTTAAAGGAGATAAAAGATAATTAGACTTAATCAGCAAGCGCTGTTACATTATTAAGATAGAGAACTGACAAAATTACTTGCAATTTTTAGCTTTTGCATACTTTGGAAAATAAGGATCAAAGTGGTTTGAATTTTTCAAAATTTCTTGTATTAATATTATCTCATTTCCCTCTGCTTTTATATGTGAAAAATATTTTTGTGAAGAGTAGTATGTGATTGCATTTCTGTGTGTGTTTATTTGCCGTATTTTTCTTTGTCAGCATCTTTTAAACAGACCCTTTATTACATTAAAATTGTATAAAAGAGAATAAATGGCTTGAGGAGTGGTTCTTCAGTCCCTATTTCAAATCCCTCTGAATTTCTAAAATTTTCCAAAAAATGCGACAAATATTTATGGATATGTTGCAGTAGGAATAATTTCTTCTGCCGCCTTTGCTCTTCGTTCTCAAAGAGGACATGGGTATCTTGAAGTTACTGCCTTGATTATTCTGGAAAAAACTTCTTTCAGAGAACAAAATTTAGCTCAGACCATCTGCCAGAGTTTTCCTTTTAATTTTCCTGCAGGTTTTCCAATACATCCTACACTATGCTTTTAGAGCTGCATAGCTTATGCTACTTGAGCTTGTTTTTCCTTTTCTTTTTTTTTTCTTTAGAGAGATCTTGTATATGCAAATAAATATGCCAGAAGTTATTATAAGGGATATATAATATCCTTTAGCCTAGGAATAGCAGTGTACTAGGGTATCTTTCCTATTCATAACCTCCTTTCCCAGGATGAATGTTTTATCATCAAGAACTTAGTAACATCTGCAACTCAAATATCTCATTTCCTCTTATCTGCTACTAAAAACTGAGATGAGGGGCATTTTTTCTGTTGAGTGGTAGTGTGGTTTTCTTTTATCCCAAAGTACCATTTTTTGATTCTAAGGGGAAATAGGATTGCATATCTAATTTAATTACCTTATTTTATGGCCTGAGAAACCACGACCTTGATTTCTTGAGCACGTATTTTCCAGGTATATTAGCTATTCAAAGATCCTCCCTCCCTCTTTCTGAAATTTGTCTTCCCTGATCATTGCTCCATAGCTCATTACTATTCATATAGAGTTACCCTCTTGCTGCTCATATGTCTGCAAGGACACGTATTAGATAGTTAAGACAGCAGCTGAATGACCTGAATAATAATGTGTAATGCAAGATCCAGAAATAAACAGTATAAACAGGAAAAATTACTGCAACTTTGGAATGGCTAATTATATTGCACTTCATGTATTTTATGATACATCCTATTTGATATCTAATTATAAGTACATTTCCTATGCAATCCTTTTAATTTCTGAAGACCTTAGTCTGTCACCCGTACTCTCACTGAATAGTTTCTTTAAATTGTGCCTATCTGCTATTGTCTGGTGCAGAAGAGAGCACTGATCAGCTGTGCTGGAAATTGTCATCTATGTTATGTATTAGAGAATTTGGCCTTGATGATATGCAAAGCCTTTAAAAAAACATCTTTCTCCTTTCTTGATTTTGCATGCTGACACTGGTACATTCAATTTCAGAAGGAAATACAGAAGGCACTGAACTCCTGGCTTTCAGTGTAATTTCTGCCCGAGCCCAGCAAGACATTGGTGCTTCTACTTCTGCATGTGTTGTGTTGCCCATGTATTTTCTTTTGACAAGGTCCATCAGTTGAACACTTAATGCTACCTCAGGAGCTACCTTCCACTTGTGTGGGTGGACTTTAGCTGATAGACCTGAAAGTGAGAGATAAAAATCTAAATTAAAACACGTCCTGGTCTGTTGTGATCATCTCTGGAAAGGAGCTAGAGAGCCGTGTCACGTGCCAAGGAACAACTCCAGTAGAACCCCTGGGATGCAGAAATAGTACAGCAGAGAACATTTGTCTTTGATTACAGGAGAGGAACTTCTAAGCAGGGCAGAATTTTATCTCTTGGAGATAATTAGTAAGCCATAGAGAAGTCTTAGATTCCTGCCTGGAGGTGTAATTGTAGTAGAACTATATGGAAAATCTGCAATATTGACTTTTAATTCAGACAGTTTTTTAGTCTTGAGGTTTGGTATTGTACCTGGGAGAATAGAACGAAAAATTATTTTAGGTCAATGCGGGATTGTTCTGAAAAAAAGCCAGGAAGCATTATGCAACTCTGAATCTGTTCTCTTATTTACTGTGCATTTGTGCATTTCCGTTTTTGTGCTGTTTAGTAGAATATGATGTATTGGAAACTTTGTCTGTAATTCTTCAAATGTGCATTGCCAAGTTAGCCTACTTTCTACAAAATTTCCGTTCCACTGAAATACAGGGAAAGGAAATTGGATAACAGGGAACATTCAGTATATTAAGGGTTTTGCTGTGCGTAGATTCCACTATGACATTAAATTCTGGGTTTACAAAGATCTGTATACTATAGCTACCATGCACATAAATAATTACCTTCTGAAATAATAATAGTAATCCCGTTCTTCTTCCAGTCCCTTTTTGTGAAAATTCATGAGCTCCCACTTCTCTTTTATTTGTGAGCTGTTCTGAGGTAAAATGACTTCTTTGCTCTGCCTTCCCCCCCATTTTCCCTGTTAATGACTATTCCTTTTTGCCTCGTAGTTTCCAGGACCTTTCAGTCTCTGTCTTGTTGCTTAAATCTAATTATCTCCAAGCAAAAAACTGACTCCACCACTGCCTATGTATTCTGTAATCAGTTAAAATTTCTACTTCAATCTCAGAAAATTCCGTCAGTGGAAAGTCAGGGAATATATTTTCCCAAGATATGAGAATAGTTATTACTGACATATGCAAATTGAAGACTGGACGCTTGTTCATCGGAGAGAACTTCCAAAAGCCAAAGCTAGCAGGAACCTCAAGAACACAGTGCTGGGATCAGGGAATTTTTGAGGGAGTCAGCCTGAAGCTTTGCTCACTTCTGTTAAGTCTAAAATTTATCTAATTTAATAATCCTAATATCTAATTTAACTAATCCTAGGGTCTTAAGAAGTATATGTTGTTTACAGCACATAATATGGTAAATGGCTTTTATTTTTGTAGATGGTTTGAAGTGCCATTTGCAAGCCTGGACTCTTTTTTTAGTATTATTTGTGTGTGCATGTTTATTGGTTTCCTTTTTATTTTGGACTTGGCTTCTGAAGTTTGTTACATTGCAACACCTGTCAGTAAGTATTGTGAAACAAAAAAAAGCTGCCTTTATTTAGTTGTATTGAATTAATTTTAGTTCAGCTGCAAAATAAGTAAAGTGGTCTTCTTTTCCCCCATGATCTGTGTTGTATTTTGTGGTTTTAAAGTTGCAAAGAGCTTTAAAGCTGAATTTTTAAAGTTCTAGAGCTTTAAAGCTGAATTTTAACAGTGTTATCAAAGGCAACTAAGCTTATCCATTAATGGGGCTTCATTCTAGGTGAGTTAACAGGCTTTTCATCCTGATCCCTTCTCTTGTTTGCAGTTGAATTTAAGATGTTTAAACTACAATACTAATGGTAAACTGGATTTTCTGCTGATTTTGTTCTTTGGGAATTTAAATCTTATTTGGAATTTAAATCTTGCTTATTAATGTTTGATAAAATGAAACAAAACTCCTGAAACATGTTTGTTCGGTTTTTCTCACTTTGTGGAATTCCTGTCCTTATAAAGGTAAAAAAGGAACACGAGAGAAACTTTATTTATAAAAGATTATTTTTCCTGTACTTTCAAGATTACTTTCAAGCGTACGTAATAATTCCGCATCAATAATTACATGCAGGTTTTAATGAGGCTTGTTCTTATTCTTGTATGTGTACACTGTGGCATTTCATCTCGGATGGGACATGGCTCAGAATCAGACCCACAGAATCACCACAGGTACCACAGACTTCACCACCAGACATCATATGCCTAGGGTTGCTGTGGAGCAAATACTCCAAAATCTCTCTGTCTCACTTGGTTCTTCTGTGGCTCACTGAAAAAGCTGAAAACGCCTGCCAGCTGCTTTCCCTTCTGTCCGCTCCTACACATTGTGAAGGTTGTTTCTGGAACTATTTCAAGGGGTTTGTACCTGTGGCCTTCTATTAGACAGGATCAGTAATTCCTATAGCAATAGCTGAATCCTCTAACCATCTCAGGTGCCTCTGGGAAACTGTTACATTGTCAAAAAATCTGATTCTGCAGAATTTGCAAAATTGATTTTCCTTGGTATTAGTATGTTTGTCATGGTGTCATGAATAGGACATGCACAGGTTCCTACTTTCAGAAAGAATTTAATGGGAGTATAATATAGCTTGTAAATCTATCTAGATAAATGAAAAGTACACAGAAAGTTACAGAAGTCTCAGTTCCAATGACTCATTTCAGTAGTGTATTCAGTATAAAGATTCAGAGCAAGAGCTGAATTAACAAAAAAAGAATGTGATCCCATAGGTTACAAGCTTGCAGAGTACCTTTCCAAAAGCTTCTGCCAGGAAATTTCATCTGTGCAGTACAGGTAGCCTTTGGGTGAGCAAACCTATTGCAGACACTGGCAGTGGAGTCTGTTCTGCCCTGCTGCAGCCTCCTTACGCTCCCCCACTGCTTCCTGCTCATGGTGCTGACCTGCACCAGCACCCATCTACAAAGCCCCTGGACAGTGCAGCTGCTGCAGCTCCACCACGGCAAATGTGATTACCTCAGTGTAGAACGCCTTTTAGGGAGCAGTGTTATTGATTTTGGAATAATGGCCCTTTTATCTTTCACTTATTTTTCAGCTTTCAGCGATTGGCTTTTTCTTATTATTGCTCCCATGGACCTATTTCAAAACGAGCACAATATTTGCTGTTCAGCAGAAACAAATGGCAAGGAGCATCCTACGTCTCTTCTATGAATAATGAAGGAGGAAGGGGAGGATTTCGTCTGTAAAATCAGTAAATATATTGATGAGAAGGACAGGAAGGAATTTAACACTTGTGACTCTACGTAAACCTTAATTCTATGAAAGGAGCAGTTTGTTTTTTAAAAGTATTTGAAAGCAGATTTTTTTTGAGTACCCACGGGAAAAAGAACAAGTGTAGGGATTGTAAATTAAGCACTGCTTCAATTTGCAGGACTTAACAAACAGAGAAAAAAAAAATCTAAAAAAATGTAGTAGACTTTCATGGGTTTTCTACAGTGGCAACTACAGTGGGAGAGCCATTTCTGCCACTGGCCTCAGAACTTCTTGGGCTCAGAAGCTCTGAGCACAAGATCCCTGAGGCTCTCTGCTTGCAGGTACACAGTCCTTTCCCACTGACAACTACCTTACTTAAACACTTTGCCCTAACTAAAAGAACTTTTGCCTGCCCACCAGCAAGCAGCTTACTGCCTCATCTCACCAGTCTGGATTTGTATCCTTGCTCAACTGGTTGTAGAGCAAATACCCTTCAACATTTCAGTCAGAAAACGGCCTTCTGAACTGAAGACCTTTCACTCTCACTCTCAGTAGCTGGCCTTTCATTGGTATTTTTACCAGTGCTTTTAGCTCTATGCTGCATGGATCCTGATAACCTTAAGGTTAACCTTAAAAAACAGCAGTATCTTTCCTGTGAAATTTCCAGTAAAAGTGACAAGTAGTATGTTGTAAGGATGAGTTATGCGACACAGGCTCACATGCTAAGTAGTATCTGAACTAAGATTGTCAGTAGTCTCCATGAGTACTCACCAACAGGGTGGTGAGAACCATGTTTTCCTAACAGTGGGTAAGTTTGATGGTTTAGAGTGGAACTCTCTGCCCCTGCCAGACATCTGTCAGCTGTAAACCTGAGTTGCACATACTGTGAAAGAAACCTCGCACAGCAAGGAATTTAATGTGAGGTGCCACTCTTTTGTGTAAAAGTACGAGATTGAATAGTTTTTCTCTACCAGCTGAAAAAAAGTACAGCACTGGCAATTAGAGGGAGAGTGCTGTGGGGGGAGGGTTGAAAAGGAATGCTGTTCTATGCTAGTGCTAAAACCAGAGATAAGGACTTCATGAATGCTTATTGTCAAGGTGGGGTTAACCCTGCCCGAGAGCCTGCCTGCCAATTTGCAAAATTCATGTTCTGTTTCTGATTGATGGACTAGGAGAATAGTCTGTGAACCAGGTTGGGGTAGGTGCTGCTGCAAAAATTCATGAGCTTTTGTCTGTGTCAGAGTTTAACCTTATAAACAAAATACTGTAAATGTTTTCTCCACATTGTTACAACATATGATGGACTTGAACAGGGTGGATGGGAGTAGGAATAATTTCTCTTCTAATACGAAGCAGCCCTGCCACCCTGAGAATGCCTAACTGGCATATTTTTTCCTTTCGGTGAATTGCAAGAAATAGTATCCCATGATTATTTCTGAGTGTCAATTATTGATTGGGAAAGGCGATACACTGTAATTTTTAAAAAAAATTTGACCATCCTGTTCATGGGGTTTGATCACAGTGGAGTTCTGGAGCTCTGGAGATGGCACTGATACATGACAAAAATCTGTTACAGATTTAGAGATGTGTACAGCACAGAAGTAGGAAATATTCAAGAATTTTATTATCACAGAGTACTTCCATCTTTGATACAATTTTCCAAATAATTACTTCCTTGTGTGAAATTCTCTGTGCCGTAGCAATCCATCCTGTTTTTAATCAGAAGGTTCTGAGGAATAATCAATAATGTAATTTTTATGTTTTCTAGGAGGTATTTAGTGACATGAACTAAAAACTTTAACTCACTGAGTGTGAAAGTTCTGCAGAGTCAAACTTCTTAAGAAACTTCTGATTCTCACATAATGGAGATAGCAGTTTGAAAAAGGCAATAAATAATTTTTTAATCAAAAATGAGATGACTGCAATTTCAAGTCATAAACAAAATGCAGAGCAGTTAGAAAGTGCATGGTAATTCTGAACTGGTTACTTCCCACTGCAGCAGGTTTTATTTATACATTCATATTGGTATTCCTGTAAAATGTTATTGAATTTACTTTGACTAATGTGAGAAATATCCATTTATTGTTAGTCTGATACTGAAAACTGTGTTAGATATCACAAGCATCCTGTCATCTTTTTTATCTTTTGAGAAGTTCCCCAAGCCAGTTAGTTGTTAATATAAAAATTACAGAGCATAATAAAGAAGAAATTGAAGAAGAATAAATTCCTGAAATGAATTAGCAGTGTAATAAATAGAGACGACTCACTGATGGACACACTGCAGACACAGGGTCATGGTGTCCACTTCTTTGGAACTTTAGGGTTGGGTTTGGTGCTACATTTTAGCAGGGTTTATGTGGCCTCACATGGGTTTTAGCTTAGCAGGAATCAGTGGGCACTGTTGAAATAGGAGTTTGTAGGATTTAAGCTGGAATTTTAAAAGCATCTGTCCTTCTCTAGGCAGATCTTCAATGAAAGAAAAATTGGGTTGAAAAATGTTATTGCTACATAATAAGCCAGAGAATGCTTTACTGGAACAGCAAAACTTAGAAATATTGCAGTGTCTGTAAAGTATCAAATATATATATAAATATGTCAGTTGTTGCAGCTAAAAGAAAGTAGAGATATTTGTGTTTGTGATGACTACCACATGAAATTTTTAGAGAATGCAGGAAGGAGTATAGAGCATCAGATAATATTATAGAAGTGTTAGCCAGTTTTGATTACTAAGCATTCTTTGCTTGCTCCAACCTTGCATGTGTGTCTGTTCAAGCTTTCAAGGAGATTTTCCAGGGCTGTTTTGGGGGGGGATTTTAATTTTGGGGTTTTGTTCAAGTTTTTTACATTACCATTTCTTAGTGGTGTTAGGGTGGGTTGGTGCCATATAGCACTAGCAGGTGAGGAGTTAAGTCCCTTCCCCAGGTGTCAGTCACCCACAGCTGCTGCCAGCAATCCAACAATACAGCTTAATAGAGCAGTGGGAGTTTCTTGCAGTGTGGGTGTTGCTAACAAGATTAATTGGAACCGTCCACTTGATTCTCAGTGGCTGGAGGGCAAACCGTGAGGAAGCAGAGGCTTGGGGTGGAGTTGGTGGTACAGACAGAGAAAAAAACAAGGTAGGTTGAAGTGGTTAGTGTCCAGTGTGCAGCAGTACCTCTATACAAGGTGGCAATGACCTTTGTTTGTTGAAGGAAAGCTTTTGAAGAAAGAAGAATTAACTGTGAGATGGAGCTACCTGCCTGCCAGCTGCCTCACCTGCCTCAGGGGCAGACTGTCCCAAAAGTCTGTGCCCATGAGAGCTACCAGCTTCTTGGTACCTCTCACAGCCCTTGATCTGGTCTCTTGTAGTAGCGTTAGGCTGTGCAACTCTGTGCTTGCCCCTTGTAGCCGCAGTTCCCTGGACAATAGTGGGCTTCCAGCCTCACCTGAAGTGCCAGCCGTGGTTGGGCTGAGTTGCTGCTGGGACTCCTGCTGTGTAGGTGGTAGTGGTGGGGAAAGAGGTGCTTGTGATCCTTGCACTGTGCAGGGCTCACACCTCAGTGATGAGTGCTGAATGCCACAGCGTTCCCACACCTCAGTAGGGTTTCCGTGGTTAGACAGCACAGGGACCCAGAGCCACACACAGGTGCTGCTGCTGCTGCTACTGCAAAAGCTGCAGGCCCAGCAGCTCTTCCCTTGCAAAACTGCAAAGCACCACTGCACGTGACCTGGGACAAACGTGAGTTCCTTCTCCCATGGCAGAGGGTGAGAAAGGAAAGCCGCTGGACGATATTGCGCAGAGCAATAGCATTCACGTTCACCTTTAATTTCTTCTCCTGTGTCTTTTGTGTCTGAGGTTTTCTGTCATACATCAGCCTACTAAGAAATACAGCACTATGCAGCAGTCAGGTATGCTGGGCATTTCAACATCTAATTTGTTAGTATAGAACCAAAATGTTCGGTTTACTACAGTGGCATGTGGAATGAGTTGTATATTTAGACCAGTGATTTTGGACTTTTTTATTTCATGTGTTTTCTTCTTAAATCTGATTCCTGCTGTATATGTTCCTAATGGAAAGGATTAAACAAAATCATGGAAGAAAATTAAGAATTTTTAAGTAAAATTCATTTTAGTAAATAGTTAAGCAGGTAGTAACCCTTTTATAATTTTTATACTGTTCTGTGTCTGTAAACTAGAACTGCACATATTATCTTTTTAAAATTTGCTTTATGTGTAACAAAGTGTATGAAACTAAAACTAGGAAAGCTTTCAGTTATTTTGTTTCTTGGAAGGGTAAGTCTTCTTGGATGTGTTAGTCTCATATTGACCTTTGACCAGGCCAACAGAATTTTGGGTTGGAGTTGTAGCTTAAGTTGTTCTGTTTAGACTAATAGCACAAATGTTGACTAGAGTGTTTCCAAGTTGCTGTAGTAACACACTTGATTTTATTTTCAAACATACATCTACTTTAAATTCTAAGCTTTAAATCAGATTTTGAGTCATGTTGAATTATTGAAGAGTTATCGGTTTATAACTTTTTATAAAATGACCAGTGTGCTAGTGATGGTGAAGTCCTGAGAAGCTGGTTACATTTGCTTGAATCATCTGCTGCTTTCTGTTCCATTTTGCCTTTCCACAAGTTTGTTTGTTGGGGAAGAAAGGAAACAAAATTGTAACTATTTTCTCATTGGAAACCAATGTGGTTACAAAAAAATCTGACTTCTGCTTGAAGTAAACAACCTTGTGTATATGGAAGGTCTATTTGTTGCAAATGAGATAATTTTTGAAAATAGAATTGCAAGTATTCTTTGAAGTGGATGAATTGCTGCCTTTTTTCTTAGCTTCCTATTCATTTATCTGTTTATTTATTTGAAATTTGGGAGGATAATTTTCTTCTTAATCCTCAGAATTGGTTTGTTAAGGTTATTTATGAAACAAGATATATACAGATGTGCAAATCATAAAGAAGTTTTCTTCTCTTTTTTTTTTTTCTTCTTTCCTCTCAGAAAAAGCACTGCCCTAGAAAGAGGGCAGTTAGCATGGAGGGAACACTCATGGCACCAGTCCAAATGGATATGATTTTTGTTTCATGTTGATACTCCTTTATCCAAAAAAGCCGTATTTTATTAATAGCTACTTTTTCTGTATAGGTTTTTTTTGGGGGGGTGGTTGTTTTGTTTTAAATTTTGTGGGGTTTAAAAAACTACATAGTTGTGACTCCGCCAGTATTCCTGACTACAACAATACGGAAAACCATTCCACCAAGTTTAATGTCAGGGAGGGTCCACGCCTTTCCAGCTTGGACCTGAAAATCCTTTCCTTCTTTCTTAATTGCCTTACAAAATGGCCTACTCCTGCAAAACCGCTTCCTTGTTGTGTAGGATGAATGGCTATACAAATTCTCTCCAGGAGAGAAATACAGACAGTCGTGTTTCGATAACAAAACTTTGGGTGGAAGCTTCAGAAACACCAAGTTGACTAAAACCATAGATTTCTCTGAAAAGCAAAGAGATGTGTCTGTATCACCTTGGGAGGGTGTTTGAGTATGAAGGCCTTCCAGGTTGAGCTTGCTCAAGGAGGGGTCATGCTTCCAGATCCATTCGATGCTTCTGAATGCCTTCTTGTATAAATTAAGAAAATAGATGGAGAAAACAGGTGGAAATCTCTCTGGGGGATTTTGTTTTTAACTTGCTATAATGGTTTAATAGTTAGCAGTTAGAGCTAAGCAGGTGTTTTAAGAGCTCTTATTCAACAATTATCACTCATTTCCGGACTTCCTGTTTGTTCAGGCTGCTGGAGAACATCACAAAATCAGCCAACTGCTCTCAAAACCTCTTTTAACCCTTTGTCATCCAGTGAAGCTGGGAAAAATCTTCTGTAAAGAGCCAGGTGGCTGACGGAAGGACATAACTGTTGTGGTGCAAAGACTGTCCAGCAAATGTAAACAAGTCTCTTGAAAATGTGGAAATGCATAGGAGCATTGCGTCATTGTAAAAAGATTGTATCATTTTTTCAACTCTTAGATTAGTATTTTGGATCAATTATAGAGAAGGAACTAAGGGAAGTTCATGGAGCTCATAGAAGTTGGAGGTTTTCCTGGGTTTTTTATGTTTTTATGTGTTGGGTTTTTTTTTCCCTACTCTCTTAACCTTTTTCTTTAATTATTAGCCCAGGACATGACAGACACATGAGGATCTATAAAGATGATGGCATTACTTAACCATTCTTCAAAAGCTCATGTATGCTCCAAATATTCTTTGTTCTGAATCATTGTAATAGATTAGGATTTAGAAAAAAAAATTTAGAAAATCATGAAAGATTTTTTTTTGTCTTTAGCAATACTGTTTTGTTGATAATATGCAAATGAATTTTTCATCTACTCGTAACAGTTTTTCCATAGATTACTGCTAAACCGTGGTGAAAGTATAATCTTAATCAAGATTTTGAAATTAAAACACTGAGAGCACTCTGGAGTTTGGTGTTTGGACACAGAACAAACTGTAAGATTGTGAGGACTTCTTCGGTTAGGTGTAACAAGTCTTATTGTCAAATGGCTCATTTTAATATTTATTCATAAAATGAAATGAGTGTCAGCAGTTATTTTCTGGAGTGCATGTATAGTCTGCTTACTGCATATGTCTGTTTTTTCAAGCAGAGAGTCTTTAAGAAACTCAGTATGTTCAAAACTCCTGCTGTTTTTCGTGACAGATAAAAATGGAAAAAGCGCTTCTGAATTCTACTACAAGTTGGAGTGCCACTGCAGGTTGTAGAAATGGAGAAGAAAGGACCAGGTGTCATTCAGTCCAGGAAATTCTGGTAGCAAGTTTACAAGTATTACTGAATTACAAGCTTTCTTCAGTTGAAATCACAGAGCATTTTAGTATTTCAGCTTTAACAGGCTTGGGCTAGTTTGCTTGATAAGGAAGCAGTAAAAATGGATAAAACCAATTTACATTAAGCATGTAAGTAGTAAAATAGATTTGCAGTCTAATGTGCTACGAATTTGGTCTTCAAAAGAGAACAGGGAAAAATGCTGTATTTTTTTTATGCTGGTTTGGGTACCTCCTTGGTTTCCTGGTAAAAAGTGTATAATAATTTCTCCTGTTTCCTTTTAAGATAAAGTACATATTCTATGGATTTCTTCTCTCCCAAATTTCCTGTTTGTTTTCTCATACATACCTAAAATCAAATTTGAGTAATTCATCATCTGCAGGAATTAATAAATCCTTATACTGTAAACTTAAGGAAACAAAGCAACAGAAACCTGTGAATGGTGTGCAAGGAAAGGAATAAAAAGAATGTTTACTTGGAATGCCTAACAAGATTGTTATTCCTTGAATTCCAGAATAGGAGGTGGGTCTTTTATCCTGGAGCTGCTACATGGTTTCAGAGTTCTCACAGGCACCCTTCAGCATTACTGCTGCAGAAATAACAATTCATTACTCTTGTTGAGAACCTACATTGTCCTGTAATGTTTTGCCAGAGCTACTCTACTGAGCTGAAAGCGCTGTTGGCAGCAGAGTTGGACTTGATACTTCAAGCATCTGATTCAACTTATGACAAGGTCAATATTCCTGTCCCAGGTACTCAGTGCTGGTTTGGTTTTTTTTTTTTTTTCAAAGATGTATTGAGGATTTGAAGGCACAGTCCGGGAGACTTTGAGTGCTTGTCCCTGAAGTTATGTTTTGAAAACCTGGCCTCCGTTAATTTCAAGTGAAAGCTGTCTAAATGTGGATAAATTAGCTGATAGGTAGATGCTTATGAATGACAAAATCCTTATTTTCCTTCATCCAAGCATGCTAGTAGTTGAAGGGTTGCTTGAGTAGCGTGTTAGGTGCTGTCTTTGGGTATCGTGGTCTTTGTCTTTTTCATCTAGTGATATATAGTATGTGTTTTGGAGCTGTTGTCACTTGGAACAATCCTCCTCAAATGTTCTGACTCACTGACTCTTCAGCTAGGGTCAGATCTCACGTGAGGATCTGTGTTTTATGGGAAGAAGTGGTAGAAGAGTGAAGGTTTTATGTAAGGTGTCTTTTTTACTCCTACTTTGCTTTTCTTTTTGCTATAAACAACATGAATGTCTTTGAATTTTATATTTTTTAAGGTGACTATTTTGTATAGGTAGTGAAGACAAATAATTTACTGTTGTGTACTGTGGGCAAAAAAATCACAGTTCAGACACTTGTTTACTTTTAAAATGTTAAGAAGGTTCAGTTGGTAAGGCTGTGATAAAGGAGCATGTCACATGTTTAAAAAACTTGGTTGTCTAGATAACTTGAGTTGACTTCTTTATAAAGAAGAAATCTTTTCTTTATAAAGTCTACTCCTTGTGCATTTTTAAAATTTTTTTTTTAAATTAGCGCTCAACCTGTGACTGCAACCCTGAAACACAGAATTGCTCAGTTGGTGTGGAAACAGCAGGAACTAATTCAGCAGTTGAATTTGCACTCGAGTGCAAATTAATTAATGTGATGTAAGACCCTGTGAGATCACTGTATGCCCAAATTAGTGCTGTTTCTCTTCCATATATTTCTATTCTTCATGATAGTCTCAGAAGGAATTTTTTTCCCTTTGTTGTAGATAGCTTCTAGCAATATCAAAGACAAAGCACGATGATAAAATTTTCAAGATTTCCTTTCCTTTTTTCTTCCCGACATGTGCTCTGAACAGAGAAGTTTCAAAACTTTTCATGTATTTGACAACTAGAAATGGATGTGTGTGTGATTCTGAGAGATGGAACAATAACAGATGTTCTCAAAGCAATAAGTAGTTCCATGTCCATTCATCGAGAAAGAACATGTAACCTAGGGGAAACCAGGCTTCTTGTAAAGGGAACATTCTCAGTTCCAGGTGTACAAATCAAAGACTTCGTGTATGCCAGGCTCTATTTTGGTGGGCCAGGAAATGTAACAAGTTTTCTGTAGAAAGAATCAAATCATGTAGTTCCTATAAAAGTGTGCAGAATGTTCTTTTCATGTAATAGGAGACTCCTTGACAGTTTTCTCCCCAGGGAAGGCAAGCATTTCTTCATGTTGTTTTATTTAATTTTGAAGTGCCTTAGTCTTACGTTTCTTCAATGATAACATAAAAAATTCTTGAAAACTTCCTTGAATCTTCTGGCTTGAAACACAGCCCTGCAAAATTCCTTGCTTATCTGAAACTTCAGAAACAAGGGAATGTAATGGGCATAGAGGCTGCAGTGCCAACTTTTTAGTGCTACATCTGCCAAATAAGGCTCAAGCAGATTTGCATCTTAATTCGTTTCTAATGTGTTTTTAGTAGGTACATGAAGACTGAGCTCTTTTAAGAGAGGCTTAATGGATGTAATGTTATCATGTGCTTAGAGGCCAAAATTTAGAATTACTTTTATAATAGTACTGAAATCTCAAAAGCCTATAAATACCAGGTAGATTGCATAGAAATTACATAATGGCAAACAGCAAAAATGTGCCACAACTGAAGTTGCAAAGAAGAAAAAAATCTGTGTGTCACTCAGTTTCAGGAATTTTATGTATTGGGAGTAGGGGCTTGGCTTGTGCATGGTGTTCCATATTCCTCTGTCCTTTGAAGTTGTAGGGGGTCATATTTTTTTCCATCTGCGGTACTTATTTTCATTTGGTTATCCTCTGTCCTCCATGAATTTGCACTTATGTTGAGAGAAAATACAGGTTCCTGAGAAGCCCTTTCTGTCCTGCATGCAGGCTGCAAAGGCATCTGGTAGCAACGCTGAATGCCCAAATTATTCAGTAGGAGCTCTAAAATGGATGCTGCCAGAGGTCTCTGAATACCTCTGAACATCCTGGGTCTCAGATAATACTGAGTTAGTGTTACTAACTAAGTAATACTCTGTTAAAGTTCGTGATTCAGTCTGCAAAGCTGTTTCTTGTAGGCATAAAAGTTAAGGATTATTTTACCCTCCGTGCAAGCATTTGCAAGAAGGGAACAAAACTGAAAATAACAGTGAAATGGGATAATACTACAACACATGCTTTTGAGTGGTTACCCCTTCTTCAGTCCTTAGTCTCCCACAGAGTGACAGGGTTTTTTCACATTGGAAATTATTCTGTGTGGGAACTTTATTTATATTTATCTAACTTTGAGGAGTTAAAAAAAAATCATGTTTGTGCACACTGTTTTAAAAGTAGGAAACAGAAGCTAAATCTGGGTTAATTTCCATAAACTGAAACTGGATTAATTTTTCAGACAGAGATTTGTTGACTAGAGGGGAGTTTTTTATACAGTAGGTACAAACTACAGCTTATATCTCTGCTCAGTATCTTGCTTTCTTCAAGTAGGAAATAGAAATCCCCATTTTCAAACTATTCTGCAAAATTTTTCTTAATATGTCATTTCATCTTCAACTTCATGATGTTTTATTGTCAGCATGCATACAACTGTAAAATGAATAAGAGCATTGATTAAACCTTAGGTCTGGAATACTACAATCAAACACAGGTCTGCTGAGAGCTTCCTTTTTTGAGTTTGATAAAATTACAGAATTTAAAAGTAAAAGTGTTTTTTTTTTCCTGGCAGATCTGAGCCCAGGGGCATTATTAAAGATTCTGTGGTAGAGCTTAAAATAGAACTTCATTCAGCATTCCTGTTGAAGTTCCCCTCTTTTGAAATCTGCTCTGTATACTTCTGATGCTGCTTTCCAGAGGTGGCTGTGTGTGGTTTGTAATAAACTTGAGGGATAAAAGTATCCCCGACTATCGTTGCTTGTCCATCTTTATTTTTGTGTCGTCCATTTAGTGACACTTAGTAAAATAAATGCACCACAAATAGTGGAATAAGGCAGAAGAACTGCATGGGCATGCTCCTAACCATTTCTGCAGTGCCAGGTATTTTCAAGGAGAGTAACTCTAAGATACATAACCAGATGATTTTGATGTTATTTGTGTCTGATTTCTCAAAGAGTAAGTCAGTCTTTTACTCTGCTTTTATCAGCTGCATCTCTTTTTGTGGAACGTTTCTGTAGCAGTAGAGATAATCATGAGAGGGGAGGTGATTTCGGGGAGAGAAATAAAATTCTGT
The DNA here is from genome assembly GCA_035584735.1 of Pseudotriccus pelzelni. Lineage (NCBI taxonomy): Eukaryota > Metazoa > Chordata > Aves > Passeriformes > Tyrannidae > Pseudotriccus > Pseudotriccus pelzelni. Next base: position 26,923,210 of record JAWMRA010000113.1, read on the forward strand.
GTCAGTAAGGGTATAATTTCTTTGTCTCCCCAAATATGTTTCCAGTAAATGTGGAGCCTTGAGGCCTGAAAAATAATTTTTAAAATTTTTTTAAATCTTTGAACATTCGTACAGATGGCTCTAGCAAACCAAAGACCCAGAATCACTGACAGCAGTCTAATACAAATTGCAGCCGGTAGGAGGTTTGGTAGTTACCTAGATTTTGGACAGTTTGTTATCTTCAAAGTATCTTTGAAGTTAATTTGTTTTATTACTAAGGATTATTTCAGTCATCACTTCCAGGATCCTTCACAACAGCTCTTACGCTGCCATTAAACTCAATTCTTTATAGAAATTTTTGCAGTGTAAACTCAGTAATTTGCCTGATTCATGGACAAAGTAAGGGGAAGTACCAAGAGAATAAATGGGTGAGAGTGAAGCATACAGTTTAGTTTGACTTGTACTCTGCTTGCTTAGCCATAGGAGAATTAAGCTGTGTTTTTATTTATATTGTATTACCATTTTTAATGACTCCATAAAACACTACTGTCGACATGGTGCAAAAATAACAGTGATTTTAAACCTCTCAGAAAGCTTGTTATTCCGTAATTTTATAGAAAATGACAAATACATTGTGGTAATTAAATGTAATGGATTTTATGCTTAGCTGCTGAAATATTTTGGTATAAAAATACCTTATCAAATAACCTCTTAAATTTCTAGTAAAGCTGCCATAAAATTCAAGAGTCAGAGTAGGAGGTATCTGAGGTAGCTGTTGCTCTAATAGAAGTTAATTAGACTGTGGGTCCCAGAGTGAAGTGCTGTTTCTCAAACTCTCAGAATTAACTGTAATTTCGAGTATGTAACTGATGTAGAATCATGGTTTTAAAATGTGCCTTGCTTCATGGTTATAAAATCAAAGCCACACATTGTGAAACTAATTCTGAATGACATATTGATTCATTCATTGTTAATTTTGTACTCAGAAAAGTTCCTTGAGAATTGATGACCGTACAGATAAAATGTCAATTCTCAAAATGCGGGTGAGTTTTTGTGTGTATTGTCTTTCATTCCAAGAGTGTTCTTTCTTGCCAAATTGCCTGTTAGGTCTTGTGAGATCTGTGCAATGTGCCCATGCAGTCAGAGAGCTAGTCTCTCAATTGTTTTTAATGCTAGCATGTTTGCTGCTGCTTGTGGTTTTACTCTGTATATTTGATAAGAGAATTTGAAAGGAGGATGGAAACCTCATCTTTTTTAAATGGTAACAAAATATATTCAAGAAAACTAGTCTGGTCTAAAGTTTATACTTTGAGTCGGAGAGGTCCAGTTCCTTCCTTTGGTGTTGTTCAAGGGTGAGAGCAAAGTGAAGTAAGAAGTTCCCTTGCTTTGTAGTAAATCTATGGTAGCAGTCCCAAAAGAGGCCACTGTCTACATTAAATTCTACAATTTGCTGAGGAGTGAAGGGTGCAGGGGGGTGAGGAGTATCAGGAGAGCCCAGTGTGGCTGCCAGGTTATGCCTTCTGCTTGCTTGTAGAGTGGTTTAGGGTATACCTGCTTTACAGATGTTACTTGGATCCTGTAGGATCCTAACCGTTTCAGGAGTGACAACTTTCCTTGACACGGGATTAGACAGGGTGTTCAGCTTTGTCATAAAGTGGAAAAAATGTCATTAAAGTATTTCTAAAGTACCTGGTAATGTGTCAGGTTTACTGCTGGGACTGTTCATGGTGTAAAAAAAAATAGATTTTCTTTTAAAATTACCTAACACAAAAATGAGAACAAATTTGCAGGTCAAGCTTCAGATGTAACCTGATTTTTATTAGGTTTTCAAAAAATAAAAAATAAAAATTAGGTTAACTAATGTTCTTAAAGAAATTTTAAGCGTAAAACAACTTTTCCTTTTTTTTCCTCAGGTATATGGAAAATGCTGCTAAATGGCTTTACTTCAGTTCTGAACACAATTCCAGACTTACGTAATCTTTCTTTCTCTCTTTTTTTTTTTTTTTGATAGTATAAGAAAAATCACCAAATTGTCCAGAATTAGTCACATCTCCATGGCTGAATAGCAGCTACTATTTGAGCCAGATCCCAAGAATGCAAACATTTTCATCTTTACTGGATCCCACTGCATCTCAAAATTCAATAGCTAGCAACTTATATTAGTGTGCACACACGTATGTGCATATGTTGAATTTTTGGAGAGGGAGCATTTCTCCTTAATGGGGCGGTGGTTTGGTAATGGGATAAGTTGAAAGCACTTTTAAAGCCAGCTGCTTTGCAGAGAACAAAATCTGAAATGACCCAAAACAGAAACTGAGTAGACTCCTGAGAAAAGTTAAAATGCAACATATTTGACTGAGCCACAAGCAAGAGATTGGACAGGGTGAGAGAATCAGGAATGGAAACAGTCCAACTGTCTTACTCTGAAATATTACACAGACATCATGAAGATCTATTGGGTTCCCCAGGAAAGCCTTTTTACTTAAAAGGGGGTTGCTTGGACAGTTAACAGGGTCATACTTGTGCATGAATCACTCTTATCTCACTTACTAGTAAGGAAAACACACTGCATTAAAAAAAAAAAAGGGGTGGGAGTGGGGAGAGGCAAAACAAAAAATCCAAACCAAACAAACGCTGCTTCTCCTCCCAAACCCACACACAAACTTTCTTTCTCAATACAAAGGTAACTTTACTTCCTTTTCTGTATTTGAAGTCTTTGGACTATTGCTCTTACTGAGGTCAAGCAAATCTTTGGGAGCTGTTTGTATATTTCTAGGAAGAAATATAAATATGTAGTTCCTATGTCAGATCACCTGTTAAGTTTGTTCAGATAAGACTGTTTTGAGAGTTTTAAAACAAACTTGGATAAAACTAAGTTTTGATTATAGGGTTGTCTAAGGCAGAGATTTCAGCAAGCTGTGTGGGATAGCGCTCATCAAAATTGTAGGCCGATCATGGAGGAATGAGGAAGATGGGTATCCAAAAACTTAGATGTATTCCTGAAGAAGCCTATCCTGCCTGCCTCCACCCTTCTTACAGCTGACAGAATTTTCATGACACTTCCCCCAGGTGTGAAATTATTCCTCCTTCTTCTGTAGGCTGAATATAGGAGGATTATGGGAGGTCGACATTTTATAAACTGGTTGGAAATTGAGGAAAAAATATCAAGTATTGAAGGCCAAATAGACTTTTTGCAAGACATCTCTCTGCCCTCTCTGTGTGGAATTGGAATTGAAAAGCCTTATGCTGTAAACCCCAAATGGAATTTTGTTTGAAATCAAGTGGCAAGGTTCCATGCTTTTTGGGAAGGAATAGGTGCACCCTAGCAGACACATATGCAGGGTTGTCAATAGGCTACTAAAGTGTTAAGGAGAGCCTGAACTTTTTAAGATTTGTACTCTAAATAAGACTAATTACGAGAAGTGAAACAGGCACATGGAGGGTTAATAAAGTTTATTGCCCAAGGTGACCCAGCAGGTCAATAGCAGAGCTCACAGTAGGATTTCTGAAAGCATTTACATATTGGAGAAAATTCTGTATAGGGAGAGACTCTGAGCTCGCTGGTTTGCTTTAAATAAAAGGAACAATGGGAGGTTACTTAATTTGGGTATGTAAAAGTACCGTTAAAAAACTAAAGAGCTTTTTAATCTGAGAAGGGTAAAATAAGAACTGAGGGCTAGCCAGACAGATTAAAACGGACACCATAGCACACATTTCCTTTCACATTAAAAGTGATGAACTAATGAAACCAGTTAAGAAAGGATGTAGCAGATCCTTCATCCCTACACATTTTCAGAAAAGAGTGAAAGCCTTTCTTGGAAAACAGGTGTTAGCCTTGCTCTACTTAGTTGGTTCAATACAGGAATAAGTAGGCAGCGTGCCTTGCTCTCCATTAGCAGAACTGAATGGTTCTTACGCATTTAGAGCTAAATTCTAAGAGCTAAGTGAACAAAAATCATTTGGGTATCTTGAGTCCAGTTCCAGGAGTCCTGACTATTTGGCCGTATGAAGTCTAACGTAAGCTTTTGCAAGGAAGTTACCCAAACCTGACTACTCTTGTAGTAACAAAAAAAACCCACAAAAAAACCATAACAAAACCAACCAAACAAAAAAACCACCCCCCAAAAAAACAAAACCCCACAAAAACAAACAAGCAAACCTAAAAAAAAAAAAGTCCCACCTCCAGCCTCCCCACCCCCTAAAAAGGAGTTTGAATTATAATCAGTTTTTTTGAAGAACAAAACCGTAAATGACTCTGCTCTTCCTGTTTCCTCATGAACTAAAAGAGGAACAACCAAATTCCTACAGTACAAGGCAGACTAAGTCTCAGGATGGATTCTTCTGTTGATTTTTTTTCTTTTTTTTTTTTTCTTCCTTAAATCCAGGAAATACTGGAAAGTTTTCTGTATGTCTGAAAGAGTGAGATTTTAAAGAGGTGTAGCAGGCGTCGTTCAAATCAGATTCATATCTAACACATGAGAACTCCACATGTAATTCAGTTTAAAACACTGCAGTAAATGAAAATAAATGCTAAAGAAAAATGCCAGTTAATGGCAGAGAGATGGAAATGCGTTTGTTTTTAGGAAGTTCTGAAGGTATATCTATTCCTGGTGTGCCACTTCTGGCTGGTAGACTGTGCTGTCTAACTTTTCAGGAACAGTAATAATAGTAGTGGCTATTTTTGCCATTTCCTTTTCTGTAATCTCTGTATTCAAGATGGTACATTCTGGTCTGTCTGTTTTCGTGGGGTATAGGTTGCCTGGCAGTGTATGTCAAGCTACTAAATTTTATTTTACTTCTTACGTTTCCTTTTTGTATTTAAACATGGGTAGGATGGACTTTATCAGTTTTCTATTTAGCTGTTCTTTTTAACAAAGTGCTTTGCAGCTGACATCCGAAGAGTCTCGGAGTTGCTCTGGGTTTGTTATGGCTAAAGCTGCAGAGGAAGTCCAAGTGAATCACAGATAATTGTAGTCCTCAAGATAGCCATTTTGTTAACAGAATTAGCTTCGTTAATCTTTCTAAGCTGATGATTAAACAGAGGATAAAATATCATCAGAGCAACAGAAAAACTACATTAAAAAACCCCAAAACACTAACATTATTAAATCCTGCCTAAAGATCTTATAGTAATACTTTCTAAATGGAGGGAAAGGAAAACCAAAGTGAGAATTTTCCAACAATGTTTTCTTCTGGAAGTAAAAGTGCTAGTTCCCCTGGCAATTTTTTTAGAAGGGCACATAAGATAGCATTGGGGGTTACGTTTTCTGTCAAATTTTGAGGCATTTTTAACCAATTCTGTTCAAGAAACTGAAATGCTATTCTTGAATGTACCTTTTTGGAGGAATTGAATTTCTGAATCAGTGCAATTCTTGGCAGGCTGTAAGTAGGAGAGATATTTTCAGAAAGGATTCTTTTGTTTAAATACTTGATGACAATTCTGTGTAACTATTGTGGTTTGTATATCATACAGTGATTGTTTATTGTAATGTCAGTGTTTGTTGTAAAGAAACTCACATTACAGATACATGTATGAAAGGTCATTCCTCCATCTTCATGACCTAGCAGAAAAACATGAATTTGTAATTCTTGAAGCTTGTGCATTCATGCTTTCATCTTTGTGCTTGGTGAAGGAGGTTTTTTTAACTGGGAAACCAGTATTTTTGTGATACTTTTGCAGTGTCCTTTCTATAACCCAATTTTAGATAATTCTATAAGGTAACTATTTCCTTTGTGCTTTCCAGTTTCTTTCCTTGGAAATAGAGGTGTATCTGTGGTGAACCCGAATGGGAAAGTAGGAGATACATTTTTTTTTAAATTGCATTTAATTTATTAAAAATTATTAATTACAGTTGTATCTAAACAGAGACATTTTAACAAATGACATTTTAACAATTCCCTTCCCTGGACAAATAATAAAGTAACTCATCATGGTTTCGGTGTTTTGATTTTAAAACTGTTTGAAACTTCTTTATTAGTTTTTAAAAACTTACCCCTTATGTTTGGAATAAAGCCATTGCCTTTTGACATAGCAGGACAGCTGAAATAGTAATGGAAGTGTTCTCAGATTTAAGAATGAGGTTAAAAGAGGTAAATATTTCGAAAAGAAAATTTTGCATTTTTTCCCAAATAATTTTAGCTTGGCTTTTTTCCTGAAATATTTAACTTCCTTTTGTTTCCTTGTGACAACTGCATGCCACTTCTGAGCTGTATATGTAATTTTTGTCTCTGCATGACATGACTGACTACTTCCCTGCATCCTTTATTCTTCTTATTCATGTGGGTTTTTTAATTGAAGATATTTCTGTCCCTGTATTATGTTATTTCTACGTCTTTCTTCAGTTCTGCCTATCTGAAGTAGTGTTCTTTGTTTCTTGCCTGGTGGTGGTCCATGGAGCTGCCCCTGCTTGGCACTTCCTCGGTGTAGTTTGACCATCTGGGTAGTTCAAAGAGTTCCGCCCTGCACCCTTCTTTGGCCTTGGGTGCCAAGATGATACTTGAAACAAAAACTGAAGTCAGTCACTATATGACTCAGTGACACTCAGCAGTGCTGACACGTTGATTGTCAGCCAAAACTTCATGAATGGTGTACTAAGGTAAACTGCAAAGGATGTCGGGGATTTTGTCATGTTGAAAGTCCAGTTTTGCACAGAAGGAGGAGCAGCTTGGATGCTGGTGAATTTTAAGGCAAGTTTTTATAAGTTCTAGAGATGTTTCTTAAAATAAGATATTGTTTGTTTTTGGGAAATTTGAGGGAAAGAGCTTAGTAATTCATAGGCAGGTACTGAGATCAAAGGCACCTCTGGGCACACCTCCAGGGCTGTCTGAATTGCGTACTCTGTAGTTTCAAGCACTTTGGCTGGGGGGTGTAGGCAGAGGGAATTTCATTCATATCTAAATCAAACTTGCAAACGAGTAAAAATTTACTAATAGGAGTTTTTCTTCTCTCTGCTGCTGCACTCTGGCTTGTAGCTGCTGCCAATGTTGCACATCAACAAGCAACTTAAAAGTTCCAGCAAGTGTCATTCCTGAGATTTGATCAAAAGTGCCAACTAGGAGTTTGGTTTAGGCACAGGAGCAAGTGGTTGTCTGAAATTGTACTGTGGTAAAATAATTTGACAGCCTTTATCAGTTTCAGCATGTAGTAACTGGCCAGCCACGATCTGTTTGCAGTCCTGATTCTCTATTCAGTGTTTTATTGCTAGTCATATAGGTAACTTCCTCCCTTCTGGTTGCAGTTCTGTAGAATGACATTAAAAAATGCCCATAAGCCAAGACAATAAACGTGTTTTAAATACTTTGTGAGAGCTAATTATTTCCCTATGGTTTGGAGATTGACACTGCACTAGTGCATTAAAGAATACATTTTGAAAAGCCTTGTGATGAAATTACAGGTCAGAGCTTTCCACACAATGCAATTGCTTTATTCTTAAATCAAATAACCATCTGTTTGGAAAAGTGTTTGTGCTCTGAAGAGTTTCTTTTCTTTCTTGAAATGCATTTGGCAGATGTTTCGAGTTGAGTGGCTTTATGCAGACTTTTTTTCAGTAGGTGGTTTTACTGTACTTTCACTCAAAAAGTCTAGTTGAGTGTTGCTCAGCCAAACCCAGCTCTTATGCATTGTATTTCGTGTTGTCTCTGGGCTTATGTAGGTTCTTTGTGCTTTACCTTCATTACCATTACTAAAATAATGCAACCTCCATTTCTAGTGTAGATATAGTTATTGTAGTGAAAAAGTACTACATAGCTTTGGCTTATTCCCTGGTCTTCATAAGGCTTAGTAATAGAAGACATTTACAACATCAAAATAACTGTACTGGGTTAAATAACCCAACAAACAGCACACTTGGGTGTCTGAAACATTCGTACTAGTACGAGTCTCCGTTGACCTGTTCACGTGCAAAATGCCTGTAATGGTTAGTCCAGGCAGCCTTATCTCTTAAGGTCATTGACTTATTTTTCTGCTCATGAAGAGATCTCTCTCTCATTGATTTATTTCTTGTTGTTATGAATTGTGATTGTAGGTATTTAGAAACCCTAACCAGGTTGTCATATAACTCTTAAACAAGTTAATAATAGGTAATACCTTGTGCTGTACATAGTCTCCACCACCTGAAGCTTTCAAAGAAATGAAGATAATCTTTTACTCTCTTCAGATCACGAAGTCAGAAACTTGGTTTCATTCAGTGACTGTTCTGTGGTCATACTCCTTGATGCCTTTGCAGCCATTTGTATTGCTCTGCTGTCTTGTTGCATGTAAATGTAGCCAGTTGTCCAAATTCACTTTCTGGATTCTGCCAGAAAATGAGCCATGAACATCCTAGTCCTGGCACAGTGGTCTGTAAAAATTGTTCTTCCTTCTAACACACCAAAATGAGTACGTTACTTCAGAGAGTGCAGATGTGCTTGCGTGCAAACACATGTGCATGGATGACTGTGCATTCAGAAATGAACCTTCTTCAGTGCCCAGAGGCCATAGGTACAGTAGATCATGGAAGGCCAAAGTTGTGTTATGTGTGATTTTGGATGCTGCCACTGGGCATCATTTATGCTATATTAAGTAATTGAAGGATTCTTGCTTTAGAATTGATTTCTGAATACTGTGGTTATTTCAGCTGAATCTTGTTTTTGCCTGGCTGCTTCTGTTCCGTATTATGTCTGTGCATGTGTCTGGCACTGGAAAGTGTTTGATCTTTTCTGTAGGTCATGCAAGATATTTGATGTTTTTTTGTTGACTTTTGAGTATGAGTAAATAATTGATAGAATCCCCTGTGGCCAAAATTTCTGAACTTTTATGCATATCATTGTGGTCAATTACAATGTAGCAAGCTGTGTTATGTTTCTCTATAATTATAATAATCAAATATATGACAAGCATAACGAAAGGCAGATTTGTGAACTTTGTGGCAGTGCGCTGACTCCAAAGAACCCTGCTTTCTTTGCCAGAAGAGCAAGAAGCTGATGGGGGTGGGGGGGAGGGGGAATCACAGAGGAAAATGGAGATTTTAGGGAAGTTTTCTAAATATCTTTTCTGGATAATTTCTTTAAAAGTCAAGCTTGCCTTATGTAATTCATGATGTAACATTTGAAATTGTTATTTTTCAGATAAAATTATTAAATAACGTTTTCTCAGTTATTTTGCTAACCTTATGTAGCTTAGTGCAAAACTGTTCATTTCAGGTGAGCTTGCTGGGGATTCAGGTGTGAGTGCTGGGGCAAGTTTGCAAGTTTATCATACCTCTAGCTTTCTTTTTGGTCAAGAGTTTGCTTCTGTTCCAATGCTGTTGGTGGTTTTGAAAGTTTTTGAATAACTTGGGCTTCAGTTATTTGGATTTTATTGAAAAATATCACTGTTAAGGTTTTGGGGTTTTTTTAAATAAGTTAAAGTAGGTACTGTATTAGCTGTCTAAATTGAAGCAAAAAAATCTCGTGACTAACAGCAGCTCAGATTGTTTCCAGTCATTTTCTATTATATTATAACTGTTGTGATTTTCTTATGTGTTTTCACGGAAATAATATTTTATCAAAATTGGATACGTAAATGCCTCTAAAAATAGCAGATAGATTAAACCCCCACACACCCCTTCAGCCTTTGCATTTATCAGCACTATAAGCACAATCTCTTCCCTTTTTCTTTCAGAGAAGTTGTGTGTTCAACGAGAAACTTTGTTGTGCTGTGCTCAATAAGGATAAAACTGACTTCTCAAGTCTGACGTGACTCAAATAACCATCTGCAGTAACAGATCACGTGCTTGGATGTTTATGCTTTAAGCTACCCAAATATCAGATAATCCTAGAGCATCACAAGAAGAGGTGCAAAGCAGGTTTTATGATTTAATTCTTTCTGTTTCTGTGGCTTATACAGTCCATTTAGGTTTATACTGTTGCCAAAATCTTCAAAAGCTTTAGTTTAAAGGGGTTTTGCATTGTTTCATATACATATGTCTAGCTAAAGATCAGAGTGGAGCTGACTCAACCTTTGTGCTGTTGGGAAGTTCAGTTATGGAAAATGCATTTATGTACTCGTTGTTTATTTCAGATCTGCATTTCTGTCAATGACTCTTGTTTCTCTTGAAACCAGTTGGCTTTTAAATGAGTACAGTGTACTCAGTCTTAGGTGACATTCTTGTATTGGAACATAGATGGCTGATGGACTCTCTTATGATCAAATGAAAACCTATATCAATGGAGCACTGAGCCATTGTAGGCAGTAGTTTGTTACTTGTTTACAGCAGGTCCATAAACCATGCAAAATCTCTGTGCTGGTGCTGTCAAATGGAATGAAAAAAAAACACAACTCAAATGCTGACAGAATTATTCAGGCTTATTCATATTCAAACATGAAACATCGGTGCAATTTGAGTATTTTCATAGCATATTCTAATCTTCCTCATCTCTGTAACTTTAGAGTGAGTGTGTTGTTTCCTTAGAAAATTGTAGCCCAAGAGAATTCTGTCCATGTTTTGTATTTTTAGGGGTGGGAATTAATGTCTTGCACCTGAGAGGAGGAAAAAGGTAGGCTTCTAGATGACCTTAGGGCTCAGTTTTTCAGAAGAATGCATAGGAGTTAAAAACTTGCAAAAAAACAAACCTTGAGAAAATGCTGAACCATTTTCACAGTCTTCTGCATAGTTTGATTGAATTTTGTGTTATTCCAGAGTTGCCCAAGAACTGTGGTGCTTTTGAAATGGTGCAGAGAAATATTTAAGCCATTTTTTTTTGGTTATATTGTTTTTACAGATTAGTATTAACTGAATGGAGAAGAAAGGAAATTGGCTCCTAGATATGTATCCATTAAAGCTGTTCCAAAAAAAAAAAAGGGCTTGGTAGTCTCCAGTACTGCTGGAAGACAGGATGTGTATCACTTGACAAAGTGAAGCTTAACTGAGGAATGGAAGAAATGGTCCAGGGGGCAATCTGGGCCTCCAGAGACCAAAGTTTTGTTGTTTAACCATAGACTTCTTGTATGACTTTCTGGCAAGTCATTTAGTCTAGCTTGTGCCTTTTGAGAGTATCCCATTTTGCAGATGGGGAACTGTCTCAGAAGGGTGTTGAAAATAAAATCCATTAATGATTGTGAAGCTGTATAAATGCCTTCAATATGCTGAAGCTTGGCCTTGGTTTCAACACGGGTTTTTTCCTCTGAAAGTATTTCTGGTTTTATGGATGGTTGCCTTTTGTTCCCTGAAACAGGCTACTAATAGGTTTTTTTCATGTCTGTAGTTTTTGATGATCTGTGCTGCTTTCCAGCAATGATTGTACTCATCTCAATATGCTGCCACATATGGATTGTTGGAACAATATAGAAGTTATTTAAAGTACCTTTATAATTAATTGTACTTGCACATGCTGAAACTGTATTCTAGCAAAAGTCACAGCAATAGCATGGGTCAGTAACAGGATAAAATGCTTTGGTGATCAAACATTTTGCTCCATGATAGTTGTTGCGTGTTTTGCTGCACACGAAAAATGTGATGTATATGTGCGAGGCACAAATTTTGCAGTGTGTCTTCCTTGCAGCAAAGCTGCTTTTGTATCAACTTCTCCATCCTATCCCTAGTTTGCATCTTGCCTTGTTCTCTCTTGTCCTTTTGAACAGTCATGTCTTCTTAGGTATCTTCTTGTAGTGTCTCTCTGCATGGATAAAAGCTTGGCTGCATTCAGAGGGAGTATTTTTTGTCAGAATCAGAATTGCTGTGATCATTTCCATTGCATTCAAGAATGTCTGTTATATTCCGCTGAATTTGGCCAGTCGTTCTGTTTCTGGTTACATATGTCTAAGAGCATTTCGCATGTGGTATCTTTCAGGGCATTTGGTGAAAAATGCATGGAAACTTTAGATTTTGCTGTATGCGCCTTTTGTTACTTATTTCTAAAATGACATTGCAGAGTCTAAGCGTAGTTTAATGTGCAGATTGAAAGAAAAGGCACGCGTATTCTAGTAATCTGAGTATTTTGGACGTACTTATGCCATTATGCTTCTAGGCATTGAATTAGAATTTTTAAATGAAAAATTAAGGTGGAGTCAGTGCTTTTTAGTCTCCATTTGCCGTGGTAAATGAAAGACTTCAGATAAAATGAAGGATTCTTATCAGTTTAGGGATTTACTTTTGTTGGAGTGTTCTTTTTATGTGTAAGGTTAGTTGAGACAGCTGAGCTGGTGGCTTCTGGCAAAAGTACTAATTCGTGTGACTGATGAGATTGTCAGCACAGGTACTCACTGAAATGAAATGTGTGTATTTTATAAATATAAAGATAAGAATGTCCATTTCATTCTTATTGGTAATAGAGTATTTTAAGACTAAAACCCGCTCTCTTTGTAAAAGAGACTCCATTTTATAAATAGTTCGTTTTGCTTAAAGCATCAGCAAAATTTCCAATTCAAAATCAGTAAACATCATTTCTAATAAAATGTAAGTGAAAACAGTCCACTTGATGGGTGATGGAAACTTGTTTTCAGTGCTCCAGTCTTTTTCCTGAGTTGCTTCCAATGCTGTATGCAATTAAATGGGCAGAAGAGAGATTTTGTGATGGTGGTCACTAACTCCTCCAGATGCAGGGGTGGTGTTGGAGTTTTATCTGTATGCATGCATGCTGGGATTTGAACTGCATAAAGTATTTTACTGAAAGCTTAACAAACAGCGTATAGTGCTGGTACAAACAGAGCATTAGACATATCTGTCTTTACAGCCATCTGTTGAGTGCTACAGCAGTTTTTCAAAAGCCTCCCTCAGCATAGACATCAAAGTCTATTCATCCACCTGTGCCTGTGATCTTCTAATATTTTTCTTATTTAAAAATGGCAAAGGGAGAGGAGCAGTCTTTCAAGATCAGCAGCTTTATTTAAAACAAAAAAAAAAGCCCAAAAACCTCCCCCACAGAACTCATGCAGCCAATTCAGAAATTGTTTAAAATGTCTGTACTTGAATATTCAACACTATTATTTATGAAAAAGCCACCCAACCATGTTTTCATTTTCCTCTGCTCTGAGCAACCCCTGGCCTTGCTAACACCTATTTCCTGCCTCATCTATTTACAATACAGCTGCTGAGATCATTTTCTTGATCCGCTGGTCCGATGACATCAGCCGGACCTGTGAACTCCTCTACTGGCTCACTCTTGAAGGACAGAGCAGCATTTCTGAGAAGCTGCTTGGTGGAAGGAGGAGCTTGCATTACCCTGATGCATTTAGCAGCTGTGGCCAAAAAGAGGGGAGAAAGCAGAGGTGCCCCTCTTGTAAAGGTCCTCTCAGGTGATGAGAGAAACCCAGACACAAAAAACGTGGCTCCATGAAGCTGCCCGATGAATGTAGACTGGAAAAGCCTGGCGTAGCTCAGATATTCTGCTGCCTCCTTCTTTTCCTCATTTCCTTGCTAATTTGCCCAGACCAATCGATTGGTCTCCGAAGTTGTTAGTGTGAATCAGTGATCTCCTGGTTATCACCTCATGCTGCCCTAGTGCTGTGCCCTGATGTCACTCGTGACTCAGGAGGGGGGCACTCGGGGTTGTCTGTTGACACGGGGAAAGCAAGACCACCTTCCCCTGCTGTAGCAGAGCAGGGGGCAGGCACAGGAGGAAGAGGAAGGCTGTGATGAGGTGTGGGAGGGAGGTTGCCTGTTCCCAGCCACAGGCTCCATGTGCCTCAGTGTAGCAGAAGCATCAGGCGAGTTCGGAGGTTTGTGTCATGGAGAGCAGAGCGCATATCCTGGCCATCCTCAGGGAACCCCCTGATGGCCATGGCTGAGGCTGCCCTGGTGCTTCATGGACCACCCACTCCAGGACAAAGTGGCGAGACACGGGACGAGACCTGGCAGACAAGGCCCCTTGAGGCACCCTGGCAGCAGGCACACAAATTTTATCTGTGTGCTTTTCTTACTAAAATAGGTTGAAAATTATTTTATTAAAGTAACTTACATCGCGTCACTCAGTCTCTGAAATGGCGTGACAAGTGCTATATGACAGCAAGAGCTATTGATTACAAAATGATTTAGTAATTTAGTAAATTTTTGAGAGCCCATGAAATCTTGGAAATATGGCAGTTTAATACTGAGCGCCTGTGTTTCATGCAGAGTGAAAGTGATCTCCACAAGAGCAAAGGCTCCTTAAAATGTACCAGAATGGTGCAGAAATAAACAAATTTTGTGTTTCAGAAAAAGAGGATAAAGCATGTATTTCTTTTTCCCAGTGGGGATACAAAGGGAGTATTATAAACACGTGTTAACCGGCCCTATGAGCTGTGTGTGTGTTCGTTTCCCCTGTTCTGTGACCAGAGCTGATCTGAATAGGTCACAGTGTTGTTTTCCACATTGGCATGGCTGGGCTCAGTATAAATTACAGTAAAAAAGTTATTCAGTTGTAGCAGTTTTTTTAACTTTCTTCCTTGTCTCCTTGCAAACAGTGGTGTAAATGTGTGGCAGAACAGTGCTTCCAATATTCGATACATAAAATTCACTGATATCCAGTTTTCCAAGCGTTACACTTCTTTTTTACTCCAGTGAAGGTATAGGGTCCCCAACACCTCTTTGCAAAAGGAGGCTCTGTTGGTAGTCAGTGTGTCCTGCCTACACCTTGGCTTTGTGATATTTGGAAACATTGTTTCCTGCATGTGCAATCACTTGCTTTGGGAGCCATTCTAAGGTGGTTTTTTTTCTAATTCTTTTCTTGATTACAGATTGACTTGGAGCCAGAAGGGAGAGTGTATGTCATCATAGACCTTTCAGGATCATCAGGTGAAGGTAGGGACTTTCAATATTTTATCTTATTCTTTCATGAATGGAATCTTCTCAGGGTCTCTATAATGGAAGTGTTAGAGGAGGTGTGTGCTGATATGCTCTCAAGTCTGTATGAGGTCAAGTTAAAATGAACACATTTTGATGTATCTGCCTGTGAGTTAATAAGCAAGTTGTAGTTTTGTCTTACTCTGTTAATCCCTGATGGTAATAATACCAGCTAAAAGGCCAGTAAAGAACTGACAGTAGTTTAGTAGGATTAATTTCTGGAGGAAACTTCTGGAATCTTTTTTTTTTTTTAAGACTGCTGACCATCATGTAGGTAGAAATGATAAGATGTCAAAGTTGAGGAGCTAGAGTTTACTTGCTTTTTAAATATTCTAATATTTGGTATTTTTCCACTAATTTTTTTCTTTTTCAAGTAAAGGAATTACCAAAATCTTGTGATTTTAAGAGACATGTTTATGACACAGCAGTTACATGTTGGAAAAAAACACAAATACAGAAGAGAAGAATTTATTAAATTCTTAAGAAAAAATATAAAGATAATTTTCTGTGGTTGACTTTGAACAGAGTCAAATGATACATGGTGGGAATAAGATAATTTATGAAGAGGCAAGTCTGTGTATTTTAGTCATGCACTTGATGACAGCCTGATCTGCTGAAATGTCCTAGATGGTTGGTTTGGGTTTGATTGTTTTAATTTATGTCCACTGATCAGCTTTGATCAGCTTCTGCCAGGAGCTCATAGAGCTCAGCTAAACGAGGTTATTGTTGGTTCACAGTACATAAGGAAGATGCACATAAACCCTGATAGGAGCTGAAACCAAAAATGCAATGAAATGAAATTGTTTTGCCTGGCACAGTTGAGAAACAGCAGAAGAGCATGTTTATCTTTCTGTTCTCTGTAATGAATTGCTGCACTCTGACCAATTACTAGCAGTAGCTTACAAAGCCACATATTGCTATAAATCCTGAATTTTAAAAATGAAGGAAACTGTTATTTAAACTTTATCTTATAGCCACATTTTGTACTCACATAAGATATGCTCTGCCTTTTTTTCTTCCTGCATATTGAAGAAAATCTCAGTTAACTACTAGTTTCCACATATCTTTCTAACTGGCCTGACAATGATCAGCTGAAATGTGGTTAAAGGCATTGATGTGATTCTGTCGTAGGGTCAGGTAGATGTTCTTCCAACTGTCCACTGATAGGCAATTGATACCCAGATGAGCATACTGTTAGTATTTCATCACAGGATGCATTCAGGCGTGTCAGACTGTCAGCAGGCAGGAAGAACGGTGTTACGTTGTTCTTCAGAAGTTGTTTAGAACTCGCTAGCCTTTTATACAGGAAAATAGAAAATGGCTGTGGTAATGACTCCTTTATTATGTGATGCATTACTCCGTGACACTTGAAAGGAGGTTGGAGAGAAATCTGCAGAATTAGAATTTGTGTCGCTACATAAGCTGCTGGATTGCTTATCCCTTTGCACTATTTGCATTTGCACAACTATTCGCATGGCACAACAATGAAAACAGTTGATTGTTATAAGCCGACTTCCTCAACAAAAGTATACAATTCCTCTTCCTCCTCCCCTCCTTGTCTAAGCTGAACCATTCATGGACTGTCATTACTTTCATGGCTTAGCTCTACAGAACAGATGGAAATGTGGCAGGTTACAAAGGGAGAGAAAGAATATTTCTGCCTTTCCCTAAGCAGAGAGCGCCAACCTTATGTGTCAATATCAGCATCTAGAAGATATTTTTATGTGGAACTGTAGAAAGAACAGTAGAGTTGCTGTCTTTGCTACTTGGAATTTTTTTCCCATGCTAAAGCCAAGCTACAAATCCATGGGAGGTTATAGAGCCGTGTCAGCTTCTCTGCTACTCTATATGGTGAAATTGCTTTCAGAAGCCACCTGAAGGAGAAGCTCTACTTCTCCGGCATTAAACAGTGCACTTCTTAGGAGGCAGCCTGGAAAGCCCAAGGCTTTTAGGCTGCTCTCCTCTACATGTTTTGCAGCCCAGCCAGCTCATCTCAGTGGATTGTTCGAACCTCAGGGAGTTTAGATTTGTTCTGAAAAGATAATTTTCTAGAACTTGCTTCCATTCAATTTCAGTCTAGTTTTTATACTAATGCTGTTTTGGAGCCTTCTTACAGCTTCTGAATGTTTGTATTTCACTGTGAGGGATGGTGAGTAATTATTTATTCTAGCAATCTTTTGTAAATTCTGTAGTAAGAACTGTCTGGCCCACATACTGAAAAGAGAATGCTGAATAAACTGTTTGTCACACAGAAGATGATGTTCTCCAAAGCTAGGATTTAATTTTTTCTGCTAAAATTTCAATATTCCCATATTGTGCTTCAAAATCAGTTCTGCAAAATACTTTAGCATGTGTTGGTGATGTCAACATAGGAAGAGGGTGAGAAAACACCTTTTAAAATACAGTTTTTTAATTCTCCGTTTTGAACTATGGAACCAGTATTTCTGTAACACCTCTGAATCACCTCTTTACACTTGCTTTGCCAGGGTTGAAATGTGTAGTTATTTACCTTCTGTAGATTTACCTTATTTGAAAGGGCTTTGTTTGTTCAGAGTAAATCCGTATTTGTTTCCTATGAATGGAAGCAGCTGTATCAGTGAAAGCATCCCAAATTCACATATGCACTAAGATGTCCCTTCACAGCCTAAAAGAACTGCAACAGTTAATCGGTGAAGTTCTATTAATAGAATCTTTAAAAAAAATTCAAATACTTCTGTTGGATTTTTTTAGTGTTGAGAAACAGTAACTGCGCACTCAGAACTTTAAGGGATATTTCAGAAGCAAATCCCTTTGGTAAGACGAACAAATGTGGCTTCTCTGAACCTGGCACAGCAACCAATAGTATGAGTTGGATTCTTTACATAATTCTTTGAGCCATGTGCTGCCATATGCAAGCACATAACATCTTCAAGAATCAGCATTTCTGATAGCTTGCTTCTGGGAGACCAAATCAAAATGTAGGTGGCTGCTGTTGTTGTTACTCTATCAGAATAGTTTGTCACTCTTGCAAAGCATGTAATCAGTCACTCCTCCTATTAACCAAGCATCTGGTGACTCTCCACGTTATGTATGCAGTTGTAAGAAAAACAAAGTTTATAGTAGACCCATGTTTGTAAGGACAAATTAGTTTGGGAAAGATCCATCCTATTTATTCTCTGTTACTTTGCAAATTGGATCTAATGGTTGCACAGGTTTTAGTCTTGTATCTTGAACTTCTGTCTGGGCTGTGCAGAGGGCTGTGTCTGCGTATCAGTCTGTCAGTGAACAGAAGAATCTGTAAGACAATCTGTTACTCATTTCTTCAGTGCTGCTTCTTGTCCAAGGTCATATTGATTTGCTGTATTAATTCAGTGTTGCTATAGTGCATGCATTATTTCTAGACTGAAGTGCACTCATTGACTGTTTTATTGACATGCTTTGGAAGTGTCTTTTCATCTATTTTTTTTTTTCCTTTAGTGCTTATAGAGTTTTATGAGTAAAATTTTTTGTATTAGTTGAGAAATACTCGACAGCTCCAGTGTAGGTAATCAAGATCTAAATGCAGGCTGAAAGTTTAAAACATAACTAATACAATGACACAATGATTCAGTTTATGAACTGGAATAACAGATGGCCGGCAAGTGGGTGAGAGAGGTCAATTGCCTGAGGAATGATTAAAAACATTTTCAGCAAAGTCAATTTTATATATACTGAAAGACAGGTGGTGCTATATTTAAAAGCTTGTGACCTGCCTGCTGCATTTGTCATTGTAGGTTTCTTCTTTCTTTGGAGTTACTGGTTTGTGTGTGACACAAATGTATGCTTACAGTAGCTTTCTACCAATGTAGAAATTAAGTTGCCGTTTGAAATATGTCAGTATTGAATCAACTGTAGACAGCTTCAGAATGACCTTGACATATTTTTCTAAACTGTGTTTATTAGAGGTAATATGTAATAAAAATTTAATAAGGATTCAAAACTCTTTATGTAGCATCTCAAATCAATTGTAATATTTATTTATCATTAGATGTCCCAATTTGTATTATGCAATTGTCTTGCTATACAATTACAGATTCCCCATTTTAGAGCAGGCAGTTGAATTGCAATAAAAAACACAACTTACAATATTTTCAAATTCCAAAATTTTATATTTTTCCTGACAGGCTGTTTGTCGCTTTCTGGTAGCCATCAGCTGCTGATCCTGGTGTGCTGAACAGCTCGTGAAAGAATCCTCGTGTTTGTTCAGAATTTCTAGTATTATAACTAGGTACTTAGACCTCACTGAATGTTCTTCTGGTAGGTGGAGAGCAGCTCACCTCTCTTTCTAGAAACATTTTTCAGTTTCTCAGAAACCTCACTGGAAGGTACAAATTGTTCTTTATTCCCACTGATCGATGTCTTCATTGCAATGTACCTCTAGCCCACTTTTGCTATTCCTCCTGGCATCTCTCTCTAAAAGAAGTTTCAAGTTAATCACTAGCTTAATTTAAATGCACATAATTACATTTTAAGATTTCAACACAGAAGTCAACCTTCTTTATTATATTAGTTTTGTCTGTGCTGGTTTAACCACTTGTTTGCAAAGGTTACATATTTTCTAGATTATTTTTGCTTGTTTTTAAGTGAAAATGAATGGACAGTCTATTTTTAGTAACCCATGCACTTACGGGAAACGCACGGAAAAAAAGTCACTATTAAAGACCTTCTTATTTCTTATTTTGCAACCCAAAATTTGATTGACCATTCAACTCAAACTCATCCTTACCTTCCTCTGTATTCTAATGTTGAAAAGGAAGCTGAATGTTGGAAGTGGCTTAGGAAGAGTCTGGGAAGGGTCAGTGGTGGAGTCAGAGTGCGTGTCTCTTAGGGAGACCCAACAAGCCTCTGTAGCTTCTCCAGAGCGAACAGATCTGCACAAAAGGATCTGTTGTGCCTTTGGGGCAGGCAGGCTTCCAGTGGTAAAATGTAAAATATCTGTGAAGTAAAGATGCTATTTGACATCTGGGAAACTGTTTACCAAGACTTAGCAAGCCACTTGAACATTACGTTTTTAGACTCAAAGCTGGGTTTTTGGCTGGGAGTGAAAATAATCTGAATCTGTGTGAACAGTGCTGAACTAGCAGTGCAAAGTGGATGGTTTGTGTCTTCAGTCACTTGTCTCAGGCAGGTTTAAGAGTTAGAGCTCTTTTACAAGTGCAGCTTCCCCTAGAAGTTCTTGGGAATATTGTGTGCTCAGAGAGATGGGGTTTGAAGTGTGTCCATATTTTTATCCCTTCCTACTGCTGAGTAAAATACCCAGTCAGAGAAACCAGGCACGCATTGGTTGTTCTGCTCTGTTCAGTCTCAGTAAGGGGGATTCTACTTCTAAAGGTCTAATCTCACGGTTTTATTCATAGCTTGGATAAAGGTTGGGTCCTACACTAGCTTTTTAGTTTTTCTTCTGCAGGCTTCTCTGCTTTAACAGAAATCCAGCAAGTAGTAGTGTGTGAGCCAACCTCAAACCTAATCATAACTTTTCTTTTCAAAACTCGTTATGCAGCCTATCAACTGAGAACCTATTTCCTTTGAAGCTTTGGTTTTATGTAGGTAGGGTTTGGAGGATTTTTTTTCCCCATTCAGCTTTTCACTCATTCAAACCACAAGTGAGGAAAAAGAGTAAAATCAAAGAAATAAAGGAAAAAACTGATTTGCAAAGTTTTCTCCTTCTGCTATGCCTTTATTTTCTTCTCTTAGGAGGGATAATTCAAAGATATTACTAATATGGTTTTTCTCTTGAGTCTTATTCGGTTTAAACTTAAAATACCCCTGTGCTGAAGTGTGGAGGCTTATTACAAAAATAAATCTTTTTTTTTCTATGTTTCTTTTTCTCTTTGAAACTCTTTGTCTATTTTGTAACTGTGTATACAATTGAAAGAACTCTTTACCATCCATATCTCGCATTTCTTATTTGGGTTTTTTTTTTAACTAAATAATCAGCCAAACAAAAAAACACCAAAAAATGCCCGAAGCATTGCATTTATACTAATATGGAAACTTGAAGGTTGTGATGCCCAGACAGACAACTTTCTCTTCTCAAAGGAGCAACTCTTAAATAAATCTGCTAGAATAAGTTAATGTCAGTAGATAACTAATATCTGACTCTGGTGTGTATTAACTTGTTGGTGTGGTAGGTGATGTCTTCCTTCTGAGACAAAATTTCACCTGTTGGTAGCGTGGCAACTGGAAGTAGATGTTTGTTGCTATTCAAATGGCAATAACTGGAAAGCCTGAGAAGAGGAGCTGTGAAATAATAGTCTGCATTAGGTTCTTGGCTCTTGCCTGTTAACACTGACTTGAGTAATGGCACAGGCATTTAGTTGGGAAAATGAACTTTGCAGGTGAACTTTTCCAACCCAAATTTCTTTTTAAAGGTATCGGTGTGCACACAAATCAGCAGCTGGTGACAGTTCAGTCTGTTGGTGCATGATCCTTTTAAACTGTGCTGCTCAGTGAAGAGATTCTCCAAAGGGTGCTTATATAAATTTAACTTTGTGTGGCAAATGCCTTCATAACGAACATCTCTCCGTGGATTTATAGCCACCCCTTGGATTGTATCCAGTTAGCTGATTGAACATCTGGTAAGCATTGTGTGTTTGTACTAAGCCCTTACTGTATAAAGCTGGCTCAAGCTTTTCAGGCAAAGATCGATGATCTTTTCTTGGCAGGCCTTTAGCCGTTTGCCAAAACAGATGCTGTGCAGGGAACAAAACACAGATAGAAGATCTGGTTTAAAGGCACCTTTATGTGGTACTGTAGGAGTTTGTACATGTTTAAGGAAAATTGTGTTAAGCTGAAATAGAAAAGAATTGAAACTTATATACCTACTGTGTTCCAAACTGCTGTTGCTCTCTTCTCCATTTATGTAGTAAAAGTTCTGATTCCCATATGTTGTTGTTTTTGTTTTGTTTTTTTCCTAACAAAATTGTGCAAGGCCTATGGGATAGGCATGTTTAATTTTACAACTGCTTATGCCTAGTGTGTTTTTTGAAGAAAAGTGGAGAAATGTATCAATTTAAAAACTACAGTGACGTTGTCATGCATAAGAGAAACATGAACTAGTAATAAGTTTTGAAATAGAAATGCATTTTTGGAAATCTGTACATGCCTAGCTATTTCATAATCCAAGACAAAATACAGATCAATGCTCATTGTATACCGTGATGTGATGTGAAAAATTCATATAATATTATAGTTTATATGTATTCGTTTTGTTGTACTTCATGAAGTAGATAACCTATACTCCTACGATTTGTTAGTCTTTTGCTCTACACTTTTGTTGGTGCAATAATGTGCTCTGAATAGATCTGTTCCCTCTTTCCTGCAGCAGTCAGGCCTGTTTATTGTTACTGTAACTGGGGGAAAGGGCCTTGGTATAGTCTATTCTTATTAATTGATTAGGGGATTAATGGACCTTCCGTAGATCAGTGTGGTTGTGAAATCTTAGTTCTTCTGTGAACGTCACAAACCAAATCTCTACTGCCTTCAACACAGCCTAAAAATCTACTATTGTTTTTAAAATATGAGTTCTACAATAGTATAAACAGCTAGAGTATCAAAAACTATGCATTTTTTGAGTGTAGTCTTGAAATGTTGAACTATTTGAGCATTTTCATGGGTGCTCTGTTCGTGTGTGTGGAAAAATTGTTTTGCCACTATAAAAGGCAGTCTCTGGACATAGAAATGACTGAATAAAGCATGTGGGTATCACTTGCAAATTAGAGTTTTTGCAAGGAAACTTCAAAGAAAGCAAGATGGGAGTCCAAAAAGGAAGATCAAACCCTTTTATTGTTTTTCTGAATTTTCAGAAGGGCTATGTTAAGGGTAGTATTGCAAGGTGAGATACAAACTCTAAACTCTGCTTGCTCCTTTGTCTTTTTTTTTTCATGATATGCTTTATTATTTCTGCCATGTATCTTCAGTGTATTGAAGAAGTGAACTATATATGATACCAGAAATTATGTCAAATAGTGATTTTAATCTGCACTAACAGCTTTAACAAACTGTCTGATATTTTGGACATGGAGCTATTGCATGCAGTATAAATCCTTGATTTCTTGTATACTAAGGATGGGGTATGGTATATTCCTAGGAATTTATACTGATGTCGTGTACACACACACTAAACTATTGATAAACAATCAAGCAATATAAGCATCTAGGTCAAAATAAGCAACCTGAATAAATCTAAGGGGTTTTAATACTTCCAGTTTGCATCAGTTGGGCTCCTTCCTCTAAGACAGAACAGATAAAAAAATCTCTTTATATCAGTGTTGTAAAGGAACACTGAGAAATATGCCCTTTTTGCTTACTTTTCTATTTATAATTCCCAGATCAGTACCAGGAAACTGGATCTTTCCAGTTAATTCTGAAGCATGTGCTTTTCTTCTTTATTAGACACTTTTCTCAAAAAATCTTCAATACAGCATTTTTTAACTTCATCTTGGAAGTCTGCTCTGCTGTGATTGGTGCTATTTAAAGGAAACATCTCCCATTGCAAGTCATGAATTTTCTGTAGTACATAAAAGTAACCCAGGATATTAGTTCACCTCTGCCTAAAATCCTGGAAGCAGCTGTACTTCTCTCTTTTCAGAGCAGTGTAATTGTTTACATTTGCGCAGCACTATTGTAGGGCGAGAAAGGAAGAAAGAACTTTTTTTCCCATTTAGACTTCAGAAAAATCAAACTGTATGATTGTATAATCGTTTTCCAACTTCGGTCAAGATTCTTGAAAATCTAGTTCCACCTTTATTAAAAATATGGTACAGTATTTAACTATAGTATGACAAAGACCTGAAACCATTCTGTGTTCTGTTTGTAAAGAGTGCTCATTTAACGGTACAGTTCTCACAGTAATCCTGTGTCAGGACTATATTTGGGGCTTGGTGAAAATCAGATGACTACTGTGGGATTGTCTTCTCATCTGAAGAAAGGTCTGAATGGAGGGGTCAGAATATTAAGATAAGGTATAGGCTTTGCCTCAGAGGGTGAGTTCTTCCCTTTACAAGAATAATCCTATGCGTTTCAGTTGAACAAGTAAACCATTAACACACACCCACATGTTCAATTAACGTTATATTTGATATTATATTCAGAAGCAGAATTCACAGATATTTCAGTGCTTTGTAAATGTCAGCATGAGAGCACAAGAATCACACATAAAACCTGCTGAACAGATGAAAAAGAGGAAGAAAAAGGTCTCATTAGCTGCAGACGCATTAAGTAAAATTTAAATTGGGAGGGCTGTTTTGATTTTTAAAGTACAGCAATTTGAGTTTCAGTATCTGATTTACTTTGCTGTTAGAACAGCTTGTGGAATAAATATGTTTTTACTTACTTTCAAATGCTTTAAAGCGTTTGTGAAGAAAAATAGTTAAAATTTATAAGAAATTCTAAGGGCTCTTTTTTCTATACTTCATTTGTATGCATTCCATAAGTATAGCAGATTTTGTGAATATCCATGATGGCAGATGTTTGGTTTAGAATGTGCAGTTTTCACGTGTTCAGAGTTTTTGGAGTGAATAGAATTATATAGTTATTATACTGAATATACTTCAAGACTGGTGCAAATCCAGTGCTTCAGGCAAGATAATACTTTAGCTCTCTGTATGCAACGGAATCACTGATGAACCTATTTTATAAGAATGATTTTGGGGCTAGGGTTGACTGGTTAAACCCTATAACTAGAGCGACTTGTACATCTTCCGCCCTGACTTTGGGCAGGGTTCTTCGGTACATCATCAGACTTCTCTGGAAAACAGGAGTCCATCTGCCTATTGTGCTGCAAGGCTAGTTTAGTAAGTGGAAGTTTTGCTTGAAAGAAAGAGCTTTATAAAGACTGGAAAAGGACTTGAGATTTAGATTTCTATCTTCTTTTGAGTTAACTGCACACTCTTCTTTGAAAGAGTAAAAGGTACATTTGATGTGATTTCATGAACTTGCAGTTAATAAGATTCAGTTTATCCCTGTTTCAGAATCCTAACTGAACTTTAGGTTTTGGGTGTTTTTTAAAATGTTTTTAAGAATTCATTATTGTTAAAGTCTTTTTGCTGGCTGTAGTTACTAAATTGTAGTTGTGTCCTTTTTCAAAATCCTTTCTCACAGCATTTTATTGAATATAATACTCAATATTTTTTATACAAATGCAGGACTTATTAGTCCTTAGTTATACTTCTAAATTTGAGAGTGCCAAATTGACCATAGTAAAAAGTGTTTGGTTTTTTTTCCTCATACGTGGTGGTGTATTGGATTTCACATTTGATGTTAAACCATCAAAACCAAAGCATTCTACACCAGTTTCTCTGCAGTGTTCATATTGGTTTTTCTAGGGAACAAGACTCACGATTCCTAATTCAAATATAGTAGGAGTAATCAAAGCAGTTTTCCTTTACTGTGTGTATGGCAGCTGTACAGACTATGAAAGTTGCATCTGAGAACATTCACCTTCTTAATTTCTTTGCCCCAACTCTCTTAACTATGTAAAGTATCACAATGGAACTATCATGTTACCAAATTCTTCTTCTGAGTTACAAATACCAGATGCTGCTGAAGTCACAGCTATTGTCTCTTAGGGTTGTATTTACATGATAGTTTAAAACTGAATCCTTCTATCAATACTGGTACTACTAACATTACTCGCATTGGAGGACTGCATGAAAGGCTGAAACTGGATTGGACTTGCTATAGCACAGGTGAAACTGAAATTGCTACAGCATTTCTAGTCTGAGAACGTCTAGATAGCAGGGGGCAGGCAGTATTTCTTCTGTGATTGTAATGAGGGCAAACCAGTTCCACTGGAACAATTTTCCATCAATAAGATAGTTGGAAGACAGTACAGAAAGGATCCAACCTTCCGATTTCATACCTACGCTAGAGAGACTAAGAAAAGAATCTTCTCTTCTAAACATCTGGAATCTATTTCTTCAGTTTTATGGTATTGATTAGGTTTTCTTTTTATTCATTCTTTTTTTTGTTGTTCCTGGGAGACATACAGTTGGAGTTTTTAATTAGTTAGAAAATGGGAGTTTCTGTTAAGGATTATTCAAAATAAAGTTAAATAATGGCGTTGTTAAATTCAGTAGGATCTAAATTTTATTGCTAGTTTCCTATTTTTATATCACCCAACTAAGTTTTTTATTTTTTTTCCCATCTAGCCCGTCTTTCTCAAATAATAGCTGAGGACTGACTTCATTTTAAAGTTCGTATACATTAATCACAGATGAGCTGAACATAAAGTTGCTGTTAAACATTAGGTACTTCCAGTTTAAAATGATATTTTTTTGGAAATTTGCTGCTACTTTTGTGTAGCTATGTAGTCAATAGCATTTCAGAAGGTCATTTTCTAAGGAACAGGCACAAAACCTCAGTAATTGTGAAGAAAGAGTTTTTAAAAAAATTTTTTAGGGACATCTTCATCTCTTTTTCATTTGGTAACTATTCTTAGTAGCTCCTTCCAGAGAACCCAATGGAAAACTTGTGGCAGTTAGGCAAACAGTCTCTTGAAGCAGATAGCTTTCCACAGGAAGCAGTGTGGAACCAAGACTTTTTCTCCTTTTGTTCCTTAACTTCGCTGGGATGGAGCTACCTACCTCATTTAGGTTCTGATGAAAATCTCACCTATCTCTGTAGGCACTAAAGCTTTAATCTCTCCTGTAATTCTTCATACAGGGTTTGATTATGCACAGCTCTCGTCACCAGTGCATACGAGTAGCATCTTCTCTTGCTCTGAATGCTAAATCAAACAAAGCTTGTTTTATGCCTTGTTACAATGGGAGGAAAACAGCAGACGGCCATTAATTGCATTGTTTGAATTTGGAGCTCAAAATCAAAGTCAAACTTCTTTTTCTCCTTGTTACTGTAAGGTTGGGTTGTATTCATTATCTTGCTGACTGGCCTGTAACTGTCTTCCCTTGCTTCCTGCTGAGCTGCTTATCCCGGCCTGAAGTGCGTTGCTTCCCTTTCCACTTCCTGCCAGCTTCGTCTCCAGAAGTGCAGGCAGGCCAAAATCTGAAGTCCCTGCCCCGACAAAGCTGATTCTTATTTGGCTATCAGCATTTGGAGCTGTAATTTCCTGTAAATCCTTCCTTGCTGAGCTCTTTAAAGTTTGCTATAGTTGGGATAAGTAAAAGCACTTACACAGATGACAGAATCAGTTGAAAAGCAGAGTGAATTTTCCTCTTCGGTTTGGCTTGGAAATACTACCGAAATATGTAATTGCTTTGGGAAGAAGTCATGATTTTTGTGAGGAAGAGAGACTGTGGCTGGCTGTTATTTGGAGTTCATTCTTAGCAGGAAAAAAATCATTGCAAATGGTAATATTTGTGGTTTATTACAAATTTTAGGGATAAATTAGCCTGCCTTTATGTAGCAATAATGAGGCATGGAACTGCCAATGCAAAAGACCACTTGTACGTTTTGCTTTTGAGAAGATAAACAGAATCCATGGAAAAACCAGAATGAGCAAGAGATACTGTTGATAAAAGACCATTCAGTTACAAGAACAAAATTAGTCTTACCATTGTAAATATAAAGAAAATTTATTCTAAACTGTTTTCATCAGTCAGAAGGACTTGTATATGTGTATATGCACACAGACACGTATGTATTTTTGAAGTTTAAAGAAATAACTTGTAACTGAAAAGCTTCTTGAGAGTGTCTAGAAAGTGTTGGTGTTTGATATGTTGCATCAGAAAAACAAGGCATTCTGTTAGGGTTTTATCAAGCACATTAATAATTGATAATGGTCACAATAGTATTGGTATTTTTATTAATATTGATTAAACATGTATCCTTTGTATGTCCAAATGACGACGTTACGTACAGTTTTAAAACTCTAGATTATCGTTTTGCCTGTCTTGAATCTTCCTAGGGATAATAAATTTTACCACTTAACCGGAAGATGCTAGAGTACACAAAAGAGCCAGTTACTATTTTGGTTGTCTTCAAGTTGTGTTATCAGTGCAGCCTGTTCCTGTTGCGATGTGTTGTGGCACATGAACACGAACACCTGAATGTCGGTGCTCGTACCAGAATTTAATGTTGCACCTAGTTTCCCCCCTCACAGTAATCTTCTTCTGAATGAAGAAAACCTAAGCAACACGTGTTTCCGTCATAGTTAGTGACAAACATCCAATATGAGCATTTCCTTTATTTGATTTTGTCAAGCCTGAGATGGTTATATCACAATATTTAAATCCGTTTTCAAGAACAACACTATTTTGTAAGGCTGGCTGTTGCTTCTTATTTCCGCATGTGGCCTAGAGGTAATTTTTATGTTCCTTGTGGCAAAAGCACAGAAGTACTTGTTTGAACACTAAATAAAAGGCCAAAGCAAATGTTTAAGTGTTTCTGGAATTAAGGAGTATGAAAAACTGACTAAAATTTAAGCAGCCGCTTGACTTAGCAGCAAAAAACAAGGTGTTTTAGTGTTTTATCAACACTTCTTATTTGAGGTGTAAAAAAAACTGTTTTAGAAACAAGTTGCAGGGCAGTAGGTTATGTAATTTAGAATTAAAATATTATATAAATTATTATCTTGATAGTCTTCCTTCTGCTGGTATTGTTGATGCCCTTTATATGGAACACAGCCAAGGTTTCCTGTGTATGGTAATAATTGCGTATATATGGTATTTCTTATCATAGTACACTTTATATATTGCTTAAGGTTTACATCTTTAGAAAACGTGGTTTTGTACGGACAAGCAGAGATCCTGCCAGACCAGGAGGATTACAGGCTAGTGAATTGGTCAGTGAATATAGAACTCAGGAAGTTTCCTCAGCAAGAAAGTATTCGTGATTTTGAACAAGTCATCAATTTACCCCACATCTCAATTCTGTTTGTATGTGAACACTGTTATTAAATAGAACTGCCACAGGGATAAAATACATGGAAAACTGAATCAAGCAGAGAGGGCTACGAAGAGCACGTTGGAGCTGGGACTGTGATCATGCCCACGCTATCAGCCTGACCTTGGACAGTTGGGCATTGTGAAGGAAAAGACAGTATAAAACTAATGGATACCTCTGTGCTGGGTGATACATGATAGAAGTCTTAAATCCTGCTTGTTAACAATAAAGAGCTTTCCTGATACTGGAGGAAAGTATCATTGGAAATGTTGATATTTCTGTTTCTCTTTTTTTTTGATGCAGTACTTCATAGCCTTCAGCTAGTAGCAAGAGCTTTATTTTTTGCCTTAGGCCATCAAACTGTGGCAGATTACCAGGCAGAGTTGTTTTCTAAGAGCTGGGCTCTTAGAAGTGAACTTTAGTTCACTTCTCTAAAGGAGGGCAATCAGGTGCATATTCCCTTTTGTATTCTCAAATCAAACATCCTGAATAATCTGAAGCTAAGGTGCAATAACTTTAAAATACAAATTTCTGAATTGCATAGGTTGATGAGGGAAATAAATCAAATTGTCCTGTCAGTTTTGAGGAAAAGCAATTGATGCAGATTCTAGTTTTCTCTTCTACCCTAACCTGTCAGCTGCTGCGGAAGGCCATGACAGAGATCTGCAACACAGGGTTTTTTCCCATAGGATCAGCACTAGACAGTCTTGTTCGTATTTCTGTTAGGACTTTGTCACTTTGGAGATGCATTGGAACCTGCATTATTCTTCACCTGTGACTTCCGTACAAATTTTAATTCTATTTTTTTAAGTTCCACATTACAGATTTAGTGTAAAGTTTCAAACTATCTTTCTTGCCAAGTCTTTTATCCATATGCTAGTCATTGTAATGTAAAATATGGACAGTGCAATTTTCATACTACATTACCTGAAAACTGGGAAGAACAGAGCAGTTGACTATGAAAATAGTTCAAACATCCTTTCAAGCTGCTGAAGTTCATGTCTGAAATGGACAAACTCGTAGGAGGAATTTGTTTAGCTCTTGTTATTCAGAATTTATACACTGTTAATGTTCAGTTCTAAGTTTTTTTTTCAACACAGTGCTTTTACCTGAACAAAGTTGAATTCATTAACAGTAGAGGGAATGGATTTTGATTTGTAATTGATTAACTGTCTTAATGTGTTTGCATCAATTGAAGAATGCAGCAGCACAAGCAAAAGCGCAAAATTGCTCCAAGTAATTTTCCAGCCCTCTGTGTTTCAGTGGCTGGATGGCATTTAAGGTAACTATGCAATGTAACGGATGCTGATTTCACCCTATATTGCTGTCATGGTAATGACTAATAGTGCTGATAAAAGGCAGTTGAGTATTTGCCTAGGGCACGGAAAACTGACTTTCTGGGGTGTACTCTTGTACTGTGGTGTCAGCGTTGTTTGGAATGCATGGATTCCATCATGGCTTTGTGTTTTGTTTTTAAATAGTCCTTGCTTTTATGCAGAACTCTTCTGTTCTGATTTACAGTAAAATTCTTGTATCTCTGGTGCTGTTTTGCTGTGTTAAATTGCAATCGGCACTGTAGACAAAAGCAAAATTTTAAAGTTTTATAAAGGGATCACTTTCTGCTTTTGATATTGAAGGAATACTTGGGTGGCCTGTGTGAAATCAGTTGGTGGTCTAAGACTAATTCCTCATGGATACATCAAAAACAAATAAGAAAAAACCCCCTCCATTATAAACAACACCCTTGCTGATACATTCAGCATGGAACAAGAACTGAGCTGTGGAGGAATGAAATCCTCTGTGACCTTCAGTTACAACTTCTCCCAGAACACTGTCCACATTGGTAGTGGAAAATTTTGTCTGTTGACTGTGTTATTTTGTTACTGGATTTCAGAACTGTCATGCAGATAAACTTTAAGAAGGGAGCTCCATCCACTGTTGACTCACTTTTGAGCAAGCAGTGGAAATTAGCCATAGAAAGTTGTATTTGGATACTGACTTAATTCCTTGAAAAGTAAATTCCCTGTGTCTTACCTGTAGGCATACAATATACTTACATCTTACAAAATTTCTTTCCTTAGCCTGTACTAATTAAATTAACAACTGGTGAATCTGACATGATTTGTGATTCTGTGTATTAGTTTGTATTTTTGCAGTACAATCAGAATATTAAAGAGGAGACTTCTGTTATTCCTGCTAAGCTATTGCTTAATTTACCTTGGATATGGATAAGAGTAGGACAGCATAGAATTTATAAACCTTGACCCCTAGATGCTATGTGAAACTTAGTTATTTGCCAAGCACTCAGAAGGGATGTATTAGTGTTTTGTCAGTGGTGTTGTAGCCACTTATTTTATGACTTGTTAAATAAATTTGATGTGTATTGGAAGGTGTTAATAAAGTCTGCAAATGGGTATCTTATATGAATGTTTCTTACAAGGATTCCTTGCAGATGAATGTTTTTAGAATTTTTCTAATTCCAGATGGTAATGTTAATAATTTTAACTGCCTGTGGAATTTTAAAAGTACCTTGTGATTTGTGTATCTGTGCCTATGTAAGTTTATATTTAGCTTTCTTTAGTATGATTCTGTTTAGTGAGAAATGGTATTGCATAAGTAAACACTGTAGTGAATAAATATACATAGATGTTGGCATATTTTTCCAGAAAAAGCAGAAATTATAGATGCTGGCATTGGTAGAATGTATAAAATAGACTGAAGACAGAAAAGTAACACAGAAAGTGTGACTTTTCTTTAGAATAATGCAAGTACAATTGTTTTACACCTACATCCAGAGGCTTTGCATATGTAAACCTGTTGAGGTGACCAGGAATGCAGCAGATGGTCTCATTTCAGTGTCTAGAACATTTCACATTATTTGGTGCTGCTGCTTTTGTAGGCGCCTTTCTGGATGATTGTGCACAAACAGCTGGGCAGCGTTAGAGCAGAACACAAAGTCTTCATCCAAACCTTTCTATCTGTCATCACTATAAGAATGTTTCACAGTTTTTGTTTGTGGAAGCTGAGGATTGTCTGTACTGCAGTAGTTTCTTGGTGCTGTACACCCCTCTCGTGTTTGACTGAGAGCCTTTCTGTCTCATCCTTTCACATGCAGTAACGCTCTAGTGCTCTGCTACTTTCTGAGCCTAATAATCCAGTGGAGCTGCTTGTTGGAGGATGTTTTACTTTAAACAAACCATTCATGTTTCTGCTTCTGTTGTTTCCCAGTATTCTGCAAACCAGGAATCAGGAACGGGAGGAGCCCTAGCCGAGCAATCATGCAGCTGAAAGGCTGCATGCTTCCTCTTTGCCCTCTGCACAAACACTTCTCTAAGTCCAGTGCAAGAAGTTCTAGGTGCGGTTTGACTGATGCCTTCCTCTGTGCATCTTCAGGAGTGACCAATGTGATGAAACTTAATAAAATTAATTATCAGCATATTGCATTGTTTTCTGTGTTAGCCAAACGTATTTTTAGTGTTGGCTGAAGAAATTCTCAATGACAGTGAAACATAGCAATAGTAAAAGTGGAAACATAATGGTGCTGCATGCTTAAAAACTAATTCGGGTCCTTTAAAAGTTTAGTCTAGTTTGTCTTTCTCATTTGTATCTGTGTTTTAAATTTCAGTTTCAGAAATGTGTGTAACAAAATTTCATTTTGTTAGGCTTACCTTCAATATCGTGCAGAAGCTGTGGATAAAACAATATTTTCTTCAGTTATTTCCATGCATAACACTCTTCCTTGTGGAATAACTTATAGAAGGAAGTAGAAATGCTGAGAAAATCCGAT
The DNA here is from genome assembly GCA_035584735.1 of Pseudotriccus pelzelni. Lineage (NCBI taxonomy): Eukaryota > Metazoa > Chordata > Aves > Passeriformes > Tyrannidae > Pseudotriccus > Pseudotriccus pelzelni. Next base: position 26,955,613 of record JAWMRA010000113.1, read on the forward strand.
CCTGTTGATGTAGCTAAATGTATTTATTTCAAACTATCATCCTGCAAAGATGAGATTTAGCAGAGAGAGGACTCTTTCATGTACAAGGCAAAGGGACATCTGCAGGTGCATCTGGAGGAAACACTTGGATCCTGTGTGTTGCGCTCTGTTTTTACTGGGCTGTTATTATTGGTTACTGAAAGGCAAGATGCCAGAACTGGACAGGAAATACTTTTTTCCTTTCTATGAGTTTTCTGACAAAAATATGTTTTGCATAGAAGCTTCTGGAAATAATGCCAAGATTTGTAAGAAATTTTATTTCACGTCCTCTCCCAGACGTTTTTCCGAAAGGATTTTTGAGTGACCTTAGTTAAGTCTCCTTAAGTAGCATGTACTTTTTAAATTGAATTTGTTGTAAATAGGTGTTTCCACTCAGCTTTGAATTTTGAAAAAATAACCTTAGAACAGAAACTTCCAGATTTTTTAGGCAGTGCTGTTCTAAATATAGGAAGTCCTAAAGGAGATCTAAACCACTTCATGCTCAGGTGCGTGCTATTCAAGACCGGTATGATGACAGTTTCGTAGAACTTGAAAAATGGATTGGAAAAAAAAATTCCGTGCAAAGTCCGTGTTGTTCGGGCCTCTTGTCTCTCATGATTTTCAGCAAGTTTTTCCTTCGTGCTGCAGCACACACTTCTCCTGGAAACAGCTTCAAAGTTATTTCAATTTTCTGTGTCTCTGTTCCCTCCTCCCGAATGAAGGAAATTCACTCTGGGAACCTGTTGGCTTATTTCAAATGTGATGGAGCACGTGAAGTGTCAAAAGTAATTAGGCTCCTGCAAACTTGGTGAAAAATAAATTATTTGGTGGAGAAGGAAGGACCTTTCATATCAAACTGGTAGGGAAGCAGAGTAAATTTGATAATTCCACTGTTCATAGAAGCCCTTTTACCTGCCATCGGCACCTCCATTTCTTTCACCGGCTGTACTGGCTGTTTTTCTAACTGCCTTTTTTTTTTTTAATTTTTAATTTCTCCTTAATTTCTCCTCTCTCTTGAAAAAAGGCCCATTACTTTGACCAGAAATCTGTCAAAACAAATGTGATTTAAAAGACCAGGCTATTCAGAATAGTCCCATTCTGTGCACCCCATGGTTGCTCATTCATCACTGCTGGAGATGGATCTGCTGGTAAACAGTTTGCCCCCTTGCCTGTGGCCTGAAGCTAAGTTTGTGCCCCTATGAGCGCTCGTGGGAGCTGAGGGACTTAATAGTCTGAGAGTTTGCCATAATTCACTGAACTGACAATACATATTTCAGTGTAACAGACCATTCTTTGACACCAAATGATCCACCAACCCCATCCTGAAGACCTCATATAAAGTCTGTAAATTATCCCATCTCATTAAGTACAAATATCTGATCTGTACTTGTTATTCCTAACAGAAGATGCATGAGAGCCTTAGGATTACAGGCGTGTTAATAGGACTTTGACCTGTCTAGCTCATGGAGAAAAAAGAAACTGCAGGGAACAAACGCCATCTGTTCTTCTGTGAAGCATCCATCCATCCAACTCGACCATCAGAAGACCATAGTCCTTTAAACCTCTAGCCTTGAGGAGTTTTTGTATCATTCCCTATTGAAGTTTAGCTGATTTCTCATTCTTTTTTTGTTTGTAACAGCATTTTTTACTTTGTTACCTGCGTATTGTGATTTAAAAAAAAAAAAATCCATGAAATAGGATGGAGTTTCTATGGTACCCTTACAGATTAGGATAAACGGGATTATGACAATATTCAGCTGATTGATCAAATTTATGTATGGAGAAAAGCATCCATGCAAAGTTCATTTCTTTCTATCATATTCACTGTGCTGGTGTCACAAGCGTGCTGATTGCGCAATTCAACCTCATCTGAATTTACATGACTTATATTAATATTTTGGTTAGACCTTACTTTTTTTATAAACACCTCCTTTATTGAAAGGCCCAAACAACCTTGATGTCTGGAAGCTATTTAATACTAAAGGTAACAGGATAAATTTACACTGTCTCAGACAACTATAAATTCTATTGTTGATTGTTATATCCAGATGTAGATGGTACTGTGCAATAGCAATATTTGGTTTTATGTGGATGGAAGATCTTGGCCATGTAGGTAATTTTTCAAAGTCCATTTTTGCCATTGGAAAAGTTTCCATAGATCCTGTTTGGTTTTATGCTGATCCTCATAGCTCAGTTTTGATCTTGGCAGCTGCTTTGGTGCTTCTGTAGGCAGGATTTTACAACTGAACATGTGTAACTTGGTCTTACAGGTGCTAAGCACGTCTAACAGGGACTAAATGCAGAGCTAATGTTGCAGGCCGTTCAGGTTTTGTGAAATAGGACTTTAATTTGTGCTAGGTTGCCTTTATTAATTAAGTCTGATACATGGCTTCCCAGAGGAAGGAATAAAATTAAGAGTTACAGGTTAATCAGTTATTGCCTCATTGTTAAATGAAACAACCACAACAGTGGTCATCATCATTGGGGCAAATTGGGATAACAGTTTTTACTGTAACCTGAAGTACTGAAATGTCTCTTGATTCCCATTAGTACCATTCATAGAGAGTTTATGTCTTGGTTTTATTCTGCTGCTATTCACGGAGCGTCTGAAAGATACATCAGGAAGGCTGATAGGCTTTTAGCAGGTGCAAACCCATGTCTGGCAACTTCATTCATAAAGCTACTGGGTTTTTTGCAGCATTTACATTGCAGCTTCCCAAACATTTGGAGCCTTTCTGCCCAAGAGTATGGGAGTCTCAGAAGTGGATGCATTGTAGGTTTATATTTAGAATTAAACATGGCAGCTATACAGATTTTTAGCATACACATATAGTGTAAATTAAGTGCCTTGAAATGTTAAGATAGTATTGGTAGGATGAATAATCAATAAATAGGCCTGCCTAACTACTTGGGGGAAAAGAGACTAATAATTAGGACCTGGAAAAAATAATGTAGGGAACTCAATTTAAAAACAAATTAATAAACTGTACTTGCCTTTTTAACTTTTGAGGGTAAGATCTGAGTCCTTTCAGAGTGAATAGCACCTTACCCTCACCTGACCACATTCTCCCAAGGCTGCCCTATTTAGAAGGCAGTGCATAGTTACGCTGCGTAGTCATGGTGTGCTGTTTCCTCCCTTGGACTGGCTTCAAGAGCAAGGTCTCACCCTCTCCCTGTCCATAGCTGCTAATTTGTTCAGTCCTCTGTGACCCCTGCTAAAGTATGTGCTGAAGGTTTACCTACAAACCCTCTATGTACTCTCAGCAGATGCCTTATAACTGCTTGTTGTACAGCAGAGACTAAACCCTGATAAGGATGTTGGAATTCAGTGATTTATGTACCCTTGTGTTCTTGTGTACAAGTGTGAATAGTGACTATAATGGGATAAATAACAAACATATCTGTATTAGTTGCATTTGAGAAATGAATTTTTGGAGTTCTGTAAATCCAAGTTGCCATTTTACACATGTAAATGCTCTCATTTCAGACACAGATCTAAATACTGACTGAAGATTTTGAGTTTTGAACTTGTATTACTTGAGTTCATTGTGTTTGCTTCTTAATTAGTTCTACCTTTGAAATTTTTGCAGTGTTAAGTTTTTGCTGAGAGAGTTGCTACTTGGCAAAAATTTCAGCTGTGAAACAGAATGAGAGTATGTGCTTTGAATTTTTAATTTTGGTTTCCTGTCTGGAGAAAAATATTGTCCCTTTAGATCATATGGCTCAAAAGATAGAAATTTCTGAATCAAGATAAAATTTTGGCTTTTAGCTCACGCCCAGATATGACTAGTGTAATGAAACTTATGAATTACTCTAACTGGGCAAACGCTTTTTTGGAGCCATGCTTTGTTATCCTGCAGCATAATATAGACTTGCTTTCAGTGTGAAAGTTGAAAATAATACAGACTTCATGGCAATCTGTGTTTTGGTTTGTATCATGTTGAGGTGTGTTTCAGCTAATTCTGAAGAAACCGCCTGTAGTACTGCATAAAATGGGCCAAACATGGCTGTAATCTTGCTCCACCTTTACTTAGGAAGAGTCTCAGGTGTAGCAAAAGTAAAGCCTGAATCAGATGCCTATGTTCTGCTGTGTTTTCCCACTAAAGATTAAAATGCTATGCAAGTCATGTTTTAAACCAAAGAGATCAGTTCTAGATGCACTTGCTAATGTACTCAGGGAGAATAACCTATTCCTTCTACTTTCTGACTACGGCTGACAATTTGTTCTTCAGCTTCTCATTTGAGTTGATTTTCTGTTGGTGTAGTAAATTTTTTCCATCTTTATTTAATAAATTGTAGTTAGCAGAAAACATCCCAATAATAGTTCCATAGTTAACTATAATGGAACAACTGAAGTTGTACCAATAATATTTTACTAAATTATTCTTGAATCCAGATACTAGTTTCTGATTTACAGATTTATTTTTTTTAAGAATACAAGTGATAGTTTACTCACCTTCCTTTTAGGTCATTCATTATTGTGGATTGTTTGTTTAGTTTAATACATTTTCCTAATTTCTGCTCTAGAATTTGTCTAACTTTTATTTTCATTCTTTCAATTTCTTAACATAGAAAAGTGTTGTCATTTTGTTCTTGTTTGACCTTTTTTTATGTAATTTCTTAATGAATATAATTCTTCCAGAAAAGGTTAGATTTTAGAGAATAGAAGATGAATTCACACTGTAGTTGTGCTGTTCTGTTCTTATATTTTCAAAAAAGAATGCCTGTTACTAATAATATTGGACATATGAAGCAGGAAAATATTTGCCATTAGAAACTGTTTGCAGAACACATTTATTTTGTACCTTGGTGCTGATAAATTGAATAGATTTTGTTTGCAGAATCACCATGACATTGGAAGATGTTATATAACCGCCACAATTTTGGTTAGCAGGCACTCAATATTGTGTAAATATCAGAATAACCCAGCTGACTGCAGCAGAAGGTTATAGCACAATCAGATTGATTTTCCGTAATGAATGTTAATAATGATCAGTTAATATTAACTACTTCTTTCTGCTGTGTGATAACAAGGGCTCCTGTTAAATTGGGGATTATGTGACAGAGCTTTTAGGGTTGCGGGACATCTCATACAGGCATGGAAAATGTCCATCTTGTTGGACTATCATCATTTAAAGATGCTGTGGTAGGTTTTGTACTGCTCTGCCTGCTCCTGTGTTGGTACCAATGTCTCAAAACATTTTGAGCAAGCATCTCGATAAGTCAGAAAAGTAGAATTGCTGCAGAGGTCACGATGACTTTGCATAATGAGTCCATTAGATACGGTAATCAATATCAAGCCCTTGGATCTTATGAATATTGATGAAGCAATTGTAGCAGGGGAGGTAGATGGGGAATTGAGATGCATTTTGATATAATCAGAGAAACAGTTAATGGCTCTAGGTAGAATATGGGTCCAGTAACCACTTCACAACATTTTAGATCATTCTGAGTTATCATTAATAATGAAAAAGCCATTATGGGAAAAAACTGTATATGGCTTTTGTTGCATTCTGCCCATACAGTGCTTCTAAAGACACTAGTGTCACTGCATTGCTGGAAAGACCATGGTAAAAATCCAGTGGTGAAACAGTGGATCACAAAGGGAGGAATTTTATCACCTTTTCAGTAGAAAGTAATATCAAATGTTGAACAAGAAAATGAGATGCTAGGTAATAGGTCAGCATACTGCAGCAGCACTCTGAACCTGAGAAAGCTGGGATAACTGTCTGGCATCCTGCATATTCAGTGATTTTGGCTGCTGATTTCTGAATTGTTTTTCTGCCTTTTTTGTTTGTTTGTTTTTGATGGTTTGTTGGTTTGGTTTTGGTTTTTTTCTGTGGCCTTACGATTCCCTCTTTTCTGTAGAGGAAAAAGAATCTGGAAGGTTTCGTGAGGAGTTGGGAGCATTAAGCTGATTTTTGCATATGCGCACAGTTGTGCGCCTCTTTGGGCCCGGGTTTAGTGCAATGACAACATCCCTTTGAGCCCTGTAAGCAGCATAGAAACTTCTGAAAATCCCTGCTGATAGCTGACGTGCAAGAGCTGGCTGAAATATGTTACACTGGTATTACGGAGTTTGCAAGCACAAGCACTTGCAGCTGTATTATACAATGATCTGATCCCCAGCCTGGTTATCAGTCTGCAGAAGGGAGTAAACAAAAATTTCTTACCGTGCAAAGGTTGGGCTGAACATATGTCAATAAATAACTGGCAAACATATGGAGACGGAGGTCAGTTCAGGCCTTGTCCCGAGCGTAGGACAAATGAGGCAGACGAAAGATGATATGGGGAAAGATACAGAACGTGTAAAGAGAAAAAGTTGCTGCTTTATAAAGTAAGAGAACAGCCCCTGACAGAAACATGTATTTTTAAGCATGAAAGCTCTGGCCTATGAAAGGAGAGTGCACAATTTTCATTTGCCTTTTGCCTGCGGAAGCAGCTAACATGGTATTGAAGGGTACAGCCTTTCTCATTTCACAGTGGGAATGGATGGCTCTCAATTGCAAGTCTACGTCTCTGCAGAGGGTTTGTAAGAAACTTGGTTCAATCAGCAACGACCTGCTCACTCAAGTCATCGTACAAAATGCTGAGACTCAGTTTTTATTCTAGCATTTATTTAAGAAAACCAGCATGCAGAGCAATTAGGGTTTTTTACATAAAGACTGAGGGGGAACTCCAGGATTGCATCTTTTAGTTAGGAAAATCACACGGCTTCTGAGCTGGTGGAAATGTATGTGATTAATACGCACAGCATGTGCACAGAAGGCGAAATATAGTTAGAGCAACAAAAAAAATCTATGTTGACAGAGGATATTTCAAGAAGTAGATTTCCAGATAGTAATAAGTACACTTAGCTGCAATTGTTCTCTGGTGACTAAAATAAATACCTAAAAATAAATGTTGTCTATAAATAAGTATTTGGCTTAATGCCAAATTTGTCTGCTGTTTATGGAAAAGCAGGCAAAGAAAGAAAAGAAGTTGCTGTGACTTTTCCAGTGTATGACCTGTTTTCACCCTTACTCTAGAACTGCTGAAATGAGAACAGTGTGGCTGAAAATTGTTGGCCACAAGTCCCAGGCCATCAGAGAACTCTATTATGAACCTTCAGAGGAAACTAGGAATATCTCTTTTGAGATACGAGTTTGAAATTACAAAGGAATAATGTTACATAACGCTTTTTGTTAAATATCATCACTAGAATGCGTGACCTTGACTAGCTGTGATTAAGTCCACAGTAAATACTCTTGTTTTGTATTTATTTTAGAGATAGTATACGTTTTTGTTGTTGAAAGCAAAAGCACCCTTCTGCTTCTGCCAAATAGTGCTGAGAACGCTACAACTGACACCAAATACAGAAGCTGATAACACTGATAACTTTCACCATCTTGTGGTGTCCTCCTACTGAAGATGGTGTGCAGCTGGACACTGAAAGTGTCTCACACTTGTCTTAGACTTATGGTCTCATGGGGACCCACCTGTCCTTGGAATATTTTTTTTTATTTCTACTTGGTAACAATCAGAAATCTTTATGTCAAATTTCAGCACTGTTTGTGACAGTGTCATTCATGATGCCAGAACTTGAAGGCATGAGACATTGACAACTGTATTTACTTTCAAAAAATACTGTTCATTATTTCTATTTAGAATTCCTCTGCTTCTCTGTAACACCTGGTAACACCATTAGGATATTTTGCTGTCTGGCATCGCTTGTAGAACTTTGATTTATAATCATATTTGTATAGTTTGAAGCTAGACCTTGCAAATTCATTCATGACTTGAATTTTCCTTTTTTGATTGCCAGGATTATGGGTATAGAAACATAGAATCATGGAATTTTTTAGATTGGAAAAGACTTTTGAGATCATCCAATCCAACTGCTACCCAGCACTGCCAAGTCCACCACTAAACCAAGTGTCCCCAAGTGCCACATCTGCTAGATTATTTTTCAACCATTTTTGTTTCATAGTCTGAAGAGAATGGACCGCTAAATTAACATCACTGCCCTGTGTAACACTTAACATCCCTTAGTTCTTACATGCACGTGTATTTTCAGCTTCCATTAATAATTGGGTAGAAATTGCTTCTTTTTCTTGCTAGCAGTTTAATAAAACATGTATTTTATCTCACTGTATTTCTATTAATTCTTTTATAAATATTATAAAATGGCTTCTTCATCTTACAAACTGCTGCTATTCTGCCTTTGTTTTGATGAAGTACCTTTTTATACAAAGCTGGGAATGCAAACTGAGTTAAAAATGCATTTATGAGCAAGTTATTCTGCCTTCTCACAATCTTACTACGGTTTTATTAACAATTGTTTTAAATTGTACAGGAGTAATTTTAATGCTGAATTATAGCCTTCGTTAGTCCCAAACAGTGAACCAGAAATACATGGTTCTAAAGATGTTTATTCCTCAGCTGGTTTTTTTTCTGCTATTACTACTAAGTTGCTCCAGAATGTTACAGGTTTCTGTGGCTGTCCAGCATGCTTCACGGTCACTGTTGGGCAAATATTTTCCATGCTTCATCTCTGATGCCTGTGCCTGTGTGTTAAATAAAAGGGAAAGACAGAAGAGTGGTCATGTTGCTACTGTAGGCTCAACCCTCTTAGTCCTAGTTGTCTGACTTGTTTCAGGTAAAATTGCTCTAGAGAGTCCCTACCAGTCCTCCCACAGCAACCTACTTGAAGTTGACCTTTGTTACGTGAAGTCTTTGAAAAATGCAGTCTTTCCCTATCCCGTGTTGTGAATTGATTGGTTTGTTTTTGATTCGTGACATTCAGTGCTTTCACGTGGATTTGCATTGTTACAGTCACCAAACAGGTCCCTGCAGTTTGAGAATTGAAATATGAATAATCTACTTTATCTACTAAAGTATCTACTTTAAAGCCATTTCTGAGCGAACATGTGTGATTTCACTGCTTTGCTCAGACTTGTACTGGTTTTAGCTTTTGCTTTTTTTTTACCTTGTTCTTGTTCCTTCTGCAGACAGGAGTTCTGTTTCTCAGAAGATAAATTTTAGACCCTTGTTGGTTGCTATGATGTTTTCCTTTGTACTGTTGGGGTACTTCGGTGATGTTTTAGTGGGGTTGTCTTATTGGTTGTTTCGGGTTTTGTTTCAGACTTGTTTTAAAAGTAACTTTTAGGCATTCTCTAGAGCGATGGTGTGCTGGGTGATATAATCAGTACGTAGGACTTTAATTTCACTGAAATGTCTACAGGTTGCACACAGTTTCTGACTCATTTTGTTTAGTGCTACATCTCTGAATATGAGCAGTAAATGAGCCCTCAAAATTTGGGGATTTTTGGCTTTTCTTAAATAATCCCTATATCCACCAGGTATCTTATTAAAATCATTGTTATAGTCTGTTATTTTCCATATTTTAGTTCTGATTTGTAAACTTTTAAGGCAAAATTTATGATCTTAAATTTTTTTGTTAATATCAACTTTTTTTTTACCTGAACAGAAAAAGTATGGGAGCCCTCTAGGGGGGCTGTCCAACCTCTGCAGATGCCCCTGTAAATAACAGCACAAAAGATGAAGTTGGCTACCAATCTGTCACCAAAGCGAAAAAACTCCACAGTGCAGGCTTGCTCTTGCATGCAGTTGGTTTAAATCCTTTCGGTTGCACTTTTTGTAATAGTTTACATTACTTCTGGAATTACTACCTGTTTTCTAAAATATATTCGATCTGAATAAAAACTGTGAAACCCTTCCACCCGTTTGCATCACCCACTTGCAGTGTTGTTCACATTAATCACCGGTTTGTCTGTGCATATGGCAAGGTCTCGGGGAAGAGGTGCCCAGGGATGTGAATGATGAACCTCTACCACCTGAGTCATTCCAGCTTGTTGGAGGGACATAACCACAACCATAGCCCAAGCCCTGGCCTTTGCTGGCAGGGAGCAGGACATAACACAACCCTCCATAGTTTGATTTATTATTTTGTTTTCCTGTAAGGCCCCAGCCCATGCTCCATCTTCAAACATGCTCCATGTTTGAAGATTTCAGACAAATCAAGCCCAAGAAAGAACACTTGTATTTAACATAAAAATAAAGGGATTTAGCTTGATTATTGTTTCATATGCATGGGAAGGTTGACAATTTTGAGAAATTAGAAAGTTATTTAGGATATAGGCAGGACTATTATGCATTTTTCTCCCTTGGGTACTCTTGGATTCAAAATGTATATACCTGCTTTTACTAGCTGGAGAAAAAGAAATCAAATGCCTCTGGAACTGATTACATAAAAGCAAAAGAGCTCTTCCTGGCTTTAAATGTAAGGATTGTTTGGGGAAAAAGTATTTTATCCTTTTTTTTTAATAAAGTCTACTTCACTGGCAAATGGGGGGGTAATGAAAGAGACAGAATGGCAATATAAACTTTGAACAAAATAAACTGAAATGTCAGAGTACTCTTTTTTTAGATTGCAGAACAAACATCAGTCTACTTCTATACCATTTTTGAAGAAAAAATTATTAGTTTTTAATCTGTTTTGGGTTTGTAAAGTAGAACACCTTTATTCTTTTTCAAGACAGAGTTTTATTTTTATTATCTTTCAACAGTAGAATTTTATTGATGTTTGAAATAGAAGCCTTTTTGCCTTCTGATGCTTCCCCCTATTAGATAGATTCTGTCTATAGATGGTGAACTATGTCACTACAGTGCTGCATGGCCTGTCTGAAGTCAGGCTGGAAAGGTCTCCTGCATCAGCAGGTTGAATCTTCTGTTCAAGTTCTGGTGCCCATTCTTATCTACAACATAATTCAACCTGATCAATCCCTATAAATCACTAAGGAGTTGTCTACTGTCTGAAAGGAATGAGAGTGGAGATTAAAACCTTCTGAAATACTCCAGTGTACATATTGAAAAACAGTAACTCTTTCACATTGAGTCTTTATGAGGGTTGTATTACTCGATGCAGCCAAAGCCTAAGGGTGCCTTGGCTTCTACGCTTTATTAACATGTAAAAAAGCACTTTTTCTGAAATAGGAGCAAGTGCTGTGGAAGCTGCTATGGAACAGCCATTCCAACTTGCTTCTGCATGTAGACAAGCACTTACATTGTACTTGCCATCCTTTTTGGACCAATACAAAGTGCTCTTTCTTATAAAATTGGCAACTAAACATTTGAAATAACTTAGCCTAATTTTGGCAATTCAAAATATTTCTGATGACTGTACTATTTATAAGAGTAGCATTAGGATATAAGACTTTATCTTTCTAGTGCTATAGTAAGGAGAGGACCTGACAGAATCTAGGAATTTGATTGTGTACCAGTACAATACAAATAGGTAGTTCTATTCCTCCTTTGCTGTCCAAGCTCCAACTAAATATAATAGTAGAGTATTTAGAGAAAAAAGATATTTTCAATTGAATAAAATGACTATTATTCAAATTGAAAATGCAGTGAGCAGACAAATCCAATCATACCACTTATGACTTATGCGTGCTGGCAGGCAGTGTTATTACATTAATCTAATAGAGCTGACTGCTGCAAAATGCCATGAATTTCTGGGAATATATAATGTGGACTTCCTAGGCATGATTTAAATTGGCATACTGTTTGAATGTGTGTGTATATATATATGTATATATATATATATAAAATTGCAAGTAAAAAACATCCTGACTGCATCTTCATACAATTTTAATTATACTTGATTGTGCTGCTGAAAGTTAGTTTCTTCTCTCCTGTAGTCCTCCCTGTTCCTCCTGAATGTGCTGTGGTGGCAAATAATGTGTTGGGAAAGATCAAAAAATGAGGAGCATGGATCATAAGATGACTAGGAAGTCTCAAGCAACATGAAGGGAAATTCCGTTCTGTGGTTAGCAATAATAGAAGTTAAAGCAAATTTCTGGAAAGGTAAAAAAAGTGGATGATAGTAAATTACTGTAGTTGGGGATTATTTTGTTTTGGCTTTTGATTTACACTGAAGTAATGTCAGAGACACTTTTCCTTAGAATGATCAGGAATTTGAGGTTCTGGAGCGAAAAATAACATGCAAGAATTTTGCAGAATTGTAGTATTTATTTGTATAACAATCCAATTTTCAAGTCAACTACTTGAATGTGTAGATAGAGGACAAATCATATTGAAATGTTTAACATAGGTTTTTGAGACCTTTCAGATAGTTGCACAGAAAACATTCCAAACATAAAAAGAGCTTCAGAAGTGTTGAAATTATTTCCTGAGTTTACAGGAGGGCCTGTGAAACAATAGCTCTGAAGCGTGAATTGCTTCCTTCATTTCAGTTAAATGTAATTTGAATTAACTTACTTGTATAGGACTTGTATGGTCCTACTTGGCTAAATCAAAGTTCAATTGACTAGGATGTAGGAAAGATGATTCATGGACCGTATCTGCTTAGTCATATTTGCAAATCTGCAGCACTTTCATTTCCACTTCAAAGTTTCTAGTTAAGCTTAAATTCCTAAAACTTCATTATGCAGCTTTACTGAAAAGTGGAAGTTGGTTTCATGGGGGATGTAGAGCTTTTCTCTAGGACTTCGGGAAGTGCTTATGTATTTTAGGCATGATAAATCTTTTTATTAATTTTTCTACAGAAGATTAAGCGAAGGGGGAAAGATCTTTCCATACCTTTTCCTTGGTCCTCTGCCATGTATCTGGGCAGGGGGCACTGCAAAATCCTCTGCTGGTATTTGAGAGCCAGAGTGGGGCTGTAGGCATGGATTAGCACACCAGGCTTTAACCCACATGATGAGGTTATCTGGTACTCCAAGACCCACTCCATTGCCGTGCGTAATGAGCAACTATGAAATGATGTTAAGAAAAGGGTGAAGCAACAATGCCAGAAGTATTAAAAATATTATTTAACAAGTAAGTTCATAATATGTTGATGTTTTTATTAGTCTAACTAGCTGTTGCATGTGCAGAATAGCGCTAAAACAGGGATAGCAAAACCTACAATGGACTTCTAAACATTAGGAGATTATTGCTAGTTATCGTAGTAAAATAATTACTGAATAGCATATCTGGAGCATATGTAATGGCTGATTGGGAATAAATTCCTGTAAACATTTCCTGAAAAATGTTTGATGCAGCTCTAGTAAAACCCAGACGCAACTGCTTTTAAAACTAGTCATAGGAAGTCGTAGCCAATATGGCTAATGCTGAGCAAAATCCTTGGTTACAGGAAAAATACTGGTGCTTCCATAAATTGGATACAGATTCACAGATTTTAATGTATAAAATGACTTAGTAGTTATTTCCACGTTAGTTATACTATCTCCACATCCTGCTGCAGTAGTTTTTGCCTGGAGAGCTCTGCAGTCTGGATGAACATGTCATTACAGGAGCAGATTCACCTCCAGTTCCTTTTATTCCCTGTAAAACACTATTTGGAGTAATGCAAAATAGTAAGAAGGCTCCCATTGCTCCCAAAAGGCATCAGATTAAGCTCTTGACCTACTACTTTGGTTTTCAGAAGATGGTTTTCAGATATGTTTAAGTGCCAAGTGCTATGGCTTTCAGGAGCACTCAAGCTGTTTTTTGAAATTTCAAGTCTAGGGCTTGGAAGATGTTTCGTATGAAATGTGTATGAGACTTACCCTCTTACTGTGTTCACTAGTATGTAATGCACCAAGACTACAAAAATTAGATGCAAAAAGGATAAGGAAGCTTTCTTCTTCCGTGCCTGTAGGAGGAATTACTGTGTTCTTCTCATTAGTGATCCTGTGGATTCCCTCTCTTGAAGTAGCATTAAAGCTATGTTGGTTCTGAAGAACTGGTAATTTCTGTTGTTCAGTTGCGAATATATTGTGAGAAGACCGTTCAGGAAAGAATGGATTATTTACCTTAGTAAGCAATACTACTTGTGTTAAACTATATGTTCTGCATTTATATTCACACCTCAAAGATCTTTTCAAATCTGTTTTACTACAGACAATTTGGGAGAAAACTTCTTCAGTGCCTTGTTATTTGGTTATTTATCATTTTAAATGAGTACTAGAAGGAATGATAATTGATTTGAAGTTCACTTGAACCCATGATCAAAATTTTTATTGAAGATGAATGAGGTGATTGTAACAGTTCTCAAAATCAGTTTAGCTGATTTTTGTGTGGTTGCTCTGGAGAAAAATTAAAAAATACCTTCCTTTTAACTTTATGATGGGGTAATTCCAGATTCATTAAAATTATAGGAAACTGTATCTGGTAGTACCAACTCGCATGCATATATTTTGGGTTAAATTCTCCAAAAGCATGTTTCTGCTTTAGTTGTAACCTCACAAGCCAGCATCAATTTGTGCTCTGCTGTTAAGGAACCCAAAAGGGAGGAGATTTGGCTTCAGAATCACTGAAGGGTATGAGTTTATTTCTTTCTGTTTTCTCAGATATGGAGCAATAAGTCTTTTCTGAGATTCACGCAGCTCTGTACCGTGCGAGAAAAACTGTTTAAACAAAGGTTCTATACTCTTTACCTTCTCCAGCTGAGGAAGCAGGTGAAATAAAAACTACATTCAAATTAAACTGTGCCTTTTGAGACATGAAGTTTATGCTACCCTTATTCTTGCTCTTCCTGGTGGTTAGATTTATGGAGTTGCAACCTATTTCACAACATTCTCGCTGGATTTGAAATGGGTTTAACTATTGGTGTTTGGATTGCTGGTTTGAGCCTTACAAGTAATTCGTTGCCTGTTAATGCTGTCCTGCACAGAGCTATAATTTCTTGTCATAAAAGTTATTATCCAGCATCACCTTTTCTATTGGTGTTTAATATTTTCTGCCTTGCTGATGTGTAGCTTTCAAGATCAATGCAATATTAATATTACCTATTCTACAGCTTCCTTGCAACACTTAATCATCTTTAGTGTAGCAGCACTGGAGACTATGAGAAAGATGATTCTTAGCAAATGACATTAATATTGATGGCACATAATTAAATCCAAAAATGTGTAAAAGTGTTAGCAGCACTGGGTGTCTTTACTGCGCTTACGAAAAGACAGGTTAAGTTTAATACTCTCTATATTTCATAAAACTTTAAAAATTAAACATCTGTCTTTCCCATCAGTACTTTCTGGGTCTTACCAAAGAAGAGAGGTAGAGAAAGTCAGTGCTGCTCCTAATGCAATATGCAGTTTATTAATAAAGTTTATTTCTCTTTTCAGTGTAATGATGGATGCTTCAGGCAGGTGGAAATTGGGGAATCTTTTCTGAGTTGAGGGTTATCAGTAATGGAAAGTCAAGTTATTAACCTCTAGAGATTTCATTTTAATTGTACAGTGTAAGAATATCAATGGTAATTTTGTATAGGGAAAAAACCCAAAACTTACAAACTTCAAGTGCTTTGGACTTTTTATTAATTTGTTTTTACTTTATAGACCTTTTTTTTTTTTTGTGTAGGAGCTGCTTTTTCTCAAAGGTTCCAAAGGACTAAAGTGACACTGTTTCTTTTTATGTTTGAATGAAAGCTCCACACAAAAATCAAAACTTCACCTTAGTTATCTGTAATTGGTTTAATATCTTGAAAACTTATCAAGCTACTTATGACATTTTGTTCAATGAGCAAGCAGACTTTTTTTGGAAATCCTGCAGGAGGAATGGTAACAGTACTGATATTTACAGATCTTGACTTTACTGAAGTTGGAAAGATTTTGTCCAAGAATATGTCTGCTGCTTTTACAGGGATCCCTAGATTAGAAGGTATTTGAAATCATTATGGGCTTGAAACTTAAAGCATGAAGAAAAGTGAGGTACAGCATGGATTTTTGTTGGGGATTTTTAAAATCTGATGGTATTTCTTTCTGTCTGAAGAGACCTTTGAGCCTTGTATCTAATCAGTTTGAGAGAGTTATCTATTTTACAAGGAATAGAAACTATCTTTTTTCAGTTTATATAAAGTTTATATTATTGAAGATTTAGTGAGGCAATCACTTTCATATAGGGCTCTCTACTTAGTAACAGCTACTCTTGCCCATATCTTACTCAGTAGACTGAAGGAAAAATTTGTTGTAAAATTAATAAGATTGTATCAAAAGAAGTCTCACTTAAGTGCTTTTGTTTGGTATGTTGTCCTTACAGACATTTGATCTTTTTTGTTCTGAAGTTGTATTCTTCACCATTAACTACTGTGATGATTTAAAGGAGAAATAATATGTTCTTCAGATGATGTAATGGATTGGGAACTGATTATTTTATCAGTTTTTTATACTTCAGTCTGATTTGCTATGTGTGATGTTTGCCGTATACACGCTCTTGATCTAAAGGAAACAAAGTTCTTAATCCTCTTTAATTTTTTAGTATTGCTGATTTGTTAATTTAAATTCATTTTTTACTTAATAGCAGGGGGTTTTTTGTGTCTATGACCTCTTAGTTGACTGTGCTGAAACCGTGCTGACTCGGCCTGGTTAATAGTGGTCTCTGTGTCGCTCCTGTGCTACCCAGCTTGTCTGGTCCATGTGCCAAACTGACAGAGTGCACCCGTGGCAATGATCTGCTGTGTCTTGTGGAGAAAGCAGTTTTGATTTGACCACAGACCATCTTAGTTTTCTGATGTTCTGCTGAAGAGTATTTCTCCTTCCATGTCTGTTTGGTCAGCCAGAGAATACCTTACTTTGTTTTCAGAATTTGGCCTTCTGAACTTAGGTGCTAGCCCTGCTCCTTATTTATTACTCGAGAGATGAATTTTTTTGAAAATGCTCATAAACCACACTTGCATCCAGATTAGTGTGACTGACATTGTTTGCTAATAATTTCAAATACTAAAAGTGATTAAAATTTGAATGCAGGAAGTTTTTTGTCCTTCATGTGACTAGATGTCCTGGGCTAATCATGGAGTGAGTTATCCCTAAAGATGGCTTTCAGCCAAAAAGAAAACCACTTTTGTTGTGCTCTGTACTTAACGTACCCACATGTAAACTGTTCTACTGAAACCTGTTCAAAATGGGCCAACTTGTAAAAGGCATTTCAGTGTGAATGCATACTACATACTTGTACGTTACATAGTGGTTGCCATTCCTGTAAGAACTAGGGGAAAAAAATGTACCATTGTGGTCATCACAACAGCTCAGAACAGGGATTGGTTCTACATATTTGTTCTTGCAAGTTATCAGATTCTGAAGGATCACCAAAGGGACTGTATTTCATTTATTATGCCCACAGTTACATTTTAAAGACCAGGCCTCTATTTTTGTGAAGGTTACTAGGACAGTATGATTATTTTGAGTTAAAGCAAATACTTGATGAGTGAGTCCTTTTGAACTACAGGAGCAACACATGAATAAGATTGTGGAAACTTTACAATGAAATTTAATTCTTGCAAGAAAACTATAAATTAGCACATTTTTAAGATGCAAAGTACATACTTGAAATCTAGTTTGTGTTCCTAAACTGATAGATTCTTATGCTTTGAAGAACTGTTTTTCAGTAGGGTGTAGATGAAGACTTTATTGCTATGACAGTTCTGTCTCCCACAAAGATGTCTGTCTATGTTGTAATAAGGTGACACTTTGTTGCGGCTCTGCGTCATCTGTTCTGAAGTGTGTATAAGGTTGTGACAAAAGCATGAAGAGTCTGCCCTTTTGTCTTCTTGTTCATTCAAACTGAAGAAGAAAACAGCTGCTGAAAAACAGTAATGGTTGTCTCTGTAGAGTAATGAGGAGGATTCATCTGCTTTGATATGTAACTTGACCAGGACAAGAAAGAGTGCCTGGCACAGAAAATATAAACCAAAGTTTGGCTACTGTGGCTAATTTTGGAGTTTCTGGCCTTGACAGTATCCTTTATTTGAGATTTATTTATTTATTTATTTATTTATGCTTTTGTTAGCTGTTCAGACCATGGGAGTTATGGCAGAATGCCTAGATTTCAGTCTTTCAATTTGGCTAGTTATGTGTCCCCTACAGACAAATAGTCTGAGTGCTGGTCTCTCCCCGGGATATCCATTTACTCCTCTACTGCATTCTCTCTACTTATTATGGCTATGTAAAAGAGTATTGTGAATGACAGATAAAAATCTTTTGAAAGGAGTTTGTCTACAAATATCTTACTATGTAACTTAAGCTTCAGACTTTTCTTGTCCAGATAACCTTCTTACATCTTTGAAATGTTGAAAATTTGGTGTTTTGGTGTCTGAAGCAAGCAGTCCACTGGGTTAAGAAAGAGTCGAATTTTGAATTTCATCTTGTTTTCCATCCTCACATACTGGTGGCCTGTAGGTAGGTATGTAGTGCAGGATGTTACTTGCTGTATGAAAACTTATACATGCTTTGTGCCTGGAGGAAATCAGCAGTTCTGAAGAATGATGCTTTTTACTGAGCTGTAGGTAGCTCCATCGTACTTTTCTTCATTCCTCTGGAGCTAGAGGAAAGCTGCACAGCTGCTTGCCATTAGAAGTGCAAGGACGAGGGAGGAGAGAGAGAAAAAAAAAGTAACGTGATCTAGGGTTATTACTGCCTTATGAATTTTTAGCAATATTTTATTAAGTTGCAATAAAATTGCTAGGTGTACTTTTGTCCATCATCACTGAACAGGTACAAAACCAGGTTCTAGTAAGGAAAGAAGTCTCTTTCTCTATCATGTAGATTGGAAAAGACTTTGAACCTGACTGTAGTATGTTTGTGTGGTGATGGCGTTACAGGTCACTGCACAGATAAAACTGAATTAGAGCAACAACAGAGCTTGGCACTAGAGTTAGTAGGTGCTGTGTTAAGACCAAGTTCCTTTCACAGGAGGTTGGTCATGGGCTCATTTAACTTCTTTTGTTTTGCAAAATCAAAACAGTGTCCAAAACAAATTAATTATATATAGTCTTCAGTTACAGACAGTTATAGAAGTTTAAAGGCCTCAATTGTGTGTATTATCTGGAACAGAAAGGCTGGATTGTAGGAGTCCTTAAAAGTTAGGAAAAAATGTTCCAGCTGGCACAGTATTGTCTGACAATCCACCCCATGGAGCCATTACTCCATCTTTTTCTGAAGCATCCGTGATTTAGGCAGCTCTTGATAAAACACTGAGTTAAATGCGTCCATTTAACTCTGTGTCAAACGGAGGCTTTTCTTAGCTAGTGGGTACAGGCTAAGGCAGATTTTCTTTGATTCCCTTCATGAGATATTAACCTCTTGTACTGCTATTATTAGGTACCCACATTGCCAGCTTTGCAGATTTGGTTTCTCGTTCACTCTGTGAGTCTCTAAGAGACACGTTAGCAGACTGTAACTTAATTTTCTCAGAATCTTATTGGGATCTAATTTCACGTACTGCTATTTGTTGTTATGGAAACAGTATAATGAGTTGAGTTGTATAAGGGTGGAAATATCACACACAGTTTCTGTTCAGGGTAAAAATGACAAAATGGCATTTCTATAAATGGTGTTCCAGAATAAACTGCATCAGTGGGACTCATGAAGTTCTCCTTCCAGCTAATTCTTCATCATTCTACAGTTTTTGAAGAAAGTGGCAGAAGCAGCATTTTAAAAATAAAAATCCTGGAAGACTTTTTATAAAAATAGCAGGAAACTTACTCTTCCCATTTAAAGTGTAAGAAATAATAATAAAAAAGCCAAGATATTGTGACAAAAAGTGCCCATTTTAAAAACCTTTATTATATTAAAAACTATGAATTGAATGTATTTTTGCAAGGTAATTTTAACTGCCGACTATTTCAACTAAGAGAACAATGCTTTTACAGTGGCACATAATTGTCTCATAAAAATAAAATTGTGTCCCAGTAAATTTGATATAATGGATGCTGTCATGCTGGAGGGCTTGGTTCCCTTCCGGGAGTCTATATGGAAATTTGGCAAACATGTTAGAGGTGTCACTTATGGGGGTAGGGGTTCTGTCTATATAAATATAGATACTTGTATTGGTTTTTTCTTTTAATATAATGCCTAAAACATGGAATAAATCAGATTTCTTTCTTTCTGAAAATTAAAAACTCACTGGAAGTCCCATGTCCACATCATCTAATACTGAAGCAGATTTACCGCTGACTTTTACTCCTTTACCAATGTAGAGATGGAGATACATTTGAATGTTTTGAGATCACTCACACTTGGTGTAGCACTAAATGTACACCAGTTGTTCTTCAGACTTATTCTGTAAATTAGGGAGCATTTTTAAGAAGCATGAACTTCATTGCATCAGAGTGATGAAAAGGGAAAGCCAGATAGCCACAAAGATAATATGTGCAGAAAAAGATAATGCTTGCACTAAAGAACTTAGAAAACAGATAAATACTATCACTTCTTGAGCAGGAAAAATCCATTTCTGCATTTATATCCTTAAATAACACTTACTAAAGTGTTGGATCAGAGAATTGCTTTGCTGCTTAACTAAGGGATGTGGGATTCTGAACAGAACTTTACAACCCAAGGCTTGTGGTTAAACAGTAGGTCTGCAACTGTGACTTGAGCTGAAAAACTGGTAATTTTTTTCACTCTTCCTTGGGATATTTGCTTAGCCATCATCTGCCGTTTCCAGTCTGTTTATGTTGTAAAGTTCCCTATATTTTCACTCTCTGTTCACCAGTTTATAAATCACATTAAATGTTTCCAGCAACAGTATTGGTTAGAACAAGGCAAAACTATTTCTCTTCATAATTTTCTCTCAAACTTTGCTTAAAGCTCGTATTTCAAGAGAGCTATCAGTAAGTGTGCCAGACTACCAAAAAAAAAATAAATTGAAATATCTGGTGAGTAGGAAGCTGACACAGTGCATCAGCTGTGTTACCTTCATGTGTTCTGGGTAAGGTTTGCAGCTGGTTTTGTCTGGTGTAGATCTGTGGTGGAGCCATTACTGCTGATAAAGTTCACATGGAGCCAGGGTGATGATTACACCGGTGTGTGTGTGTGTGTGTGTGTGCTCACTGCTTGTTTTCTTGTAGTTTGGACTGTAGTCTGTGCAGGTTTTATGACTTGCAATAAAATAAACAGAAAGACCAGGTTAAAATCTGATCAGCTATGCAGGGAAACATTTTAAATTTTTCATTCTTTCTAGGATTATTTTAGAAACATTAATGTGTGTTTATGGTGAATTTAAGTAGGCTAGGTAAGTCGTTTGGGGAATATAAGTGTTAATAAGCACTATTTTGTCCATAGTGCTTCCTTTAGCCTCCTCTAGCCATTATCTGCTTACTAATACATGGATAGAGAAAGGAATTCATCACACAGTCATAAACTAGGTTTTGCAAAAGACTATTCAAGCTTAATGAAATCAGACCCTGGCAGTCTGGCCAAATCCCAGAGTCTAAGGCAAAAATACTATGATGGGAAAAGGCTGCGAGTTTGGGTCAGTTTTCATATCTACCTGAAATTGTTAAAAGAATACCGTCATGCATTATAAAATGCTTTTGGAGCAGCTGAGGTCCCAGTTCTGATAAAAAGCAGACCATTACCTTGGAGGAGGTGGAGGTAGTTGAAGCTAGATAAACTTAAATATCTGTCCTAGCACAGGGACAGGATTACCCTCCATATGTTTCTATTTGGAATGGGGAAAACTTACCTAAAACTAAGGAAAACTTCATGGAAATAGTTCTGATTGTTTGCTACTACTAGTAGCAAATTTCCTTCTCTGTAATTTGTGAAGGTGAGAAATACAGTTTACGTGTTTAATTATCCATCTTTTCTCAGTGTATGGCCTTAAACCATTTTTATGTCAGAATGTAAATAACTAGAATTAGACCAAAATACTCATTTCCAAAAGTTGCCTGCTGTTTAAAAAAAAGAAAAGGGAAAAAAAGGTTTTAAACTGGTAGCACTGTTGCTGTCTTCTGCTGTTTGTGTAATATGCTTCTCTTCTTTCTATAAAGAGAGACATATTTAGTTGCATCAACAGGTGTTTAAATACCTTCCTTTAAAATCACTTTCAGATGCTGTTTGGAACATACTTACTGCTGAACACTTCCAGATTATCTAGAGCTATCCTTATCCAATCCAATCTGCATGTTAAATTCTTGCTATGCAAGCAACAGTCTAAATCTTCTTTTTTAATAATATGAACTTTTATTTGTAAATGCTCTGCTGAAATAGAATAAAAGGGTGGAATTAAAAAAGTGTCAAACTGTTTCTCTGTGGGTGATCTTATTTTTTTTTAATTTTTTTTTTGATCTTGGCTCTTTAAATGATGTTAATTGGCAGCATAATGGTAAAACATAGAGGAATAAATGTGCCATCCTAATAGACGATGGAGAAAACTTTCTACCCCGAAAAATAATCGGTATCAAGAATGTCTTTTTATTTTGTGAGCATTTTGATGGTCATTACATAAAATAATTTTTGCATTCCATATACTAAATATAATTATTTTGCAATGGCTGTGCAGTTGATTGGTTTAGCCTTATGTGGTTTAGTTTGCCTTTTGCATTTGAAGAATTTTGCTAATACTTCCTTCATATTGTTCTAGCAGACTTGGGATGGGGAGGAAAGACAAAGATAGAGGAAAGAAAATAAGATGTATATCTGGGCTCCTGGTGCTGTGCATGTGAGCAACTGTAAATATATATATGTACACACCCCTACATCACCCTTATTGCCCATGACACATTCAAATGTTAGCCACAGATCTATATCCAATTTTACCACATTTGTGCTCTAAATAAATTGCTTGAGTAAATATTTAACTTTGGAAGTTGTCTAATGTTTTTCATCTTTCAGAGGAAAAACTTTTTGTTTTCCAAGAGGTCTGAGTAGTTTACCAGAGTTCTTTGTTTAATATAATGATGAAATTTTCATGCTTATGCTTTTGCCAAAAGTCAGCATCTTCCATTTAGTTTATATTTTTTTGTAACATCTTTAGAATATCTTTTTTAATACATTTTAAAACTGGTGAAGATAAAATTACTCTTTATGTCAAAGGGAATATTTACCTAACAGTTTCTTATTTAAGTATAAACATGTGTCTATGCTTCACATGGAGACCCAGAGTCTCTTTTGCAGCACTGTGGTCTCTAAAGCACAACATCGAAAGAACGATAGTAGAGATTGTAAAACCTCAGGAAACGGTAATGCAGCAATGTACAGGTCGTGTCGGAAAAAGTAAGTAATCTTGCATCATGGTTTATGGCATCTTTGACCAAAATGTAGGTATAGCTGATATTCTCAGATGCACTTCACAGACCTGTCTGGTTCTTTGGGTTTGAAAGAAGGGCCAGGAAGGGATGGATGCCCATGCCATACAGGACAACCAAGTGTAGAGCAGAGTATTGGCTTGTCTGACCTCTCTGACCAGACTGTTCCCTGCAGGCACCAAATAAGATTTGAGGGGATCTGGGAAGGAGCAGCTTCAGCTGCTCAACCCAACAGCGTCCTTTGACGTGAGGTGCTACAGGCGGGGGGCGGGAAGACAAGCCAGGTTTTTCAGTTTCCTGCCTCTGCTGGCTCCTATCTGCCAGAGAAATCACAAGCAAAGGACTCGGTAATTTCCTTTCCCACCCAAGGAAGCGTGAGAGAGCAGAGGATCTCCCTGCCCCTGCTCTGCAGTCGTAGTGAGCTGTAGGTCTCCCTTTTCTCACCAGCAAGGTTGTGTACAATTGAGCTGTAAAAAAATGCTGAGTGTCATCTGTTAGAGGAATGAGTTTTCTAAGAGTGGGATGTGAGGAAATTTTAAAAAGGTGATTCCTTAGGGGAAGTTCCTGTTACGTTTTTGTGTTGATGCCTCATGTTTTGTTTTAAAAACAGCCCTCCATAAGAGATTACAGCTGAGAGAGTGAATAGTTAGTTACAAATTAATAATGAAAGCTAGACTGAGGATGGTCTGACAGCATTTTAAAATCAATAGCCTGCCACAGAGCATTTCACTTCTTTTTTTTTTGCCTGGACCTCTGGCAGCCTTGGCAATATAAATAAGTGTAGTAAATCAGGTTTGTGCAAACTAGTTTTTGGTGGGTTTAGTAGAATTATTAATGAAACTATAATGCTGGAGATGCTACTAATTAAACCCGAAATATTGGTAAACTATGAATTGGCAAGCTTGAAAGTGGAATATTGAAAGATTACTTCTGAAATATACTTCTAGGAGTTAAGCAAATAATACCATTGCTTACAGTCATACCAGTCTAATTTGTTGAAAGAAATGCACATATGAGATAAATGTCCTGGTTTTTAGGAGAAATGTGCAGTGGTTTTTTTGGGAGGTTGCTTAAAGAGAGCAGCCCACACTAGAAGAACTTCTCATATGCATAATGCAATTTAAGGGATTTAATTTTTTTCTTAAAACAAAGCTTAATTTCTATACAAAACTCCAAACTGATAGAAGTATCACGTAAACATGTGCCTCAATGCAGACATATCCACAGCTGTGTTCTTTAGAAGCATTTGTCCAAAGTTTTAGTGATTGTATCTGCAGAGACAAGGATTTTCTTGGTAGTATAACTACATGCAGGATCTGGCAACAGGTCTGATGCATAATTAAAGCTTTGTACTGGCTGTGCGCGACAAGATTTTGGTAGCAGGGGGCCTACACCGGTGACTCCTGTTAGAAGGTGCTAGAAGCTTCTCCTGTGTCCAGTAGACCCAATTTCAGCCAGAACCAAGACAGACCTGCTGCTGGCCAAGGCTGAGCCCATCAGTGATGGTGGTAGAGCCTCTGGAACAACATATTTAAGAAGGGGAAAAAAAAACCACCTTCGCACTTGGCAGACAGATAGGGTGGTGAGAGTGTGTGAGAGCAGTAACTCTGCAGGCACCGAGGGCAGTGGAGGAGGAGGAAGGAGGTGCTCCAGGCTCTGGAGCAGAGATTCCCCTGCAGCCTGTGGCAAAGACCATGGCAAGGCAGGCTGTCCTTCTGCAGTCCATGGAGGTCCATGGAGGAGCAGGTGGGAGGCTATGACTGCATGGGAAGCCCACAGTGGAGCAGGTTCCTGGGAGGACCCGTGCTCAAGAGAAGCCCATGATGCAGCAGATTTACTGGTATGACTTTTGACTCTGCAGAAGAGACCCGTGCTGGAGTAGGGGGAGAAGTTTGAGGAAGTCCTTCCTGTGAGGAGGAAGGAGTGACAATGTGAGACAAACTGACCACAACTCCTCTTTGCCATCTCCCTGCACTTCTGGGGCAGTGGAGGTAGAGAATTTGGAAATAAAGTTAAGCCCCACAAGAAGGAAGGTGGGGGGGGGAGGTATTTTAAAGTGTAGTTTTATTCCTCGTTGCCCTATTCTGATTTGATTGGTATTTTCCCAAGTCAAATCTGTTTTGCCTGTGGCAGTGATCAGTGATCTCTCCCTGCCTAGGAGCCTTTTGTTATATTTTCTCTCTCCCTATCCAGCTGAGGAGTTGAGTGATAGAGCAGCTTTGGTGGGCAGCTGGTGTCCAGCCAGGGTCAGCACACCACAAACCTTTACATTGTCTTGTTTTAAAGTTCTTTTAAAGATCTTGCTTTGATTGCAGATCACAGTATTTCGGCAGTTTCAAGGAGTGATTATTGCCCCATATCGTTGCTTTGCTCAGAAAGAGGTTCCACACAGGCTGTGTCAGCAGCTGCCTCCTCGGCTATCAGTGGCAACCTCTGGAAAAACTTTCCTTCTCATAGGCCCTCTCTGACTTGTGTTTTAAGAAGAAAATAAATGCAAAGTGTTTTTTTTCAGCATTAACCTGATGTGGAGTCATGGTGCTTGCTACGGACCATTTAGTTTGTAGCACCTTATGTAGCTTTAAAGTAGAGGAATAGCAGTCATTATAGTCAAGCCTAATAAGTATATGTTTATGTGTAAGATCCTGTAGACTTGCAGACATTCTTTATGGAAAATCAGGAACAAAGAAACTAAATCTTGCTTCCTGGCAAGCACTGTTGCCTATTAGTAATCTAAATCTACTTTAAAGACTAGTATCCAAGAGTCTGGTTCTCTTACTGTCTGGCCGTGTTTCCAGCAGAGATTAGCTTTAGGTTATCCACTAGCAGAAAGAGCCCAACCCTACTTTCATAGAGTATAATTGCTTACCTGAGTGCGAAATATTATTACCAGTAATTTAATTGAAGATAGTAACAAATATTTGTATACTAATACATTGTTAAGAAAATCCTTCTTTCTACTATGTTCTGTGTTTTCCAGTTAGGTTGATAACCGTTGAGCCATTCTTCCTTTTTATTTTGCTTCTTTACCTCTGCCATTAGGTTGTAGAAAGCATTTCAAAACAATTTCCTTCTTACCTAAAGGAAGAACTATTATTTGTTTAAATAGAAGATGTTAGTGTGCTTGTCTGCTTATTTCGTGGTACTGTTGTGGGAGGGCTGGGTGGCAGCAGTAGCTTGTGCCTGTCACCATGGGAGTGCTGTGTTTCATGTGACTCTGTTCTGAGCAGCGCAGGACAGCCCCTGCAGCTGCCTGAAGTCATACACACAGAGCAGCTGCTCACCTGAGTCACTTCAGTTTAGGCTCAGAAGGGATCCTGGAGCCCAAGCACCACTGAAAACAAAAGGATTTCAGCGTGTGAAAACCTTGGTGAATCCTGGGTGTTCTACGGACTGTGTGCCTGGTACACAGGTGTGCAGAGCATCACGAGGTCCTCCTGGAGGTGCTGCAGGTGTTTCCCATGGCTGAGTCTGAATCTGCCTGAAGTGAGCAGTTTTCTTTCCAGGTGTCAGCAGGGAGGATTGGTTTGATAGCTTTTATGGGAGTCCTCATGAAACCTGAGCCAATAAGGTCTCTTTAAATACAGTGAAGTAAGGAATACTAATAGCGATTATAAAGAGTTTTTGACAGCGGTATCTCTGTGCATGGGCATAATGTGGCTTTTAACAGAACTGGGGAAAGAACAGACTGAGAAGCACTGGAAGAAGAGGTTGGTTTTCTGTGAGCAATAGCTATGGGAAGATGAGGAGGAGTGGTACTTGTAATGGGTATTTGCTTCTTGGAATAAATAATTAATTTCACCATAATAGTCCCAGCCCTCCTCATATCTCTGAAAGATTTCTGAATGAGCCTTCAATGAACTCTTAAGAACCAAAATGGTCTAGTTAGGGTAGTACAGAGCTCTGTGAATGTTAATCAGTCTCCTGAAGATGCAAGACATAAAAGATCCAATAATACCTCACAGAGTTAATATGTCTTTTTTGAAATTAATTCTAATTCCTGTCTTTTACTGTTAAAAATGAGAGGGAGCATGTGCAAATGTTTAGCCTGTGTGTTGCTTTGCAGAATTATTTCATTAGATTAGCAGGCTGTGGATGAATAATTAAAATGTATAATGCAGGGTGTTTTGTATGTGTATTTGCTGAATGAGGTTGAACTCTATTCTTTGTCTTGGTACAAAGTGAGTTCATGAACTGTATTTAATGTATTGATAGTGATTTGAAAGCTATTTCAAGGTATTATATAAGCATTTACAAATAACAGAGTACCTCATCCAACTCACAGACAACACAAGGAACAGCTGCAATTGCTCTGACTGCTGCTGGAACCTAGGAAAATTCATTTGGGAAAAATGGTGTATTTTCCATTATCTCTGTTCTCAGTTAATCTGCACATAAAGAACAAAAATCTGTTGCAGATCACTCAGGCACAAGAAGATTTGGAGCCACCCATTAGTTTTTCTGCGCTTTTTTTGTCAATTTTTGTCCATCATAGGCTTATTTGGGCCAAAGAGACAGGTCTCATAACGCACGACTGGTTAACATCTTGATTATTCAGGAAAAGGTCTCACCCCTCACAAAGTACCTGTGAAAATAATGGTCACTTCCTTAAAGTAGATAAGGAAAAACAAAGTATACTTCCATTGAAGGTCCTGTGGCACTATTTTGCACAAACCTATTCTGAGAATTCTGCTGGCGTTAGCAGTAATTTTGCTATAAGGAGAGATGCATCATCAGGGTGATTTAAATTGAAACTGCATTAGAATAGTTGGAAACTTCAGTTTAATTGCAATCAAAAAAATACCAAGCAGAAAAGGACAACCTGAGATCAAGAGTGGGAGTAAAACTGCCAAATTCAAACAGGTGAACAGACACCAAGGAAAATGAAGGCACTAAGAAATATGAATAGTGCTTCTTTAAGGATATAATTCAAAAATTAATATATTCCTTTTTGTAAGTGTGTGTGGGTTTTTTGCTGTGCTCACTGCATAGCAAGTAAGTTAACATCATCTTACTACCTTGTTTCAAAAGGATGTTGTGACAGCACCTGTGCTGTCTGCTTTGATCCGAAACCTGAATTTGGGAGTGTTGAGAAAGTAAAGGCCCAGTTCTGTTCTGACAGTACAGTGGGCCTCAGCTTCTCCATGAACTAGTTCATATATATAGTGTGTTAAAATAATAAGCTAACAGTTTGTGACAGTGACAGCATTCACAGATGATTCTTCCTATCTAGGTGATCCCTTGTGTTTGGAAAAAGGGCTTTAAAGAATCATCAGAATGTGTGGCTTGATGGGGGGGAGGTGGGGAGGGACAGGGAGATGGGGATTAAGAAAGGAATTGGATCACCAAGATGGTAATTTTTGGTTCCTGATTATTCTGCCCCCGTGCTTTGGAGTGAGGGTGGTGGGGTAGCCTGGTTCTAGCCATGCATCTCCTTTGAGTCTCCTGTCACACTTAGTATTTATGGCATAGGGTATGTCATATGGCAGAAGCGGTGGAAAATGCCAGCTGAAATGTCTCTTAGTTTTAAAAGAAAGAACATTGCTGTCCTCCAGTAGCTGTCTGCAGTAGCAAATGTGGGAAGTAAACAATGATAATGTTTGCTGAAATGTTCTGTGAATGTCTGCAGGATATTGTAATAAACTTTCCCATTATTGGTTTCCCCAAACAATTTGCAGTCCAACAACACTGGGGGACTGCAGTAAACAGAGCAATTCACTTTTGCATTGTAAATGTTTTCTCGAGTAAATAGGAAAGACAACGGTTTTTTTGGAACAAGGGGCAATATTCAAGTCAAGCAGCCTCATTTCATTCACATCCCTTTGCCTAGTGTTTCCTATGATCTGGTTTCCTACCTTCAGAGGTGCCTCAGCTTTACAACCAAGTAGCCTAGGGATTTAAAAAGCATTTAGGTCCTCAGAATCTGGGCCACGTTTGGGATGCTGTTCTGTGCACCAGAAGTGGTGTGAAAAAACACATCAAACTGAAGTGAATGGAGCCATCACTGCTCAGTGGCTCAAAAGGGGAGGGAGGAATCCAGGCATTAACGTTCTGAGAGGCAAAGCCCCATTTGTAGATAAAACTGCTGTGCTCTGCTAGCTTTTAAGCTTTCACAGTGTTGGCACTCTGTCCTCTGTTTTTGGCAGGTGTCTTGGGATAGACGTGTGGAATGTGATTCAGCAGGGGGGTGGGAATTTTAAAAGGGGTTGGAAGATGGAAAACAGAAGGAGCTGGCCCAAACCAGTAAGCTGTGCTAGTTCCCTAATGCAGGATGGAAAAGTTGTTTCTAACACTCTGATAAGGAGGCTTAAGCTCCTGAATGGCAATTACCAGTGTGGTCTATAGGTAGAAATCGTTCATCAAACTGTAACATTTTTCTTCCTCTTTGTCCCTTTAAGCAAGCATTGTTCACTTACAATGTACAAGAAATCCAGCTTTCCTTTTCTCTGAAGTTGTTTGAATCCACTGAAATAATAAAGGATTTCTGGGAACTGCTGCTTTGCATCATTTTTTCCAAATTCATGCCAAGATATGGATCTGTCCTTAAGAGTCAGAATGCAATAAGAAAATAAATTGGAAAAAAATTATTTTCCATTACTGTCATTTCTATTGTCATTGCTAAAAGTAATTGATTCAAGTTTATAGTATATATTGTCTCTGAACTTCATCGATGTGTCTCAGAAATTACCTGCCACAGGAAGGCTACAGTTGTGACTTTTAGAACCATAGAATATGTCGAGTTGGAAGGGACTCACAAGGATCATCGAGTCCGACTCCTGTACAGGTCCATCTCCAAGAGTCACACCATGTGCCTGAGAGTAGCATCCAAATGCTTCTTAAACTCTGTCAGGCTTGGTGCTGTGACCACTTCCCTGGGAGCCTGTTCCAGTGCCCAACCGCCCTCTGGGGGAAGAACCTTTTCCTAATATTCAACCGAAATCTCCCCTAACACGGTTTGAGGCCATTCCCTCAGTTCCTGTCACTGGTCACCACAGAGAAGAGATCAGTGTGTGCCCCTCTTCTTCCCCTCAGGAAGTTGTAACTGCAATGATGTCTCCCCTCCGTCTCCTCTTCTCCAGGCTGAACAGACCAAGTGCCCTCAGCCACTCCTCGCACAGTTTTCCCTCAAGGCCCTTCATCATCTTCGTTGCCCTTCTTTGGATTCTCTCTAATATCTGGATATCTTTCCTTTATTGGGGTGCCCAAAACTGCACACAACATTCAAGGTGAGGCTGCACCAGTGCAGAGCAGAGCGGGACAATCATCTCCTTCAACTGGTTGGTATCAAAAGCAGGTTGAAGCAGTTCTCCCATATTGCTATTAAACAGCCTGGGCACTGAGGCTAGGAAGGAGCTGTTTCATAATGCAGACTATTATATGAAGTTTCTTGTTCTAAACTGCTTTCCTTTTACTTATATAATTAAGTTTAAAATCTGTACTCTGATACTAGTCCAACCAGATCTTACCAGATATAAATAATGTATAGCAGGGTCCTGGTTTTGTTTATGATTTGAGTTGCAGTGCTTCAGCTATTGTTGGATGCCTCGAGGGCAACAGCTTTTTTTTTGACTTCAGAACCAAGTGCTGGCAGATAGGGCTTCATAAAATTTAACTCTGAGTTTAGCTCAGATCTTCTGTGGAGCATGTGCAACAGTATGTTTTGCCATCCTGAGGGTGACTAAGCCAGGGTTTTTGTGCTGTAGGAAGGGTGAATGAAAGCAGAAATACATAGAGCTGATCTGAAAAAGCAGTATTCCTCCTCTTTCTGCAGAGTAGAAAAAGCAGAGCTGGGAAATGCTGCTTTTCAGCAAGGGCCACCCCAACCATTACCTCAGACATCACAACCTTTTACTCTCGATGGAGATCTTGCTTTTCCAGGGCTCTGTTGGAGGAAAAGCAAGCAGTGGGGCATCAGAGTTACAGATGTTAAATTGGCTGGTGATAGTCCAATATGAAAGATGCTATGCAAATGTAAGAGCATTTCATTGTGTAAAATTGATGTACCTGTAATTGCATCTCTAATTAATACTATAATTAATATTAATATTATCTTAATTTTCTTGGTGTTCAGCCTAGTATGAATTTTTATAAGGGCATATTGGCAATGTCTCTTGGAGACTCTTCACAATGTACAGCCTTATGCTTCCTGTTTGAAGGCAAATTTTAAAAAATAGCACAGTCTAATGCTGAATTGTTCTGGGAAATGAAAATGAGACTCTTTTAAACAAATGTGCACTGAAAGCTGGCATAAGTCTGTGCTCTCCTTTGACCTTCTTGTGCTACTTTTCAGCATGTTGGTGCCCTGACAGAACCTGTCACACGGCAGCACCAAGAGATAAAGGTGATGCTCCAGGAGAGTTGACAAGAGGATAATTTCTTCCACTGACAGCATGGATTTATAACAGTCTGAAATGACTTTGCAACAAGAATCTCACTGTAATTTTTTTTTCATGCTAATTTGAATAGGAAACAGCTCTCTGTGACCAGTACTAGCATTGCTTGGACTGCTGCTGTTCAGCATTCAGCTTTCTAGTCATGTGCTTTCATGGAATTTGGATCTAAGATAACTTCTCTTTTTCCCAACATTTTCAGTTAGAGAATACATCTGAATATCTAAATGCCTCTTCAATTACCTTTCTCAGATTAAAGGTTTATGTTTTCCTCTGTTCATGTACTTTATATTTTTCTATTTGTTTCAAGGATTCAAAGGCACATAAAAGGATTAGTAAAATATTTCACTAGTTACAAATTATGTCCTATTGGTTATCTAGTACTGTGGCTAGAGAAATCGGAGATCTTGTGAATTATTCAGATGTATTTCATGAGGCTGCAAATGGGAAACAGAGAGAGCCTACACAGATGAGTGCTACAAGCTCTGACCGACTTGGAGGTTAGTCCTGCTTTGAATGGGCTCCCAGCCAGGTGACCTTGCAAGGTCTTTTCCAGGCTAAATTATGAATGCACATGTGTGGCTGGGTGCAATGCCACCTCAGTCCTGGATGCAATGTAGATGTATAAGCAAATAGCAGGGGGTGAGTGAATAAAGCTAAAGAGAAGCTGCAGTATTACATTTCTTTGTATAATCTGGTGAGGGGAGATATTTTCCATAAGCGTAGCTGTAATTCAGCCTTTTGTTGAAAATGCAACAAAAATCAATTTTAAAAAAACAACAACTTCTATAAATTCAAACTTTTTTCCTTCATATAAGTGAATCAGAAATTAATCCTGTACAGTAGGAAGTTGGTAATGGGTGTTCTACTATTGGTAAACAGATCTGAAAATCTGTTTAATCTGAGTATTTTCCTTTTACTTGAGTTACGTTTACTTTATGTTTTAAATGTTGCATATTTCTTTTTTCGA
Source organism: Pseudotriccus pelzelni (assembly GCA_035584735.1). Taxonomy (NCBI): domain Eukaryota; kingdom Metazoa; phylum Chordata; class Aves; order Passeriformes; family Tyrannidae; genus Pseudotriccus; species Pseudotriccus pelzelni. Next base: position 26,988,017 of record JAWMRA010000113.1, read on the forward strand.
ATTTTATTTTTCTTGAAGGAAAATTACAGGAAGAAAAACATTAACATTTTGTTTGACTCAATGTCTCAGAGTATTGCTTAGGTCCCATTTGCCAATATGAACATTTTGTCACTCAGACACTGAGGATGCAAATATCCTCTCCAAAAGTATTTGTAACAGATTCCCATTGCAGTTTTTTGCTTCTGAATATTGCGTAGTAGTTGGGATTTGGGTAAAGAAAAGAAAATTATATTGCCCAAATTATTTTTAGTGATTTTTCATGTGGGTTTATGCTTGCTTTTTTCACTAAACTTGCTGAAATCATTAACCTGGCATGGGTATTCCAATGGCTAAATTTGGTATTACTTGAAAAAGCATTTAGTAATATTTTGTTATTTTATTTCTGTTTTTAATGCACTTGTACTTTAATGCATTACAAACCATGAGATGTACCATGAAAGACACATTCTAATACATAGGTAAGAGAAAACATTAAAATAATTTTTGTTAGCAACAATACTGCTTGTATTTCTGAATCTCAAAAGGCACGCCAAAATCTGGTGAATCTGCATTAGCGCTCTGTCCAGCACCATCCAGCATGGCGTTGGACTTGTAAGGCAAACCCTCAGTGCTGGAGGATCCAGTGTCCACACTGAGTGGAGTCTTGGGGGTTTTATTTCAGACAAGTTCTTGTCTGCCTTAGTTTTGCTGGAAAAGAGTCTGGTTCATGCCGTCTGAGCATTTGGTGATGTGGAACAAAGCATGGTAGGGGTGATCAGGAGGCTTGCTTCCAAAAGGCACACTTATTTTGAGATAAAATGCCAGTGTAGACGTACTTTTCGTTCACTGTAAGAGGGGAGCCTCTTGCTTTCTTTTTTTTCTTGTTGTACACACACACACTAAATCAAACTGAAAAAACTTCCTATGATTATCATTTTGCTACAGATAACTAGTATCTGTGAATATGACAAATCATCATCAACATAATGCATCGTGGGATCTGCTTCTGTCATCGTTCATTCTTTGTTTTGCTGCAGTCTAGCTGAGGGCATTTTGGTTTTTGTCAGGAAACTGAGGAGCAGAAAAGAAATCTCTGTTCAGAGGTGAAAGTATTACGTGTAATTATTTACAGTTATAAGTAGTAGGAGCTGCATTTAGCAAGCTGTATAAAAAGACTGTAAGATCTGTTTAGTTGGATCCTCGACTTTAGTTGTGAAATGCAAGAATTTGTTTTAATTGATGATACATATATATGAATTCTAGATATTTTGCAGAAGGTATTCTCTGGAGCTTTGCTTCACTGCATTTTCTGCCTGGTTTCACTTGAGCTCAGTAAGCTGGTAAAGCTTTCAGGCCTATTCAGGAATCATCCTTTTGGGTTAGCAGGTTAATTGTTTCTGAGCTGTTGTGGCAGGACTGTGCACAAGTCGAGGAGAGCTTCCTTCACTGCGCAGGTGCAGGTGTCAGCAGGTGTGATGCTGAGCTCTGCTTGAGCAGCCATGCAGGGACTGCTCCCGCAGGCTGGGGCTGGGCAGGGTCTGGCTGCATCTCCTCCAGCCCCTGCTCTGCCCTGGCTGGTGATGCTGAGGAGCACAAGCTCTTCCTGACTTTTACGTGGGAAAATACATTCAATTCTGAGTGGGTCTCACTATAGTGTGAAATCGAGGAGAGAAAAGTTAAAAAGACTGAGTAGTTGAAGCCCGTATTTACTGATTTAATAAACCAACTGGTTATCTGTTTTGAAAGTCATAAAAAGAACGTCTTAGAATTATGGATGGGTATATAAAAGTTCCAATAAATGCAGCTGTTTCTAATGTATTTTCAAATGGGAGTTCTTCCGAATTTTTAAGCTGAATGTGTCATTAAAATGTTTGTCCTGAAACTTTATCAACAATTAGATATAAAATAATCTGATCTTGTTTTAAATTGTAGTTTCCCATTGTACGAGCTTTCAATCTGTAAAGCAACAATTAAATTTGCAGCAGCTACAATGCTCTGGGAAGACATGTACCTTTATCAGCCCTGAAGGCTGAGTTACCCTGAACCAATCTGTTTTTCATCATTGCTGTTAGGGGCAAATGATTTACTGTGCAAACCTGTCAGGTTGCCTAGTTTTCCTGGAGCAATACAGTTTCTGAGCAAGATATTGGTTCTTCTGCCACCATGTGGTTATGTTGTTCAGAGTCACCAACCATTTGAAGAAAGATGCACTACTGTGACATATTTAAAAACGAATTATAAACTATCACAATCGTTTTGGTTTTGATAGTCAGACTGTTAACTTAAGCTGTGCTCTTTGTTAGTATTAAATTTCAGAATATGTGTTTAGAAGAAAATACTTCATTCAGTAAAATTGTGTAATTTCATCTCCTGGAGTTTACTGTAGATTACATATTCTTGCTTCAATCTTTTCTCACGTTGAAAAGAAGTAATAGAGATCTTTCTTTGCTATTTGAGAACAATATTGGTCCCTAAATTTTGTAATCAAAAGTGAAATTCCAACACCACAGTTGAACTGTACCGATTAAACCTTTTTTCTCTTTTCCACCATTCACTACAATTTATTAAAAAGTTAATCTTTGCTTAAAAAATAGAAGTATGTCCACTCCCTATTTAACAATTCCCATTTCAATGGAGAGAGACTTGCATAAACGTGATTGCAGATGGATTCCTTAAGACTTCTTGCTACAAATTCCTTTTTTACCTGTTCATAGGATTCAAAAGTGAACCTTCAGTATGAAAAGTAGCAAAGAGCAGACTTGGCATGCTTTGTAAAGGGGTATCTACTTGTCAGACCTATTGCTTTTCTTTCCTTCTTTCCATGCTATTTTCATACAGCTCCTTCAGATTTCTTGTCAAAATAACCAGCTGCCATAAACCCCATGATTATTACGTAAGCCGTGCTGCTACTGAAATACTCATTAACATGGGAAGGTACATGTCATTTCACACCGTGCATTGTCTGAAATTATAATTTTTGTTCTGAATAAGCTCTTTGCTTTTACTCCTCTGTAATAAAAGCTATTTTTAGTAGAAGGGATGAAACTAAGTTTGAATGTTGAAGTATGGGGTATATGTGAGCAGGCAGATTGGAAAGGTGCAATTAAATCACTTAGCTCTTTTTTTATTAACTCTACTGAGTGGTAACTCTGAGGCTCAGTCTTCTCCCTTCTACTGTTAATGTAGTTAGAGTATGTTCAGTAATAAAACCTGATTCTTTTAATTGATTTTGCAGATTTTGAAACCTTCAGTAAGTCAATGTTTTCAAATAGCCGTAGCAGTTGAATCTCCATGCTCATTCCTTTGTGCTTGAAGCACTAGGTCTTATATTCATGTATTAATCAACAGAGTTCAGTCATAGGGTGTTTTTAGGACATGTTTTGATATACCTGCGCACCCCTCTGAAGATTTTCTTGGATGCATTTGAGTACATTTCTACTGTGCAGATGGACTTTGCATGTATGTATCGAAAGGCTTCAAAACTGCTTTGTAAAATGTAATGAAAGACGCTTTGCTAGAGAAATAATGGTTTTTGCAAAGTGCTAGCACTTTTAGTGTACACTGGCAGCAAATTCCATACTGCTGAGTATTGCTTGGGCAGATAAGGACAGGCACCACAGCCAAAACGATTCAGCAAAGTTTGTAATTGCAAAAAAACCCTTGGTTTAAAGAGCCAAAAATATAATCTTTTTACATTTTCTTTAAACTAGGTCATAAGAGCTGTTCAAAAGCAGAGAATCTTTGAGTTCTGCTGAACAGAAAAGGTAGTGCTTTCACCTGAAACAAATAATATGCTCATAAATGCTTTGTGGGTGTGAGCTTTTTAAGCAGGGTAATGTATTTCTTCATTCAGGAGTTCCTGTTTGAGAAGCAAACTCCACATTCAGTTTACTCTGCGAAGGGAACCCATTAAAGTAAGGAAAACACAAGACTAATAACAGCTTGTAGTGACATTTTATTAATTTTAAATTTATGTAGTATCTTTACATATAATTGTTCTCTGATTTTTCTCCGGTGGTCTTTTCATGTAAATTATAGGATTCTTTGAAGGCAGTTTGGCAGCTTATTTATGACTAGGTGAAAAAAACCCAAAAAACTTAAATCTTGTTTTGACTAATAAATAGTTTTTAAAAAGATGGTAATTGACACTTAGATAATTGAAAGTTAGCTTTAGCTTGAGTTGTTTTTCTGGAAAAACAATCTTATCAGCTTTCCATACTGATCATACTTTAATTTATATGAGGGTCTGAGGATAAAATATTTGAGCTACTTAGAACAAGTAGCATGAGTTAAAAAGTAACATACTAGGCAACTTCTGGGTGTGATAAAATATGTCATGGTTGCTGCTTACTGTCATAAGGCCAAGGTAGGTCCTGCAATTTCTAATTATATGTTGAATCATAGCTTAAAGTCTTCAGGGATCTTATAATTTGTGGGATATTTGTGGGTTTTACACTTATGACTGAAAGGTTTGTTCAGCTTGGAGACTGGAATGTTAGGATGTTTGAACTGCTGTGTTCAAAGGTTTGTTTGTCTGGATTATGAATCTTCTTATTTTCAGAATGCCCAGGGTTTTTATAGGTCCTGTAGCCTTTAATAATTGACTTTAATTTATGTTTTATTATTTTAAACATTAAGATATTGCTTTAGTATTTAGAGAGGCTGTGTTTCCTAGGAATTCCCTTTCTCAGAAGTTCCTTTCTTAAAATTTCTAAATGTTACTTCCAATTCTTAGTAATTCAGCAACAACTGGAAGGAGAGCACTAGTTTGTGGACCATCACTAAACTGAAGTAATCTTGAAACACCTCAAGCCCTAAGAGGAATAGATTTTCTGCAAGAGGGAGAACAAAACACTCCTACATGTTGCTACCTCTTAGGATATTTGGTTATAGTTTTGTTCAAGAGACCCAAAAGTTGTGATTGTGTTTAGCACAATAGGTAAAAAGTGGTAATGAAAGTTGTATCGCACTAGCAGGATAGAATATACATGAGTAAAGTTTGTAACTCTGTTCTGGTAAATATGCTTTCTTCTTCAATTCTCCAAATTTCTCAAATCAGATGTGATTATACGTTTCACAGAGAGGACACAGCAGAACTGTGTACATCTCTTCTGACATCAGGTTTGACTGTGTATGTGTCTGCACATGCCCATAAAAATGTGCCACATAATATGTACATTAAATACAGATATTTAGCCTTTCTAAGATCTTTCTTTAGTGCATCAAGCGTTGACATCCCTGTGCTGAAGACTCCATCCAGGAACATTCCTCATACTGTGTGCTGCTTTGCAGCTTGGTTTCTGCAGAACTGGAGTCCAGCTTGAGCTGTTGGGCTCCACAGCTCCTTGTGCGTAATACGTGGGCAGAAGTGCTGAGCCTTCGTTACAGATCTAGTCTTACTGCTGCAAATGAGTTTTAAACTGTGCAAGCACTGTGCTTAAAAATATTCATGTGCACTGGTCTTCCTTGAAGACTAGTGAATGAATCATGATCTGTTAGAAAGATGTGAAACCCAAAAATAAACCAGAAAATCCTGAACGCCTCTCATGAAAAATACCTCCTTTCACAGTAAACCATAATCACTAAATTTAAAAAGTTGATTGATATATCTGCCTGCCTGCTTACTACATTGTAAATTATATCTAAAAATCTTACCAGCTTTGATAGACATTGTTTTCTTAACCCTAGATAAGGAAAAAAGAAAAAAAAAGAGAAGGGGCCTGTCACAGCCAAGTCGGTGTTAGTGAAATCATATCTTTTATAAATAGGTTTTTATCAATATTTAATTTATGTAGCTTTTTCGTAAGTTGACCTATCACAGATTCATTTTGTTACCACACTGTATTCCCAAGGTTTGAGCCAGCATAGTCAATGTGATCAGTGTATGGACGATGAATACCAAATTCCTTGAAAGGTGTCGTAGAGCAGACAAAACCGGCCATGCCAATTCCAGCTGTTGTTCCTCTGAGACCCAGGGATGAAGGAAGAGGAGGAACTGGTGTTTGACAGTGTTAGAAGAAAAAAATGGTTGTAAGAGAAATGCCATTTCTCAGGAGTTAGACTTAACTGAAAGAAATAACACCATTGCATGTAAACAGATAAACAACAAACAAGTCATTATTAGCCTAGTCCAATATAACCTGTTATTTCATTTTACATAGGAAGGAAATGTCTATTTTAATTTCTTAAGAAATATCATGCTTGTTGAGAGATTTGTGCTTTAATTTTGTTATGCATAAGGTAGAAAGCACCTTAAAAACCTGTTCCAAAGAACTGTTCTTCTGAGAACCATTTCTTTCTTTATTTTATATGTGCAGAGACAGATTCTTTTAGTGTGAGTTTACAGCAATATTCGAAACTCCTGGCAATTTGTCAGAGTTGGTTCCTGACCAAGACCATTGTATTTTTTTTTTTTTTAGCAGGTACCCAATTGGTGTCTTAGGGGGCACCAGTTGTTTCAGAATTAGTGCCCCTTAAAAAATGGGTGGTAGGCTGAAGGAGTTCCTGTCTTGGCACTAGTGGCATAACATCATGTTAAAAAGGGCAACTTACCAGTAGTATTTTGGTAGCTATTAGTAGGAATTCACCCTCGTGTTGCATGTTTGATCAGACAGGTGATATTCTGAAATGTCAGCATGAAGTTACACATCTGTGACAAGGAGAGGAAGGGGAAAATGTGATACAAATCACTGGTCAGACCCCAAGTGCTCCTTGCATCTCACGACTGCCCCATTAGTTTAAAAACTTGTAAATGCCCAGGTCAAGTGATTTTCATGGCGATTCAAAATATGCTTCTGATGCAATGGTAGAGCCACACAACTCTTCCATTGCTGATGGCAGGCAGCAGTGATTTGCTGATCTCTGCATACTCAGACAAACTGAGATCTTACTACTTTTAATTTGGGATGTAACTTTCTACATCTTTCTAAATAATTTACAATCCATTTTCATGGAACCCACAGCTCTGGCACAATAATCATAATGTTTCAACTGGCCTCTCACCTCTATTAAACTAGGGTTTATTTTTGCCCTTGGCTTCCAGGAATACTTTCTATGCTGTTTTTCTTGCCTCTGGTAAAGATAAATACATTGCAGAGGGAGGATCGTATTTATGATTTTGTTTCTGTCTTTCCATCTAAGGGACAAGTGTAATTTGTACTGCTTGCTGGAATGGATACAGGAATAATTATTTTAAATAAGTTTAGATGCTGCTAATAATAGGGCTAATGCTTGCTTTCTTCCCCCTAATGTTCTGTGTGGGCTGACTGAAAATCACTTAGTGGCATCTGATTTTCTTGGCCCATTTCTATGACTCTTTCCCTACCATGAAACAAGGGGTATTGTGTGTACTAAGATGTTATTCTTGCATGTATGAGAATAAGCAAACTGATTCCGCAATGCGGACATGGTGGTCCAAGTTCCTAAATATAGGCAGCTATTCTGAATACCTCTGGGTTTGGATGTAGGATTTAAGACACACTTAATGCAGCTGAGTTTCAGGCAGTTTTGCTGTGTCTTTTCAGTAGAAATTTGTCATAGCGGTCCCAAAAAGACCTGTAGGATCACAAAATCAATTTATAATTGAGTAGTTCGAATTCTCTATATGAGATCAGGTTTTCAAATTCAGGGGGTGTTGCAACTACACGGAAAAGTAAGGTTTGGTTTCATGTATTGAATGGGGTGTTACTGGGAGCATTATAAAATCGAAGACTCTTTTATTTTAAGAGATTTTTGGAGTACTCAAATCTTGAAATGCTGTTTCCACTTCCTTGCCTTTCTTTTCTACTTGTTAAAAACAATCTTTATATGTTTTTTCTCTTTGTTAAAATTGTTTGCTTCTAGTTTTTCAAGAGCAGAATAAAGAAAAGGGCAGACTATAAATGTGGTTTTATTTAGTTTAAATTAGCTTTAAAAATTGGCTTTTTCCACCTTTATTTGCAGTTCTTAAAATGCGTTCAATATTTTTATTTGGCTACTGTATGCTAATGGCAAAGTAATGTTTTACTTAAAAAAGACATTTAGAGAAATCTTTCCAAAATGTAAGAATACATTTTTGATCTTCAGTAGATATATACTAAAGGAGGAGGTTTTGTAGGAGACATTAGCTCTCACCTCTGCAATTTCTGATGGTAAAATCTCTTTTTAGGGTGTGGGATAATCTTTCTTAGGGTGTTTTTGTCTCCTTATTAACAAGTAAGCACATTTTTTTCTGAATTGAAACAAGTGTAAACAACTAATTCATGACTGCTGTGATAGTCAGAGAATCCAGCTATAGAGCAGTCAAAATCATTTGTGGTTTTGTTTTTGTTTTCGTTTTAAAGGAGCTTCTCTCTAGAAGTTCTTTTTCTAAAGACAACCAGTGTCAAAAGAATTTTTTCGAAGAATTTCTGACAGCTTCTGAGGTAATTCACGCTTAGAGAAAGTAAGTGGGAAATCAAAATCTCTTTGAAACCAACTTAGAAGTGCTGCCATATGTCTTTTTTTTCTTTTTTCTTTTGAGATTATACAAGGGGTTTTTTTTTAAAAAAAAGAAATCCAGCCTCCAGTTTTCAGCTGCCACATCCTTCAACCAGACAGTTCTGGGATCTGTTAAAATGAAAACTCCATACACCACACTTCCCAACTTGTGAATTGATAGATGATACAGCTTCCTGTGGTGGTATTTAAGTTTACCATGGGAACAGCTAAATCAGTGACAGCAGCAATAAGAAGGCACTGAATATATTTCTCCAACTTACAGCCAGCTGACTTTCACATTCTTATTCAGCAACCTGATAAGGCTAAGTTAAAATGAATTATGTAGTGTTTGAATATGAGCAGAGGTGCTTGGCAAAGCAAAGAGGACAGAAAGGTTTTGAGATAATGGGCTGTGACCTGAATTTTTTGAGGAAAGTTTTCTTAAAGTGTCTGCTATCTCTTGACTTGTTAATAAACAAAACAATAAATGGAATGAAGTTTTAGAGATTTTTTACAATTGCTAGAACATTCTGTGTCCTTACAGTTTGGGCATAGGCAATCAAGGTTTCTTTTTTTATCTCTACTATAAGTAAACTGAGCCAAAATCTGCTGTATTTTATATACGTGTCTCTGTTCTCTGGCATAACTGTAGGGCTGTAACCAAAGATAGAACTTATCCTCATGTGACTATGCATTTAGAGCATTAAGTTGTACAAATAGCCATTCTTTGTGCTGCAGGCAGTCTCCTTGTCATTCTCTTGGCTTTCCACAGATTTTGCTTGGACCACATCCTCCTTGTGCTGTGCACAGGTTTCCAGGTGAGTTTTGTGCTATCAGTGTCAGGAGAACTTACCTCACATCTTAGAATATCCAAAGGCAGTACAGCTGGTATGAAAATAGGGTCAGTGCTGAATGCAAAACAGGTAGTGCACTGGAATAATGGGAGAAAAATTAAATCTGCAAAGTATTCCAAGAATTGTTTTGTCTCTGTTTTCATTGTCTGATTTAGTTTCTGGACTAGGGACAAAGTTGTTTGGATCTCGAAGGAGCATTTTATTTGATCTTTGTTCCGAAGAAGAAAAGAAAAAAAAAAAATCAGTGCTTTTTTCTTAGTTCTGTTTTTTCTTTCAGATACAACATACAGATGCACAGCCCAGAGTTTAACAAATATTTTTCTTGAAAGACAGTTTAAAAAAATATTAGAAACAGATTTTGTCCCGCACACATTGATTAATTCTTATATAGAGCCTTCATATATATTCTGAAAGTCAACCTTCAGTGGTACTGTGGGCATTTGTTAATACTAAACTGCTTTCCGTTTTAAGAAGTAGCAAAAGTGATTTGTGGGAAGAGAAAAACTAGTAGAAGCAGAGTTTCTGTACCTGTTCTACAGAAACATAGTTTAAATTAACTGTAACTATCATGTATCTGAAGAAGACAATAGAACATTTAAAGCAGCATCTGTTGCAAAGATGTGTCAGTCACCCCCTCAGTAAAAACCTATATAACGTATGCAGGCTCTACTGACAACATGTAAACTCATCGTCTGCCATTACCTCCTGATGCTGTGCTTATAAGCCTGGTAAGAAGAAAGAACATACTGGTTAAAGTGTTTCCATTTTTACCACGCAGTCGATGTGTAGAATTAACATCTAGCAGGGCAGGTAAATCGTTCTTTAAATTTTGGAAGATTTCCATTGAAATCCATGGCAGAGTGAATATGCTCTTTCATACAGTTGTATCCAGAAATGCGTTGATAAACTGGGGTCTGAAAGTAGTGTGCTGATAATAAATCATATTAAGAACTTTGGGATTTACATAATATATCTATTACTGTTCTCTGAGTGGAAATTTGTACTAATATATTTAATGTTGAAAGATATAGAGCTGCTTTAATAGCACTGCTTGTGAGTCAGAGATGTTCCTAATTAAGCTTTTGTTGTGTGCGTGGGGGGGATATAAAATAGGAAAAATTCCTCCACATTTGCAAGAAAGACAGGTGGAAGGAGGGAATGAGTTCTTTTGTGGATGATTTTTGTCTCTTACAAATGATTTCAAGAACTGCCCACTTACGAAATGGGCAAGATGAGGCTGCTGGTAGAGGGTGACAGGATTGTCATAACATAGTCCTTAGTAAAAAGTAACAAAGTAGAAAGAGCGGTGACATGTTGGAATACTGATGAAAGTATGTTTTGGGTTGTATATTGGACCAAAAGTGGAAAAATTGTGGCAGATGCTATTTATTGGTGACAACTGCATTGGAGAACAGTCCTTTCTAAGGTGATGCGTAACACTAGTGTCTTTCACTTGTTTTACTCAGCTCAGGAGCGGAGTTGTGAGAAAGGAGTTTTAAAGGTTGATTACCTACATATTCCTACACCCTCTATCCAAAAAGGAAAAAAACCCACCATCTATGCGGTTCAAATGAGGACCCTTTTACCTGTTAATGCCATGCAGGCTCCTCTGCAGAGCAAATCTATATCAAGAGTTTTTAACTTGCAAAACTCATTTATGAAAGATAAAAGTGGCAAAATAAAAGGAGAAAAACCGTTAAAACTGCTTGAGATTGTATTAGAAAGTTTGATCTTTCTGTCAAGCTGCCTGGGTGCCATCCATGAGGTGGCTTCTTGGGGTTTTCTTGGGCTCTTGGTACAGAACAAGGGCCTCAGGTTGCCATGATGGGGCTGTCTCAGGGCACATTTCAATGACACCCCGATTCCCAGGCATTCCTGCAGAATGGCCCAAAGTTTTCCAGATTTGATTTCCTGACTAAATGAAGAGCTGACATAGAGAAGTTCAGACAGCAGTGGCAACCAAGATACTATGGTGCATTCTCTAACTCAAAAAATTACCAAACTTATGTCATAAGAAGAAGAAACAATTTAACAGTGGCTAGGTACTGTTTCTATGGATAGCCCTAAGTATCAGCTTACTTAAGAAAACAAAGCCTTTTACATTATTTTGAAATAGTAGTAGTTTCTTGTTTTGCTGTTGAATTATTTCTTTCCCAACACTTAGTATTTTGAGTTTTTAATAGTATTGTAAATTATTTGCCTAAGCAGACAAAGCTACTGTAGTTACAGTGAGAAAACAGATATAAGGCACTCTGAATCTAACTGGCAGAGGGTGGCTATGAAGATGATTGTCTTGTTTGTTATTTCTGGTATTATATACTACCACTTGGGTCAAATCCTGATCTGTTTATCAGGACCGTTATAGTCTCATCAGTGGGTTTATCTACACAAAAGTACAGATATTTTATGTCTTACTACTTTAATACTGCTGAGGGGGAGAAATAAATTCCAAATTTTAAAACTTTTATTATAAGTTGTTGAAGAATAGTATTGTCATTACCCGCAAGTATGAGAAAAAAAAGGCTGTAAATAAAATATTCATATATCACTGTCCTTCTCCCTGCCCTTGGAACTGCGCTACCTTCATGAGCATCTTTTGAGCAAAGTATTGAGGATTCTGTGCTTTTTACTTTATACCAAAATCAGTCAGACTAATTGGAAGGATTCTGCCTGCTTTGGATAAAGGAGGTGCCATGCAATCTTGCCTGGCTTCCTCAGTTATTACACAGGTGCTGTATGAGGTTCTCTGACTCTCAGTCGGTTCTGCAGAGGACTCCCTCTGCCCCATGGAGGATACAAGCAAATAGTTAATACTTTATTGAGAAGCAAATGAAGAAAAATTTTTAAAAGCAAAAAGAATCACTTCTCCAAAATAAACTTAGTGAAGTTTGTGTAGTTCTCATGTCTGCAGTGGTGCCTTTTCCAGTTATAGGTAAGATTTCATTGCCGCTGTGAAGTACTCTGAAACCTGAGTCTGTGTAATGTGTATCACAAGCTTGAGCGTGGTGAGGGCTATAACCATTATAAAACAATGTTTTGAAAGCCCACTTCCCTGACCTGTGTAGGTTAGGCACTGTAGGTCCTTAATGTGGTTATATGGAATTACAAGATTTTAATATGGAAATTTTAAGTACAAGTGAGCTTTGTTACATGCATTTCTAAGCTTGGATGGAAGCAAGGTGCTGCTATCAGGAGAGGATCTGGAAGTGGAATCAACAAGACAGCTGTGAGATTTAGTAGCTTAAGGCAGGAAGTAATTTTCATTCCCTTCTTTACTTTCAGATATCACAGCTTTTCTGCAGCTAGCATGTGACTGGATATCCACAGTGACCTGTTTAGTTCAAGGCAGTTTCTGTCCTGCTGTGGCCTGAGAATTATGCAAAATTTCTGCAGTCATCTTTTCTGTGACATCTTGCTGTGACTCTGGCCATGCCCAGCCCCTGGTCTTTTGCATGGTATGCACAGGATGAGGGTTGCCTTGCTACAGAAACTTCAGTAGTTTCCATACTGGCAAAAACTTGCTTTTTACAGCCTGCCTGCCAGAGTAGTGAAACAAGAGACACGAATGTTGTGGAATTTCCCTCACTGCAGACTTTCAAGAGCCCTCAGAAAAAATGGAAGCTGAGGATGCCTGAAGTACATGAGACCCTTCCCCACTGCAGGAGGGAGTCTCAGGAATCTCCTTGGTGCATCCCACTTAGGTTTCTGTTATTCTGCGGGACAATAACAAAGCTGGCGTTCAAGAAATATTTAATAAAGAACTTCTGAAAGACCAGAAACCCCAGTCGTACGAGGTTGTGTTTCATCATGCTCTATGTAGCTTTTGCAGCTATTACAAAAAGACTGCTGAACTTCTCTGATCTATTACAAACACGTGCTTAAAATAGTGTCATTTGGGATCTGTCTGGTTTAATAGTTACCTCTGGGAAAAGGGCTTTGTCTTGAAATTTTTACAATGCTTGTTTTCCTTCTTAGCATCACAACACCGTTTCCTTTCCAGGGAACTGACAAAGGCCAGCAGCTCAGGTGTTGACCCTGCAGAGAGGTCAGTTGCCCTTGCAGATACTTCCATAGCTTGGAGCTGTGTTAAAACAAGCATGCATGTGTACGCCACCATGAAAGTTCATATTCCACAGCAGCCTTGAGGGATGGTTTGATTAATTTTCCTTCTTTCCTTGAAGACAGACAGAGGACAGTCAGTATGAGCGTGTCACTAAAATATCAACCCCACCGCTACCACCACAAGTGGCTGGCTGTGCTCCAAGGAGCACTCTGCAATCAAATTGCAGGACATGTTTGTAGACTTGCAGCAGTAACAGTAGGGAGATCAAGACCCAAGGAGAGCTTTTGGTCTGATCATAGTGGCAATAATCTTATAATAATAATCTAGTGTATTTTTATATATATGTATTTATGTATATCATATACCTAGTTTTATTCAAATGATTGTCTACTTTTTTAGCATTAGTAAGTGGTTGACTTAATATATTGAGATATTTCACCTTGTTAACCTGTCAGGACTTAACATGAACAGTGCTAACACCAGGCTATTAAAACTGCTCATTACTAACACTGTAACAACATGAACTGAGTACTACTGACAAAAACTAAATTAGTTTTCTCCCTTTAAGTTCATCACGTCAAGGTATGGCACAAAAACTTCTCTGCATTTTATAAATTATTACTTTACATTATAGTTAGGACAAGAAGAGATCCATTATATTTTGTGGAGTAATCTTTTCCTCCTGAATAATAGCTTTAGTATTTACCATATGTAGAATGCATTTCCACTTCTCTAATTTCAATTGCAGATTTATTGACATAAGAGCATTGTGTTTAGAATGAGGCTGTTTGTTCCTCCTGAAAGATAACACCGAAAGACTGAATTAGCATTGATTAGATAGTGTTGATTTTTTTTTTGTCCTGTTTTCTGTGACATCCCATTTCCAATTGAAAAAGCTCTAAAGTCTGTCTTGTGGAAAAAGTTTTGGAAGTTGAAATTTCATTTAAGAAACCTTGAGATGTGAAACTGGCTTTTCAGAAAACCTGTCAGATAGCAAAAACTTCCCTGTGGTATTTCTAACAGCATAATTTCTTTTGTCAAATAAAATGTAATGTAGAAATTGTAGTTACAAGTTCTTTATTTTAGGAATACCATATTTCTTAAAATCATTAAATACCACCCGTAAAGAAATGAAGAGGGAGTAGGTGGAATGTGTCTCTGATTTGCTTACTTTGTGGATCTGACAGCTGTTTAACTGTAGGAATTGCTATATGCACCCTTCAAAATGAGGTCAGTACCTCTGGCATCTGTGTAAGGTCCCAGGAGTCTAAAAAGTGGTCTAAAAGTCTAAAACCCCATATTTATATCTGTCCCCTACCAGTTGTGCAGTTCCTATAAAACAGAATTCTGTTCATGAAGTATTAGATTTATTACAACATGCCATGTGATCATGTGAAGATGACTGTGTGCCATTCTTGGGTAAGTTGTCACTGATTCTGTGGGCATTGTGGAGATTGAGTGTAGAACCTTGTGAGGTTTCTTAAGGAAAGTCACAAAGTCATGTAAAAGAAAATTTTGTCTGAGCAGGTATGGGAACTAATTCTCCCTCTCCACAGCCTCTGCTTGTAGCCAAGTGGATGGGTGGCAGCTGGGCCAGCAGTGGTACTTCCCTGGTTGCTTCAGGTACCAGGCTTCAGGCTCCTGGTTTTGAACACTTGGTCCAAATTATTGCCAGCCAGCAAGGTTGGGACATTACTGAAAACTAAATAGGACTTCTCAGTGTGCTGAAATTGCAATTGCACCTTCAATATCTATGGGACACTTTAGTACTTCTGGACATTATATCCTTTTTAAAGTGCATTGAATGTGAAAGAATTTCTGTCTGAAAGGATATGGGTAGTTATTGTTGTCCCTTCAGCCTTTAGGCAGATTTTGAATGTCTTTGTGATAATAATTAAGGATGTAGAGAACGTGTGAATCATACATTCATTTGATAGCATTATAGTGTTATTGGTGTTTTGGTTTGAGCTCTTTTTTCAGAAAAAGTAAAGTAAAAGAAGCCCTTCAACAAAAATGTGTGCCAGTCACAACTCAAATCTATTTTGTCTGTGTGAACATGAAGGGAAATTTTTAAATATATATAGGCTGAATCTCTTTTTCAGAGAAGAATTAAAGCATTTTAAGGTTAGCATGTGTTTGAAGACAAACTTGAGGCTGAGCTCACACTACAAAGCCACCCACCGTATTTGGGCTTGATATATTTTAAAATTTATTCTTCGATGCATTCAGTAAATAGCTCATGTTACAGACATGTCTAGACACATATCTCTTCTAAAACTCACTCATTCTGTGAGCATTTTTTCATTTCTTTCATAGTCTTTGTTTTCTTTAACAATATAGTGTTATCTAAGGATCTGATTCTTCTCCTCTTAAACAAGAAATTTCCTGTCAGCTTTCCTAAAGAAAGCAGATTTGAGATTATAATAAGCAAAACCTTTATGTTTATTCCTTGTTTAAGAAGTAGTCTGGAAACAAAATACTTCCAGAAAAAGACATAGAAAAACTGCATTCTCTTTCTATGGCTGTGGTAAACTATCCACTTGACTTCTGTGTTCATAAGCAATAGCTTTATGAAAATGTATTGTAGCGTTTACCTTACTATTTTTTCTCTCAAAGGTATGAAAGTAGTGTGTTGCATATGTTACTACTAAGCAAGGCTTTTTAAAAAGAAATGAGATAGAAACGTAAATATATGGGGATGTTTAGCTTTTTTTTTGTCCCTTTTTTTTCCTTTAAAGTAGATTAAAGTCTTAAAGGCAAAATCCTATAATGATTTCTGCCTGGAGAAATCTTGAGGACAGAATATATGCCTCTACTAGCAGCCCAAAATAGAGGTTGGGAGTAATCCTTTGAGACTTAATTTTGATGCATAATGATCTGGTTACACTCCATCCTGAATCCTGAGAAGTCCTGGACATTGTTCCTGCCCCTTCTCACTTTCCAACATGTTTTTAGGCAAATTACCTCTCCTGCCTCAATCAATATCCTTCCTCCATTTAGACCTTATGGAGTTCTAAAACAAAAGCTCTAGTTCAATACATATATACTGGTTAAAGCAGTCAGGTTTAAATATTATACATAAGCTCGTCATTTTAATCTTCAGCAGTACGTCACTCATTACAAGCATTGTTCCATTGCGTTTGTTGTTCAGTAAGGCTCAGTTGTAATTATGAAGATGGATGTTAAACCAGCTGTTTTTTCTGGATGCTGCTTCTAAGTTGTGGAAGGCAGCAATGTGAAGACACCCAAGAGATGCCCGGGGTGGGGAAAAAGCCCCTTATGCCAGAAGTGCCATGGAGACATCAGCGTCCTGTCGCATGGGGTTACCTGGCAGTTCCATCAATTGCTGCAAGTGTTACTGTCACACATGGCCTGTACTTTGGGTTTGATGGGGCAGGAGCCATTTTACTAAAGCTTTTTTTTTTTCCCCCCCCTTCCCTGAACACTGTGGCAGTTTGACACCAATCACCTCCAGATTAAGGGAAGGGCTCAGCATGTCCCTTTTTAGAAGTCAGCATCCTTGGCAATAGAAAATGTTTAAAACGCCTTCTATATGTGTAAGTTCTCTGCTCTTTTTCTGCCATGTTTTTTGCGTTTTTTTTGCTTGTCAGAATTCTGTAAGTACTTGCAACATAAAAGATCAGACATGGAAATGGATATACAGGAGATATATATATAGATATAGATATACACAGGATAATTCTGTCTTTTCCAGTTAGTACTCCACACTGAGCCCTTCTTATTTATGCTGAAACCATATTAGTACAAAACAAGACCTGACATGTTTGAGCCTTTGTTGTACAGTATATTGGTCTTCTTCTTCCCATCTTGTCTCCTTTGAGGGTTGCTGAGCATTATGTGTCTCTTTCCTGTCTTTTAAGTCATAACTTCTAAGTTGTGACTTATAATTTGTGCTGAATGGATACTGCATGATGAACAGCATTAAATGTAGTTCCAGACGGTTCATTTAAGCCTTCATTTTGCAAGTATTTGTGAATCTTTCTGCAGTTTTTCATGCCAGATACTTCTGACTTTTGTAACACCTTCCTTAGAGCTTGGACTTAAGCCCACGAGTCTTTTGAGTCTTTAGAATTGTAGGCATTATGTTTGTGTGTACATATGAATACATAAAAGCAATTATATACTATTGTTTTTCAAATAAGTAAGAGTTACACTTGGCTGCAATGAAAAGAAGTAGTGGCATTACTTCATATGGTTTTGAGACAAAATTTGTTCTAAATTTTTCAGTTTTCAAGTACCATCATATAAAGCCTAAACTCAATGTGCTGCATTGACACCATTCTCCATGAACACTTTGAAATTATCATAATTTCTTACTCCATCTACTGAAAATGAAAGTTAAAGAAATGCATTTAAAGTGGATAAACTGAATAATATAGAGGACAGAATTAAAATCAAATTTTGATTTAAAATCAAAAGAGGGAACAGAATGTACATTACTTAAAGAAACAGCCTTTACTGAGGAAACAATAGTCCTTTGTAACTGTTTAGTAAAAATACTGAGAAGAAATTGTTTGTATTGAAAATCACTTACAGACTATGACAAATCCACTTAATTTTAACTCTTCTGCTAGAAATAGAAATGCCCTGCACAGATTGCAGTATCCTAATGATATTTTCTGGAATTATATACCACTGTAAGGCTTTTTCTCTTTAACATATATTTTAAAGGCTGGTTTTGTTTGGAATGCTGATATTTTCTAAAGTGTATCTTGAAAACATTGGTGGTATCACACAGGTGTTGGGGATTTTCCCAAGTACTCCCTGCTTTCTGGTAGCATTTGCTAATCTTTGCTTTCCTGCTTGTAAACAATGAGAAAACTTTGGGGACAGCAGTGTAGCTCCCTTTCTAAGTAGACATCTTCAGAAAGTTAAATGAGCAGGTCTGGTGTGGCTGTTCAGTATAGAATAAATGGATTTTAATTTAACTATAGACTGTTGTTAGTTCTGCTAGAAATAAGGGGTTCACAACCCTGGATATGAGCCAGCAGAGATGTGATCATATGCTTCTGAGTCACCTGGGACAGTTACTGCCTGGTTTATGCCTGTGACCCACAACAGCAATGTGAATCATAGAATTGTTAAGGTTGGAAAAGACCTTTGAGATCATCAAGTCCAACTGTTAACCCAGCACCGACATGTTCAGCACTAAACCGTGTCCTTATGTGCCATATGCACACCTTTTTTGAACACTTTCAGGGGTGGTGACTCAACCACTTCTGGGCAGCCCACTCCAATGCCTAACCACCCTTTCAGTAAAGAATTTTTCCTAATATCTAGTGTAAAATTGTGCAAGACATGGCAGTGTTTTACTTGAGGACTCTGGAAAAGCGTTGTTTATGTGTTCTTCTCGGGTAGCAGTGAACAAGCCTGCTGAACTTAGTGCTAACTGAATGTAAAATTCAGGGTGAGTTAATTTCTCTTGTGACTTGCTCTACTGTGATGAAAGGCTGATGTCCATTTGTCCCACGATCAGTCATGCACTGTAACGTCAGATGCTTGTTTAGCCTGGAGAAAAGGAGTCTGAGAGGAGACCTTACTGCTCCCTGCAACTACCTGAAAGGAGGTTGTAGTGGTATGGGGGCTGATCTCTTCTCCCAAATAACAAGTGATAGAACAAGAGGAAGTGACATCAAGTTGTGTCGGGGAGGTTTAGGTCAGAAAAATTTCTTCACCAAAAGGGTAGTCAAGCATTAGAATAGGCTGCATAGGGGAATGGTGGGGTCACCATCCCTAGAGATATTTAAAAGACATGTCGGCATGGTACTCAGGGACATGGTTTAGTGGGTGGACTTGTCAGTGGTGGGTTAACGGTTAAACTCAGTGATCTTTGAGGTCTTTTCCAGTTGTAACGATTCCATGATTCTATCATTCTGTACTACTCCAAGCCTTCTAAATGAGTACTGCTGCCAACTGATGAGCTGGGGAGTCTGCACAGGCTGGAAGGAGAGGTGTGGTGGAGGCAGAATCACTGCTCTTGAAGATGCGGTTCATCTGTGCATTTCGACTCTGAAGCAGAACACGGTGCCCGGGATTTGGCCAAGTGCTAGTCTTTAGTGATGAAAGGGAAATAGCAGGCTGACTGCCTGCTATTCCCTTTGGGGGAACTGGCTAATAGACCTCCAACATTATCCAAGACCAAGAAAACTACGTTTCCCTGAGCTGTTAAAGCATCCTTCACATACACAGAGATACTTTTTGCGTGGAAGTGATATTGATAATTGAGGCCTACAATTTAATCTGATAATTTCAGATGTATTGCTTATATCTGTTTTCAAATCAGTGCATTTCTGAGACTCACTTTTTTGTTGTTTTATTTAAACTGTAAGTATTAGAAGTGCAAATGGAATGTCATAAAAGTATTAAATATAGAACTAGAAGTAATGCAGTAAAATTAGTTTTAAGACTTTGTTGGTAGAAACAAAACAAAACAAACAAAAAACCTGAGTGTCCTGGTACTGTGTTTATATAGCCAAAACAAGGTCAGGATTTTACATGCTCTGTGAGATTACAGTTGCTTTATCTGTGAAGAATTGCAATTAAGATGAAAAAAGGAAGAAAAATGGTATTGTAGACTGATTATCATATCAACAATGAACTGTGCACTGTCAAAACATCTTGTTCATTTCATGTAAGCAGATAACTTTTTGGGAACCCTTTCCAGAAGAGTTGTATTTTAAGTTTCTCACATACTGTGTGTACTTTAGCAAATTCTATGATCTGAACGATAACCAAAAGAACAGTTCTGTGTTGATATAGAATTATTTCCTATAATAATAGCTTTTAAAAGACTTCCAGCAGCTTTATCCTGTCAATAAGTTGTTCATATATGAGTCTTTGGTAGGATTTCCAGCTACCTGTTACGTGTTCTTTGAGGAAGGCAATCTTTCTCTTGAGGAGCTGTGATATTTATTAAATGTCAGAGTTTTGCTTAATTTTTTAAAATAAACATAACTGACAACATAAAAATGAGTATCATTGGTAACTATTTGGTATTTCTTATCTCTTTATCTAGAGGTGACCTAGAACCATTGCTTTTTTGCTTGTTCTTCAGCATAAATAAAAGGGGTATCTTTGTGTACGAGTCAGTGTTGATTTACTGAGAGCTCACTTCAGAATAGAAAAGTAATGCCATTCTGGCCATCCCACAGAATATGGGAAATCTTAGAGTGAAAACCCACTCTGAGTATGAAATTTTTGTAAGATGTGTATGGAAATTAGGCTCTTTAGTATATAAATGAATTTGCTGGTGTCATGGGATTTAGCCCTTTCTCTGCAGTGAAAGACATTGATCTTGGTTTGTTCATCTGTGCTCTGTATTTTCCCAGGATATCCATCCTTAATTGGCTTAATTTAAGATAATATTCTAGAAATTCCTAAATCAATACCTTTTAATTTTACAAGCCTCAAAAATAGGATTTATTTTAATGTTTGTAAAATAATTTGAAACCTTTATAGATTGAGTTGTTCTCTGACTTTGAATTTTCTATGAGCTGTTATTAAATACCGTTCTGTTGCTTGGACAGCTCAGCCATGCACAGAAAAGCTTGCAGCAGACCAAAGTTGGTATTTTTAGGCCATTGTAGTGATTCACGGTAGCTGAAATTCAAAGAATGACAAGTGTTAACTACAGATCAGAGTTATATGCACTGAAGTATTGAGTGCATAGATTCAGTTGGCAGTGGATGACTGAATATGGTCCCCTCCAAATCTGATGTGCTAGTTTGCCAAGACATGAGTGGCTCAGGGAATGTTTGTAAAATCTGTCTTTCATTAACAACTGTGTAGTATTCTTCATTGCTAATTCATCTTCAGCTTTTGCTTAATGCATACAGAATATTATGGCTTTCTTAGTGGTACTTTTCAAAATAAAACTTTAGGGGAAAAGGCCCAGTGCACTCTGAGGAATTTTTTCCAAGTGTTTTCATTCTGAGATATATCAACTTCATTTTGTACTTCCTCTACCATTAGATCTCATATACAACTAGAACAGGACTTGGTTGAAAGGAATGACTTTCTTCCCTGGAACATTTGACATGTATTAGTATCAAAGTGGATTATTAGAGCCTAAAGTTCAGATCTTAATCAGAAATTCTACTAAATAGTCAGTTCTGGATGGAATTTTTTGTTCTCCTTGATAGTATGTATTTGTACTCAGGTTTCTTGCACTTGTGTCAGCACTTTCTGAGTGTACAGGGGATGTTGAGATCTTTTTTTTCCCTGCAGATTAAATGAGATGAAAGTCTGAGCTGTTTGAAGAATCTGTGTAATTACTGTTAAGAGGTTGTCAGAGTGCTTAATAGCGATAAAGTGTAGATTTACTTCCAGATTGGCATGAATTTACAGATAAAGGTTTGGAAGGAATAGAAGTCTACCTACTAAGCAATGGTAACCTTTGCCCTTTAGTAATTGTTGATAAAAATGAAAAAAAATAAAAATTACCTGCTACTTAACAAAGTTATCTTGCACTGCTATTTAGGGAGGATTGTTTTTATTTTTGGAGAGTATCTAATTACGCATTTGAGCTTCCCCATACTTGTGTGTGACACAGCCAGCACTTACTGTTTTTTCCTCTGTTTCAGCACCCAAAGACAATGAAGAACGTGTGTTCCGGGAACGTATGCGCCCCAGAAAGCGCCAGGGCGCGGTGCGACGCAGAGTACATCAGGTTAATGGGCACAAGTTTATGGCCACCTATCTTAGACAACCAACATACTGTTCGCACTGCAGAGATTTTATATGGTATGAAGCGGCTTTGACTTTGCTTTCTTTGCAACTTTGAGCTGGGGAGTTAACATACCTTCCTGTTTTGCTGAAGTAAAAGTGGTAGAGGGTAGTAGTTCTTTTCCTCTTTGTTGGGACGTTAAGCTGTCATCAGTTTTCCAGGTGATAATAGAAGACTGTTAAACGTCCATCACAATTGTTAGAATTCATTGTATTTGTGTTCTTTCCCCTCTGAGCTACAAAGTTTCATATATCCCTATATAGTGCACAGTAAAAATTCTATGTAGACAGCCAGTCTAGTATTATGTCGGTGCCTAAGTGTAGATTTAGACCTAAAATTAAATCTTTACATTTTGTCAAGATTAGAGAATTCTTAATTAGATGCTTAAGTAACATCATCTTCCTCCTAGGAAATGCCAAGTTCCTGTACATCCTACTGAAGTTAATGGAATATGGGAATATTAGACTTCTAATGATGTGGGGATTTGGGGGCTCAGTATTACAATTTGCATCAAGAACTCCCTTTTAGTAATAATTTACATTAGTTTTGAGTACATGCAATTTTCAGATAGGGAAAAGTGGTGGAGACATTGTTTTCAGTTATTTTTCAGAAAATCTTGATGTTTTCGAAAGCGATCCAGAGATACTGATTTATACGTAAGGACTGATGTGATCTGTAATTAATATTTCTTAAAAGTGTGTAGTGAATCAGTCTTTCTTAATGTAAAACAATGTGCATTGTGCATGAGCTCAACTACATTCCTCTAAAATGTGTCTGGAGGTTAGGCTTTTTGATAGCGAAGGTGATTTCAAGCAATAATATTGACAAATGCGATCTTCTGTCTATTTACAGACCTGCTTGATGACGATTTACCATTTTATCCCCTTTCCATGAACCCTGGCCTTTGTTTCACTACAGTAAATGTGCCTTTATTTCTGACTTTGTTCAGGGCCTCCTATCCTACCTGTTGCCTCTTAGCTGCTGAAATGTCATTCCTACTTTGAACTGATATCAGTCTAGGCATGCAGTTATCAGATGATTGGTTATGAGAAGCTATTCTTTAAACTTGTGCATGTCCAATGAAGAGAGGAAAAAGATGTATTAATTTGAAAAAAGATTTCCTCTTCATTTTCTAAAGCACTGTTTTATTTTTCAGGGGTGTAATAGGAAAACAGGGATACCAATGTCAAGGTAAGAGAAAATCGATTGGGGGGGGGAGAGTTTGAATATATTTCTTATGTTGCAATGTATAAGTACTAAGATATTTTTTTCAGCTGTCATGTATTTCCAGTGCCAAGAATTTAACACATGATAGTCAGAATAAGTTTGTCTCGACAAATACACAGTGCTTACACCAAGTCCCAGTAAAATTTTTCTAAACCATTAGTCTTGGGCATCATATAGGAAGTAGGGGCTCAGCTAATAACCCTGAGCATCAGATCGTAGATATCTCTTAGTGCATATTTGTCTAAGGGAACGTATCTGCAGATGTTGGCTTCTTCATTTTTCAAGTCTTGCGTTTTCAAATTGTGAGTTCTTTATTCTGCTTAAGATTCTTTGTTTAAAACTTCCAGGTAATTTCAAAGACTGTAATTAAATAGATAAGATAATTATAGAGGTCATCGTTAGAGAAGGTTGTAGCAAAGCCTGAAGAAGTGCTTAATTTTCAACTCACATTTTTCAACTCAATTTCTTGTACTCTTAAATTTTTATGCGGTCACCTCTTGGGATGATATTTTACTATTCTTTCTCATCTAACAAGTAGAAACAATCAAGTTAGTGATGATTTTTCAGTTACAAAAGGATTGATGGAATCTCATTGTAACTAAATAAATGCAATATTTTTTTATAGTTTTACATGGTAGAATAAGAATTACTGTATTAACAGACAGTGGTGGTACCTTGACTTCTTTTTTTTTTTATCTTACAACCATGACCAAAACTGGAGAAAGTGAAATACATTCCTTCACAATGAGGTCCTCTACTTTAGTTAATGACCTTGAATTCCACAGTATGATAGACCTTGTAATTGTTAATCTTATCTGTCAAATCTGCAAATGTTTTTCATTGATTAAGTAATGAGATGTATACTGACAAAGCATTTTTGCCTCCTAAAACCTTTTACTGTTATCAACTTATGATAATGTGTTACAGAAAGAACGTTTGACTTTTTTTTTCTGTTCTTTTGACTTTTACGAGTTGTCTTTATGTGTGTTTTCCCCTGAAAGCTCATTATACAGGAATTTTGCCATTATGTCTCATATAATGTGGAAATTGTGGACTTTATCAGATAGATAAATAAATAGCATATTTAAAAATTGAGAAAAATTGCGGATAATATGTCAGAAGGTAATTTATGGTTTTATAGACTGAGATTTTGGGAGATATGCTTCAGTTATCTTAGAATTCTTTGGTCTCTTGAAAGTCCATTATCTTCTGCCTTTGTAAACCAACTAATTTTGTAGGACTCACCAAGTCACCGTCAGTCACTTGCACACTTTCAGGTCCCAGTGTTTCTAATCTTCTTAGATCAGTCTCTTGCTTTCAAATTAATGTTCATGAAATCTCATTCTTTTATCTGTTTTTTTTCTTTCTAGTTTGTACTTGTGTAGTCCACAAGAGATGCCATGAACTTATAATAACAAAGTGTGCTGGCTTAAAAAAACAGGAAACTCACGATGAGGTAAATGTTTATAAAATAATTTTTCTAGATAAGACTCTGTCTTTCATCTGTTCAAAGTAGTGTCATCTCCTCTGTTTAATCAATAAATGTTACAGTCTTTTTTGTGCCTTTCTGGTCATCTTGTGGTGCAGCATTTACTTTGGAATGCCAGATTGCTATCACAGTTTCATATACGTGGGAATTACCATACAGCAATTTATTTCTAATCAGTATACTTTTTATAACATCTGAATGCTTGAAGTCTCAGAGAGCTCTTTTCACTCCTTTTCATTTTTAACATGCTCCATTTCTGAGTTTAAATAAGTTTTCTTGTTTTAATTTGAAAGAAGCAAGCTGGGATCCTTTACTGTCTTAGCTGGTGTGGCTGAGTAATTAACAGCTGATAGGACAGGCACTGTGCTTGTGTATTTTGCATAAGTGTAAAAGACCGCCCAGAATTTGCTTGCAAAGTTTTACCTCAACAAAGGCTGCATCCAGACAGTCAAAATGCAGAGCAAAAACCGTCCATGTGTTGAAGAAGGACTCTGGATGTTATGTAAGATGGTAGTGATAACACAAGATACTTCATAGCTCACAGGTTTTCCAACATAGTTACTTCCCATCTCAAGCAAGCTTTTTTTTATTAATGGAATTAACACAATATTTGCTTTATGTTATCATGCATTTAAATAAATGAAGACATCACCTGAAAATTAAATTGGTTGCCTTCAGAACTGTAGTGCCAGGGAGATTAATGTATCTGCAACTACGTGAAAGAAGTGTCAGTCTCTTTTCCCACGTAACAAACAACAGGACAAGAGAAAATGCTGCCTCAAGCTGCACCAGGGGAGGTTTAGATTAGATAAATTAGATCAATTTCTTAATGGAAAGGGTTGTGAAGCATTGGAACAGACTGCCCAGGGAAGTGGTGGAGTCACTATCCCTGGAAGCCTTCTGAAAACCTGTGGATATGGCACTTGGTTTAATGGTAAACATAGTGATGGTGCTAGGTTGACGGTTGGACTTGTTGATCTTAAAGGTCTTTTCCAACCTTAACGGTTCTATGCTTGCGTGATCTGCCAACAGCACATTCAGCTTTGGATCAGAGGATAAAACAAAGGTATCCTTTCTTTGAGTTAGAGATCTTTCTCAGCTAAGATGGCCCTTCTAAGCTAGATTAGGAAATCAGTGTTAATTTCTGTGGACAGTGATATACCAGGGAGCAATGGGATTGCTGTAGTGTTCAGCTCCCTTAGACTCCTCAGCTTTAGAGAGGCTGGGTTGATAGGGTGCAGGTGGGGGAAGTGTAGTTAAAGGTTTTTTAGATAGTTTTAGCCCTCAACTGTAAACAGTGAATGCTTTATCTTATACAGAAGTTTTTTGTTTGTGTTTCAACAGAAAAGCAAATGAATGCTCACTGTCCTGTTCTGGTGTGTGCAACATCAAGGGCCCGCTGTCTTTCACCACAGGATTAGGGGAGGTAGTCTTTGGGTGATCACAGTTCCTTGGCCACACAGAAGAAGTACATTTCTTAATTTTGTTTATTAAAACCCTACATTTACATGAAATCAGTTGCATGCAACAGAGCAGTTTTAATTCATTCTTTGATATAAGTTTGAGTGAGGCACTGCCTGATCTCATTCTTCCTGTGCAATTCACTACCATTTTCCTTCCTGGAAGCATTCTTTAATATCTGGTTCACAACCAGTATTTTACATCTGAAATATGATCATGTGATTGTGATAAAGGACTGTGTGTGGCTAGTGCTGGTTTTGCTTAGTACTCATGGGAAGATACAAAACGTTGCTTTGGTTTATATTCCCAGGCTCCAGACAGGTGGAGACTTGCATACTTTGCTGATATAATGCTCTCATTGTTTAAAAGGGGTACTAGATCACTGGAGAAAAGCCAGCGGTAATAGGAAAGGGAAGGAAAAACATAAAAATAAATCTCCTGCTACGCAATGGCCACTATTAAAACTTATCAATGACATCCTTTAATTAGTAAGTAATCATACCTTGGAATCCCTGAAGGCAACAATCTATCATTGTCGTTATCCTAATCTAAAGAAGAGTAGGATATGAAAAGGTAAAGGGTTCATGATATATTTCTCTTTCTTAGCCCTGTAGAAGTTCAGCCTCCTGCTCCTAAAACAATTGGGAGTGACTTCCTTGCTTTCCACATTAAGAGATCTTTCCTGATAGCTGTGTATTTGTTGTTCCAGAAGTACTAGGAAGTAGACTCTTTATCTCTTGGACAACAGCAGCCCTTCCCCCTCTTTTCCCCAAATAAAGTAGTGAGAACAGCTTAGGAGTATATTTAATGCAATGGTCATCATCTGAGTACAGACCTATTTGATCTTGTTTGAATTCTGTATGGTTTCAAAACATAATAGGGCCTTGGCATACAGTGATTGCAAAGAAATTAATGAGAATTAAATATGCTGTGCTCTCCTTTTTCAGCAAGTGGGATCCCAGCGTTTCAGTGTCAACATGCCTCACAAGTTCAGCATTCATAATTACAAAGTGCCCACCTTCTGTGACCACTGTGGTTCATTGCTCTGGGGTCTTTTGAGACAAGGTTTACAATGCAAAGGTAAGGCACCACTTCAGAGCTTTTCTTTTTCTTTGTGAGTGACTTGTAGACTTGGAAAGACTTCACGTTATTGTGTCTTTGCCAAAATGTACAGAAATGAATAGAAAGTAAGTAGTGGACCGATGTAAGGATTGCCATCCTGATTGGAAAATGGTCCTTTACCAACACCAGTCAGTGACAGACGCAGAGGACAGAGGTGAAGAAACACGTTTTGTACTCACTGCCATGTAGGTTTGTTGCCATATAGGATATTAGAAGTTAACAGAAAATAAGGAGCATGAGAATTTACATGCCTACAGATTATCTGCCTTTTGTGTTTTCAGGTTGTTAAACTTCTTAAACATAGTTATTTCAGCTACTATTCCCTTTAATATGATCTTCAAAAATTGCTGTTATGTATTGGCTAGACTAGGTAGAACCAGTCTTGTGTGCCCATATCCAGATTATGAAGTATTCTTTCCCACTAAATCATCCTTTTTCATGGTCTGCCTAGCCCCTCTATTCCAGAAAATAAAGGATTATGTGCTGCAGCTTAAGGACGACTGTATACTCTGTACAGTAGCTGTATGGGAAGTACAGGTGGCAGGTACATTCATGTCATTTTAGCTCTCAAAAATGTTTGGTTCTGTATCTGTTTGTTTAGAACTGACCTGTATATTCCGAAGTGGGGAGAAAACAGTACAAACAGTTGCAAAGGAAAGTAGTGTTTTAGAAATAGCAAATAAAATACTTCAGTTACTGGACTGAAGTGAGTAATGTAATGAAGATTGTCGGATTCTGAGAAAGTAGTGCCTAGTGGAATTATAAGCATTTTTGTTTCAATACACTGTACAAATGGATAGGTCCATCTTCAAAAATACAAAAATCATGTTATGTACACTTCTCAACAGCAGAATCATGGAGTCACATATATGCATAAACATGTTATCTATTAAATATATCCTTTGCATTTAAGATGAGACATAATTATAGGTGAAGGTCCGACCTAATGTTTCATGTCACAAATTGCAGCAAGGGAAAGAAGAAATTTCTTCCATGGCAAACTTATGTACGGTGAGAGTGTTCTGCAGTTCAGATCTTCCCTTGTGATTCTATCTAGTGAGCAGTGATGAAACGTTAGGCTCTAAATACTATTACTTTACTGCTAATGGAAATTTGCACAAATGCTATCTTAATTATTGTGAAGATATATTCAGTGAAGATTTTTCGATTAAACCAGGTTTTTCTCTTTGTTTTTCGGTTGGTGTTTTTTTTTAGCCAGAGCTATATTGTCTCTCCACCTAATCTGTGAATGTATGAGTTTGCTTTCATACTCTACCTCAAGTACCATAATGGTTCATTTGCTCTTAATTGTAAAAAATAATGTTATTTCTCATATGTATGCGTTTACTGTGTAGCAGATGCATAGAAAAAATAGTGCTATGTTGCTTTCTTCATGTTCATAAAATTATTGCTTAGAAAAATGCAGTGTTTTCTGCATGAAATGTAGAACTCAGCTGAGCTGAAAATGTCATTTTCTCTGTGCTTGGTTTTCTCTCTTTAACAAGTACTGAGTGACTCCCTTCTTCAGAGATGTACTTGCTTGCCCACCGTGGTTATTAACACCACAAAAAGTGTGTAAAAGAGGTTTATTCTTCTTTTGTTTGCTTTGTTTCTGTTTTCCACTAGTCACTTCTATGCATCCTGTTTCAGAATACGTTCATATAGTTGGACTGTACAAAATTTTCCTCCTTGCTTTATTTCAAGCAGTTCGGTTCCTCAATATCCACTGTTCTGGATCCTAGGTCAGATGTTTTATTCGCCACTGAGGTTTTCTCACTGCATATACATTCACTGAAAATACCATGTTTAGCAATTCCTTTTGCTCTTGTGAGCTGATACATATTTAAAGAGGAAAGGCAGTGGCTTTCTGAAGCACACGATTACTGCCAGATACAGTGCCTGGGTGTAGTCCCAGAGGTAAATGTGTTTTTTTCTTTGGGGCTTGTACAGTGAAAGCATCATTGATGAAAAATATAGTGAAATGCAACTTCATAAATGCATGCTTTTTATTTTGTTTTCTCTCAAAAGTAATGAAGTGACTAATTTGAGCAATTGAATGTTAATCTAGCATTTAATTACACTTAAAGTTTTGCCACAAGAGGGCACTGAAACCTCAGATAAAATTTGTCACCTGCTCCTAACAAAACGAGTTCCACGAGTTTCAGTGGAACTGTGTTCTTGCCCCTGGCCCATCATCTGGAAGCAATGTAACTTTTTTCCCCTCTTACTAGTATGCTAGTCTCAAGAGATTTAAGAGAAAGAGCTTAGTAACTGGATTGCCGTCTAAAGAAAGTGGGTGTGTAACACTTAACTTTTATTAAAACTTGAAGTACTGTTGGGTTTATGATTGCCTGCATTAGAAGTTAATCTACTTCTGTAGAGTAGAGTAAGAAGGGATAATATATATGGATCTAATGTTGTGCTCTGGTAGAGGACTGTTAAAATCCAAGCTCTGAAGGACTTTTCTTTAAATTCTATTTAAGAATTACATGATTGTTAGATATTTTCATTTGTTCCTGTGTCTGTTCTGGGTACTGGGTGAAAACACTATTCTGCGTTATCATACCAGAATGATAACCAGGTTAATAACTTTATATTATTTTTGAAGTGTACCTTCAAATCCAGCTAAGTATTTTCCTACTGAGATTGTATTTATTTGAAAAAGTTCTTGGTAGGTCCAGTAAGGTCTGATTTGGGTAAGACCAATGCATGCCAAGGTAGTATTTAGTTTACTTTACATCTCATTACAGTTTGCAAGATGAATGTACATCGACGCTGTGAAACAAATGTGGCACCAAACTGTGGAGTGGATGCTAGAGGCATAGCTAAAGTTCTTGCAGATCTTGGAGTCACTCCAGATAAGATCACTAATAGTGGGCAGAGGAGGAAAAAGGTAATTTTACTTTGGATTATCAGAAAAAAAATGAGATAAGTATGACTGTATTGTAACTTTTTTAGGTGGGGTTCAATCCCACTGAACTGACTTGCACAATATTTTTTCTTTTGAGTCAGTACAGATCTAAGACTTTGGCTGTTGTTTTATAAGTGCAAATCATCTATTCTGAATTTTGATATGAAATTTATTTTTTCCTGCTACAATGCTGCAAACCTCGAGTCTGTAAAACATCTAGAAAAAATTTCCCTTTTTAATTTTGGGGAAGGAGATTTACTGAGAAAGAGTATATGACACAACATTTCATAAAAACATAAATGCCTGTTTGTCTCAAACTGGCATTGGATAATTGATTGACTGGGAGACAGATCTACTCCGTAGTATTGTAAATGCTGATAAACGAGCAATATGCTGATTCTCATGAAGAGGAGCTGTTTGGCAGATGACAGTTCCACAGTTATCTTCATTATTGTAGGAAGAACCAGGCTGTTTTAGAAATAAAAAGCATAGGTTACCCCAAGTACATCCAAAGCCAATGGAGTTATCCTAGTTTGATGATATGTATCCTGGATCAGAATGAGCCCACACTTTGTATCTCTGTTTGTATGATTGTGACAACACAGACACATTGCTCTCTCTTACAGAAAGAGCAATTTTAACCATAATGTCTTTAAACACTGACATTTGCTTCTGTTCATTGTCCTACCTATTGCACACTGGGATCCCATGTGCACTGTTTAAAATGTTACAGAAGCGTAGGAAACTCAAGAAGAAATGAACTGATCTGACGCTCCTGGGCACAATTGTTGTCATGTTGTTACTTCATGAGTTAGTTTGCAGTGCTTGCTGATACTCGTTATGGTTAAACGTATTTATGGGATAGAGTTGAATACAGACTCATGGTGGCTATTCAAAACTTTCCCACTCACTGGATATGTTTGCTGCATTTATTTCATCTTAAGAACCTTTAGAACCTTTCGATTGCCTGTTCTTTCAGTGTTTATATTATGGTCTCCTTTTGATGTGATGCCATTTACAGTATGGTTGAGGTTCTATTAGTAAGATTCCATAGGGCGAGAACACTTTCACTTTGCTTCATAATTCCACTTGTGAATTAAAGTTGTTGAATTAAATTTCCTCATGGCATGGAAAGATCTCACAGCTGAGTACCCCTTTTGGAATTGTTCTTAGCTAATTGCAGGTGCAGAGACTCAACCACCAGTTCCAGGAAGTGCATCATCAGAAGAAGACAGGTCAAAGTCAGCACCAACATCTCCATGTGATCAAGGTCAAACATATCTTTTTATTTCCTAACTGGCATATTTTGCCACATATTTTCCTTCTTTATGAGGGGTAAAAACTATGAGCCCCAGCCTCTGTCAAACCAAATCAGTGAAGTAGTTACCACTAGAAATTGAAGCACTTAGAGTTTTGAACTGCAAAAACTTTTTTAAAAGGCCTGCTTCTCATTTCATTTAAATCTGTGAAATGAAGTGGCTTTTAAAGGGAAAATTATAAAACAGTAATCTTAAAATATTGTTAAGTTTACTAGATGAGTCCTTGGCAACAAAATACCTTTATGGAAGGAGTTTATATGTTCTATTGTAAGAATGAGAACGTTTTAAATAGTAACACAGAACTTGAGAGAACCTTTATTTATCTGAAAATCTTCTGTGTGTTAATAAGTTTCTGAGATAAAACTGACTCCTTGTAATTCCATGTTGAACATTTGTGACAATAGAAACTTCTATCCAGATAGGCTATGCTAGCGTGTCCGTGTGGTCTCTAGAGGCTTCATAAAACCATGGGTTTTTTCAGTGATTTTTTTTTTAAATGCATAGATTTGGACAAAAATATTTTAATCTTCACTGATACCACCTGATTTCATTGAGCTGAACAGCCGATTGACAAAGTGTGTATGTCCGTAGCACTTTTTGAGTCTGATTTATTTGTTGTTTTCAAAAATCGGAAGTCTGGGAGGTATCTTATGTACCATCACGTGTGTAATCTGACAAATGAAAAATCTGTGCATCAAGACATAGGAAGACAGATATTTTTTTGTCAAATTCTTTGAAAGTTGTTTCCAGTTGAGAAATTTCTCAACCTTATTTTAAGGAAGACACTTCCAAAGCTCCATTGTAATTAAGGACTGTAAACCTCTGCATCCAGAACTGATTTAAATTTGTCAACCTTTTGGTTTCACAGAAATTGTTCTTATTAAATAATAATTTTTAAAATATCTGATGTTTTGCTGTCAGAATCTGTCTAAGTTCTCTCTTAAATTTCACTTTTTTAGCAGTCCAGTAAAGTTGCTTCCAAGGCCATCAGGCAGAAGTAACATGCAAAGCTTGGGAAGACCCCAAGGTCTGTTAGTCAGCAAGACTCATTGTATTTGACACTGAGAAACCTTCAGAACCATTTACCAGATCCATACAATTGCTGCTTGAAGCAGCACTAGGAATGGTCAAATACTTTATTGGCAGGCGTCTGATAACAGCTGGAGCTGAATAAGATGCTCCATTCATGTTGGCTTCAAGGACTGGGACGCCCAACTATCCTTTGAACTTTTGAAGACGCAGCTCTAAAATACTTAAGCAGGAAGATGAGTAAGTGCTGCAGGAAGATAGAGATATTCAAAACAAAGTACTTCTCTGTGGTGCAGGAACACCCAGAGTCACTAAAACAACTATTTGGCTACTACTCTGACTTATCTTTCAAGTTTTGGATATGTCATTCTCTTAGGTTCATTTTAAAAGGCCACCCTTCCTGTTAGAGCAGGGTTTTGGCTGATTACTGTAAGGTGGAGAAGCAGTTTGCTAAATATGTATTCTTAACCACAGAATGCTCTTAAACACAGCATTCAGAGATGATGAATCTCCCTTCCCACACTGATACAGACTAACACAGGCTGTTTTTCTGATGATTGGTTAAAACTAACTTTTCCTCACATTTCGACAGAAATCAAGGAGCTGGAAAACAACATTAGGAAAGCATTATCATTTGACAATCGGGGAGAGGAACACAGAGCGACAGCTACGACGTCAACAGACAACCAGCTTAACAAACCTGGGGAGAATGGTGAAAATGGGGAGGTCAAACAGGCCCAGGGCAAGCGAATAGGCCTTGAAGAGTTCAACTTCATCAAAGTGTTAGGGAAAGGCAGCTTTGGCAAGGTGGGTAGCTTTTTACTTTTTTTTGTTTGAAACTGGTGTGCAGGGGGGTTTTGACTGTATTGCTTTGGAAGTGTTCGTAGGGACATTCAGAAATATCATCCACCTAATGAGCTGGCATTTTCTGTGCTTTAGCTTGCTTTGTTAACTAGGGTCAAGCCTTTTGAAACAAAGTGTCAGTGTTCCATTATTTCAGGATATTGGTAATGAAGACATACATACAGTTACATACATACTGTTCAACTAAATTTCTTTTGGTCAAGCACGAAAAATCAGCTCAGTAATCATGCCATGGAGTACTACACTTTCTAGATAATACCCAGTTCAAGTTTACTTATTTCATAGACCAGTTTGTGTGCTTGCTTTTCCTCAGTGGGTGTGTTCAGTCCTGGAGGAAGCAGAACCGAAGCATTTCCACTCCGATATGACAAGGGCTTAGACGTCTGCCCAAAATACCACAAAAGCAGCAAAGATGTAACTCACCAGATACCTTCCCACAGTAGGGAATTGATGAGGAGTGGAACTGCTTTATTTACAGGTCTTATAGATTTTCTTTTCACACTGCTGTATACTGTGGAATTAAAGAGGAGGACTGAAATGGGAATCTGTTTCAGAAGTACACTCTTCCTTCCTTGATATATGGGAACTGCAGATGCAAGGGAACAGGGCTGAAGCAGTTCTTTTGTCTCTCTGTTTTCTAATCCTTTCTCTGAAGATTACCCTGGCTCCAAGCCAGAACTGACCTTAAAGAGAATATAGAGCCCAGACTTTAAACAATAGTAGTAGTTAAAAATCAACAACTTGAAAGCAGCTGGAATGGTAACTTTGGATTGTATACTGAGTTCATCAGACTCAAATCTCACTAACAAAAGTGGGAGATAAAAGTGGGAAATTAATTTCTGTTCTATATCAGCTTCCTTCCTTGTTTACTTTTTGAGACTTCACTAATAGGTACTTATTAAGATAGTTAACAAAATAGATACCTTCTCTTTCAAATTGAAAGAATACCAGAGGTATATTTTTCTAAATTTATAGTACTTTACTTTTTATCTTATAAACTGCAGCTTCATTCAGGAAAGCGTGTAAGTGTCTTTAAATTTCCAGTGCAGTCAAGCTCGTATGCAACCCTGCATTTATGGCATCTGTTGCTCGTAAGTAAACAGAATTTTTCTTTCTTTTAGGTAATGTTAGCTGAGCTGAAAGGTAAAGATGAAGTATACGCAGTGAAAGTCTTGAAGAAAGATGTCATACTTCAAGATGACGATGTAGACTGTACAATGACAGAAAAGAGAATTCTTGCGTTAGCACGGAAACATCCATATTTAACACAACTTTACTGCTGCTTCCAGACAAAGGTAAGCCAAACGTGAGCCTTTTACCAGTTTGTGCCCAAGGAACAATATTCAGTATTTCCAGACTGAAAGACAACAGCATAAAAAGTGCAGCAATATTTTGAAAATATTTCTGGTAAGTTTTTGGCATTTCAGTAGTAATGTACAGGAGTACTGGCTGCTGTTAAATAGCATAAATACTATTATCATATAACTACCAGGAGATGGCAGTAAATGAGTTAAAAAATAATAAAGCCACATGCATAAAATACACAAAAACTACTGAGGTGCCATTCTCTGTGTTTCTTTGGTACGTTAGTAGGGTGCATCATTTACTGAATTAAGTACAAACGTTTTTAACATCCAATATTCAGTGTAAAAATTGTAAAGCAATCTTGTTAGAAACGGGGTTATGGCAGAACTCATCTTTTCAGTTTTCTTGTGCTGTGTAGTATACAAAAATGTTCAAAAAAGAAAGGAAATGGGTATAATGCTTATCAAGTTCCTATAGTGTTAATGACACCCGTGTGCTTGAGGAACAAGGGGAAGGAAGGCAGAGAGAGTGGATAATGAGAGCCCGTTACCATGGTGTGTTCTTTGCTGGTAATTTTTCATGCAGAATTCCTCTTCATAGAATGTTTTGGATTTGCTGCTTATATAAAAGCGAATGTTTGGATGGTGTAGCTCAGTCTGTATCCAGTCAGTCAAAGTGCTTGAAACCAGTTGTTTTCGCAGAATATTTCTGGTTTCTTTTTTTAGTTTCTTATTTCTCTCTTATCATTCAACTGAGCTGAATTTGAAACTAGGTGATCTTTAAAGTCTCTTCCAACCAAAAGCATTCTATGATTTTATGAAGTAAAAATGCTATTTATTTCAATGGGGTAATTTTTTTACCTGTAAGGAGTAGGTTTAGATATTTGTGTGTTTTAAATGGAATATTTGAAAAGCAATCAACCTCCTTGAAACTTGTGGGGTTGGTGTTTTATTTTTTTTCAGTAAAAATGCTACTTTTGGGTATTTGAGTCAATTTAATTGAAAGATTAAATGAATGATTAAATTACCATGTTGAACAAAATTAAGAGTTGCTAATGGTGTGTATGATTGTATGTGTGTGCATATGTAAATACCTATGTATTTACATGCTGTAACCAAAACTATGTATGTCACGGGTAAACAATTGCAATACTTACGTGTGTAGAATTACAGAAAAGCTGTGACTAAAAGATCTAGCAATATTGTCAAGAAAGATAAATAAGGCAGTGGGAAAGCCATTGAAAAACAGCTAGTAGGATCAAGAGTATAATGGTTCAAATACAGGAGTAGCAAACATTTAACGTGTTTATACAGTTCTTGAAATAGTGAAAATGCATTAGCATTTTATAGGCTTGGAAGTTCACACAAAACAGTGGCCCAGGAAGCAGTGTATACAATTTATGTCTGTGGAGAATGTATCATGCATTCAGTCTTTTATTATATGTGTGAACATACTCTTAAATTGTTTTAGTGCATTATTTTTAAGTTTGTAACTAGAACTAAGCATATTATTTCAGATGAAGGAAGCGATAAAAAGATTGTACTGGGGTGAGGTGAACAGAGAGGGACCTTTATGACTAAGTGCACTCCCTGAAGTGTAAATAAAAAGCATCAGCAGCCTAATGGAAATCATGTGGCAGAACATTGGTAAAGAAGAGTTTTCCATTAAGTGAATTATGACCCAAGATTCTCCTGCTACTCTACTCCACTGATTTCCTGGACATTCCTTTCCTTTTGTATTTTTGATCTGTTTTCCCCTCTTTTGTATCATGCTATCTGCTTTCCTCCCTGGTCTCCAAAGCCATTCATCAAAGATATTCAGAAATTCTTCTCACCATCTTCTCTGTCCCCAGTTCTCTTAACAGAGAGACACTGTAGTTTGTGGATTTTCTTGAACTCAGAGGAACTGAAAGCATAAGCTATACAACACTGAAGTGTTTTATAGTTTACAACTAATAGGCTAGTGTCTCTTATCGAATAACCAAAACTACACCAGAAGCCCACAGTTGAAAAATTGAAGGATTTTTTTGAGCACGGCCTATGAACGATTTACAAAGAACTCTTTATAAAGAAACAAAACAACCAAACACTAAAAAAATATGTACATCTGCTAAAACTTTAAATTATATATGAATTACAACAAATGAAAATGTACCAAGTAACTCAGTCACTGAAGGATTTGCTCAGGTTCAGTGGAAAAACAGGTAGAAAAACTTGCTTGAACAAACACAGTCTGTGGTTAAAATAGCTTTCCCGAGACAAAGGCTGCTGTACAATAGTTTTAAAATGTGTTTCACAGTAGTGTGTAGTTACTTATGTTGTGATTTTGTGCCGTGCAATGGCTGCTGTACTTTGCAGAACTAGGCTGGAATTAAATTTTACATTTCAAGTGGAGCGTATTTATTGTGTACACCCTGACTTAATGGGACGATTGACTCAGTATTTGTTGTCAAAGCACTCAGAGGTTGTCTTCATGTAATGAGATTGCTTGCTTTGTTCCTCTTCCACAAAAATGCAAATGTAAAAGTTTGACTTTATATACTGCAGTGTTTTCCTTCCGTAATCAGCTGAAGACACTGTGGAATATGCTAATATTGCCTAATAATGCCTAATATGCTTTTTACAGTAAGTATGCTTCAGTGCATTTATTTTTTACATGGAGTGTAAACATTAGTGTCACTTGCTAAAGGATACTATTATTATCACAACAAGTAAGAATCATATTTTAAATTATTTTGGAATTCAGAAATTGTCCAAAAAATGGCTAAAATCAGCATACCTTATACGCTAACGTGTTTTTAGCCGTATATATCTATATTTCTTCCAGCAATCTCATCTAACTTCCTTATTTTAAAGAAATATTCTTGTGACTGACATTTCTCATTTCTGCTTAATCCAGAAGCAAACTTTGACCAAAGTAATTTGCTTTAAGTCTATCAAAAAATGATCCTTGCCCAAATCAACATTCTATATTAAAATTTTATATATTCAAATATTGTACTTCAGGAATAGATTTGTATTCTTCTGCAGTCTGATCTGGAAGTTAAGAGAGATGGGTTCTGTTCCAAAGCTGGAGATAAAGTATGCAAAGCTGATATGAGATGTTTTATATGCAATAGTTTGAAGTATGAACTCCACGACCCAGTCCTAAACATCAGAAAGAATGTAAAACGAGGCAGGACCTCAGCCGATGAGTGTTTTTATGTGGAAGGAGCTTAGCTATTTTAGTGCAGCATATCTTATAAAATTGTTGGATAGTGGTTTTCAACACTCATGTACTATGGCAGCATTTCCCTTCTTGCTTTGCCACAATATGGTCATTGCATCTATCACTGTATTCAGAAGTTTGAGTTGTGTTTTGCATGCAGTCTGTCAGCAGGAATAGAAATTTGTATTCTGTATTTGGCACTCCCATCGTGCAACTTGCCCAAGGCCTGGCATACAGGGTACAGCATCTTTGTAATAACTGACCTCTGCTTATCATCATCTTTGATTTATTCAGGACTTCACTGTGCCATTTATTGAGCAAATACCAGAAGTTTTCAGGACTACTGCCGTTTTCATTCTGTTTTCACTCTTCCTCCTGTCTTCTCTTTCTCTTCTTCTGTGTGTTGCTCCCTTGATTTTTCAGTAAGGAGAGTCTTACCTGACAGTAATACTGACACTGTCCATTTCCTCTTCAGGGTCTTCTTCACTCCAACCTCATACCGTGCTTCAGGGATCAACTGTGGAACAGTATCAACATTAGAATTTATTGATAATGTTTCAGTCAGGTGGTTGTCTAAGGGGGTTTAAGTGTTTCTAAAACTATTTTCTCTGAAGATATTCTTGTATTTATGATACTTCGTTCACATTTGGAAGTTTGGGAAGTGTGAGAATTAAAGTGTTTTTTAATGGGAAGTTCTATAAAATATAACTAGCTTCACTTTATTCCTCCTACACCCCTGTCAACCTTCCTCATAGTACTTAAAATTTTCTAAACCTCTGCCCTATAAGATGCATACACATATATGTGCACACCCTATAATTTATAGTGAATTATCCTAATAAATACTTAAGAAATAAAATGGTTTTAAAATTATTTAAGACAGTGAAAGCTTTATTATGATAATGCATTATAAAATTAGAAGACTAGGGAGCTACTGCCTTTAACATCTGCCATTTGATTTTTTTATCCAACTTTATGAAATTAGATAAATTTGAAAATGGTGCTATCCTTTTCTTTTCATAGCACTATGTTCAACAGACATAGTAGAGAGTATTATTAGTGCAGAAAAATGTTCCTTTTGAATTATAGAGTTGCAGAACTTGTAAAGGACCCTTAGTCAAAATTATAGCTATTTCTGTTAGAGGAAACAAGTAGTTAAATAAAGGGTAGAGAAAGTCAGTTACTACAGGTAAATAGTTAGAGTTTTACCACCCATAAAAACAATCTTCTTCCATACAATGTTAAAATCAGCCTATCCATCCACAGCGTAGCTCCTGGGCTCACGTGCAAAGCCTTCCACTTCTTTCCTGTGTTCTGGTGTAGGAAGGCAGAGATCAGCCATATGCCAGTGGCAAAACTGAAGGACGTCTAGGAAGAGGCTCTAGTGACCCTATTATGACCATGTTGATCTCTTAACTGTTATATTCTACCTAATGGCTTACTGCTGGTTTATCCTTGATTGTGAGTACTGTGGTTCAGGTATTATTCCTTTCTGCTGTTTGCACTGTACCTAGCACCCTCTGAGTGATGCTAGAAGTCTGGTTTTATAAAGCTGAAATTTAGGATATTTTATTTGCATTTCAACTGTCCTGATGTACCTTTGTTACTTTGACAAATCCCTGAAGCTCTTTATGCATCAGATCCACCTAAAAACCAAGAGTAATCAGTCTTCCTTCTACTATGAGTTGTATTTAAATGTTTCCAGGAAGGGCTTGGAAGTCCAGTAGAAAGCTATAAAATTAAGTTCCATTTTTAAAGTGTCTTGTTTCATTTGTGTAAGAAAATGTAAAACACCAAAAGGAAAGAGAATCATGTGCTAATGATTTCTTTAAGTCCTGTTTTCTAAATTAATTTAAGAAGAATTACTGTAGTGTGTGACCAAAACTGTCTTTGGTAATGTAAAAGCAAGTCTTATTTCTCTTATGTGTATTTTACAAAAAATTACATGTCTTCTGCAATAATAGCTCAGAGGAGTGTCATTTATGATATACAGTGCAAATTAACGTAACTGACTGGCCACTGTTACATTCATCTGGGACTAATCAGAGATTATAATCCATTTTATCTGGTATTCCTGTACTTTTGTTGCTAAGCAGCTAAAGCCATTATGCAGATATTGCTATATGGGTGTAATCAGTTTAACACAAGTTTGCATTGCCTTTTATTAGTGATTAGTGTCAAATTAGAACTTTTTAGAGTCCAATTCTGTTCATTATTACCCCTGCTTCAGTGGATGTGTACATGTGTGAGACAAAAGACTAAATTAACTCTGTATTTTTATCTGTTTTAATGGTAAAATATTTTAATACAATTTAAATATAAAATTATTGACAAAGATTTCTTAATGATAAGTGTTAACCATGGTAAAAAGGTAGAATAAAATTGTAGGTAATCATAGAGTGATGTTATTTATACTGTTTCTATTATGGTACCTTTTTATATACACATTTATACACAATTATATTCAAGCTTCATTTTAATATTTTATTTACCTGTAATGCTATATATGCATATATACAGAATGTGTACAATAGTAGGTGTTTCTTAATTCCGAGCTGGTTTCTACAGGCAGTTCATATCATAAGAAATTAAAATGTACTGATTTTGACTCTTCAGAAGGTTTCCTGAAGCACTGGAAGTTAGATTAATATCTGGTGATGTTTCATATATCATACATGTTAAGAAGTTATGTGAATATATCAAATTGTGACAGAACAAGGTTTTACAGACATCTGTATACTGTGTATGTTAAATTTAGATTTCCTGTTGACTGCTGCGCCGTATGAATGCATTGACCGCGATCCCTGCATTGTCTAAAATAGACACTATGGTCAAGAATAGTTGGAACGGTGAAGCTGATGATTAAATACTGTAATCATTGTCTCTCTCACACACACAAGCCCCTGTTTCCAGCATGATGACCCGGTTTTGGGAAACTTGCTGTTACGCTGCTCAGTTATTGCTAGCTGCTCTCGAAGGATTATTAAAGCCTGGTTAGCTCACTGAAGACTCATTGTTCACATTAGTCCTTTTAGTGTTAAACTTCAAGTCAGGCTATCAGTGCAGCCAGGCTCATCAAGGGCCTGTAGGAGGAATTATTCCTCCAGCATCAATCAGAAGAATCTAAATGCTTCTCTTTCAGACAGGAAGGACTTTTATTTTGTGATGTAGCACCCAAACTGAACAGGACTCTTTCACACCCTCTCAAAGCTAGGGCTTGTTCCTAGTTTGCATGTATACAAGTGAGTGCTGCAGCTGCAGCTCCATGGATTGCTTTGCTGTAACCAACTGAGGCCTCGACAACCCCGGGAATAGTCCCGAGTCAGCGTCTGTGGCCAGAATTCACTGCGACTGCCGTCATGAAATAGGTGAGGGAAAGCTGGAGTTTGTACTGATTTTTTTTCACCTTGGTCCTCATGTCTGCGTGTGAGGGTTTTAGAGTTAACTATGCCAGTAGTTCACTGTGCTACAGACATCTTAGTTTAGCCAAGCGTAAAATTCAACTTCAGGATTTTAATCCTGATCTGATCATGTGCAGGCAGGAGATTTTTAGGATAACAGAGCTAAGGGCCTTATAGGTACTGTTTTCATATCTCTTGGACAGAATAGCTGGAACTACATATTACACACTTTTCCTCTTGAAAAAAGTGTGTTTCTCCAGTTGAGGCATGTTTGAGAGGAGAAATTTTCAGACAACCTGCCAGATGGTTTGCCAGTAACTTTTCTGGCAGGTCTGTCTGTCTTGTACACTATCTTTTACCGGAGATCAGAGGAGGTGGGAATATTGTCATCCAAACAGGACGAAGGGGGTAGCAGGCTTTCAAACTGGAGTAGTCCCATCACTTACCGTGTCCACAGGATCTCTGTATAAGCTTTGCACCATGGCTGCGTTAACATCGTTCTGGTTGGTTCCTGATCTGACATTCTTAATCTTACAGCTCTTGTGGGAACGGAGTACTGTTCCTTATCCAGCAGGATAATTGAATAATGCTGCTTTAAATGAGATCCTACATGTTAAAGCTGGATTGTGGCTTTCAGTTTGGTTTCGT
Source organism: Pseudotriccus pelzelni (assembly GCA_035584735.1). Lineage (NCBI taxonomy): Eukaryota > Metazoa > Chordata > Aves > Passeriformes > Tyrannidae > Pseudotriccus > Pseudotriccus pelzelni. Next base: position 27,030,099 of record JAWMRA010000113.1, read on the forward strand.
CTTGCGAGAGACAAGTGGGAAGGATAAGGTTGATGTAACTTGTAGCAGTAGCCCTTGGAAGAAATGTGCCTAACTGGTTTTTAGCAGGATCTGTTACCCTGCAGCCATGTACTGTGACCTTCCTTTCTGTCCTTTCTCTGTATGTAGGTCTTGAGACCGTCCTCACACCTATTGTACGTTCCTTCATTTGGACAGAAGAGACCTGAGTGTATGACCTGCATGAACCCACTGGTTCCTTGTCCTACCACCTTTTGTGCTTTTTCTTGTGTTTTGTGGCCATAAAGCACTATTGACAATTTGCCTGTAATGGGTTCAGGATAAAAATGAATTTTTAAAAACAAAACTTAGCTTTAAAATAAGTGGAAATGTAACGTTTGCATGGGTAGCTGTCAGGATGTCTCATTTATGCTATTTAAAGAAAGCCTGTGTCACACAAGAGATTGTGGGGAAACATTTAAGGCTGTGTTTGTTAGGTGTTGCTCTTACAAGTAAACAACTAAGGCATCCCAAAGGAAGAGTCAGGAAAAAGGAAACTGCATATAAAATTTGATTCTTCTGCAGCTTCTCTAAATGCAGGAAATTCTTCTCTTTGGAATCCATTTGGGTACTTTAATACAACTTTTTTTTTTTTTGGTAACAACAGTAAGCTTAGTAAATTATAATTGTACACAAGAGAATTTCACCATGGGAAAGGAGTGGAACTTACAAAACATTTGGGTTTGCATCTTTAGTAACATTTAGTAAATTTTTCATTGCTTTTTTTAGCATGTACATGGAGTAATTTTAGTTTTGGCACGACATATCTTCTGCTCCATGCACCATGTGTAAGTCGGGACAAACTTGAGTAGGGTATAACTTAAATTGCATTTTATCCCTTCTTCTCAAAACCGCACCATCAGATTATTTTTACAGTTTTAATGGGTGTGTGAGTAGGTTTAAGGGAATCCAGTTCATGCCATTTTATCTCACTTGTGGGTGAGTACTTTTAGCAAAAACGGACACTTTTTTTTTTTTTTTTTTGGATGGCTGCAGGATTTATTCTTGTGTACTTACTACAGGCTGTGTAAGAGTAGTGATGCCCAGCCCATAGTCTCCTGCTTGTGTGTGGAGAAGCGTGTCAGGAACCTCTTTGTGTTCCCACATGGCCATTCTCTAAGCTTAGAATTATTCAGTGCATTGTCCTTAAAATTATGACGTAGAAGAAGATCTATTATATCAGCTGAGCAGTTAAGAGAAGTGACTCTCTGGTTGACAGTGAGTGGTGTGTGCGTGTGTACTTGTGGGCCGATGAGCCCACAGTGTTTCTACACCAAGACTTAAATGCTGTGTGAAGAGTACAAAAAACTTCCACAAATAGTAAGAAGCAGTAAACATAAATCTATAAAACATGTACATGTAAACTGTATGTCATCATTGATGGTTTTCTGTTCTCTTCCAGTAAACTGATCAGTCATTAAAAAGTAATTGTTCAGAACTAAGGAAACTTGAATAATAAAGACTCCTTTCAAGACTTGGCTATACTTATCAGTACAGTAGCTCATGGGAGTGCAAAGAGTGTTCATGGAAGGCACTGTGAAGGTTAACTTACAAACTTAACTTCTTTAATTGTGTGTAGCTAGTAGTAATTCTGCATGTTTCCGTAATCTAATTTTTAAGTTGTGACCTAGAGAGATCACCCTATTTTACCTGTCATACATCCAAGAAAGACTCAGTTACAGCTCTTCTTACAGAATATGTGCATCTTGCCAAATACACAAGAAGGAAAATTATCCTTTTAGGTATTTGACTTTCCATTCAGAATATAGAAGGATGAAAGGGATCAATTTCATAAGATTCTATAAATAAGTTTTTCCAAGAAGCTTCACAGAATCACACAAGATAACTAAATTCAAATGCTCTTACTGATAAGTAGTTTCTTGAAAAGTCTGTGGTGGTGCTTGTTTTGTCTTTTCTGTTTTCAGAAACCCAATATTAAAATAATCATGCAGAATTCTGCCACTTAAAACTGCTTTGTGAATTTTAGAAAAAACTGTGCCCTGAAGATAAAACACACTATTTTCTTCTGTGTTGTCTTATTCATTTCAGAGGGTTTGGATGGCTGAAGTGATGGCAGAATTTTGGACAGTGTTTCCTGTTGTCTGACTAATTCATATTTATGAATTTCCAGGATTTTCAGCTATATGAAGCATATACTTTGCCAAAAATCAATCAGGTTTTGGAAACAGGAAAGTATGGAAAATAAAATAGATACAATTAATGCTTTTAAAGGTCACTGTTGCATTTACAGAACTACAGAAATCCAGACAGTGGAGAGAGGTGTATGAATAATGACTTTCAATAGGTATTGAAAAAGCCTGGCTCAGGTAAGTCGTATTTATCATAAGAACAAAGAAAGCCAGTATGTGAGGCTTACACAGATCAATGGATATTCATAAAGGCCTTCATCCTCAGTAAGGGTTATGAAAACATGTTGAACAGAGAACCTTACATGTAGACCAAGGATTTTGCATGTATTTATTAGTTTTCATTAATTCTATGTGTTCACTTTTTTTTTTTCTCTTGAAATGTGAAATTTTAACCTATTGCTAGGTTCCTCTCATCCCCTTTTGAGAACTGTTTTTTTATAAAGGGCCAAAGAAAAGACAAAGAAATTCTGTTCTCGTGAAGTTCTGCTGAAAGACACGCTAATGTAAGAGCAACCAACAGCACGTTTGGCCCAGCAGTGCCAAAGCACACGGCCAAGGAACAATGCAAAGCATATCATGACGTTTTTCCAGAATGGTATCCCAGTATCATGAGATTGATGACTTGGGCATTTCCTGAGCCAAAGATGGTGGGTTTGCATGTAATCAGATGGCACTTCGCATATGATACGATTTGTGGGAAGTGTCAGAGAGTGAGAAGCTATTTGGAAATGTAACTGTTGGAGAGCATTGCATTTTGTTCACCCCTGTGGAGTGGAGAAATTTTCTTAATACATCTGCAAACAGACAGCTCTTTAGGGCAGTATAAATCTTTATACCATTTCTTTTTAATGGTATTTCTGAAAGTAGTGTCTATGCCATTAAAAAAAAATCTCAAAAGTGATGTAGCTTCAGTGTTTTTTCATCATTTTCTCGAGTAGTGAACTAATGTATCTGAGTACCTGGATATAGCAACTAAATCTACTGAGGTTTGTCGGATAGGAAAAAAAACGGGATTCCCTACAGGTATTTCAGTATGCATGTCCATAATGTATTGTTCTCCATACATTAGATGGAAAAAGTATTACGTATTGCAATACAGGTAAACAGTAAATTTGACAGAACGGTACTCAAGTTACATTTTCCATCACTGAGAGCTAAGGTACTGAAAGAAAGAGGTGAGTGTTACATTATCTTGTGCTTTAACATAAGCAGTGAACCACAGCTGGCAATGTCATGGCAGAGCCAAAAGGGCATCATGCATAATGCATTAGAGTTAATTAAGGAGCATGCCAACGAGTGATGCCATCCTCTTTCAAATTTTTGGTGTGCAGTGTTCGTCTGTTGAATTTCTGAAGTAGAAATAAAATAAAAGTCTTTGTTTAAACTTAATTCAGCCACTTTTTAACACATTTATCTGAGCATTTCTTAAAGAAAAGATTGGGTATAGACAACTTTCAGAAGGGACAACAGCTGTGTTGGATATATTGATGCATATTATTCATGGATTTATTTATGGACCCATACAGTAGGAGAATAAGTTTTAAAACAGAAGTTAATTAGCTTCTTTGGACATCCAAGAAATCTCACTTGTTGTGTTTCTAGAGAAAAAGTAGTCAAAGAGTAAAAACGAAATAACTTCTGGCAGGAAGAGAGTCTACCTTTGGGGCTTTAAAATTCAGTATAGCGCTGGAAGGTCCTTTTTGGTTGCATTCAGATGTGAGTAACTTGGTGGTCATGTTGCTGAGGTCTCACTCATACGGTCTTGTGCCTCATGTTCTCATGCTTGCAGTGCTCAAGAGCAAGTCCTTTAATGGCAACTGCTGTATTGCAGCAGCAATAGGAAAGGAAGCTTGTAGAGCTTTTCTAGCACAATGAGAAATGGGAAGAAATATCTAATGAGATTTCTGGATCAGAAATGAGGGAGGTTTAGATAGGAATCTGAATTTAAAGAGGCTTAAACTCACCAAACCTCTGATCTTTTGGAAATTTGCCATGAATCTGTGGGAAAAGTTAGGAGAGAATTATTGCTGGGTGATACGCCCGAGGAGATTAAATGCTTTCTACAGTGCACTTCAGTGTGGTATTATTATATAAAACACTCAGAGTGGTTCAGATATCCCTTAGGCGAACATGTAATCTCAGCCACATGTGTAACCCAATAGCAGAGTATTGTTTCACTCTGCTTTTTAACTGAATTTAGACTGATGATTTGGGGCTAAGAAGCCACAGGCAGCTCCCTAGAACCTAAATATCACCAAGTTAAGGATTTGCTAGACAATGCAGACTTTATTAAAATTCATTAACGATTATCTGATTGCACAGTTACCGTCATTCTGTAAATAGCATTCACAGAGAGGGGGTATGTTTACTGGCCTTGTCCAGAGAAAAGTAATGTTTTATCCATTAGTATCCATGTTGTTTTTAAAGTTGTTTACATTCTTTGAGGAAATGCGGAAGCTACAGCTTGAAGAGGTTAGAGGACATATGAGTTTATATGTTCTTTTTGAAAATATTCTTGAAACAAATGCTAAATTAAATTATTCAAGTAATAGCAGAGAGAACATTATGTCTTGGCAAGCTGAATTTACTCTGTTGTACTTGAATAATGAAATCTGAACTATGGGGGGGGGGGAAGGTTGCCAGATCTTATCATGATACAGTGAAAAATTACATAATTTTTTTAGTCCTACCCATAAGTTTTGCTTGCGTGTTACTGCCTTTGTCAAGTTACTGATTGTCTCAGAAAGATAAACGGAGTACAAATAAAATTATTTGATCGTTTTAAGTAGAATGCTTAGAAGGTTAAAAGCATGATAATCTGTTAATGAAAAAATCTGAGGTTTTTAATTCTTTTTCCTTTCCCTTCTTTTTCCCTGTAAGGGTAGATGTCTGTTAATTTAAAAAGCAGTAATTTGTGATCATTCCTTAAAGCTCTCCTTTGAATTATGTAAATTATTGTCCCTTAGAAACCTTAGGTTATGAACTTCAAAGGAGTCTCATGAAGCCTTGAGGTGAAAGTAGCTGAAATTTTCAAAAAGACTTTCCCTCCCCTGTGGAACTAAAGACATGGGAAATTGTGTCAGCGCAACTGAAGTTGCTTTGAAATGCTGGGCTAGCACAACCACAAAGTATGGAATGGAAAGGTTCAAATCACTGCTGCTGTACTTACTGAATCACAAAGGCTACGTTAGTGCAAATTGTTCCCACTGCTCTTTTGTTCCTATTCAAGAGGACATTTTTTAATAATGATTAATACACTTTTTCTTAAAATGAAATACTGCACTGGGCCTTGGTTACAGCATATTACATTCCCTGAACGTGTTTTAGTCCAGGAATAGTTGTAGAAAGGCCATGAGAAATCAGTGGGGCAAATATAAACTGCAAGTTCAACATTTTGTAATCGTACAAAAACAAATGTTATCCCACTAGTGTTCCTTTTCTCCTAAAGTACAAGATTTCTTTTTAAATCTGTTTAGTTATAAGACACCAATTGCATCATTCTGCTTTACTGGCTTGCTCTGTTTGTCTGTCAGTTCAGTTCTTGTGGCCTGTGTGCAGTTTTTGATCCTAAATTAAGCAAGATAAAAACTTTGTCCTCTCTTTGCCTTATTTCATGCAACACCATAACTGCTATAAAAGTAAGATAAATACATTGGAAGTTACTCCATGTAGTTTTTTTATTATTTATATTAAAAATAATTATGTGAACCTTTGACAAAATTTTTTTAGTTGAGCAACCTGGTCTAGTGGGAGGTGTCCCTGCCCATGATCCCTTTCAACCCAAACCATTTTCTTATTCTATGATTCTATAAATATGCTGTTAACCAGTTATTGTTTTCAGGATACTGATGACTGTGAACAAGAAGTTGTTCTTTGATATGCTGAAAAGCTTTGCTGCTTCAGGAACAGAACACTCTGCAGTTTTAAATTTAATAATAAATAAATAAAACTGTAATTAGAAAAATAAATACAGTCATACTTCTTCCTGATACACGGAGTGAAATCAGTTAATTTTTAATGAAAAGAAAGATAGCTTGTTTATTTTTTAAAAAGTTCAAACTTAAATATGTCTACTAGAGAGAGAGAACGTGTGAGCAATCTTAGATACAACTACTCTTTTATTATTTTTAGAAATTCACGAAGACTTATAATGGGTGGTCTTTTAAAATTTCTAGTTGCAATCCTGTTTGCATTATCCAGAGAAAATGCATTATTCATGCATTATTTAAGGAAAGGCATTTTGCCTTAACTTTGCATATGTGGTGAAAAAAAATTCCTGAAAGGAATTTCCCGTGTCTTCTTAAACTATTATGAAGCTTCCATCACTCCACTGTTCGTAAATACTATTGACATTTTCATAACTGATGCTTGTAATCTCACCAAGGCACTGGCCATATTTGCTTATTTTCTTAATGTAAAAGGCTGTTGAACCTACTTTAAAACTTTCTGGTGTTTCCCACATGGGGTGGGATTTTTGACAGGTGAGCAACACATCTGCATGTATAGACTCCCTTCATTTTCACTTACTGCTAATTAAAAGCTATACTTATTTGTGCATGCTTGTGATCTTTATATGTTCTTTATAGTCAGGCATAGCATTGAGAAAAGGGTACTGAAAGCTCTGTCTCTAAAGCCACGTCTTAAAAAATGAAGTTCACATTCCTTACATTATCACTGTGCATGGGACAGTTAAGTGATGCTGCAGAAGTTGTAAGTGGAATTGTGATTTGATCCAGTACTTGTAGAAGTAATTTTGCTTTTGATCAGGCTCACAATGATGAAAGCAAGATACTGTGTGGTGGCACTGTATAGATTTTAGGAGTGTTCTATAACATTTTATTGCTGCAGTCTGTCACCTGATGAGAATGTTTATGAAAACAATACTGAAAATGTACTCATTCTGCATCTGACAGGCAGGTATTTGCCAATTAAATATTTTCTCAGATATTGCCCAAGTTGTGTGGCATGGCAGAATTGGGTTTTGTTTGGTTTAATGCTAACAACCTTTAATTCAATGAAGTTGAAAAAGTGAAATTAACTATTGAGGGGTGAAAAAAATGGAGAGAAAACAGTTTGGATTTGTTTGTGCAGAAATGAAACGTGTTTTATTCCAGGTGGTTTGAACACTGACCAATTAACAGTGAAGTTTCGTGATATGTGCACACTGATCTGAGACTGTATTGATGCAGGTGAATGAGGATGTCTTTCCCTCAGCTCCCCCCTTGCTGGGGCTACCCATTGCATCTGTTCCAGTAAGCCCTGGTGTGGATGAGTTCGTTCAGTTTTCTGATAGAGCTGAAAACTGAAGTAGTAAAAAATAGTCTGTGTCTATGAGCAGCTCCAACCTGCCTGACACTCACTGGTGCCTGTGAGGCAGCAAGTGTGGAAGAGGCTGTCACTTTCTTCAGTAGCAGTTCACTGCTGGGACAGTAAGCCAGCTGTGAAATCCTGTGGAGTCCTGCCTATCCAGAGAGCAGTGGATTTTCTTCTTAAAAGAGAAAAAAAGAAAGTTTGAACTGCAGTTTTTTCACAGTGGTGTTTTGTGGCTGTAATCACCTTAGATGTGATCCTAAACTCTTTATTCTCATGATCGCTGTTAAGTTGCTCATGAGAATGGAAAACAAGATTTGTGGGTTAGTTTTGATCCTTTTGAAGATAATGGTTATATTCCCACTGACTTCAGAAGGGTCAGAAACATTAGCCTTCTTATTTTTTTGCCATGACCATTGCCAGAAAGAAGTATGTATTGCAGATGAGATGTGTCATTTTGTCATCTGTTAGAAATTCAGCTTTTGGCACTGAAACTATGTGAGTAACATGTGCAGTTGCTGTTTGTTTCTGCGTTTTGGTGGATTTTTTAGTTTAGTTTGTTGGTCTAGTGTTTACAGTCAATGAAACCTCAGAAGTAGTTGTTAGCCGTAAATTGATAATAGTGCTATAATTTTCTGTGTCTACCTTTGGAAGTAATTGTTTCACTTCTATGCAGTATTAGATTATGTGGATTAAACAGTATGTTACCTACGCAGGTAGAGGACTTATAATGGTTGATCCCAAGTGGAATACAAAATATCTGAATGTCTGTATTTAAAGGGCAGGAAAAAAAACTGGCCAGTAGATTTCCGTGTATCAAATGCAGCACTTGATTTGGAAAACAGCTAGAGATTGCAGAGTATTTGTGTAATAATGTACAACTGGTGTTAGCACTCTCCAGGCACATCGATCTTTCAAGAACTTGCACGTCCTTGTGTATTCTCCTTTCTTCAGGCAATTTTTTCTGAACTTTATCAGATATCCCCTGTGACTGCCTGTCACTATCTTCTGACAGGACTGTGAGCTCTCTAGGCAGGATCAGCCCTGCTCACTGACCACTGCTCTGCTTTGCATCACTGCCAAGTGCATGGCTGCTGGATTGAAGTCTGCAATCTTGACATCCCCTGTTTGAACAAGACCTGGCTCAGTTAGATAGATACAAGTCATAACCTGCTGGCTACACTTACTTTGTGCCTTACTCACTGTTCCAGCAGTTTGTGGGATGAAATGCATAAAGTAGGAAAGTCAGATAGGCATGAAAGGCACGCACAAGTGAGTTTGCCATGGCTATTTTGATTTGTGTATCATGAGGTGGTATTTTTACGCACTGTTGACTACTTTTTGAAACAGTTTTTGCTTCCTGTACTAAATCAGAAAAGAGGATTTGAGACAGTATGTTTCGGGAGACAGAAACAGGTTAGGCTGTCACTGTTTTTCTGACCAAACCATGTGTATAAAACATATGCAGCAACGTGTTTGTATATTCATGCAACCAAAGCACATACACTTTTTCTAGAATATAATTCTGTCCTGGTAGTTCAGTGTTCAGCTTCCCCTATGTGCACATTAGTTATTTTCTTAAACATTTATTTATATATCTGCTATAGTTTTTAAAATTCGGAGCTGTATAAGAAGCTTGTCCTTCTAATTTTTACTTAATGTCCCAAAAAGCTTGTCTTTTCTTCTTGAGTTGATTTGAATTTTCATATATATAGATTTGTGATTAAACACACATTCACATTACCAGTGAAAGCTAAATCCGGTGCAATGATTTTAAACATGACTTCTACTTAAATTCTTTAACATGTACTAATAAAAGATTTTTTAAAAACATTTCTGAATAACCCAATAGAAGATAAACAGTTCAAATCCCACATAAAAATGTGTTGGACTGAAATGAAATACACTGAATGTCATTGGCACTGGGAAGAAGAATATTCCGTGTTGAAGGCTTATGACTGATGATGCATGGAAATGATACTTTCTGGTCATCATTTAGCAAGAGCAGCTTCACAGCAGGTGTCCATGTGGTTACTTTTCTGTGTTACAATACAGTCAGATTTTTAACACACAGAGAAATTGTCTGTGTGAAGAGAAACACGGAGGAGTACATTATATTGATAAGCTGTTCATTTCAACAAAAAGGCTGTTTTTGCTGTAAACCAACACTATACATGCTGGAGGCTAGGTGACTGTTTTTCTTCTAGTTTTCAAACCAGAGTCTTTTAGCTTTCTGTAAAGTAAATATTAAGCTCTGTCTTCAGGCAAATTTCAAGTTTCAAGTTTTTTCCCTACATATTCCTGTGAATTTCTTAGATCTATGATTAGGTTTGTCCTTCTATGTAATTACTTTCAGTCTAGATACAGCACAGACATTTTGAGTCAGTCTTGCTCCTAGAAATTTTTGGTGTTTGGTTTTTTTTTTTTTTTTACTTTTTTTGTGTTGGATTTTTTGTTTTTCCTTAATGTATACACCAGTATTATTGCTGATCCCCATTAAGGGTGTTTGTTGAGTGCAAAGTTTTATGTCCTACTTGTTGAACTGAGTATGGTTTAAAGAAAAGAATCTAGGTTTGCACTTTTTATGACCCAAACTTTCATTCATCATACAATTCTGTGCTTAATCTGTTCTAGGATCTCTGCCATAATCTTATCGCTTTAATTATAGTCCCCAGAAATGCAAAAAATGTTATATAACTCTTTCTGAACTTGTTTGGGCTTCTTATAGACATGCTTATGTGGCAGTAAAAGCATTATGCAGTCCAATCATGACATAGGAGAAGAGCCATGCAAGCAACAATTAGGATCTGATTTTTTGAAAAGAAACTTTCAGAGATACACAAATAATAGTTTCATTATAGTTCTCTGAAAAATCTAGACTTTCAAAGACTGGAGTTGAGTAAATTTGAGTTTGTCAAATCGAAGTTACTGCAAACTTTCTGGTTTTTTCTTTTGAGGTCAGGTTCTAACAGATTAAATGGGTGCCATAGGATGACTTGCATCATCCTCTGTCTGTAATTTAGAAAATCGTCAGTTCATTGTTTTCATATAGAACTAAAAACCATTTGGGATTTACGCATGTTGTAAAAATTTATGTCTGCAGGGCTTACCCAGCTAGAGTCAGAATTGCTTTGTGTCTTCTCACGTTGTAAAGAGTGTCTGCATTTCCTTTTGCGGGGTCCCTGAAAGAAGGAAAGGTTCACCATTAATGTTGTCATAATGCTAAAGGCAAGAAAAAATAGGAGGAACTGGTTTTTATTTTCATTTAACAAATCCTCTATGTGTGTGTATGTGTGTGTGTGTGTTAAAGGTTTTTAAGGGCGTTTTTGTAGGAGCTACTGACTTTTTGAATTGTTCATTAATTCTGTTTGTAAATTCCCTTGTTTATTTGCTCATGGTTTTTCTGTGTCTTCAGACTCAATTTTATTTTAACTCTTTCATATTTTAATACTTTTTTTTAATGTCACGTGACAGGTCATATAATCATAATAAAATTTAGAAGGGACCACTCGACCTGTCATGCATTCGTGTGCACAACACAGATAGGCCCACACACACCAAAAAGCAGTGACTGATCAGCTTGATCAGTCTGCTCAGATCCACATGGTCTCTCACATTGATAACACAAGCAAATTTTAATGTGAGACTAAGTCAGGGCTTTCACAAAACTATTTTGGTGGGAGCATAATGAAAGCAGTTTATGCAGGATTAGCCTAATGGTGTGTGTTAAAGTGTTCTGAGAAATTCCATCATGTATCAGAAACAAGCTGTCTGTTGAATAATTTCACAAAAATTATGTAGCTATAGATATTTGTGGATACAGACAAGAGAGATTCAAAATGAAACTGATGTAGAAGCATTTTTACCAGTATTCAGGCCATCAGGAATGATGGAAAATATGGCATATATGTTGGACCAGCACATCGTTCTTGGTGAGTAACTCATATGTTTTATAGACTGACAATTTGTCTGGACTCCAAAGAATCTGAATGTCAGAGCTGCCATTAAGCCATGACCATTGTCAAATTAATTTGTAACTCGCAAGATCTATTATGTGAATATGAACTCTGCATCTGTAATGTACAGGACACAAAACTTGTTGATATTTAAAAACAGTCTGCTTGAATGTGTATATTGGTTATTTTAGTAGATATCCAGACTTCCAGTCCTTGTGCGTTTTCTCTTTGAAGTTTCTGGATTACAGTCAAGAATAATCTGGGCATATTGAGTGGTATGTCACATTTTCATTTTGATAATGGGAATTGCTTGTGTAACTTCTTGACTTTGATAGTTGCCACGTCATAGTTTTATTGAAGATCACAGCAACACAGAGAGCCATTGTTTTATTTCCCCTTTGTTAGAGCTTTCAAACTTACCCACATGTAATTAGTGACAGTGAACGCCTGCAGTACAAGTCACATCCCTCTATCACTAACAGAGGTTACCACAGGAGCCCAGCTACCACAGTTCTTCTCCATGGAGCAGGGGACTTTCCTGGCCAGTTCTCCAGTTGCGCTTTGTTTTGTAGTCCTTTTTCCATTAGTGGTTGTTGTCTATCCGAAAAGAGTCTCCATTCGAACTGTAAAACCCTGTCTGTACAGTTGGCAATCTCCTCTGAAATGAATTTTTAAGCTCTTTGCTTGGACAAGGACTGTCAGGAGTTTGGCTGCTGCTTTCAGACGGCAAAGATCATCTTAATTTATTTTTAGAATATATGTACACTTCACTGTCTCCTATCAGGAATCTTTCTTAATGGGCAATCTCTCAGTACTTTTTACTGTCTTAGTAGTTTTAATTTGGTTTTGCCTGGAATATGTAAGTGTAACTTGTAGTAGCAATATTTGGGGAGATCACTCAGTAGTTGGAATTTTCAACCAACAGCCACATCTGAATTACCTCCTCTGAGTGGAGAGAGTGACTTTTTAGACCTTCAAAGCTGCCAGAGCATTCATTTTGGTCCCCTCCAGCCCTGCTTTTTTTCCTTCTATTTTTGATCGACCTAAAATAAATATTGCTGAGGTATCCAAGAATCCGGGGGGGTTGGGGTAGGGGGCAGTTTCTCTGAGTGTATCTCCTTACATGGCACTTATCACAATAGTGCTTGTGCTAAACATTCCTCTTCTGTGAGGCAGCATCATGATATTTAGTTGCTTTTTATTTCGTAGAAACAATTTTTGCAACACTTTGAAATTGCTCACTCTCCATTTTTCTGTGGCAACAAGTTCAGGGAAGAAGGGATTCCAGCAGTGAATACCTTCTAGAAACTGTGCTGGCATACAAAGTATCTTATGTATGAAGTCAGGTCTTGGGGTTTGTGGTTTGTTTTTTTTTTCTTCCTCCCTTTTCTGCCCAACCCCTTTTCTGTGTTAGTGAAGGCCTTTGTTATAGCAATAGCCCAGCTGGAGGCTACTTCCTCTGCTTAAGTGAAGTTCAAGAAACCAGCTGCTGCTTAAAAGAAAACTACTTATTGTTAAGTTCCTCTTCTTCCCCCTGCCAAGGTTAAACATGTCCCTTCTCCGTCAGCACCTCCAGTGTAATGTGTCCCCAGATATTGGTGGGCACGCCTTCAAGGATATAAACGCAGTCTTGACCAAGCTACCTGCTGACAAAGCAAAATGATAGACAACAGCTTCTAAAGCTGACTTAATGTTAGCCAGCCACACCAAGATCAGTTTCCATTCCTTTACAGGATTTTTCCTTTCCTCAGAGTAGTGCAAGGTGAAATTTAGGTGCTGTGGAAGTCACTGAGGACCTTTAGGAATATGTTAATTTTAGTTTTCTTACTCTTGCCTGATTCTCTTCATCACTGTTGTGAGCAGCAATGTTTTTCCTTCCTCCATATGAAATTCTGAATATAAATATTATACTTTGAAATTTTTAATACAGAAGTTTGCATTATAGCTCCCTGAAAGGTTTTAGTGCTGTGATTCACCCACACTTATATCCAATATGTAATGATTGGCAAAGAATACATTAATATCTTCCTCCTGTATTCAAGCAGCTACTTTTAAAGAAACTGATCACTAAAGCCTTTAAATGTTTAGCTTAAAAACATGAACTCTGTAATCTGTCTTCAAGTGTATTATGCAATTACTGAGGTAAAGTCATGTAGCCAAACACAAGTTTAGGAAAATTCACTCCTGTACTGAGATTTCCTGTTAAACTCAGCTTCTGAGTATTCAGTGCAGTCCTTAATTCCATGATTGTGTGCAGTTTTACCCCAGACCATAAAAGAGGAGGTGTCTTTTTCTGTGTCTATGATAGTCAGCCTTGTTTAGGATCCTTTCTCTAAAAATCATCTTAATTTACAATACTTCTGTAAGTTTTCCTGTATTAATAAACTGGGGTTTCAGAAGAAAATGTAATCATTATATGAGTAAACACTATCAAGCTGCAGTCTAAAGAGGCAAATGGGGAATAGATCAGGGTGTACAAGCATTCTTAATTCTGGCACTTCGTGGGTTTTGAGCTGTTGACTGCCTCTGTAATGCTCTTTTCCATATTCTTGTGTGTGGTTTTTTTACATTTATTTACAAGAGACATTGCACTTTTGCATGCATGTGTATATTCACAGTGACAGGAAATCAAGCTTAGTCCATTAGACCTGAATCCACCTTTTACTGTTATATGCAATTTTACTTGTTTTAGGGGCCTAGTTTTAGCTGCTTCGTGTCTTTAAGCAGTGTCATGTATATATTGTTTGTATTTTTCAGGGAGAGTTATTCTTTGGCTTACCTTGACTGCATTTCCAAAATATATATTAAGTCACCAGTAAAGTGACATCTACAGCAATATCTGAAGCATCCCATAAATGTGATTTCAGTAACATATGTGCTGTTTTGTGATTAATAGCACATGATTTGATGACAGAAGAGTATAAGTGTTATTGTCACATCCTAGTTTATACATCCTCACGTCTTTTCAGAGGTAAGGGAACTGAAAAGTAAAATTAGACACTTTTGTGAGATCTTTCAATAGGTCATTTCCTATATAGGAATGGACATATCGTATGTAATGTTAATGTGGTGTTTCTATATGCAGCATTCTGTATGTTTTCGAGAGTGCCTAATTAATAGCATGTAGCATGTAAAGCTTGTGTGGAGCAGGGCTTGCTGTAAATCTGTAGCACTTGTCCTTCACAGTATTATTTGCAGTCCTGGCATCTATTGTGGCTTTGTATCTTCTCCTGAGAACAATGGTTCTGAATTCACATCTCTCCTAGAGAACCACAGCGGAACCTCCTTTGTCTCTCCCATGGAATCCTGAGAATGCTGTCTAAAATGTTAATTTAAGTTTATCTGTGACACAGAAACAAAGAAAAAAACTTGCTAGCTTTTTCTAAACTTCTGTCTGGTCTTCCCACCTGGTCAATAGGACACAGCATGCTGAGCTACCTTTACTAGGCATCTATGTTGTACTTCCATTGAAGTGAGGGGACTGAAGCTATGTTTATGAAGTTTTTGTGATAGTCCTCAAAGGCTAAGAAAAAGCTCTGTCCAACAATAAGTTAATTTTGAAAGCCCTGTGTTTAAATGTAGCTGTGCTCTTTTTCTTAAAGCATTTCTGGAACTGTATATGAGCTGTAGTTGAAGATTTTTAAAACTTGGTTCCCTAAGGCCAGGTTCCTAGAAGACAGCTAAGCAAATGGGCAAGTTGTTGAAAAGTTATGAAAATTCCAGTGTTTTAAACCAGCAGGACAGAAATTTAAGTATTATATTAAAATAATTGACTGTAGTTTTATACAGAAGGTTTTAACAGAATAATATTGCATTATAACATTGATTATTTGAAGTCAGTTGTCCAAAAAAAAGCAAATCCATCAATACCCACCACCTTGATACTGTGCTTGGTGATAAAATATATGGATGGTAAGAATGTTGATGTTATTTTTTTTAGCCATTCCCCAGACTATTTCACGAATGGGAAAAAAAGTGCATAAATTTATGAAGACTAGAACTGTGAAAGTCAGTAAGAAAGAGTTTTTTAAAAAAAGTTTGGTGTGATGGTATTATCTCACAGACAAGTAGTTCAGAAAAATTATCTACTAAACTCTCCAGAAGAGAGACAGTACAGCAAGTGACTGTGTCATGAACA
The DNA here is from genome assembly GCA_035584735.1 of Pseudotriccus pelzelni. Lineage (NCBI taxonomy): Eukaryota > Metazoa > Chordata > Aves > Passeriformes > Tyrannidae > Pseudotriccus > Pseudotriccus pelzelni. The sequence goes on from JAWMRA010000113.1 coordinate 27,045,689, forward strand.
TCTTCCAGGAATAAAAGAGGATGGCTTTACAAGCAAAATTTGAAGAAAAACAGCTTCACATTTTCCATTTAAAACCAAAATTACACTTGAAATACTGTCAGCTCAGTTAAGTGATGAACACCTATTCACAGATAAAAGCTACTAACTGAATAGTTTCCAATTGCCAGAATGTTGTGTATAGCATGAGGTAGAAATATTGAAATAATAGTTCAAATATTTCTTATTAATGTGCTGACTGCAGGAGAATTAAGCCCAGGAAATAAAACAGTGAACTCCTCTGTCTCTCTCCTGTGATAGTCTACAGGTAGGAATGAATGACATAATTTGTTAAGAAAAAAAATTGCCTGATTTTCCATATGGAAGAAATGTTGATTCATCTCACCAGGATGCTGCAGAGCTGATGCCTTAATGAGAACTGCTCAGAGAGCATGTGACACCTAGGGCTTGTATCCCCACATATGAGATTATTGAAGCCTACTGAAAAAAAGAAGAAACAATCAGGACGATGCTACACTTAAATTTATGTGCATTTCTTATTTCTGCAGTTTAAGATGATGGTGATGGGATGTGTAGCTTTACCAATATCCATAGTATCTGTTGAACCTTATATATTAGTTTTCCTCTGTCACACAAAGGCAAATTATTTTCTGTTCTCAAAGAAATCAATAGTGCCAAGTCTGACTGTATAATTAGCAAAATTTCTTGGGTTTGGAAAATGTTGTTCGGTAAGTTTGTTCCTTGGCTACTTTTGTCCTTCACCCTCCTCCTTCATTACAGGAGATACCGAGGGGTCTGCCTCAAAATGTAACTCTGCTTTGGGAGTAAACTTAACTGCCTGCAGCTCTCCACAGATAAATCACATCACAAGGCTAGCAATGCTGTTATCAGTCTTTGAACAGCAGAACTCTAGTTTTGTACCAGGAGAAAGAACTTACACTAAAAGAGTAACCTAGTGTTCTTATAGCTGAGCAAATACTTCCTAGGTGTACAAGGAAAAAAAAAAGGCAACTACTTAATAACTGATATAAATCTCAATAAAGTGTCGTAGAATGAGATAAAATGGAATGTTATACTACCAGAAAAAAAACCAAAACCAACTGTTGTGTTGTCAGAATTCTTAGTTAGACGTTATTGTTTCTAATATTATTAGATTTTACCTAATTCACTCTTTTTGTGATTTTATTTTATGGTTTTTGAACAAATATTTTCTTTCTCTGTTGGATTCAATGAGAATGAAAGGCTTTTAGAGCTTTGTAAAGTTTTAAACAGGTTGCAAACAAGTAGTGATTGATTTAGTACAGAACAGACATTTTCTTCTTCTCCATCCCAAGTAGGAATCATGTCAGAGTATTTTCTCTGTCTAGTTAGACTAGAAAAAAATTACCTTGTGTAACAGCTTTTTATCTTTTGTAACAGCTGCCAGTCCTTTTCAGACTAACAAGATTGCAACCAGTAGTGAAAACAGAAAAAATAATTTTCTTAACCTTCAAAGGAGGTTTCAGTTTATGTATTGTATAAAGGCTTGAGTCAGTATTTTGTCCTATTCAGCTTGATGTTTGCACACAGACAATAGTATCAAGTACCAGTACTATAGCAGTTTACTTGGTCAGTGTCCAGTACTGTTAAACACAATATATCAGCTTCATGGCAGGTCCATGTAATCACAGATCCTTTGATTCAAGAGAGTTTTGACTTGCTCATACCAGTGAATAGGGCTTGGGGGTTTTTTTCATATGAGATCATATTACTAAAAGCTTGCCAAGAACTTAATACCATGTTGGAGTTAGATTTGTAGAAGCTTACTACATCTTCTGACCTCAATTTACTTAAACTTGCATGTTTTCTGCTCTGGTAAGACATAAATAAACCAGCACTGGAACACTACGTAAGCTGCAGAGAGCACAGTGCAACTCAGGACACTTCCATGGCCACCCCTTTCCCAAGTTAAAGCGCCTTGTCCCTCCATAAGCCAAGATCACTGGCGAAAGTCCAGCAACTCATTGTGTTGTGATGGAAAGAAACACTTGGAAGCTACCAATTTGCTGTCCAGGATGATAAATATTTTTTCAATAAAACAAGACTGCATTTAAGTAAGGTGAAAGGGCTAACTTTCAAGCCTCACCAGAGAAAAAGTGGTAAACTTGAGATGTGCTGGCTAACACAGAACTTAGCAAAAATGAAGGGCAGATTAACTTAAACCAGGTCCAACCTGTCTCCCTCTATTTTAGCCATCACATGCTCTAGTTTCTGTATACTTAAAATCAAGTGGATTTTTTGTTCGTCATTTAATAACAGTGAGCCTGAATAGCATCTTCCTGGGTTTGCTTTTATTTCCATGGTACAGTAGAATCTCATGTAACAGACCTGAGGAAGTCTGAGATCCCTGTTTTGCTCACTGTGAAGGGGCTGCCCTGAGGCCTTAGAAGGAGTAGGATGAAGAATAACACACTCCTGCAAATCACCAAGTGGTGAATGGACCCTTAGTGATTGTTACCAGACTGCCTTTAGGGCTCTTGGAGAAACCTTTGATATTTCACTTAGACTCTTTTTCTGGCAGGATGGATTTAACTAAAGTTTGGTGGCTGGAGGAGAAGGGCATCTGCTTTGAGTTGGCTGTGGGGCATTATATTGTTGACATTGGATCAAAATTAACTACTTTGCAGTTTTTGTGGTTTATTAATGTGGAGTTTCCAGGATTTAAAATTTAAAATGTTTAGTAAAAGCAGTTGTTTTGTCACTATTGTCTTGGTGAGAATAAGACTGCTGTCTCACTTACAGGTAAGAATGATATGAGAAGTGCAAAAGAAGCTGCGAATCAGCTCTGATTCCTTGTTAGTTTTCCCTAAAGTGGAAATTCACCCCACTGCTGCACTGATTTCAAAAAACTAAAAGGACTTGGAAAATGAAGAATCTAAAAAGGTGCCACAGTAGTAGTAAATTGTTTGTGATGTTAAAATGCCAGCTAGGCAGGACATAAAAATGATGCTTTAAATGACACTCAAGTAAAGGAATTATTTCCTGCTTTGGGTGGAGGGACCATCCTCATTCTGATGATCGCTTTGCTGCATAGGGTGTCTTGTGATTGGACTTGCCAGACTGAAGAGCTTCCCTTCTGCTATGCTCTTAAAGAACTTTTAAAATCTCTTCATACTCTGTAGAATGTCCACACTAATGCAACATGTAAACCCTCAGAAAATGCACATCCCTGAGTGCAGTCTGTGCCCTTGCTCACAGACTTGCTTCACACTCATAAGAACATGACTCAAATGATTTGACCATAAAGCAGTTGGAAGCTAACAAAGCAATATCGTCCTAAAAAATGACCTATTAAATATTAATGAAGGTCTGGTTCTAGCGAAGTAATTAATTTAGCAGCAGGGTAATAAATGTAGGAGGAGAAAAAAAGAGATGGAAAACTGGGAGTGTTCTTTCTTGCTTCGGCATCATGTTTTTTTTTGCTTCCTGAACTCCAGCAGCTGAAATAATTTTATTGTTTTATTTCTGCTCACTGAAGACATAGAAATATGTTTTGTTTGGCTTTAAAGTTAGAATGGAAAAAAAAAAAAAGGTCCACCTGATGGGAGTATGGTAAAATTTTTTGTCTAAAAGTCATTTGAGCTTCTGTGAGTCAGTGTCAACTTTATTTTTTTCAATGGACAATAAGAAGCTAAAGGTGATCCCACATCACAAAAGTAAAATGTATACATTTTTAAAAATACGTCGGAAACAAATGTGGTTATTCATTTTGTAAAATTACTTTAGAATTCCTCTGACATTTTTATTTACAGGTATTCTGTTAGGAGAATAATCTTGTACAACCATAACATTTCAATGTAGCAGGTGAATCTGTGTAAAACTCCAATTCACATAAATACCTGTACTTTGAAAGACTAAGTGGTTTTGTGGGGTTTTTGTGTGCAGTGGGGTTTTTGGTTAGTGGTTGGAGCAGGAGTTGGTTGTTTGGTTTTAACTTGAAGATTGAAATCAATCTGTTTATGTGGGTGTGCATCCCTGGCTTTGTTCTGAGTGTTTCAGTGTGATCAGAAAATATATACAGGTAAAAGATACAGTAAAAAAAAAATTAAGTTCCATTCTGCAGTCAAATCTATTCAGATTGCTGTTTCAATTGATGCAGAGTCTATAAATCTATCTGACTGAAGGCTTGGAACAATAGTGATTTTCATTCACAGCATGGTATTCTAAAGGAGTTGTTTTTGTTTTTTTTTAATTATCTCACTACATTCTTTAAAGCACAGGCTTTTAATGAAAGCTTGTGGTTGATTTTTTCACTGTGTTTTTACATTTGATCTGCATTGTTGCACATTAGCAGATGTCACAGTTCCTAGGTAGATGGGCCTTTGGATGGTAGATAAGGCCTTTAAATTCTTTTACCAAGTTGGAAGGCTTGATACACACAGCTCCTGTTCATTCTTGGTTTTTCCAAATATTTTTTATTTTTTAATATATTTTCATATGTTGATGTTAGTTCATGAATCCTAAAGGAAGAAATTTTCAGAGCCTGAAAGCCTGAGGCATGGTAATCTGCAGTCTTTTTTCCAAAATAAAGTAAGAATGAACATGACCCTTATGTTTTATGCTGTCATTCTTCTTTCAAGCTGCTGCAATCATATTTCGACTCCTGATTCTATTAAACTAAATATTGTAATAATACAATTATTCGTCTGCCACCTCAATTCCATTTTTTAATGTGTTTGTATATGTATAAATATATCATGTAAGGTTTTGTAACCTGTGAGACTTAAGAACTGCCCTACCAAGTAGGATCGGTGGTCTGTCTAATCCAATTTTTTGCTACTGACACAATATAATAAAAGAGGCTACTTAGAGAGCGCATGTAGGTTCCATTCATACTCCGTCAGCATCCAGAATCATAGAAGGATGGTAAAAGGGACTCTTCTGCCTCAATCTCTTTTAGTATCTGATCTTGTCCATAAATGTTTCTAATTCATACTAGAAGTAGCTGGTACAGTCTGCTGCCATAGCTACAGCAGAAAACTCCTGAAGCTCACTAATTACTGTGTGAAGACCCATTTTACTACTTACCAATGTCCCAGTTCTAATATTGCAGGATTTGGTGCATAGCAGTTCCACATTTAGTTTATTCACCATCTTTTTGTGATTATTTTAATCTCACTTTTATTGTTGCAGTCTGTTATGCAGTGGACCTTCCACCCTAGGAATCCTGCACAAGTTAGCGTTGGTGTGAACTTGAGTTTGCATTACATGAGTTTACATTTCCTTTCTTGTAGATGAATAAACAAAAAGTAGTTTTCAGGGGATTTTAGTTCTGTTATTTACTGAAATTGTTGAGCAAGGTATGTTTGTAAACTTCATGAACCATGGCCAGGTCTTAGCTTCTGAGGTTAATTTGTTCCATCTGTTTGGTAGCATTCTCTGCTTGTAATGGCACCAGATGGCTAAAAAGTTTTTGACTGTAAAAATAGCAAAAATCTAGTGTAAATTGAATGTTTCCACCTTGTAATTTCTCTGTCTTGTGAGTTGAAGCATGTTACATTTTCTGTTTAACTTGGAACAAAACTTTTCTGACCTGGATTCATTTTGTCATCTCTTTTAAGTATTTTTTAGAAACATCTTTCCTTCTAGATTTACTAAAAAAAAAAGTGGTACCACTTAAGCTATTTCAATGACTGTCAAAATAGGAACTTTACTGTATTCATGCACATACACATTCCTTTTTCAGTTTATCTTATAGTGCAACACATTCTACAAATTCCTGGTGCGCACATCTTTCTTTTTTATGGGCATTCTGCAGAGAAGTAAACTGCCAGGCTATTCTGTAATCATCTTTGATGTTGCAATAAATGCTGTGTTCTTTAAAGCTTTTCAACCTTTAACCAGCTAAAAAACAAATCAAAGGAGCAGTTTTCTAGATAATTAAAAAAGACTGTAGACACAGTAGATAAGTTGAAGTCTGTGTTTGCTGTGTATAACAAAACTTTTCCTCCTAGGGAACTTAAAAGTTCATTCAGCAGCTAGCAAACTTTAACGCAATTTGGAGACCTCATCAATAAAATAAATGTGTATTCCAAAGGTGCAATTATTTCCACGTACAAGCATGTATTTACAGGATTGATGCTTTCAATTAACCATGCTTCAGTATGCACTGAGGATGCCCAGTGAATAAATGCAACCTTAAAGCTTCCACACATACACTGCTCCATCAGCAGGTGCAAGTCTGATATCACAAAAGCTTTATCAAAGTCAGAGGTCAGTGATTGCTGATAATGTCCTCATGGCATCCCTTGATGCCATCCCTGGTCACTGCTTCAAGGGAAACTTGCTGATCCGGTTTTAAAACCTACTAACATTTTACTGAGTCTTAGGGGGAGTTCAGTCCAGAGCAAAGTCCTCATCTGTAACCTCTAAGGTGCTTACTATCTGCATAGTAAGCCATTTATCCCTCCCCTCTCTTTCCCAGAAGCAGCCTGGCTAGCGATTAAGTCATGCAGGGGACAGCCTGTGCTTCAGAGAGAACATCTGTACCACAAAGTCCTGGGAATCACATTGTGCCAACGTTAATTGCCTTCTTTTGGGGGTATAAATTTAATCACCATTGGTTTAAAATTGTTCATACCTTTGGAAAGAGTTAAGGACTGTCTGTCAGCAGGAATAAGGGCCTGCCTGAGCACCAGGTGCTGAGAGTGACCCAGCACAGGCCACCCTCACCGGCCAGTGCAGACCCCTGGGGTCCAGATGTGACAAGCAGAGCTGTCTGTTGGTAACATCAATAGCCCCTGGCATGGTGAGGGTATGAAACAGGTCCAGGGTTTGCTCAGGAGCCAGGGCCAGATGTGCACACCTAACCACTGGGCTGGTCCGAAATGCAGCTCCCGTGGGCAGTGTTGAGGGGTTGTACCTCCCCAGGGGAGACTGGACAAGGACACTGGGGCCTGGAAGTGCCCTCAGGGCCCTGAATTCTCTCAGTAGCAATTTTGTAAGTGCAAAGAGAGCTTATACGCTACATTTGAGGCTACAGAGGGTGACAGTGCTCACCTCAGCTGAAAGTCTTGTACTGAGATAGTCTGTCATGGTCCTCATCTCCCTGTATCAGTTGATGTGGTAGCACGAGATATTCTGGCCTCTTACCATTTACTGAGTGGGAGAATCTGTGCATGTATTACTTATTTTGAAGTAGATGTATCTATTTGAGTTTGTATTAATCATGTTTAATGTTAATTTTTTTTTGTCCTTATTTATTGTCATAATTTCATTCTCCCTTTTTGCTGTGGGTTTGTTGTATGGCTTTTTCCTGCACGAGAGCAAATCAGAGCACAAAACACTGGGCTTGAGAGTGGAATAGTAGTGTATACAAGAGACACAGGAGAGAGCATATGAAGGTTAAGTTTCCCTCTCTGGCAGCTGCTCTCTAACAGAGCAGATTATCTGGTTTCTGCTTAGCAACAGTGGCTGCGCAGGGATTTGTGCAGAACATTTACCCAGGGTAGAAGCTGTGTCTGTGAGCTGCTCTTCATACTGACCTCAGTCTCCCCATGACAAGGGAATTTTGATGTTCTTGTGTTTCCATGGAGAGGTTTCAGGAAGAGCACTGAAAATCTTGAGAAACAATGATATATTATCGCTGTCTGATGAAACTTATGTTAACTGTAACCTAGGACAGCCTGGGAGTAAGAAAAATAGTGTCTGAGGAAACTGAGAGAGGATAGTTTTGCATTTGGCCTTGCACCCGCCATGAAGTTACCAACTTTTAGTCTCTCTCTTCTCAAGTAGCCTGATTCAGTGGTGCCTTTGTATTATCCCTTGCCAGTGAAGAATATGCTTCCTCAAGTGTAGATGAGCATCTCCTCTGTCATTGCTGCAGTCAGTGTTTATTTGGCTATTTGTCATGCTGTTTCTCTCCGTACATCCTAATTCCATCCCTTTTTGGCATATAGCAAGTACGTGTGCAGAGAAGCTTTCAGTCTGTATTACTAAGTGCAGTATCAATGGAAAGTTGGTCTGTCACTGGGTCTTGTTATGGTATTTTACTACAACTAATAATAGTATACATTTGAGATCAAAGGTTTTATGTATATGTCTCATCTGAATGACTGAGCTTGAGTCTGAGGAAATGAACATCAGCATGTTAATGTGCCTCACACAACACCATGAACTGTAAGAAAAGAGGGGTCCTGAATAAAAATCTGGAATTAGACATTTCTGAATAGAAACATTCCTTAACTTATTTTAGAACAGCAACACCTCTATTTCTGCTGTCATAATTATTTTGTTCTGGCTCAGCCAAAAGAAGGTCTCTTTGGTAAAGACTGTAAAACATACTCTGCTGTTTTTCTTTCATGTGAGTGGAGACACAGTTACTCAATGCTAATGTCTTGTTTTTAGAAACATGAAATCCTCAGCAAGGTTTCGTTAGTACAAATGCAGCTATTTTTTCTATTCAGAACATCATGTTCAAATAAACTCTAGACTTCTAGTTATTTCTGGTATCCAGGGCATAGTTTGTGAACTGATATGACAGTATCTCATATAAATTTTCCATCTGGATGATCACAGTGTAGGAGAAGTTTCTTGCTGTGTTGTTGAGCTAGAACCAACTGTTGTCACTGGCTGACCTTTGTTTTTAAGTACATGGGAACATTACTGAAACGCTTCACATAATAGAGAAGAGCTGTTTCTCTGGTAGTGAATATCTTTATGTTGCCAAAGACTTCATTCATCTCGTTCTTTTGAATGGAGGACAGGATTCCCTGTCCTCCCCCAGTGCAAACTTTCTAAAAGTACAAATAAGCCAATTTCATAGCACTTTATCTCACAGAATGTCCCACAGGAGTCAGTGGCCTGGTCTAAAGTACAAAAGTTAGAAAAATCAAGTCCAGAAAATGTTTTATTGTGGTCTAACTTGTGTAAAATTGCTGACTACAAAATACTGTATGCTGCTGGGTGTATCAGTAAATAATTGTGAGGTTTTTTTCCCCGTAGTGCAAAATGATTGAGCTGGTTATAAGAGTAAGAAAGTAAAAAGAACATGCAAAGGTGCACTCTAATGGAAACAATAGTTATGAATGACTTGCTGATGAACGTAAGGGAGATGCTAGGCACTTACAGACTGTGAAATTATCAGAATAAGGAGCTTGTACAGAATAAGAAATTGGTAAAAGCCCTCTCTTTAGCGCTCATACTTTGTTTTCTGAGTTTCATTTGTTGGCTCTTCAGAAAAACAAAGTTGCTGTAGGGGAAGTACCAGTCTTTTCACCATCCCCCTTTTTCACTTAGCAAAAATAACAATTTAGAAGCTATAAAGAACATCTGGTAGCAAATGTTTCTCTGTCACATAGAGCATCATAAATGGAATATCTAGGCAGTATGTAAAGAAGCTGGCCCTGCTGTAGCTGTTTTCCGACACTCATTCCCACATTACAGGAAAGAATTTTGAAAGCTTTTGGAGAATTCTGTTATACTTACTTTTTAATAAATGCACTGATGTTCACATCAAGCTTCTATTAGTCAAGTTAACTTACAGTACAACATACTGAATTTTTGAATAACTTTTTTTTACCTGTTTGCATTGCTGTCTTTCTTTCTGTAGTATCCACTATTCTGTTCATGGGCAAGTACAGTTTTGAGCTGGAAAAGGGTGCAGGTTTTCCTAGTACTAAATTCTGTAATGCAAGATAACTCTTCTTTCGCAGGCTAGTGCAAGGGCAAGAATTTGTTCTTGCGTAGGGAGGGTGGAAAGATCTATACATTTGTGCTCTCTTTTCTTACAAATTCTGAAAATGTGAACAGTGAAACTTAAATATAAAACATGCTCATGTATTTCTGCTGTAGTCTGCCCATTTTGGTTCAGTATGCTTGGTCCTGATATATGTGACTGGAAGTCATAGCAGAAAACTCTGGATAGCTTTTATACAAGTAACTCGTTGGTAAAGACATTGTAGTTCCCTCCTAGATCACAGCTGAGAGTTGGGTAAATCTGAGAAGACAACTTCTGCCTTTTGGTCGGTTAATGCGATTCTTAGAAACAAATAGCATTGCTGCCACTATATCATGACCATGATGTAAAAACTTGCCCGCTCAGCTAATTACTTCAGGTTGGGATTTTTTTTTTAGCAGTACTGGATAATTTCTCTGAAAATAGTTGCTGGATGAGTATTTTGTCCCATCATTTTCAGTGTCTTCCTTAATTGAATTCCTTTTGCTACTGATATCACTGCTGCTGGACCAACTGGCTGCATTCCCCGGAGTGTTCCTTATTACTTTTGGAGCATCTGACGTGTTTCCCTGGGTGCTCAAAGACATAAGGTAGATGCCCAAACAGCATAAGAAAACAGGAATTATAACAAAAGGAAGGTACCAGAGCCAGCCTAAGGGCTGAGGAAACATCTAGGACGTGCCATCTCAATCGAAGCTCCTGAGTAGAATGTAAACAGGTTAAAAGTTGTTCTTAGAAGTGCTGAGGTGCCTTCAGAAACTTTCTAGTTAGTTCTATTTGGAAGACAGTGTTTATATTTTTCCTGTAAGAATCAGAACAAAGGAATATTAATAGCTGCCTGCACATTGTAATGTTTTCTGCATAATGACATTTTACAGGCTTGATATAATTTTCTGCCATGTGCATCAGGCCATTAAATGAGAGGTCTTTAAAATTATCTCACCAGAACAGTTCTTTTTTCCAAACAACACCAAAAGAGGATGAGATCAAAGAATTTCATAAAAGGCGCTTTTCACAGCTTATCTGTCATCAAATGAAGGTATTAGGGAAATGGCCTGAGAAGCTTTTCCTACTTGATACCCCTTTTGAAGTGACTAGAACTACAAAACACGCCATTTCTGCAGAGGATTCCAATTGTGTTTCTCACTTATGTGAGAGGACGGGTGTATTACATGAGCTGGCACACTTCTGGGGTCCTTGCTCTTGGGGCTTGCTTGGCCTTTCAGGGGGCAGGCAGGGATCAGTTGCTGCCCAGAGAGCACCACACCTTCCCTGAGCTCACCATGGAGCTCATGGCGACCAACACTGCAGCTTGGGGCAGACTAAAAGATTTGCACCAACTCCCAAAAAAATCCAACAGAACACATATGTCTTCAGGGGTTAAAGATTTCCCCAAAATTAGAAGTCTTTTTTTCAGTCAATTCTAAGGTTAAATGGTAGGGGATTGAGCTGATGAAATGCATATGCATAGAATTTTTTCAGCATTTTCATTGCATGCCCTTGGCTAATAAATTCCACATATTACAGCATTAAAATTTTAATCCTGGTCTGGACTCCATTTGAGCTAAAGAGAATCTCACCACTAAGCCCTGTAGATACTGTGTCAGAACATTAGATATTATATTACAGGTGTCACAGAAAACATTCACATAGGGATGAGGTATTATATCCATTAGTGACCAAGAAGAATAAAAATCAAAATTGTAATTATTTTTTAAGTGAGAAGGAACTGAAAAAGTGAACTCACATGATAAATTTCACATTAAGGTCCTAAAATATTTTGTCTATTCAAGAAACTTAACTAGAGATAGAATTTTTTGTCGTATTCTTAGCGAGTAAAATGACAGATCTATGAAGAGCAAACTGACAACTCTCCACCTGCTGTTTCTGTGCTACACTGAATTACTCTAGACTTCATATTTTTAAAAAACAGGATTAATGAAATTTTGAACCATATTTTCTCTTTACTAGACCTATTATAAGCCTATAGATACCAACCAATCTAATGCATAGTAAATTTGGTGCAGATAGTAATCTGTCAGAATTCATTATCTGAAAAAACAGTGGGGAAACTGTTCAAAAATCAGGTGTTCATAAATTACACAGGAGAAAGCTCTGTTTAAGGGGTGCTGTTCTGATGTGTATATGATTGCTAGTTGCAGAGTCTAGTTGCAGCTTTTGCTCATGACCATACTTTCTCATATTCCAACATTTATGGTACAGTTGAAGACCTGTACATTTCAAAAGTGATGATAATGGCAGTGACTTTTGGTTGCCATGGTAGTGTGGGATTAGAGTCTTTCAGTAATTGAAACAATCAACGAAACTTTTCTACAAGTATTAGTGCTAAGCTGATAAACAAGTGGCACATCTTTTCACTCTCTAGGAGTTTGGGACTGGCTGGATTCCTTTCGTTTTGGACAGTTTTGGAGTACTGCTGGATATGTATTTGGAAAAATTAAACAAAACTTTCTTCTTGAGTTCCAGCCTAGGTAAAATCTAATCATCCCATGAACTTTTTAAAAAGAATAGGTGATGTCCACAAAGTCCTTGCTGATGTTTCCTGCTTTGAATTGTTAAATTGTAATTTCTGTCGTTCTGTGACCTGCTGCTGACACTTAGTAAGTCCCCGCACCCCAGTCAGCCAATTTATCTCAATATACATAACACTTGCCATATTTTCCTTGTTTAATAGTACTATGGGGTGAGTGAGGGGCATGAAACATGTTGAGAATCCCATTCTGTTCCAGTATCCATTGATATTCCACAGGGAGGCAACATAAATCTCCCATGACAAAAGTGAAATACCCGGACTACTTTATGACATATAAAGATCTCAGACAAACATCTTCCTTAAAAACCCCTTTCCAGCAGCTCACACTGTAGATGAGTAAAGGCTGCAATGCAGTCTTTACAGTAATACACAGTAAAGGTTTTGAGAACCTCTATACAGATTCTGAAAGCACTGTTTGAAATCTAACTGCATTCCATTTGTAGCTTTTTCTGGCTCTGCACATGGTATGGTCTGATGGGGTAGAGAGGGTTTTTTAAGAATTATTCCAGTGTCTCAAGAAGGGCCTATTTTTGAAACCATTCTCAAGACTTAACACGTGTTTTTTAGCCCACAGGCTCTCAGTTAACATAATATCTGAGGTCTCTCCGAACAAAATAGAAATATTTTGTAACCAGTTTTGTAATATCAAGAAAAAACAGTAAGCAGTTCTTTGCATAAGAAGCAAATGTGGAAAGCATGGAAGTGTTTCTCTTGGAGGCATGATATAGCTTCCAGCACAGCTAGGAATGGATATCTTGAGTAAGGTTAGCATAAGAAGCAATGCAAATGATTTGCAGCAGTGAAAAGAGTTCCCAGTGGTATTTTCTGTAAGTACTGAAATAAAGTGCCAGAGGAGTCAAGGAATGCTTATCGGTGGTGATTTATAAGGGATGATCAGATTAATTTCAGTATCTGATGCAATTTTCTGACCGGTGAGGCAGAATATGTTCAAGCAATACTATTCGCCACTGGCTTTTGCTGCTGACCAGAGGACTGAGAAGAGAGCAGAGCATTTCTGGTAGACTCTACAGCAATGGAGTGCAGACAAACCCACTTGCTCTCCAGCAGACCAGACTCTCAGGGACTCCTGCTTCTAGTTTTTTGTGAGCCAAATGGAGTCCACTCACCAGAGCTGTTCAGGTTCACAGTTTTAGAGCTCTGGCTCACAGTGCCCAGAGACTGCCTTACAACATTGAAAAGGTTAGTTCCCCTTGGCTAGGTACAGCTGATCCTGCCTGTCAGCTGTGGGATAAACTAGATGACCTTGCAAGACTTCTTTATCCAGTTTTGTGTGGTTCTCTGACTCTGTCTGGTCTGTGTTTTACCTGTGAGGTAATTCTTTCAAGGGGGGGAAAAAAAAAAAAAAAAAGAAAAAAGGGTTTGAAATTAAATACTATGCAAAGCTGAGTAAATGTGAGCAATAAGCCATAGCTATAATAGGATTCACCAGATGGAGAGAAATTTGAAGTGTCTGGTTGACAAAAAAAATCCTCTAATACAAAATCTGAATGTGTGCATTTTGTGTTAAGTGGAAGATACAGATATCCCATGTGAAATTTATGATAGCAGTCCCTATGTACAGGGCAGTTATTCTAAGGAATATGGGATTCATAGAAATTGCTCCCTTCTTATTTGGAACTCCATGAAAGCCTTGGTACAAAACAGGAAAAACAACACAATTAGCCCTGAGTATAAACACTGAATCAGAGACAGATAACATGGTAGTGTCCTGTTGGAGATTGTTACTGTAAACTTCAAAAAGGAATCACATGAACAGGAGGGAGCTTTTTGTTGTTTTCCTTAGTGTTGTACCTGGTTTTTCTCTTGGTTTTATATTTGTCTCTCCTAATGCTTGGATTGTGGAAAATGAATCTGCCATCCTGGTTAGTCTTCGGCTCAGGCTGGTGAAGGCTTGCATATGGTTTTGTGTGCAGTATGCCTGTGCAATTTCCATCAGAAGCAGGAAATGTTTATTTAAGTTCTGAGGGGTGGGACAGTTGCTGTAGTTTTAGGTAATTTTAAACAAACTGTTTGAGCATCCTGTTTAAATAGAGTTAAGTAATCACAGTTTTGTACTAGTTGGAAAAGAATTCCATACATGCATGATATGAATAAAATATCATCTTACAGAGCATACCAAGGTGATATATTTACCTGGCTTCTTGTGCAATAAAGGTTGTATCTTTGACTTTTGTTTTGCAACAAGTTTGGTGGCTAAACATATTCTATTATGTAACCATACTCTACTAGAATATGAACTATTTTGCATTTAAATTTAATACACATATTAGTTTCCTTGATATTTTCAATGGCCTCTGGAGAAATCTGATTTAAATGCAACCTTCTGAAATTGTGAGGAAAAAAAGTGTATTCACACAAAACCTTAGTTTAGGGAACTAGTGAGGATCAGGAAGAATTTATTCACAGCCAATTGTATGAAAACATAAATGAAGGAAAAAATGGTTGTTGGAGTGGGGTGCTAAGATTTATCAAGTGTGCATTTCACTCGAGGAGTCCATGTTCACTGGCTTTCCTGAATGATTTTAAGTATTGTAGGAGTTGAACTGGGAGACAAAAAAGAGTAGTGAAAAGATTTGTTCTCAGACTTGTGTCATGGATGCCCATCTCAGTTTTGAAACTGGGAGACAGATTGCATGTTTTATTTTTGGTTTTGTAATATTTCAGTAGTGAGGCTATGCTGAATTGCATATTGGGTCCCACGGCTGATAGGACTCATCTGAAAGTGAAAAAGAAAAGTTTTTATTCTTCAGATTGCAGTGATATTTGCACAGGGCCTTATGTCTATCAATGGATTGTCTTTAGGTTGCAATCTAATGTTAATGAGATTTTAATTGGAAAACAAACAAAGAACAGACAGGTTAATGACTGATAGCAATTTTTTAGTAGTCTTTTAAGAGCTACACAATAATTATTGTAAACAATACATCAAAGTCTTTCTATGTCTAACTTTCATAAAGGGTTTACGTAGAAGCTTGTTCCTTAACAATGCTATTATTCCACATCTAAACAACTAATAGACTGTTTAGTGTCATCTATTAAATCAAAACTGATTGGCAAGATTATCTGGGCTTACTAGTAGGAAGGTCTTGGTCATTAATCACACCTCCACAAAAAGGAGCTGGATTGAGTCTGTTATGTCCTTAGAGTTTACTACTACTGGTGTTTCTGAAAATCTCCCCTCCTTCTCCCAGTTTAAAACATGTACATATTCCAACAGAAACAAAAGGTGGAACTCATAACACCTAAATGCAGGCAAATATAAACTGGCAGGGAGTGCACATAATATATAGTCAGACGTTAACAAAATATATATATATATAAAAAATCAGAAAACGGCTTTGAAGATGGAAATTTATGGCAATAATCAGAATAAAGTGTGAAGTATTAGTCAGAAGGATTTATTGTACAGCTAAAGGGTGTTTATATTGAATGTCAAGAAGGATGGAGAATCAAATTGGGACACAATTAAAGGAGAGGAATGAGAGAGGTGGAACAAGATTACTGCTTTAAGTGACAAGGGTGCTTCTCCAGATAGTGATAAGGACAAAGACTAGAAAAGAGGTTGCTTTTGGTGTCCAGTTTTGATGACACAAAGCATGTAGGAGACGCTGAATTAAGAAAGTTGAGAGGTGAGACTGGAATCATAGAGCTGGTAAGACAGGCGTTGCATACTCCACTGTAGTAGTTACATTTACCATCAGCAAATACTATGGAAATACAGAGTGAAGTTGAACTTTTTTTGTTTTGACTTATAGCCTGTTTGTTTCATATCCAATTTTCTTTTAAAATCTCTTACCCATGCTCTCTGCTCTGCTTTTCTTTCCATTTGTTATTTTAAGTATTCTCATTCAACCATACCTTTTGAGAAATTCAAGGAAAAGCAGGTATGATTAAGGGCTAAAATAAACCTTGTAGAAGAATCTAATTACTTCAGAAAACATATTAACTTACTTTGCAGTACTTTTGTGCTTTATAGGTGCCAAGAGAGGATTAATCTGTAATCTCTTTGTTTGTGATTTTGCCTTTTATTTCAGTTTATATCATTAAAGAGTTCCCAGGACTGCTTTACATTTATTTTGTTCATCAAAACATACTTCTCAAATGTTATGAAAACAGAGTCCAAAAATAATGCAGTCCAAACCAAAGCCATTCAGTTTTCTCTTGGAACACAACTGGTGATAAATTCCTAGCTTGTATCTCATTTTTAACTGAGTAAACGCTGCGTTGTCCCTTAATGTATAATTCTTACGAATGTTCACTTTATATTCTCCTATTTCAATGTTTTAATAAATCCTAGTGGCACATATCACAAGATGCATATAATCAGGAAATATAAAGTTATTTCACTCCTACTGTTTGAGGATCAAATCCTCTCTGCATTGAAGTCTCAAAGATCTCACTGGGTCACTCAATCTGTATGCTTACATTATGACAGAAAGGAAGTAGTGAGAGGGTTGTTGACCTACATTTTGGTCATTAACTTTTGATGAGAGATAGGGAAAAAAGTTTGAGTATCAAAAATCAAAATAGTGTACCTGTTGTTGTTGAGATTATGGGAATCAGTTATGTTAGCCAAGTGTTAGTCCTTCTCTCCTCATCTTGCAGTCCAAATGGGTTTTGTAGTTGAAACACTGAATTGTATCCATGTGAGATAATCTTAGGCAATGGGCTTCAAAGGGACACTTGTACCAAAACTGCTCTTCAGAGATAGTCTGCAGTGTGGTGATGAGGAGCCCAGCAAAGGACAGTGCCTGAATCTTCATCCTGTCATCTTACGTTGCATTCAAGTACCAATATAGCTGTGCTTTTGACTGACTTCATCACAAAACTGACTGCACTGGTGTTATCCTTTAGCTTCTGAAATCCTAAGACCATCTAACAACTATCAGATTTTCTTTTAAAAGCAAGGCTGTAATTCTTGTCGGTTCCAGAAAGAATCAGACAGACAGCACAAGGACCCAAATTTTTGCTGAAAAGAAGCAAAGAGAGGGTGATACTTAAAGCCTACACTAATGTCAGAATATCTGCACTATGATCTTGAATATTTCCTATCAGCAGAACCGAGCACTGCAAAAGAACAAGGCATAGCTCTGAAGCCATGCTGTTTTGAGTATGATACAGCCAGAAGCTTTGATGGTTTTCTTCAGTAGGTTTTCCTTCCTAGAGAATGGTAAGAAAAATTTTAGAAAATGTACCCAAGTCATAAGCAATTTTTTACCAAGAATGCCACTCTACCTGGCATTCTGAGTTGGATCCAATCTGGCAGTTTCCGTGTTCCCGAGATACAGGGGGAAAGACACAAAGTTTTTTTCTGCATCCTCTTTCTGTGATCAGCAAAAAGTCAGACAAACATTTCTAGCCTCCTCCAGGAAACATCCCTGATAAGTGTAACATTTAGGGACTTAATGAGCAGGATTAATGCACATGCCTAAGTTTAAGGATATTTTTAAGAGCTGTGCTCTGAATCTGAATCATAGGGTAGGTGGTTAAAGACAAATTAGAAACACTTCTAAATTTTCTGGATTTATATATATATAAATTATGGAATCAGCAGGTTTAGATTCACTTGTGAGAAGTTAATTAACTTCGATCTTCTGTTGTTTTTCCTTGCCCAAAACAATGTCACATCTTGTCTCCTTTTCTTCAGCACGGCACACCAGGCATCATGAACTAGAGCCAAACTGGTCTATGACATCAGAGTTGCGGAGGGGCTCCCTTTGGTGAAGTCCCATGTTTACACACCTGTGACTTGTGTGACCAGAGAACAAAATGTTTGTGTCACATCAAATGGGAATTGCCACCACCTCTAGCTAAACGCATGTGCATATAGATGTAGATAATTAACAGTAAGGAAATAAAAAATGTGAAGTAGGCTTCAAACCACGGCTGCGTGGGCAAAGAGTTGATGATTTAGGGCTGTTAGTACAAGTTAGGGAAAAATATGAAAATTTATAAGAAGACTTTAAAAACCCAGAATCTAAACTATGTCAAGTGAATGTGTGTCATCTCTTCGTTTATGTCTTCACCTGCATTGCCAGTTTAGATGATAAATGGTTCAAGCACACATTTAGTTTACTTGTGTTCCCAGTTCTGACTATTTCACTGAGTGCTTAACTTTTGGGTTAATGGTATGACTGCTATTCTCAAGTAAAGTTCATTTCTAGACCTTTTGCATGGAAATAAGTTGGAAAGCTTGAACTTGGAATTGATAAGCATCAGAAGAAAATAAAAATAACCTGATTTGGACTTAAATAACGTTATTCTATTTCATTGTTTCATGAGAGTTTGAGGCAATTCAAAAAGCCATATGTAAGTGTTTGAGATTGACTGGTTTCTATAGCTTAACAATTCTAAACAATTTTTACATAATTTGGGAAAGATGCTTTGCAGACATAGTAGCTGGTAAAAGAGAAGTGAAGAAATAAGAAGACTGTCAGTACTCGAAAGAATTTATTTTAACTTTTCATGGTTATGGCTAAATTATAAAAGAAACAGCATTTTTATGTGTCTCTGCTATTATACAAAATTGATTATAATTCCGTATGTAGTTGTTGATGTGTGGAGGTTTGTGCATGGGTTGCTTGTTGCTACATTTTGATTGCCATTTTCTTACTTCTCACTTTGAGACTCCTGTCTCATTTTCTTTAGGTTTGGGGGATTTTAGTTGTCACCATTTCCTTTTTTGGAATTCTAGCATTTGTTTCTTTTATTTCTTGACGTAAATGTTCTAGTCACCCAAAGTGTAGCTCCAAGCAGTCCTTTGTGTGACTAAGAGAAATTAGCTAAATAGCACTGTTTAATTAATTTCAGGACCGCCTCTTTTTCGTCATGGAGTATGTAAATGGAGGAGACCTAATGTTTCAAATCCAGCGCTCACGCAAATTTGACGAACCTCGATCCCGCTTTTATGCTGCAGAGGTCACATCAGCACTCATGTTTCTTCACCAACATGGAGTCATCTACAGGTACTTTTTTTGATCAAAAATAAAGTATTCTTGAGGCTCCGGGCTGGTTTTGGCTGAAATCCTCCGTCTCTTAGCAACGAGATTTAGATTAGTTGTTTGTTCCAATTTGCTTACACAGAACTTTTTTTTGGCTGTTTATCATTGAGAATGTTAACATTTGAATAGCCTATGCAGCAGTCGCCAGCTGTGTGTGCCAGTTTTGTATTATAGTCCAAATAAAGTGGGTTTGAAAAAGCTTGGCACAGTGCGACCCAGAGGTGACCTCTCTGCAGATCGGTGCAATCTCTTCACTTTCCTCTCTGTGCCATAGATTTCCTCTCAGTTTCTAACTCCCTGCCACTTCCTGAGTTTGTTTGTCCTAGTTGTCTCCACTCCGATACAATCGGGATGGCCGTTCGCAGTGCTTTACTTATGCCCCTTCCTCTTCACTGTTTGGGTGAAGGCTTAGTCACCAGCAGGAAGTGCCTCTTTGGAGACAAGTTTGATTTGCTTGCAAGTGCCCTGCATCTATTTGAACCTCGTCCCCGCTCTCAGTCTCTAATCTTCAACACCCATGCACACACACAGACAAAAAGTGCATATTGTTGTGCTGTGATGAAGAATGCATTTAGGGATAGGCTTTATTATGAAAAGTAAGGGTTCACTTTGAAAAATTTCACCCTGATGTTAATGTGTTTATTAAGTCCTTTATCTTGTCATTTCACGCTTCCTCTCTCTCTTTATTTGTTTTTAGCAGCCTATCATTGCTTGAGATAAATTTGGGCTTTCACGAGCAGCATGCTTGTGATACAAGTTGTCCTGTCTAGTAAAAACTCTGGAGTTCTGTGGATCTGAGCTCTGTTATTCTCTTATATTCTCACCCTCTTTCAGGTTATCAGTTTTGATTTGAGGTAGTCCTCTCAGGGACAGGCAGTCTCAGATTTCTTGAGCGGAAACATCAAGATGAGGATGTGGAATTATCCCTGGATTCATATTAAGGAAGATCTTAAGAGTACTAAAAATTGAGAGAAGGGAATTTTAAGTGTTTAGTAACCAGGACTGAGGGGTAAGTTCTATCGTAGGCCACTGCCTTTCCCACATACAGGGATTCAAAGGGAAATTTCTCAAAGAAGAGGTGTCCTTTCCAGAGGCATAGCAAGCAGCAGGACATCACAATTTCTAAGGAAGATAAATCTATGTGAAAGTGGTCTTTTCATCAAAAATCCAATTTTCTTTATAAAACTTCTGTTGCCAGTTGCATCTCTTAATCTCCATTTTTTATTAACACCGGTATGATGTTTGCTTACTGGGTTGTACTTTTGGCCCTACTGCTTCACATGGGTTTGTTTTCAAGTGCTGAAGATGCAACACATTTCTTACCTTTCCTGCCCATATCAAATTTCCTATTCATTGACTGCATTTATTTCCAAAGCTATGTATTCATCCATTTAGGTAATAGAATGTGGCAACCTCAGATTTTGTAAATATCCATCATAAGAGAAACAGACAACGTTGGCACTTTAAAAAGTGAAGGATTTTGAGGATTTGTTTCCATAAAATACTTGAGCTATTTTCTCTTATCTGGAAATTCGAAGTAGTCACTTTGTAATTAGCAGGCAGTTTAGTGATTTCTGTGAACCAGCAAGAAAGAACTGGTATAAAATTGCCTCTCCCTTCTTTATATGTGTGCCTTCATTCACCCTTGCCCCTCCAGCTCCCATCCTTTAACACATCCTCTTCTCTCTCTGCTTTTTCTCTTTCCTACCTCTTTTCTCTTGTATGTAGCTTCTGCACTGAATTGTTCTACGTGTTCTTTCTATGACTTTTTATCAGCAGAATGCTTCAGTCACAAGAGAAATGTCGTGCTAAGACAATGTTTTGTAATTTAAACTTCACAGTGTACTCACAACTTCTGATTCAGAGGCTATGTTCACATGTCTTTTGCCTGTTAGAGTATTACACTAAAGTTGTACATGGTATATTATATTTGGTGTATGGTCAGAAGAGACAAAAGAAGAGAAATAACAGGAGTTGTAGGATGAAAGCAGAAGCAGGAAAAAAGCATCAGGAACAGATTCAGCTGTATTTTGTTTTGGCATAGGCTTTTGGATCTGGACATGGCTATGTCTGTAAGAATAATTCATTTTCCAAACTATGGGATGCTAGGAGCTTCAACTATTTGTAAAACGTACATCCCAGTTACTCTATAAAATACAAGTAGAAGGAAGAAGTTAGAGATTATTTTAAAAGAATTAATCATAAAGAAATGTCACAATTCATTCACGATGTGCCAGGCCCTGGCAAAATGCATTTGTTGATGTCAAGCATGTGTTACAGTAGTTATCTTGCACAGAAAAGTTTCAGCCGAATTATTCCATACCTCACTGTATTATTTACTTCAATGTTAAAATGCATTGGGGTCAAGTCAGTCCTTTATGTCTCCAAAGCTCTTATTAGCTGGCAAACAAGGAAAGAAAAGGAAAAGAAAAAAAAAGAAAGAAAGAAAAAACCCTATGCTTCTGAATAACTACCAGTCATAAGTACCTAACGTGCCTTCAGATATTTTAATAAAGAATACTTGTCTTCTGTGTAATTATATTCTAGAAAAAACATTGTGGTGTGAAATTAATGGTTATTCTCCAAAGTGGGAAATGCTGCTTGTGTGGGCACTACTTCAAGGAAAGTGAGGTATATATAAATAAACTGTTTGATGGAAATGTAGGTTTCAAAATAGCTGCTATACCTTCTGATCTTTTTTCAGCCCTGTATGTGAAAGTATTTGTTTGGAGCTAAACATAGTTATATTTTGGGAAGTAAATAACTAGCTTTAGCTCGTGTTTTGGCTTGTTGGTTAGATTTTTAGAAAGTGCTATGATGATACTAAATGATCATCTTTTATAATAACTAGTTTATCCTCATTTCCCCTGGAGTTCAAAGAGAAGGCAAGCTCCCTGTTTGGCAATAGAAATTATTTTTTAAGTTCACATCTTTGCAGCTGGCCTAACAGTTGTTCCCGGACTTGTCCAATTATTGGTGTGCTCACTGGAATTACTTGTCTTTCTTTTGTTTATTGAGTCTCTGTTGCAAGTAAAGATGAACCTCAGAATTTTTATGTATAAAGATATTCCTGTTACTGAACACATGTTGTATGGTAGATAAACTTCACGATAATTTTTAGGATGGCATTTTTAAAGGTATGATGTTGCTGTTGTTGTGTCAAAAACACTTCAACAGCTTAATAAAAATATTTGCATTATCCCTGACACCTTCACTCTCATCTGGCATTCAACAGTTCAGGCACATGTCAAGCTAGGGCCTGATAATACAAGTAGAGTCAATCAGACACTAGAGAAGTTTCAATCACAGTTTCTGGCAGTCATCTTGTTTATGTTATGCAATTGCACCACTTTGAAAAAATGTATCCAAGCTTCAGGAATTAAGGGCTAAACCATGAATCTCATTTTGCCTGTGAGCTGAACTGGAGTTTGAACTGAGCGATGAAAGGTTGTGGACTATGTTCAGTGTCAGCTGTCCCTGGAACCTGGTATTTTTAAAGTCAGTCATCATAAGCTTAATATATTCTCATACAGGGAAGATGCAACAAACTGCATGTGTTTAGAAACTGTCAGTTCTGTACTGCTCTCTCATACTGACTTTCAACTTTCCTGTGCACTTCTCTGCAGATACATGTAAACATGTTTCACCTGCAGTTGTTGGGCTGAGGTCAGGAGTACCTGGGTGACTGTCTCTGGCTCTCATAGGAATTCATGTGAGGTGACACAAGTGGCTTACTCTGGCCTGAAATACCTACAGAAAACTGTTGTCTCCCCAGGCAGGAACATCAGCACTAGAATGGAGTACCCCTTAATGAACGTAAATGACAGTGTCCCCAGTTCATATATGATTTAGGAAATAACTGTGCAAGCTACAAACATAATTTCACTAAAGACCTGAAGGGCCAGTAGTTGCATGTTGCTTATCTCTGGCATCCTCCAGGACCGTTCCAGTGATCTCTCAGAAATACAGAAGAAGGAAACTGAATGTACGCAGTATCTGTTCACCTGAGAGGATGAAAAATATCTTAACTGGGAAATTATTGTCACCTGCTTTGGGTTGACTAATTGTTTGGGTTTCAGATTTAGGATCTGTGAGATGTTGCCTTCAAATCATACAGCACCTGGGTCACAGGGGAGTCCTTATTCATAACTGTGGGTTGTTATGTTCCTCATCAATATGAAGTAATTATCCAGCCTCTAACTTGCTGGAGCCTTCTGAGGCTCTGTGCACTCTGTAATCAATGTGTTGGTAGTGATGAAGGATTTACTAACACTGAATTGAGGCAAATATGAATATAAACAAGCTGATGCCAATCCTTGAGCACCTCTGGGCTTTTTCCATACACAACTACCCTGAGAACTTGTTTGAACACTAACTGAATTTTTCCTTGGATGATCAGTTTTCCCAGAATTCCTGTTTATCAAGGCAACACACACCAGTGTTTCAGAAAGAACTACCTAAAATTAAAAGCATATTCATTAGTGTGTTTTTATGTGAAATAAGAATATTTAGAAAGGCTGACTTCATTGGCGGTTGTATGATTCAGTGCAACCTTGGCAGAGTAATGAGGAGTTATATTTACACTGATGAAAATGTTGCATGGTCAGTGGTTAACATGTTAAAAGTCATCATTCTCCCAAGTTACCTTACTGTGTTTTTTACTGAGTGGCAGCAGCGAAATTAAATTCCCCTCCCCCCTATTTTTTCTTTACTTTCTTTTTTTTGAATGCAAAACCAGACATGGAGCATTTTGGTTTACATTTAAGAATGTAGAGATCATCTTATTTCAACTCTAAATAACTAAAGGTTAAATTGGTGCTTCGCTATGGTCCATGAAGGAGGGCAAGACCTTGTACCCTCATATAGCATATTCACACCTAAGCACCGAAGTATCCTGAACTCAAGCCCTTCTTCACATAAACTGCCTGTTGCAGTAGTCTGCTACAGAGAAGTTACAGTTTGCTTCTAGCCCAAGTGAGTAACAAACTATTTCCATCACCTTCAGTAAAAATAGGAAGCAAGGACTGAATTGTGCTGCCGCACATGTGCCTGGAGTCCCAGTGTCTCCAGGGACCGCTGCCCAAGCCGCGCCACCTGACCAGTGCTCTGGCCGGGTGTGCGCCCTGGACTACGTCCATGCTCTCTCTGTTCTGCCTGGTCTAGTTTCCAAAACTGAACATGAGCTCCAACGGGATTTTAGTCAGTGGCCTCCTGCCCTCTTTGCGCTTTTTCTTGCTGGATCTAGGCAGGCCAGCACTCATGAAATGCATAAATAAGCAGGATGTCTTCCCCACAGGAAAATGCAGTGGGCTGGGGTGGAGAGGAGCGGGACTGAGGGAGATGAGAAGCAGGAAGGAGGGTTGGTTCCCAGGCTTCTGGCATTCGGACTGAGGGAGTCCACCCTGCCATCTGCCCAGCTTATGTATTGTGCTGCTGTTGTATAGGAGAGCCTTTGACAAGGTTTCCAGCTGTGGAAGGATGAGTAAAGGCTGTGGGAATAGGATATGAGCCACATGGTCTTGCCAACAGTAGAATGCTTTCTAAATTTCTTCTGGGTTTGGAACATTAAAAAGTCCTTAGTTGGCTCTTGGCGTGGGAGTTGGGTATGTGGAGAGGCAGAGCTGGGCAGTTAATATTTAGAAAGATAGACCAGCACCATCAACCTCATTTGGAAAATGATGAGGTGCTTCCAGGGGGAGTTCCTGGTAGCGACGTCAGCATTTTTTTTTATTTATGTTTATTTGGTGCAAGATTTTCTTGTTTAATGACTGTTTGTATAGTGCTGTATTGTGTAAATAAAGCTATGACCTTTACCTTCTGATAACAGTATAGGAGTGAGTTAATGTTAAATGAGAGTGAGCAGGGAATGAGAATCTGCCAGGGTTAATGCCAAGTTTACATTCCTGTGAGGGCAGCCATATTCCGGTACCCTCAGCAGAAAGGGCGGCAGTGCTTCTCAACAGATAATAGCAGTGAAATTTTACAGAACATATTTGTATTTATTTCTGGGTGAATGTCAGGGATTTTAGATGATTGATGTTTGTGCTTTTATTTTATAACAGGAAGAAATGTGTGTTATCTCAGCGTTTGATAAGAAGGTTTTAACTGAGAGAAACATACACAAAATAAAAATCCACTAGAGCTGCAGCACATGTGAAACTGAACTTATTGACATGGCACAATCCCAGTAGTTTTCCTAAACTGCTGAGACACAGCATTGTTCCTGCAGAATCATATACACCAGTTTTAAACAGAATCATACTCCACATACAATTTTCTAACAGAAGAAAGAGAGTGCATTAAAAATCTGAAGGTGCTTCCTAAATGTAATTCTGCTGCTAACAGGCAAAAGTTAGGACTGAACTTGAATCTATATCACATTAAGGGTGAGGCTTTGCCTTTTTGCGTGCCATTGAATGCATCTGCCAAAGTCTCACAGTAATACAGAGAAGTTCACAGCAAATGTGATTCTGAGGTGATGGGCATTTCTCAAGATTTTGTTGTACTCTTCAGATGCAACTGAGAATCACAGAACCGTAGAATCATTTTAGTTGGAAGGGACCTTGAAGATCACCTAGTCCCAACCCCCTGCCATGGGCAGGGACACCTTCCAGCAGATCAGCTTGCTCAAAGCCCCATCCAACCTGGTCTTGAACACTTCCAGGGATGAAGCATCCACAACTTCTCTTGGCAACCTGTAAAGAATTTCTTCCTAAGATCTAATCTAAACCTACTCTCTCTTAGTTTAAAACCATTCCCCCCATCGTGTCACTGCATGCTCTTGTAAATAGTCTCTCTACATCTCTCTTGTAAGTTGCCTTCAGGTACTGGAAGGCTGCAGTTAGGTCACCCTGAAACCTTTTCTTCTCCAGACTGAACATTACCTATTCTCTCAGCCTTTTTTCATAGGAGAGGTGCTCCATCCCTCTAATCATCTTGTTGGCCTCCTCTGGACTTGCTCCAACAAGGCAATGTCCTTTGCATGCTGGGGACCCCAGAGCTGGACACAATACTCCACATGGGCTCTCACCAGAGTGGAGTAGAGAGGCAGATTCATTTCCCTTGGCCTTCTGGCCACGCTGCTTTTGATGCAGCCCAGAATACAGTCGGCTTTCTGGGCTGCAAAGTTGAAGAGTAATGCAAATGTTAGATGAAAACACGTAAGGAACTCTATTTAGCGTCTTTTCTAATAATGATGACAAAAATACTGAACAATCTTAAAAGAAAATTTGGTTGATACATTTCAGTAAAGACATTTGCATACAATTTCTTCTGTTTTTTCATCAGAACCTTGCTACATTTGGCTGAAGATCTGCATTTATTCTCTTTGCCTGTCTTCCCACCCCGCCTTTTATCCACCTCCTTGTTATATAAGAGCTTATGACTTAGATGCTGCTGGACAGGCATTCCTGCATGCAGATCATACTCAAAGGCTGATTTTGATTCGGTGACACTATTCATATGCATGATATGTGCAGTTTCTTGGATAATTTGGGGCCTTCGTTTGACTTTTCAGGTAGAAAACGTGTTAATTTTAAAAGAGAAAATCACCACGTTTGAGAATGCACTGTTATTGAAAAACATATGGGTTTTTTGCTTACTATTGCAATAGGCAGTGGAAAATGAGAATTTCTCCATTCTGAAAGCTAACATAACTGAGTTATCACTGAAACCTTTGAAAACTTTTAAAGTATCTATTTAGCTGACAACTTGTACTCAAATAATATTGTTCACTGGGAAGTTGATTGAATAGTCCTAACAAGCTAAAACAGAGAAAATATAGCCAGTAATCCCCCAAATCCCCCAGCATTTTTGGAAACACATCAATGTCTGTACTGCTACTAAAATGAATAGTGGTAGGATTACATCAGAATGACCTTGGACAGACAAGGTGGAGTCTAACCAGGGGAATCAGAAAGTGGAACAAAATGGCTCAGGTGGCCATGACAGTGCTGAAAATGAGCTGAAAGGTGAGAGATAACGAGGCCAAAGTGGTAAAGAGTCACTTAGCTTGCCTTCTTGTGTCAGAAGTAATGCCTGCCCCTTTCTTCACCTGCCAGTGTGTCACAGAGCCTGAACAAGCAGCCATCCAGAGCAGTGACAGTAGAAGAAATACATTGTCTTCATCATCTCAGCAGCATCGAGTATATGTGGAGGAGGCATATGTGGAACAGGAATGGTCGTGATGCCAAGGCCAGCTTTTACTGAGATGGGAGCTTGTGTGGTTTCTGCACTGTTACATATCCGGGGTGGATGGCGCCAGGGAGAGATACTTTACTCCCACCACTGATTTTAATTTTGAACCCCCAAGACCACTTATGATGGGGGTATAGTATTTTAGATTCAAAAAAATTCTTACAGTAACATCCAGCTTATGAGAAGCCCAAGCAGCACTTCTCACAATGTACACAGCAGATGGGTCTTCCCTTCCTTGCCTTCTGCTTCTAGAATTTGCTTCCAGTAGTCAGTCTTACAAAACAGCAGAGAGAAAGAAAAATAAATGTGAGAGACTAGAAATAATGCCAGTAATGACACATGTATGCTTTTTCCTCCAGAGTTCAATTTCCTTCTCCTGATGTATGGAAGACACAGAAAATATCACTCTTCAAAGTATGTCAACAAAGTATGCAAACAGTACATGCAGTTGTGTGCATTTGTTTATCGTGTAGATTTGATAGTGGCAGTTGTTAAAGTTCTCTTCACAAGGTATTTCAGTCCTAAGGAATGTGATTGCCCCTTCAGGGGAAGGGAAGGATGACATGGCTTCAACAGTAGATAGCCAGTATAGCAGCCAGTGTGGGTGCACCTTGGTATGAAACTAATAGAGAGCCAGTGCCCTAAAAAAACAACCAAAGAAAGCTTGGTCACGAGTAACCGGAACTGAGGAACTTCATATGTTCAAAACATAAAATATAAAGGATAAAATTAAGTAGTCACAAATAGAAATTATAGCACTTCACCAAGTATTTACTTGATTTATTATAGGGTTTCCGGGGAGATGCTATGGTCTATTAACACCCATTTAAAAAATGCCTAAATATATTCTAACACAAATAATGAGTCAGATGAAATTGCTATGGTCAATTAAGTGGGTAATGGATATTTAAAAGCTTCCAAACATCAATAAATCTGAAAGAGCTCCAAAGGAGTACTTGTAGAACAAAAATAATAGGCACTTAAGAAACTGCTCGAGTGTGTATCTGCCTAAACTTAACTACCAGTAAGAGGACAGCAAATGTTTATGGTACTGTATTCTGAGGATATAAAAGACATACCAAAGTCTGCAAGTTCATTTGCTGATAATCTGTAATGGTCCCAAAGGGGCCATAACTATTATAAAGATGTTCTGATTCTCATTTATATGAAAGTCTTTAAATATCATATAAAAGGATCCTCAGATTGCGCATGAGGAAAGTAGACAGCAGCTCAGCAGCATACACAAGGCTGAAGGCATTCCGTTGCAAGCTTGTTGAAGCTGCCTCTGCTAAAACTCTGTAAGCTAATTTCCACAGACACTGTGGGAGAAATGCCCCAAGCAGAGGTGAGAGAAACCCTTTGGACAACCCTGGGGTTTGGGCAGGTTCTCTTTTCACCTTTTGAAAGGCCACAGAGTAAATAAGAGGGGATATTTTTGTCAGCCTCCACCAGATGAGAGTGAGTGGTATGCTTGCACACAGAGTAAGATGGAGGTTTTGGTTTTCTGTGGATGACCCAGGAGGAAGAGGATTTTGCTATGAATTTTAAAACATCTGCAGATTATGTAGTTGTTCTGTCCCTGAGCAAATGGGTTTGCAGAAATTTTGAAACAATGTCCTGGAAATTATCTGTGTAGTAATAACAACAAAACATTAAGTGATACTAGTGAGGTATGCCTTATAAGGCCGGAGATAATTTGGTGACAAATTTAGTATAACTCGTTACTGCTACAGACATTTCTCCCCTGGCTCACGTATGTGGACTCTTAGTTATGGCAAACTTGCTGTCTGTATAAACTCGATCCGGGAGAGATTATACTAAAATCAAAAGATTCTGCCATATAAAATGGGGTTTATTTTTTACACAACTTACGTAACAGAACCCATTTAGAAAGCACTCAAACACACTTGTGTTTGCCTAATTACAGCAATGGTAGCATGGAAGTATGAAAGAAAGTGTCAGGGTTGATGCTAGGGGCTGAGTGGGCAGTAAAGAGTGGAACTGTATCATTGCTAATAAAATACTTCATGTCATAATTTAGAGCCTGAGCCTGAGTTGAGAATCATACTATATTGCCCCTTAATATTTTGTTTGCTGCACTGTCAAGTTGTAACACAATACTATAAATTGGCTACAGAAACTATAAAGTAATACTAATATTTGTTTCAGGGTTGGGAAATGCTGAGTTTAATATATCATATATATGTCTTAGAGATATAGCACAACTTCTGCGACTTCTCTCCCATTTTATTTTAAAGGTGTTTTGATAATCTTTTTCAGAGACTGATTTATTCATGTGTTTCTAGTTGTAATTCAGAATGTGATAATACATAATAAAATTATGTAATAAATGTGACTGTGACGTGACATGGATGTAGAGGAGCCACTGTCTGATGTGTAAGAGACTGTTTCTTTAAAAATCATAATTCTCATTTACAGTAAAAGCTCCTTCTGACACCAGAAGAGCAAAGCAATTTTACGATGGAATTAAACTGTACTCAGTGTGCTCAGTTTAAGGCTGTCAGAAGGATGCGAAAAGATTTTCTTGAACATTATAATTTAATTAAACTTTATGTATAAGCTGTATAATTAGGTTCCTTGCTAGTCTTTGCCTACATAACTATCTGGGAATTTTATGGGATAATTTCTGATCTTGTCAGAACATAAAGTCTGGTTAGCAGATCTCTGAAGAGGCTGGGCATGTAGAAGTTACAAAGATAATTCCTCAGGCCCAAAATAATTTTTAATAATAATAATTAATTGTTCAAGAATAAATAATTGTTCAAGAACAACCCATGTTGGTCAGTAGTTTACATTATAATGCTACTGAAGGTGTTATTTACACACAGTGACTATCCAGTAAGTCCCGAATGTTAGAGATTAAAATCATAGTTTAGCCTCCCAAATCTTTTATTCAGAATTTTCTCTCTCTTGCATTTGGGCTGGACTTCTGGCTCCTCTCAGTAGTCTCTCTGTCTTCACAGCTGAAGGTAAATTGCTATAGCTCTCTACTAACCTTGATGTTGGCAAAAGTGAATACACTGTAAATTTCCTAACTCATGCTGTGTTTTATTTCACTTGAGTAATCCGTGAGTCATCTTTCCATTGCATTTATATTAATTAAAAATCGTGGGGTGCCTTGTATAAGTAGATTTTAAGTGATGAAATTTTATGTTGGCACTACATCCAAAGTGGCATTCCCAAGCCCATGTTTTCTAGATGAGATGGGGGAAGGCTGTTGCAGCTACATTTGAAACAATGCTGAAGCTGAAACTTCCTGCACATGAAAAGATTGTCTAGAAATATTTATGCAGCTTTCTGGCAAAGGTTGGGGGCAAAAGTAATTTGATTTTGCTACACAATCATCATTTTAAACAAGTGTCTTATAAAATATAGTTCTCTGTATATAACCTTTTTAATTGCATATCAAAGCAAGATTTGGAGTTGAAACCATCAGCTTCTATGACCTCTGTCTGGAAGCAACATTAGGAGTCTATTTTATGTATAGATCAACATAGAAGGGCAAGCAACTCCAGTTTTTTCAGGTATCTTCTTCATACTTTATGGACAAATAATATGCTTCTTAATTTTGCCAGAATTCCTCCACTGCAGTAATCTTCCATGAAACATAATAGAAAATTGTTAACTCTGCAGAATTTTGAAACAGACAAATCTATCTATGTAACAGAATGCTTTTAGGAAGTTATAAGACAAAATAGATTGGACTCACAGTTTTTACAAGAATTTCTGCAGAAATCTGTTAAACTGCTGTTGACTGCTGCTGTTTTGATCCCCAGTAAATAAAGCAAGATTTTAAATGAAGAGCCTACATACCTTTCCCAAGTTCAGACCACGTGATTGTTTAAAAAAGATGTTTAGACTTGTGAACTATGCCACTGAAATCAGAATAGAAGCAGAAATTATGAAAACCTTTCTTGTAATGATTCCATAGAAGCAAACGTTTTGTTGGAAGCTACATTCTTACTGCATTGCATCATTTATGCTATATAATTTATTTAGTCCATTCTGGTATTATTACATACACCACTCTGTGGAACAGCTTTCCATAAAAAGACCCAAAAGGTCGAACTGAGACCAAAGTGAGGTTGGAAAAAAACAGTTTCTGTACAAAAGTTCACTGCAGAGTTTTTCTTTTCTGACTAATAAAGTATTTTTCTCCATGGAAATGTGATATGAAGCTTTAACAGGAGTCTACTTACTGCTAGGAGCTGTGTTTGTTCCCTGCTAAAGATACCCTGAGGAGCACATGGAAGTGGATTCTGATAAATTTGTTTCTTTTATAAAAAGAAACACTGCATGTAAAAACCTTTAGCAACCCTTCTCCTCTACACTTTCTGAGCATCACAGAGGTGCAGATGGCATTGGCTAGTACAGAAAAGGCCCTGAAATGTCGGCTCATGCAGGGACATTAATGGCTTGCTCGGGAGATGATCCCAGTTGCCTGTGTTTGGCCATTTTATTGACACCCCATGTTACAGTTGCCAAACTAAAATATTTTCTTCTTTTTTTCCTTTTTTTTTAAAATACCCTCTTTAAAAGTTTGCAGAGTGTGTGTATAGAGTTTGCTCAAAGGAATGAAAGAAAAAGAAGATCAATTCAAGTTATAAAGTAGGTTCCAAGCATTGCCACATTTTCCATTTTCCTCTGAATCTAATAGTGGTTCTGTAGGAGCACAAAATAAGCGTTATTGAGGATGTACAAGATTTGTGCTACCTTTTACTAGCAGACTGTAATATTTTAAGAGCTCTTCATCTTCACTGTGTGTTCTCATCTAGGAGTATATTGAAGTATCTGGGTCCTTCCCTGAGAAATGGGGAGTTCATTAGTTTTCTTTTGATAAACGACCTCATCTGAATTAAGAAGAGAACCTTTATAGCACTGAGTAGCCTTTATCGTGTGCATCTGTGTTCAGTAGGTAGATAATCAGGTCGCTCTCAGTCTTACCGCAGTGTTCAGGCAGGCTAGTCTTCTCCTTTAGGTAATAGAACTGGACCAAAGCATGAGGTTTTCTTAGTACTTGCTGGGAATCATAGAATCATAACATATCAGGTTGGAAGGAGACCTCAAGGATCATCTGATCCAAATTTTCTTGGCAAAAGCACAGTCTTGACAAGATGGCCCAGCACCCTATCCATCTGAATTTTAAAAGTGTCCAAGGTTGGGGAATCCACCACTTCCCTGGGGAGATTATTTCAATGGCTGATTATTCTCATTGTGAAAATTTTTCCTGTTGTGTCTAATTGGAGTTTCTCCAGGAGTAACCCATTAACGTCTGGTCTTTTCCATGTGACTCCTAAAAAGTGAGTATCCAACTTTTTTGTAGCCGCCTTCTAAATACTGAAACATGGTGATAAGGTCTCCCTTGAGGCTTCTCTTCTGAAGGCTGAGCAACCCATTTTCCTCAGCCTTTCATCATATGATAGGCTTCTACGTCTTTTGATCATTGTTTTGGTGATGCCCTTGTTGATGCAACCCAGTGTCCCGTTGACTTTCTTTGCTGCAGCAGCACACACACTCACATTGAGATAGTTGTCCACCATGACCTCCAGATCCCTTTCCACAGAGCTGCTCCCCAGCTGGAAGGATACCAGTCCGTGATCCACTCCTGGATTATGCTTTCACAGGTGCAAGACCTTACACTTGTGTTTGTTGAACTTTGTAATGTTAGCTCACTCTTCTGGCCTACCCAGTTTTTCATTCAGAATGGTTGTCTATTCCAGAGTGTCCACTTCCCCCCTCAGTTTGGTCTCGTCATCAACCTTTGTCAGGGTACGCTTGATTCCATCATGCAGATCGCTTATGGGAATATATAACAGCATTGAGACCAATATTGACTCTACTTGTCACTTGTTGCCAGTTCCAAAAGGAACTGTTTACCACCACCCTCTGGGTTCATCCTTTGTCAGCCATTTCCCCACTGGCTACACAGACCAGTTGTCTGGACTGTAACGCCGCAGTTTCTCTAGAAGGAAGCTGGGGGAAGCTGTATTCAAAGCCTTGGAGAAATGCAGGTAGCCTATGTCCACCACTCACCCCACATCAGCTGAGCAGATTCCTTTGTCATAGAAGGCAGTTAGGTTTGTCACGCACAATTTGCCTTTGGTTAATCCGTTATGGCTTTTCCCAGTCACGTGCTTCATCTGACTTGTTATGGCCCCCAGGAGGATTTGTTCCATAACTTTCCCAGGACCTGAAGGAAGACTGATGAGCCTGTAATTTCCTGGATCCTCCTTTTAGCCCTTCTTGTAGATGGGGTTGACATTAGACTTCTTCCAGTCTTTTGGGATCTCCATAACTTCTCAAAGATTATGGAGAACGGCCTGCAACTGTGTCAGCCAGCTCCCTTAACATCCTTTGGTGGATATTGTCGGGGCCCAGTAGTTTGTACACCAACTCCTCCTTCACTGATGGTGGATTGGTGTTTGTGTCAACATAGATTCTTGTTCCCAAGACCAGGGCCGAACAGTGCTGGTGAAGACAGAGGTGAAGAAAGTGTTGAGAACCATTGCCTTTTCAGCATTGTTGGTGACTAATTCACCTCTCCTGTCTAACAGTGGGACAGTTTTTACCTCCTGTTTCGGCTTGTTGTTTAGGTACCTGAAGAACTCTTTCTTGTGTTTTTTGACATCTCTGTGCAGTTTCAGTTCAAGATGAGCTTTTACTTTTCTAACTTCATCTCTGCACAACCAGGCAATGCCCTTGTATTTCTCAATGGATATTCATCTATTTTTCCAACTCTGGTACACTTCTCTTTTGGTTTTTGAGCACTCGGAAGCTCGCAGTCAAGCCAAGGGAGTTTCTCGCTCTGCCTACTTTCCTTACCGTTAAGGGGGATGAACTGGCTTTGTCTTTCCAGGAAAGCATTATTGAAACACTCCAGCTCTTTTATTCTCCATGGAAGCTTCCCGCGGAATCCCTCCTAACTGAGCTCTGAGCAAGCTGAAGTTTGCTCTTCTGAAATCTAAGATCTTTGTCTCAGTACTAATCTTCAGCATTCTCAGCCAGATCCCAAACTCCAGTAGCCAAGGCTATAAGTGACCGAGATATTACAAAGCAGGTTTTCTTGGTTTGTGAGTAGCAAGCCCAGCACTGCCTCATTCCTGGTTGGCACTTCTAACATTTGTGTGAGGAAGCAGTTCTGTATGCATTCCAGGAATGTGGTGGATGACCTGTGAGCTGCTGTACTGTTTTTCCCGCAAATATCTGTATAGCTGAAGTGATCCATAAAAGCTGGGTTCTGTTGACCGAAAGCTTGCTTTAAGTGACCCAGATACTGCTTTGTTGACCTTATCGTCTTGATTTGGAGGTCAGTGGCAAATGCCTACTGTATGATCCCCCTTGGAGGCAGCCATCTTGAGCCAGAGGCATTCAACAGGGCTTCCACAATCACCGTAGTTGACTTCTATACATTCAAAGTTCTTCTTAACATAGAGCACAACTCCTCCTCCTTTTTTTCCCTGGCTGTCTTTATGTAACAGCTGATAGCCATCCATCATAGTCCTCCAGTGGTGGGAGTTGTTCCACCATGTTTCAGTTATTCCTATGATATTGTAACTTTCTGACTGAGCACAGAGCTCCAGTTCGTTGTGTTTGTTCCCCAGGATGTGTGCATTGGTATACACATACTTGAGATGGGGGTCACCAGTGTCCAAGGTGCCTCATTGTCTGTGGTGTCCACCATAGGAACAGGGTTCTAAAACCACCTATCTCACCTCCATCTCATCCCCTCTAGTACTGCACAGCCTTTTAACTGCTTCCTGTTGCTCAACCACCTGATGCAACAGATCATCAACCTGTGCTCATCTTTGGGTCCTTTTTTCCAGAAGAAAGGTCTAGGCTCTTTTTGCATCTACCATCCCTACTGAAGTCTCCTTCCTTACTAGTTCCACATGGGTGGACACATCAGACATCTCGGAAGCTTTCTCTGTAGAATTGCTGAGTTTAACACGGTCTGGTTTTCCCTTGTTCAGTGAGTCAACAATATGCTTGGAACTGGTCATTTCCGAGGGCGATGTTGACATTTGTGTTACATTAACAAGTAAAATGTCATCCGGCGTTCATGGAAGAAAAAGATTTTTCCCTACAAAAAGAATAGGGTCAGAACACAGGCCAGGGAGGCTATATACCTTAAAATAATCTGCATTTAGTCTGACAGCAGGATGACAATGTACAGGGTTAGATCAAATTCACCTATGCTGTTGCAGCTTTGACTTTCACTTAATAGTAATTTCAGAACTTAACACTTGATCTTACTAGGCAGCATGGTGGAAACGATAGGCTTCCAGCAAGGGAAGTTGTTTTGTTCAGTATTGCGATTGTGAATGGAAACCCATCTCCCTTGTTGGACTTATATCATATTAAAATAATATTGGTCTTGTTACGCAGCGTGAGGTTGATTGACCTTTAGGGTAGGGGAAGTGTCAGGCTAACAAGTTAAATGCCATTGAAAACAACTGGCTGTCATAATTTCAGACTGACCTGGTTTATATATCTGTGATTTAAGGAAGAAATTTGGAGATGTGGGATAAGATCCAGGGTTAAACAACTGTAAGAAAGAGACTAAAATACTTAACTTTAGTTGATTAAAGATATTCTGATCCTGTTTTTCTCTGGTGTCTTGACCTTACTGAAGTTCACTTAGTATGTAATGGAAAAAACAACCAGTTTGATACCAAAATACAGGAAATGCCTTCAATCATGACTGATTACAGTAGCAGCTTTTCTTCTGGGTTTTTTGGTTTGGTTTTTTTTTGTTGTTTTTGTGTTGGTTTTTTTTTTTCAGAATACTCATTCTGTATGCCTGAAACAATGTAGAATAATAATGCTTTGGAGCCCTTTATTTGGCGTGTCAAAGTAGAGCAATTAGATGTCTGGCTTTTTGATGGATACGCATGTAGGGAGTTTTTGCACGGGACAGTGCCTTATAACCTAAGTGAGAAAAATTAAGAATTATTAGAGGGCATAACTCAGAAGCCTAGCAAACTCTGTGTGTGTGTGTGTGGCAATTCAACCATGAGTAAGCAGACAAATAAATACAGACAAATAAAGTTTGGCTTTGTTTGACTTTCTCCTCCAAAATGGAACTTTTACAACTGATTCGAATGAAATCTCTAGCTGGAATACAGGAAGCTGGGAAGCAGCTTATACCAAATAGACACAAAGGCTCAGATTCATCTCACCTAACTTTAGGAATGCAACTGAAGCTTCCACATCAGGATCCTGCTTCTCCTGGAGTATATTTACAGTCCGTGGAGAAGGATAGGCTGCTTTAGGGAACTGTGCAGCCCACATGTTCTGTGAATCATCGGTTTGAATGTATCTGTGGAGACAGCCATGGGGGAGCTGGAGCAAACCATCATACCTCAATTAAACCATAATGTCTGTTGGGATAAATCTGATCAGAATCCTGGAGAATACAGGAAAGAAAATTAAAACCAGAACAAAATGTTTCAGAGCTCTAATTACTTTGATGTGTAAGGTAATTTTTAAAAATTAATAGAATTGTGGTGGATTACATTATATATTTTTATTCTGTCTTTCCTGTTATCTGTACAAGGCTGGAATAGATCCTTGGTGGTGGTTATTAAGAGTTACAACGCTTCATTGCTGAGATAGGTGAATGAGAACTGCTACAGAAATGCAAGGTGCTACCTGGGCAGGCATGCATTTTTTGGCTCTATGTTTTTCTATTCTGCATAAGAAAGCTTAACTCAAAAGTTGGAAAGAGAAGAATTTCAGTCTTTTTGGTTAGGCAAAGAAACTATATGCCTGAAACACAAGCATTCTTTTCTCCATGTTTGCATAATTTCTATTCCATTGTTGTTCAAATGGTAGTGATTTTGTCATCCTGCCTACTAAGGTCACTGAGGGAAAAAAAACCAAACCAGCACTGCTTTTGGTTTCCAAAGGAAAAGTTTTGAACAGATCCAATCTTAGTTAGTGTGTCTGCTGATAAATTTGCTTTCTAAGGTTCTGCTAACATTTTTTTAGAATTGAGTTTTCGAAACTTGATCTGACAGGCTTTTCTAGCTTCACGCCATCCTTTCACTGTCTTTCATCAAGTGGTTTTATCAAATAATAGTTAAGTATTGTTTTCTTTGAAAGGATTATAGACATACATAGTAGGCACTTTTAGTTTGCGCTCCACCTAACCTATTGTTATAATACACAATCTTATTTTTATGTTATTTGAGATACAAAAATAAGAGCACGAAGCATTGAACCTCACACAGTAGAATACTACAGTTTGAGTCAGTCCTTGGCTGAGCCTGTGGACCTCTGTTGTCTCCAGTGGGATCACCGAGGTGTCAGTGAGGACAAGGTTTATCACATTACACATTTAGCAAAGACTTAACACATGGGCTTTGCAGCAGAGGCTGAAACAGTAAATATCATTAGTCGTAGTACAGATTTCACTGGTCATTCTCAGTTAAGAATTTTTCAGCTGAAGTTTTCAAGAAAAAAGTTAGAAAATGGTCATTGTAACCAATGTAGAGACAGTGAAAAGAAGGAAGAAAATCCCTGAGAGAACTGCTGGTAACTTTAATGTCAGGACACTCAGCAGAGTGGTGGGAGAACAGGACCCACAGGCAACTCTGCCCCTCTGCAGAGCCAGTCCCTGACTAGAGCACCAGACGGGGGGGCTCTTTAGATGCTACTTTGACGAAAAGCTTTGAGTAATTTGTCTTTTCACCCAGAGTGAAACACAAGTCATTCGTAAAATCTCAAGAAGCCTTACCTTACAAAATGAGAAAATCATTTGCTATCTAGTTTAGGTGCAAGTTTCTGAGGCAGATTGTTTGTCCTATCCAACAGGCCTAATATGAATTCCATTCATGACAGTTCTTATTTGGTACAAGAATTCCAGGCCTGTGGGCCATGGGAAGGGAAAGTTGCGACTGGGATTCTACAAAAGACTTGTCTAAATCAGGACTTTGGCAGTAGGCTAAGTCAAGAGGCAGCATTGTAGAGCTACATCCCATTCCTGTCTCAGGGCCATGCAAAAATAATTGCATTCCCAGGTAGCAGTCATGAAGGATGAGGTTTATAAAGCAACATGA
This sequence comes from Pseudotriccus pelzelni, assembly GCA_035584735.1. Taxonomy (NCBI): domain Eukaryota; kingdom Metazoa; phylum Chordata; class Aves; order Passeriformes; family Tyrannidae; genus Pseudotriccus; species Pseudotriccus pelzelni. The sequence goes on from JAWMRA010000113.1 coordinate 27,084,254, forward strand.
TGTGAATGAATAAGGCAACCATCTCTTGAAAAAGAAATAGGGACCGCTCCCTTCTGTGCTTAGCCAATTTTAGAGAATGTTTTGCATAATGCATGTTTGAACTTGTACATATTTCACTTACGTTCACAAATAAAAATGTGCAAATAATAAAAAAGGAAAAGCCATACAAAGGAAAGCTGTTAAGTACAATATATTTATTTGTCTGCACATTATTTAAAGGAAACTCAGCATAATAAGATAAGCAGATCAGGCACAGCAATGGCCAAAGCTGCTACCGACAATTGTAATAAAGTTGTGGTCAAAGCCATTAAAACGCCATATAAAAAAGTTATTTTATAGAAAATGTTTTTCTGCTACTAGAAAAGTCATTGGTTTCCTTAAGCTGCTGGAAACTAATATTAAACCTTTGTTCAATATGTCATTAAGACATCAGTGAGCCGTTAGAGCCATGTAATACATACGGCCTTCTTTTCCATTTTGGGACCTTTCTGACCTAAAAGATTTCTCAGTGTTAGACACCGCTGAAGCATGTGATGTTATACATGGTGCAAGCCATAGTTTTGCCTTGTAACAAAGAGGGCTTACAGAGACACAGACAGCAATCATGTGTTTATCTCCCTCTGATGTCTTTGGTGGGTAGATAGCAAACTGCCTTTTGCTACATCCCTCTTCCCATCTCTGCCAGCCCCTTAGTCCACAAGTTATTTGTGCAGTACACAAGTGGCAGGTGATGGATGTTGTGTTATATAAGTACAGTAAACGTAGGTGTTTTTAAAAGTAAACGTGCCTGACAAGAGAGTGTCACTATGGTCACATTAAAAGTCAACATTTCCCATGTATGTTTAGCCTGCTATCTGAACTTTCCCTGTTTACTTCGATGAAAATTAATTATAGGATCTCTGGCTTTATTTGAAACCCAGCCTGTGATCTTAATTCATTCATCTGCAGTTAGCCATTATACACACTGATATGCATCAGTATAAGGTGGATTCACTTTATTCCAAACTTGGCACTGCTGAAAAGTAGCAGTTTTCAAATCTGAACAGCAGATTTTTGTGTGTATTGCTGGGTGTGGCTTTGCTACAGTGGTTTTGTTAGATACTGCCTTTATTCTTTGATAATATCAAGTAATGTAACAGTGACAAAAATGTATATCATAAATCCAGTAGTTACTTAATGGGCCAACATAAAAACAAAGCAGAAAAATTCCAAAACTTTCAGATAATCACAGGCAAAACTGAGATATCTTACAATAACAAAAGCAGCAGAACCATTTTTTTCTCACTGTTATCTCACTCAGGTATCTCCCTACTGCCTCCCTGTCAAGAAAAACTGCTCTACTGTCATGAATCCACTCATAAGCATGAACAGTCCCATTTCTTACTCCACAGATAAGGGAGGTCACTGGTAGAACCTGATATCCAACAATGCTGTGATTATTGCATGTTTATGGTCAGTAACATCAGAAAGTATGAGCTCCTTCCTTCCAAAGGGCTTTTCAAAAGGAAAAGAAAATTATTATTATTATTAGTTTGCTTAGTGGATACGGTTTGAATTTTCCCATTTATCTCTGATCTGTTGCGGGGGGGGGGAGGGGGAAGAGTCTTCTTGATGGGTTGTGACTAAAATAAGAACAACAAAAGAATCCTCTGGTGAAGTGTGGTCCTAATATATCATTCTGTTTATGTATGGAAACTGAGTCTGAGTTGGTGAGAGCTAATCAGTAAAGGAGCTAACATCAGAACAGTAAAACTGTTGACTTTTCTTTTTGTTTTCTGATTAGTTCCATGTAGAACTTTGGTTTTCAATATTTTGAGGACATGAATGTGAAGAAACGAGACAAAGATTTTGGTGAATTTATTAGTCTTCCAGAAAATACCATTTCAGATAGTGGGGTACATACAAATGATCCATGAACTGTGATATTTACTGCCTGTGACTGTAATTTATGTTGAAAATGCCGCATTAACTAAAATTACGGTGAAGAGTAAATTTGTGCTAGGTACATGAGAAACCTGATGTTGCAGATGAGCATCTGTCTCAAAAGCAATTTGGATACCACTGAGTAAGTGAGAAAGTAATTCCAGGAATGTAGAAGCCTTACTTTAATTAAATAGACAAAAAATTCTTCTTGTTGAAATGGCTAATTGACTGAATGCGGATATTGCCTTCAGTTATGTATTTCAGTAACTCTAGTAACTACAGAATGATTCTGATGGTTTTCCAGTTTGTTGGAGGAAGTTTCCCTTTTATCTTCCGTGGTTTCTTCTGTGAACAGCTTGTCTATTTAAAGCCTGCAGTGCCGAGAGGATATGACTTTCCCATGCAGGGGAACAATGGCAATGATTTCATATACAGCATGGAAAGGGTTTATTGCAGTTGAAAGTCACCAAAAAAAAGGTTGTTCAGTAGTTATATACTTTAGACTTGTGTTGCTTTCAGATCTTTCCCCATTGATGTTTCTGTAGATGTTTGGTAAGGTACAATCTTTCATTTAACTTTCACCCCCTAAATAAATATTCTTGCTTCCAGTGTTGTTATGTTAGATAATAATTATTATGCTTCATTCTGTGAAATGTATATGCTTTCTAGTTTTGTTGCCCATTTAATAGTTAGAATAGAAGCAGATACATTGTAAAGTGGTTGTTTACCAGCTTGTGATCAAGTTTCTCAGCTACTTGATCTTGTTCTTCAAATATGTATTTGTTTAGGCACTGATGTTTACCATGCTCAAAGGCTACTGTTATAAGTGTTTGGCAGACTTTCTGATTTTGCTGGTCAAAACCCATCTTGACTGTTTAATTGCCTTACTTTCAACATGAAAATTTTGTGTTATGTAAATGACACGTGTGGTACATAGTGCCAAGGACACAAGGTGCTTATCTCAGTGGCTACTGTTGGGATTCAGACTTTCAGAACCCAGTCCTGTGAAATACTCATCCACTGAACCTTTGCAGGCAGCCAGGGCAGTCAGTGCCTTATGGCACTCGTGTGTGGAGCAAGGAATGAGCATTACGGAAGTTTTCTCACGTGGCACCTGTAGTCAGCCTGCTCCTCTGTTCCAACTTGCACAAACCTAACTGTGATAATCCTGATTCTTTGTTGAGATCCTGCCAATCGTTCCAGCTTCTGAGGTGATTGTGATGCTGGCAGGTATCCAGAAATAGAAACCAAGGCTTAAATTTCTGTTTAAAGATTTATGAGAATGAGGGAAAAAAAAATTAAAAAAAAGAAAAAGAGAGAGGGAAAAAACTCCAACCCACGACATTTCACACAATGACTGCTCAACTGAACTGACTCTACGAAGTATCTTGGCAAAAAAAAAAAGGAGAGAAACAGCTTAACGTATCATTGCTGTATTCAAGCAATCTGGGCATTTTCCTGGCTTAACTGGTTAGGTTGTTTGCAGCTGCACACAAGTAATTACTCAGGTTGTAGGAACTCATTTGGTCAGACAGAGATAACTTTCTTAGTTCCAACAAAGAGAATGCGAAATGAGGAAAAAGAAGAATTTAATAGACCTTTGTCACTGGGCTATCTGACACTGTATTATTTGGTATGCTCTGATTCAGGGGTAGACAACCAGCACTAAAAACAGGAAACAAATAAAAGACAGAATGGATCAGAATGGAACGTTCTGTTCAGACAATTACTTTACATTCCAGAGATTGATGGCTGTGTACTTTTTGAGAAGTAGGAGAGCTGGCTGTTTCTTAGAACAGTTCTGGGGAAAGATGGGTCTTAAACTAAAAGTTCAAGTTTTGGGGGTTTTTTGGTGAAACTGCTGCTCTGGAAAGACAAGCTTCCCTGACAACTCTTTTTCTGTAACTTCATTTGTTACCTCATCTCTATCTGTTTTCGTTGGGGTTTTTTTCCCTGTGAGGTGTACAAAGCACATTGTCTATTTCTACTCTCATGTATTTATTTCGTTAAGTAAGATTTCTTTTTCTCAAGTTGCATAATTAGGGGGATTTGGTGGAGTTTCTTGGTTTTGGAAGGTTTTTTTCTGTTTTTTTTCTTTTTAATCTGGCAACTCTAAATTGACAGAATGATTTTCAGTGCAAGCACTTTTATGGACTATGATAATCTTGTGGGCGAGCTATGAATTTGGCACTTTGGCAGACTCCCAGATTACCTTTTAACCTCCCATATACGTGTTGATGGGAGTCATACTGCTGTTGTTTTAGGCTCTTCCAAATTTCTTTTGAAACTATGGTGCACTTCGTGATAACAGAAATCTAATGGTATTAAATTTCATTATTGCGTGAGTAATTAAGCTGATGTCCTCAGTGCCTTCAGTAGAGTTTTGAAGAGGCTTATAGGCTTCACTGCACTGTTTTGGCTTGAGGAAGGGGTCTGAGGTGTTTTTCTTCTGTCAAGTAAGATTACAGTTTTGTAAATGGTAAAAAAGTTAAATTGAGTTGTGCTTTTACAGACGGACTTAAAATTTCATTGTCAGTCTTTACAGGTAGTCAGAATTTAATAATTAGACTCTTCCTGGTTTTCTCTTGGCTTAGTTTGTTTATTCTTGTTTGCCAAGTTAAATTTTTATTGCTAATTTCTGTGTCTTATACAAATCCTTAAGGAAATAAAGACAATGAATGGTAAGTATCTTGTCCTCATCTGTTATGTGGTGGCTTACTGTTAGTGCTTTAATTACTGCTGAGATTTCTCTGAGCTTAGGAGTTCCTTGGGTTACCAACTGTATCTTCAGTCAACTCCATGGCTAGCATATGGGTAACGTTAAATGAAACTTTAACAATCTCAAGTCCTAACAGCTCCAGTGTGTCACCTGCCTGCACTGGGAAGTCCTGTGATCAGAGCTGAGATAACATTTAAGAGCCTTCTGATAAACACATAGTACTACAAATAAGGGTGGATCCATTTTTCTGAGCAACCTCTCAAATTTCGTCAGTTCCTATCAAAGGCATTATGACCTTCTTTCTAACAATCTGATGTGATGGTGGCTGAAAGTGGTTCCAAGGCTCCATCAAATATGATAATACTTTTCTTTATCTGAACATCCTGACTTTTTGAAATACAGCTTTATATTCTTCCTTAGTTTAGAAACATCCAAGATAACTCTGCATTTGGAAGGTTAAAAGCTGCAGATATAAGCTTATTTCCTTCTTCAATCTGCAAGAGCCTTATCCTCTTGTACTTGATCACATTCTGTTTGATGATGCTACAGTCCTATCTTAATCCAGATCTTTTGATTATAACACTTGTAATTTACTGAAAGAGCAGTTTGGGGAATGATTTTTGGAACAGGGAGCTTTATTTTGTTTATTTGACTTCTTTGGGGGGCATGGAGCTGTTCATATCTGTTTGTTCTGGCATTATGTTGGACAATTCTTGCAAATCACTTTCCAGAGGTAGGAAGAAGTGATTATTTGAGGGGTTAAATAGTTATATGCTGAGGATTATGTTGTAGTCAGCTGGATCTTGGATTGTTTAGGAACTCCTGAAATGGATGACCTTAAGGAATGATAAAATACGTAGCCTGCTCCAAGAGGCCTTACATGGGGGACCAGCTGAGGACCTACAAGGGCAGGGTAACTGATCTGGAGTTAGAAAAGTGTGATGTAGGGCATACTGGTTGCAACAAACATTTCTACAGCCAGTATATACTTCAGCTACATAAACCATTCTGATAAAGCTAGTTTATGTGGGAGGCTGTGGCTTTACTGTTACTGAGGTAAATTGTTGTGCCATGTCAGACTTCTTTTACACACACAAACCCCTTTGTAACATGTACGCAGCACAACCTGTCTACACACACACACAGTAAGTCATCCAGTGCTCCCAAGTGTCTGATTTACTGCACAACTATGCAATGACTGTACACACCTTGAGTAGCAAGTCCACTGTGTCCCAGAAGTATCTGAGTTGCCTGATGGCCTGTGTACCTGCTTAAGAAATATGAGGGTCAGCACATTCAAAAACATTTAACAAGTGTCAAAAGAAAAAAGGGGGAAAAAAAAGAAAGAAAGAAAAAAAGAAAATTCACATACTGAAATTAGAGTGAAAGGGAGAAAAGAACACTTCTGGGGAAATCTCAACATACTGTAGCCTCGGACGTGTTTACAAAGTTCTTAACATAATGCAGCCTTGGAAGGGCTGTTTAATCATTTCATGTAGGTGAATGCTTCCACCACATTATGGTGCCTGTGGTTCTAAAGTCTGGAGTCTGATAAGAGATATTTCTCTGAAAGAAATCTTCAGAGTAAGGTGAAGACTTCTCATCCCTCGTTCAGGTCAAATTTTTTGGCGTAAAGGATTTTTGCTAAAAAAACCTCCTTATATCTTTTCATAGGCTTTTGGGGTCAAATGTGTTTACAGAGTCTGGCATGGGGTTTTATTCCTCTTATCTGATTTAGAACTTGCCTACACACACACACTCTTTTTTCCATCAATTCCATCTATGGAAATTGCTGTAATTATTCTAGAAAAACAATTCTGATCTGAAAGCGCCTATAAAGTCTCCTAAAGACATGTGTTCTGCTTTTGATTCTCACCTCTTTATTCATTCATACATACAATGCCTTCATTTATTACTATGTATTTTTAATACACAGCAGAGATACCTAAAAGCAAAGACAGAAATATAAAAATAAAGTGGTCCATGCAATATAAGTGGGATTTTTTGCATTTGCTTTATGTTTGCTTTATTATTTCTACATGATGAATAATTTTTAATTGTGGGGGTTTTTTTCATGGAAGTGAGAGTTCTTTTATGCACTGACTTCCCAGATGCTTTTGTAGTTTAATTTAAGGCAAATGTCAGGTAAGTTAGATGGTGCTTATCATCCATTATGTTGGAACATTAAATAACCATCAATGGTATATTTGGAAAATGTGCAGAGGGCAAGACAGGAAAGGTGGATATCCTTTTCTCAACCTTTTTTTGACCTTACCCAATTTAATAACTGAAGAATTGTCTGGTTTTGACAAAAGACATTTTTACACCAAGTGATCAGAAACAGCTGCTGTGTTGTTTAACAATGAATGCAAAATATTCCTGTGAGATTATTTTTGAACAGGTTTAAACTGCAGAAAGTAATGCTCCCAAAGATGAGAATGTTGTTTTTCATCCTCTCATTGCAATCTGAACTTTGAATTGCTAGTATGCATTAAGAATCCAATTAAAATAATCCAAGTTTGAAAGTACCTATTAATTCAACCCACATGATAGAGTACGGATAAATTGTTGATCCATGCTTTGTACAAAAAATAGAGAATGGCTTCACTAGACATTGTTGACCTATTTCACACTGATAGAATGTTAGATTTGTAGAAAACAAGAAACTGAGGGATTTTCCAAACATTTCTGATGCTGTGTTGGATACACCCTGCTTTCGTGCAGCTAAAGAGAGTAAAGGCCTGGTCTTGCAAAATGCTTATAATTGCCCACTTCTTTATTTTAGTGCCTTAAATAGGTCTATTTATTGACTGCTAGCAACTTTTCTGCAGATATGTGAAGGACAATTTCTCGGTGGTGTTTGTGAAACCATTTATTTATCATATTCTGTAGTTTATTATGAAATTCAAAAGCACATGATCAAAATTGGAGAGTTGATTTAATTTGAGGCCTTTATATTTCAGGGACCTGAAACTGGACAATATTCTTCTGGATGCAGAAGGCCACTGTAAACTGGCTGACTTTGGGATGTGCAAAGAAGGGATTCTGAATGGAGTGACCACCACAACCTTTTGTGGCACGCCTGACTATATAGCTCCGGAGGTATTTTTTTGCACTGCACTAAGAGTACAGATATTGTCATTCATCAGACTGTTACATGTGTAATTTTAGACACTCTTTACATGTAGGTGAAAACAATAGAAGATGCAGACTAGACTCTGCTGCAGTTTCACCTAGGTAATCTTGCAGAAATTGGTTACTCTACTGCTAACAAGAATGCCATGATGATGGGAGTGACAAAGCATAGGTTTTTCAATTACTTGTTTTACTGAAATTAAAAGTATTTTTCTCCATTTGCTCATTTCTGACTCAGCATCATTGTGATGATTTTTAACAGCCTTTAAGGTGCTGAGAAGAAGCAACTGAGTATTGCTACTTCAGCAGTCTTTAGTAGTTACAAAAATGTTTTTATTTTTTAATGAGACTTAGAAGGGCATGTTCATAGAGAAGAGAGCATATGTTTGGTGTCATTTTGCCTAAAGTCTTTGTGGGAATATAATTTTTGTTCTTTCTTTAAAATATCCGTGACTAAAATATACTATGTATGAAGTACTTCTCATTATATGGAGAAACATAAAGTATCCACTTGCATAGAAAGATAGAAACTTTGGATGCTGCATATCAGTTGGCCCCATTTCAAGGCATCCGTTGCATAAAAGAAATAGCTGAAAATAGCTCAAATTTTACATATCCTAGATTTTAATATTATGCATTTCAAAATGCCTAAAATGAGTCAATATTGAGCAGTTAGTCTGCTAGGCAGACTTTGCTCAGTGTAGTTAGTAAACTGTGCATCTTTCCATTGAAAACTTAGTGTGCTGATTTCATGTAAAAGTGTCATTGGTTTGTCTTTCATCAACCATAAATTTGCGGTGAGGAAAAATGCGATTTATTATTTGTTAGAGACAATAAATCATAAACCCATAGTGTTAGTGTTCCCAGTTGTCAGACCTTGGTAGCACAACTGATAAGGTGTGAATCATCTTGAAACTATCATAATATAAATGTGTGTCTTACGGAGTTTGGAAAGTAATACAGCACTAAAAGGAAATAAATACCAGCATGATGGTTTTGGTTTTGTATGAATTCTTTTCTGATTCAGTATACTAACTGAGTCTTTGGCAAATTCTTTGAAAATTATTACTGAAAATAAAGCAGTAATAAGAGCCCAGGAATGTTTACATGAAATCCTGGTTTCACTGTCTGGAGTCAGTACTCAGGCTTCTGATTTTTCATGTTAATTGCAGAAGTTTATGTCCTTCTTCTGTTTCTCTTGCATCATGGTGATATGTTTCAATTTCCTGTTCTTTAGCAATATTTGAGTTCCAAAGAGTGCCCAGAACACTGGAAAAGTATACTTTTGAAGAGTACCATTTTCTGTGTTTAATGGCTATGAAATTTAATTTCCATTCAATGAAGAATATAGTTGGGATCCAGGCCTCTGTATCCAAAGTTAAACTCATTTCTGGTTTTATGTTAAGACTGAATTTGGTTTTCTGCTAGTCTTGATTCCCAAATACAGCACTAAGCTCACACGGTTCACCACAGGGCTTCTGACTGTAACATTAAGTGTTGTGTAAGGAGGTGGTGGATTTGTTGCTCATTCCAACTCATTTTAAGGCAGTCAGCTTTACCTTAAACAGGCACTCACTCTGCTTTCCCCAGTCCCCTGTCATGCTGAACCATTGCAGCCAAACAGCAATGTTCTTTTGAGTGAAAAGGAGCCAAGAACTAAACTTGTTCCTTGTACAACACTAGTCTTATAGTAGTACAAGTAATATAATAAAATTCCATCATCCTCCCTACTAAAGGTATTTGCTACAAGGTTGAACTTGTGCCACGTGAAAAGTTGTAGCAAGTTTTTCTGAGACCAAGTGCAATTAAAGCGAGTCCTGCAGCCATGTATTGTACAGAGTTTTAATGCTGTAAAAAGAACTTGAACAAAAATGCTTTTGTCTTCCTTCAGCCCTACCTAAAGAACAAGAATAAATCCCTCAGATGATCTCTGTGCAGCATTACAAGCTGGCTCAGTTTGTTTTGTTCAAGATAGAGACGAGGAAATGTTTCACATTTTCCACCAATCTGTTTTGTATATGTGATCTTTTTCCCCTTATAGCGTGACCTGCTTTAAACAGTTTGGAAGGATATGCAGCTCTTTTGCTCACGAGCATAGTCTTTTACTCAGGGGACTGATAAACTCAGTCAGTGCTTCTGAGAACAGCATTGCTTTGACACTTAGCTGTGTTAGGGCAAATTGCATGGGTAAGAGACCCTGCCTGCTGTTACTGAAATCAGTGTGGGATTTAGTCCTTCTTAGGCGCTGGGGGAAAGAAGGGATTTATCATATTGAAACAGCAAATGTGCAGCCAAGAGTGTTGTCTAACTTGTCTATTCAATCCAATCCTAGATCCTCCAGGAGTTAGAATACGGTCCGTCAGTGGACTGGTGGGCTCTGGGTGTTCTCATGTACGAAATGATGGCTGGTCAACCCCCCTTTGAAGCTGACAATGAAGATGATCTCTTTGAATCCATCCTTCACGATGATGTATTGTATCCAGTCTGGCTCAGTAAAGAAGCCGTCAGCATTTTAAAAGCAGTGAGTCTTCCATTACTTGCTTTCCTCCTCCTCTTCGTGGATTTTTTGGGTGTTGGTTTGTTGGTTTTTTCCCTTGATTAAAATTGAATTTGCCGAAAGTTGTTGAGAGCAGTCACCGCTGGGAGTTCAAGCACAGTTCAGAGTGCCACTGTTAGGATAATGGGGCCTGGGATAAATTACACCGCTTGTGGGAAAGGAACAGAATGTTTGTATTCCACGCAGTTGTACACTGTATAAATCTGTGTACTGCAGATTCATGTTTCAGGGAAAACCCAACCAGCTAGAACTGTGCTATCACTTTGACACTTTATGTGCTGCATGTTCAGTAGACGGGGGGGGGGGGGGGGGGGGGTAGGGAAAAGCAACCTATCTAAAGAAACAATGTTTTTTATTTAACCCACTTGCAAAATTTCCTGTCCCTCTGCCTTTCTTCCCGTGTCATCAAGATGGGTTGAAACGAAAGTCCTTTATTTACAGCTGCATGTCCTATTTTATAGTTCATGTAACACTTTGATAAGCAGTCTTGCTTTAGTGTACTTGTTTCTGCTCTGGTTGGTGTTTTTCAGCATGAGTAGTGACTCGACAGAAATGTGTGTCACCAAATGCCCCAATTTTTTTAATCAAAGCATGTCACTGGGCAACTTCTGGTTTTAGACTGTCTTTCTTAAGTCAGGTTTACTTCATTACCATAATAATTAAATAAATCCTTTCTTCTGTGCTAGTATCATCCTAAAATTAAAAACAAAATAATAGAGAAGCAGTATGCCAATCCCCATAGTTTGAAAACCTGAGGAGGATTTCTGGCTTAAAAAATAACTTGGTTTTTATTCCATTTTTCCACCTTCTTTAATACTGGAAAATTTCTACCTTTCCACATATTTTTCTTTCAGCATTTGGAATAAGGGAAACTTTCAATTAAGAGGGCAGCTGGTAGTGTAAAGTCCTGCAGAGCTCTTCATACAGGGTTACATTTTGAAATTGTATATAAAACTTGAACAAATTCTGATTTTAATGCCAGTGTGCAGGTAACACATTCTGCAGAAATGCTTATTGTGATCTTTTAATGAAAATAGCTCTAGGCTTCTTCTTGCTGAGTGAGAGAGATGCTCTAGCAGATGATTCAAAGCAGAAGTCAAAGTTAACTTCTCTGAATTGTTTGCTGGGGTATCTCTTTTGCTGCATTCACTGAAGTGAAAAAATGGAGGATTTATTAATACTTCTCCCCCAAATAGCTCTCTGATTACTCTTTATTAGCTGACATGATGCTTCCATGCATCCATTTTTGTTTCCAGACCCTTTGACTGTTTTACTTGAGCTTTAAAATGTATGGACTTGAGCTGCAGGATTCAGCCTGATATCCAGGGTACAGAGGTTATTTTGGTATATTGTAGAGAAAGGGTCGTTGTCAGTTTTCACATCTAATTTAATTTTAGTCCAGGAGGTTTTATGTAGTGTTTTTGTTTCACTGTCTGTGAACAGATTGTGTTTCCACAGTCTGTAAGATCTGTTCCTTTGCCGTCCATAGGCCTCTTGAGTGAATCTACCTTAACTGACCTTTCTGTTATTCTGAGTGATGGAAGCATTTGTTGGAGGAGAAAATTTAACGGGTAACTCTCTGGGTTAAGTGTGCAGTAGGAGAGCCATTGTAGCTATTGGGAGAAGGTATTTGTTGTACAAAGGAAAGAGAGAAATAGATTCAACAATCAGAGCCCTACTGTGTTATCTCATTGGGAGTGCAAACAGTGAGATGTCCAACTGTTATTGTTATACAGCTCCTTCATTAACGAAACACCAGTGCAGACATAGAATTGGACTGTAGGTGTAAACTGTGTATTATTCTGAATATAAGAGCAAGGGTGTTAATCCCTCTAATTTCTTTTGAAGCTGACTTTGCTATAAATTTTTATGACACTGATTTCCTGGGCCTACATTTTGATAGTAGGCATGATGGTTTGTATCTTGCTCTAGTCATAACATTTTTTTATTTTACATCTTTCTGTCTGAAGTTAATCCTTAATGCCATTATAATCCTTAAAAAGAGATTGGATCCATTAAATAGATTTGCACTGTAATAATAGATTATTCCTCATTGGGGAAGATGTCTTCATGGGCATAAATTGATATAATTTAATGGAGCTGTGGCAGTTTACACCATAAAAGGAACAGATTTCCTTACATTTAGCAACCTGCTGTCTATGCATCTACAGTTTGAAACTTGTGTTCTTCACCTTATCCTTGTCCAGATTTTGCTAAATGAAGAACAGGAAAAACAGAGGAAAGAAAGAGGCGTCTGTGTATTTTATTGCTGAATGGTAGCAAGGGATTAACTTTGGAACACTCCGTTTCCTCACATTGTGCTTTGAGACGTGGGTTTTATTCTTTAGAAACTGCGTATTTTTACACTCCTTCAAACAGCATGTAAGGAAACTTTAATAAGAAGACGTTCTCTTCTATTAAGTAACAATGTTTTCTTACTTTCTGAAGAAACAGTTTTCCTGTTATTTCCAACAAAACACTTGAGGGTGATTTTACAGATCAGCATTAAAAGGCAGCACATTGCTTATCCCATGAAAATCCACACATCTTATTAGTCCTGTTTCTGTGGATTGACAGGAATTGCTATTTAAATTCTTTCCTGTGTGGTGAGGAAAACAATTCTTCATTGAAATTGTCTCTGTGCTTCTTCATAAGCAATAGAGAGAGGCTGTCTCTATAGTGTGTGTTCCCTTTGTACCTGGATGACAGAGGTCTCTGGGGTACTGAAGCAGAACTCTGTTTTTAAGAAGTGTGATTTATTTCAAGAAGCAAAATTTTGAGAGTCAAATGATCCTTGATTCAGGCCCCAAGTTGCATGGCTATCTCAGCAACCTTTTGTCTTGTTACCATTTAAGTCAGTAGGACCTCTGATTCTAAAAGGCTTCTCTTTTCATAAAAGGAGGTTCCTGCCTTAGTATGGGAAAAGAAAAAGGCAACACTTATGGCTATGGCTGTCAACTCCACTTGCAACTTCGACATAGTACAGTTAACAGCTGTATGTGTCCTGACAGTTGCATCATTATTGATACTGCTGATAAACAGCTTGTGCTTCAGAAATAGAAAAGGATTAAATTCATGAAATTAAATGTCTACTGTAGAAGTTTGAGATTATTTCATCACATATGCATATGATAATTGGTTTTGTGTTCATTCATTCTTAAGATTTTTTCTCCCTCATCATCCATTTTTAAGTTTCATGCAGTTTGTGAAGTACATCACTGAACTGCACTATCTAGTCATATTTTCATGTCCTGGACTTCTTATAAGATGACATGGCAGATACTAGGATCATATTTTACTTTTTTGCTACGTGGATTATATAGTACAAAAGGCGTATCCTGTAGTTCCCATGCTCTGTTTCTGCAGTACGCGTGGCTGCTGGTTCCTGGCCTGCTCGCTCCAGTCCTGGAGATGAAATAAAGCAGAGGAATGTAGGAATGCATTTTGTGGTTTTTCAAGAGATCTCACCAAAGCATAGTAATCCTTTCAAAACCTTTGTTTCTCCTGCCTGTAGAAAATATGGCCTGTAGTTTAGATATGACTTGACCACTTGCAAAATAGCTTGCAAAGCAGTAGAACGTAAGACCAAAGAGAAGGATGGTCTTCAGAGCAGTGCGTATGTCAGAAACCATAGACAAAATTGCCTTGCTGATCTATGTTATATCTTTAAAATGATAGCAAGGGTATTCTTCTGTGGATGGTTGATCTAGCTATCTAAAATCGTCTTAAGGGCTTCAGTAGTTACTTATCTAATAACTGGAATACTAAAGCAAGGGCATGCCTTACAGAGATCTATTTTTTTCTAAGTTGTTTTTTTTTTTTCTACAGAAGTATAGTATAATGTGATACCTAGGTTAAAAAGGCACTGAACAATTATGTTTATGTAAGAACAGCATTCATTAGTACTGGAATTGCAAGGATTCTGTGTCCACATTAATTAGGAAATAAGTAGAACAATTGCTAATAAAAGAAGTTAACAGTGCAAAATCAGGAAAGGCATTATGAGCTGCCATCATTTGATACCAGTGTCTTCCACCGGTTGTACAGCTTTTTGCTGAAAGGAATAGTAATAGTTTAAAAGTGAGAAGTTTAGAAATTACCACACCACAGGAGACCACTTAGTTCCAGTTGCTGGCACTAATGGTGTATTAAAAATGAAAGGGATTGTGCAAGTTATGTCATGGACCTTCTCAAGGGAAGCTTTCTGCTTGTACTGATCACTCCATGTATTTCCTGAAACAAACAGGATGCTTATAATTCACATAGCTGCAGGTGCTGTTCTTACTTGTATTAGAATAAAATCCTAGAAGTGAGTAAGGAAGTTACAGCTTTTCATGTGCCTGGTTGAATGGAGTGTATGATTAAGTAACCTACATATGCAAAGAAAATAAACAACAGTAAGCATAATATGTAGCCCCTATCCCCCAAATAAAAAGACTCTGTTTTTAAGTTAACATGTACAGCAAATAAGGTAAAATAAGAGCTATCCTGACTATCTGTTTGGAGCTGTCTCTGGAGGGTTTAATTTTTTCTTTCTTTCCCTTAGTGTTTTGGACCCCAGCTGGAACTAGAAATGCTGAAAGAATCTATTCCTCTAGCATACCCAGTCAGATGAAATTAGGAGGTCTCAGCAAGCAATTGAAAGTTTCCTGCAGGAAATTTGCACTTTGGAGTCTCTGAATCTTCTGTTTTGGCTGGAACCTCTGAAATTTGGAGGGCCAGAAAAAATAACCTTCTGAAAGTGGACTGTCTCTGAAAACTCAGCTTTAGGAATTATAGTGTGTAATTGAGCTGCAAATGATTTCCAGCCATCACCACTCACATCTTAACTTTTCCCTCTTCTCCCCCCCCACTCTTGTAGTTCATGACAAAAAACCCCAATAAGCGACTTGGCTGTGTGGCATCACAAAATGGGGAAGATGCGATTAAGCAGCACCCGTTTTTCAAGGAAATTGACTGGGTTCTTCTAGAACAAAGGAAAATCAAGCCACCCTTCAAACCTCGGATTGTAAGTAACAGTTTGCATAACATTCAGAGAAAACTTGGTTTGACAGTTCTATTTGTTGGCTTTTCTGAGACATGAGATTACCTGATGCAGTATTGGGGGGGGGTTGAAATGGTAAGATAACAGTGTCACTGAAAAGGTTGTCTTGTCATTGTTTCTGTGAAGGTAAGTGTCAGGAACAGATTTAATGCACAGGAAGATGTTAATTTTCAGTCACATAAAGCATGAGAGGGTTCAAGGCCCTGTTTTAATTATTTTTCTGTGTTCTTAAAGAGACCGTGGTCAGAAGAGATTATTTCGTGGGGTATATACTGTCTGTACTTTCTGTGTGAATTCTTCTACAGTTCTGCATTGCTGATGGCCACTGGATTTTGTAGTAAAAGACAGAGGCAAGGATTTGTGATCAATAATATTATAACTGAAGACACTTGAAGAAACAGTTTCCTAGGGGAAAGAAATATACATCATGGTTAGATAAATCTATGTGGTTACATTTTCCTCGGTAATAATAAAGTATTTCTATTTTAAAGTAACAAAAAATTGTAAATAGCAGCCTCACCTGCAGAAACCATGAAAGCCAAGCAAAACTACTTTACTTATTCTAGTCTTCCTCTGGATGAAAATAAAATGAACCAAATATAAACTTTTTAGCTAAGAATGTGTGGATTTACTTTTGTGCTTTAACAGTGCAAGAGAGCAATTTTATGATAAATCCTTTGAGATTGATTTGCATTTTTTGACTTTGCACATTCTGAATTACAGTGTTTGATTTGCCTGTACATATGGTCAAGGTACTTACTTGGTTTTTATTTTAGATAGTTTACAAAGGTATTTAAAAAAAACCAGAAAGTAAAACAAACAAACAAAAAACCCTAAGACTCTTGGCTCAACACTGAATCCTAACTTAAATCTAGAGGTAAAGAAGTCCCCTCTGTTCTTGAAGAATGTCTGTCACATTTAAAGCATTTCCTTTTAGCTGAGTGAGATACATTTCCCCAAGTTCCTTGTGTAGGTGGTGAAAGTGGGGCTGTCCATCCAGACCAGGAGAGCCTGAGGTAGCTCCTCTGAGTCCACTCTTGGAGAAATCTCTCTCCCTCTCTAGCTATCCAGGAAGAGCCTAAAGGGATTGACAATTTTAAGTGAAAGTTATCCATTGTGAATATCTTTCTAGGAGTAATAGTAAGATATAGTGTTATCACATGAGGAGGCTTTTCTTAATGTATTTGTTGGAGAACGGAAACATTACAATGGCGTAGCTCCGGGCAGAGGAAGGTCTGAGCCAGCCCCCCTCCTGGAAGGGGTCCATCCAGCTGGACATGTCAGCTCCCTTACCCAGTTGCCCAGCTCTGCTCTGGAGGTGTGGCCAGGTTGCACCTAGTGCCTGAGCTGATGCACAAATCTCTGTACTGCTGCAAGAAGTGGGAACCCCAAATTAACTCCTTTAGTATCTGTCTGAAGCCTATTTAATACTGTGACTAACTGCTTTCCAGTCAAATTCCACAGTCCTCGGATAGTTGCAGATAGACATGCTTGATGTTAGCTGAGTTGCATGTGTGTAGCACTTTTCCTGTTTTCACAAGAATTTGGCCTTTCATCTCAAAGTAATTTTTGTTGCTTTGCTCAGTATTCATCAGAGTTTTGTTAATACAGTTACCAAATCAAGATGCACAGTTCCAGAATAATTTTTACCTTACGGCTGCATCTAATTTCCAGATTCCTCTCATCTAGTCTGTTTATTGACTGTTTCCCTTTTATGAACAAGATGCACAGTCCCTTTGACAATAAGTATTTTTATTAGGCCTTTATTATTTTTGTAAGTACTCCCCCTGCAGCAGTCCTTGAAAGTCAGGAGGCATTTCATATTTCAGGTATTTTTATTCATTGCTTGTATAAATGCCTTCTGCCTTCTCATTGGAGCCTCTTTCTCTTTCTGGTAATTATTTCACTGCTGTTATATTATAAAGCCATTCCTATTTCATTAATTCCTGTTGGTTTGTTCCTTTTCCCCTTTTTTGTTTTCTTTAATGGTATTTTAGTTTAACCTTTTGGTTTTAGTAGTGATTTCCAATTATTTCAGAGTAGTCCTGTGTGTGATTTTTAGGGCAGCTCCCTGTTCCTTAATAATTGTTAGGTTGATTTTATACATCTTTGTTTATACCTTTTCTCATTTTTCTTCAGGCTGCTTTTGTAATGTTCGATTTTCTTGCTACTTCTTTCTATATTGTATCTGCCAACTTTCTTTATTCTACCAAATTTGATTCCTGAAGTTGGGTAGTTCTGTCTGCATGGATATTTTTCTGAACTCTTTTTTTTACGGTGGTGAATTCAGATAACATGTACTTTATGTTGCAGTCATCTCTGCATTTTTCATGTTCTCAGTTTGCTCTCTCTAAAATATCTAGAAAATATCTCTAAAATATCCTATCAACTTTTACAGATAACTTTTCTCCACTTAAAAGGGGCATACCTTATACATTTATACCATGTTTATGATCAATAAGTTGGTTTGTACCAGTTGTATTAATTTTAGCAATTGTTTGGATTTTTTTGTTGTGTAGGAATCTTGGAGCAAGATCATACTGAAATTTTTACTTGCTCTTTTAAAACTGAATTATTTATTACTTGGAAAGTGAAGTGTGATAAATATCTAGGCAGGAGAGAAAGATCACACAAATAAAATATAATTATTAAATATTTAACTTCAGAAATAGTAAAGGAATCTAGGGCAGGAAATTTCAAATGCTATAAAGGTGATTTTTGGTATTTGTCAAGCTAGAAGAGATGCCACTCACTTTGAAAAATATGGAAAAGAGGGAAGAAGATGAACACTAATGAAATAAAATCTACATTAAAATCTAGATAGCGTTCCTCTCTAAATTCAGTTGTGGATGTAGGATTGAGATTCATTGATTCAGATTAACAAACCTAACATTCCATAGCTATGGAATAACTATGAAAAAAATTAACTAATGCCTGTCTTTGGAATGTTTTCTGGTTTTTAACATCTTTCAGTATTACTAAAGGGCTGTTGATTATTTAAAAGTGACTTGTGATATTAAAAGAAGATTAAAAAATTATATTAATCTTATGTTCAGGAGGGCCTAGTTGTGTGAAAATAGCTATGAGAAGAGAGGCCAGATTATTAGTCAGAAAATAGACATTCTTGCATGTGATATGTATTGAGTGTACGTGTGTGCTGGGAAAGAAGCATACAATGCATATATAGTCATTTGTGCATTTAAATTGAGTTTTGCATGCACATACAAAATCTTGCTCATGCAAGAATGCTTATATTTACGCAGGTAGTCTTCTATTTTCTGACCAACCATTGAGATGACTAAGGGGGGAAAATTCATGATTATATCGTGAACACTTTCAAAATAAAACACTACGTGAGATGTATTCAAATGAGCTCTGGGCAATATAAAATGCTGGCACTAAACAAGTAAAGTCATTAGGGAAAATGGTCAAACACTGAGGTCCCATCAAACAATGGAATAATCTGCCAAGGGAGGTCATGGAGGTGCTAGTGTGGAAAAAAAACGTACTTCTGTCTCACTACTCTGCTGATCCCCAAAACACACAAAGTTCCTTGATTAGCACAGCTGGGTGGCTTTCTGTTACTTTTCACCTTATATCTGCTGTATTTTTGGGGGAGCTATATTACATGGTACTGCAAGGCTTGTGCTTCTCCACAGTTCAGGTGTGTCTCTTCAGCTGTGCCAGCCCTAAGTCTGAATTTTTCAACTGGACTTGGAAGACACACTGCATGGCTGTTTATTAGCCAGACTTTTGAGGATGTGTTCTTTTTTTAAATCTCATTCATACAGTGGATGGATGTAATTATGTTCCTTATTATACCAGAAATATACCATTAATGTCCTTGTAGTTTGTCCTTGATTTGATTATTCTAATGATGCTTTGGAAGATAAAATTTCTTTCCTGTTTTCAGCCTTGAAATGAAAATTACTGAAGTCCAAAAGGTCTTTGAAAATCTGACTGTGTTTTCTGAAGGCTTGCAAGAGTGCCCTGGGCAGAGCGTTCATCCTGAGTTTAGATTGCTAAGGAGTGACTGGAGTGCCGCCCCAGGTTGTCCTAGGTAGAGACAGTGCAGGCAGATTTGGTGACTCTGAAACCTGCTGTGAAGAAGCTTTGACTGCTTCTCCTCGAGCTTAATGACTTGGGACAGAGAACACAAAGGGATGAAAATGCACTAGGGCTCAGTCCTATTATCCACATTATTTACCAGCTCTTCCTTTCATAAATCTAGAATTATGAGGCTTTTCAGTGGCAAAATTAATTTTACATAGATATATACACTGTGGTTTACCATACTGAGACTTTATTCCATGTAAAGCTATTAAAAATGTTAAGCTGCTGTAGAAGAAAAAATAATAGCTCTGCAACATGTACATTAGAAATCAAGCAAATGTTTGAACAGCAATGAAGAGGATGTTTGCTATAACTAAGTTCCAGTGACCTTGCAGTGTCTCTTGAAGATCATTTTTGCTGTTCTCAAAACCTAATTCTTGGAGTTTCACAGACTGTCTTGAAATTTTCTAAATAACTTTATTCTTCCCTGCTGCTTTCAGTGCAGACATGAATATGTAATTGCATATGCAAGACATAAGTACCATTTTAGTGCAGATGGATATCTTTTCTTCAGAGCAACTGTCGTGAGACAGAAATTCCTTTGAGGCATTTTACTCCTATGTTGAGCTGTTTTGTTGCATGTATTCTTCATGGAATTTTATTCCATTGGAGATTGAAATTTCCCTGATCAGTAGCCATAAGACCAGGCTATGGTTTGCAACATAACTTTTTGCCCAAGAACCAAAGACTCGATAGTATTCAGTGATTTTTTGCTCTCCATCTTTCTTTATTTCCGTGGCTATGTTCCTGGCTTGATTGAATTGGTTATTTCCATTTTCAAAGTGCTTTTGCCATATTACAAATTAAAAGAAGGGTGTAGTAGATTAATTTCTTACCAGAATTATTAATATGGTAGTGAGTGTGGTAGATCTTGCTTAATGGCATGATGGGATGATTCTGTCCATCCATACCAAATAATAAAATACGCATTAAAAACAGTCATTGAAACAGATTGCTGCTT
The DNA here is from genome assembly GCA_035584735.1 of Pseudotriccus pelzelni. Taxonomy (NCBI): domain Eukaryota; kingdom Metazoa; phylum Chordata; class Aves; order Passeriformes; family Tyrannidae; genus Pseudotriccus; species Pseudotriccus pelzelni. Next base: position 27,104,706 of record JAWMRA010000113.1, read on the forward strand.
CAGCTTTAATATGTATTGATGAAATTTATATTGTTATAGATTCCCTGCAAGAAATTCTTTGTGCCATTTCTGAGAGCACAGCTGGCTTTCCAGGCTGAACCTGTGGCCTGCTGATGTATCACAAACATCAGCCAGTGAAGTTCAGAGACATGTGCACAAGTGGCAAAAATATGTACAGCATCACAGTCGCTCTTGGCAAGAGGGATGGAGGAAGATCACTGCCCAAAATGTGTTACTCCTTTGGCTGAAGTCAGTGGTAGCCTCATGTGAGCATCCATTTCATAGAATCATGGAATCATAGAATAGTGTGGGTTGGAAAGGACCTTTAAAGATCATTTAGTCCAACCTCTCTACAGTGAGCCTAATTAATTAGATCAGGTTGCTCAGAGCCACATCCAGCCTGACTTTGAATCTTTCCTGGAATGGGGCATCTATCACCAATCTGAGCTACCTGTTCCAGTGTTTCATCATCCTCATCATAAATTATCTCTAGTCTAAATCTACCCTCTTTTAGTTTAAAATCATTATGTGTATCCTATCACGTAAGCCCTACTAAAAAGTCTCCCAAGACCCTTCTTGTGTCCAGGCTTAGCCCCAGCTCTCAGCCTTTCCTCACAGGAGAGATACCCTAGGCCTCTGAGGGCTTTTTTTCTTGGTTTTTGTAAAATTAGACTTGCACAATAAAATCATATTTCATGGTCACTGTGGCGCAGTGTGCTGGAAGGAGCTGTAAGACAGAGAAAGCTGTTAGGCGTTGTGCAGCAGGGACACTCACTACAGGCACACTCCTGTCCTTTCAGACTGAGTTTTCACTGTCAACCCTTGAAACGTGCATGCAAACAGACAGATTTGGTGTTTTCATCCACCCTGTTGTCGATGTCAGGATTGGGAAAATTTGCGGCTTCGTCTAAGACATCCTCAACGCGAAAAAGCTGAAAAACTCTGAGCCAGAGGGTAATACAAAGCCTAGTAAAACAGATGTTTGCCATATGTATTTCTTTCTAGCAATTAAGCCAAAGTTACATCGCTAATGGTTTTATCAGTGCCTTGGGCAATCCATTTATAGTGTGGCTTTATGTAGATGAAGTTAACAAAATAATCACATTACAGTGATTCACTGTCAATATGCAGCTTTCACAGAACAATACATTATTTTAATTTTCTCAATGTATTCATAATTTTTTTGTTTCCAGTTCTAAAAGCTCGCTTTCTTTGAGAGCATTCGAAACAAAATGAAGAAGATAGTCTATCGCAAAATTGTGTCTTGCAGTGTGGAGCAACAACAGCTGCTGCGGGCCTATTTAGTTAATCTAAAGTGAATCCCTTCATTTTGCAGCCTCTTCCATTGCTTCTGTTGTATCACTGAGAATATTTTCTGAACATTTGTAAGTTCCTTCTTCAGTTCTGGCTTCTCAGGATAGAGAGTTGGTCTAGCTGCTAAAACCAGAGACCCGAGAATTGCAAGATATCTAAGTTCTTCCACCAGATTTTCTAGCAACTCATGATGTGGTCCAGGCTGTGTCACCTAACCTTTTCATGCCTGTGTTTCCTCTCTGTGGTAATCTCAGGATGCTTAATGCAAAGTTCTGTGGCAGCAAAAAAGTATGACTGAGAAGTGTTAAAAAACAAATGCTCAAGATCAGCCTGCCTTGTAAATTGACTGAATGTGTAGGACTTCCCTTGGAAGAGTGTTCTATGCTATACCAGACCTCAGTGTTAGCAGATTTCATCTTGGTCCTCAGCCTCGAATTTCGTACAGTAATTCGCACCTCTCTCAGCTCTGGTAACTCAAAGATAATGATAAACCGTTATTGAAGTCCCTCCCCCCTTAGTTATCACTATCTGAGCCACATTGTCTGAATGCAGTTTCCACTGTGAACCTGAACTCCTTTGTTAAGTCTTGACTTAAGGATGCCAGCAATGTGTCCTCTCTCAGTTTTGCACTGCAGCAAAGGTTTGAAATAAAATCGTTCCCAAATATGCAATTCTAGTCCTAGCCAATGACTGTGGGTTACAACTGGAGTCACTGAGCACCGTGAATTTTCTCTTCCCCCTCCCCTAAACGAGTGAAAAACTGGCAAAATTTTGGCAACCCTTTGCCTATGACTTAAGAACAAGCTGGGTGCCCATAGTGTTTGGAAACTGTGTAATAAATAGCAAATACAAATCAGCACCTAGGGAGTGTGCAGCTGGGCTGTTTGCACAGGCAAACAGGCAGAGGCCGCACCTGCCTCGTGGGTAGGTGCTGCACTGAATGGCTCCCGAAAAATGTTTTCAATTAGAAAGGTGTGTGTTTAAATTGCTGCAGCAACCATCTGCTTATTGTGAAATATGGCTGGAATCCTTAAAGAGGGACCACGTTTCTGGAGAAAACTTTCAAATATGTTAGCTTGAAACATAAGTTCTGTAATCTCAGATTTGTTTTCAGACCAGTGCAAACAGGCAAAGATTTTTTTACTTTTTAATGAGGGATTTTTAACCTGGTGTGTTGGGAAGTCATGATACTGTTTTGGTGGGGTTTTTTTGGCACACCTCTGCTTTTATGTGACAGTAGATTGTATCATCATCCATGCAGAATTATGACTTTGCCTTTACGCTGTGGGGAAGAAATCCTGTAAAATGAAGTATCATTCAGTAGCACCAGAAGGAACATAGGAAATTACAGGCCAAGTAAATTTCTTTTTGTATAAATGTTCTCTCTTTTCAAGTTTGCTTCAGTGTGAATGTCCCTCTTTAAGGTAAGGCCTTCAATATGGGGAAAATATCAAGGTAGGTCTCCATTTTTAGGCCTAATAACCTTGAGGTGTCCCTTCAGTTTCATAATATTTCCATTTGGTCATCAGTGCATGGCAATGAGCATTTAGCAGATGGGCACGCAAGGGGCTATACTGCATGCCTTTGCATGAAGTGTTACTGCTTAGACAAAATACTGGGGAGTGGTCTGGGGACCTCAGACCCTCATGTACCATTATTAAACATTGCACATTATATATTCCCCACTTGCTGCAGACATTTCAGGCATAGGAAAACGGGGCTTCCTTCTGAGGGTGACATCATGGTGATTAACACTGCTATGCAAAAAACCCCCAAATGTTTAGAAACAGGGTAGACTCTATTTGTGAGAATGGTTAACATACATCCATTAGAAAAACTAAAGAAAAATGGATGAGGGCTTTTGGGACAGACTGTTTATTGCAAACAACCATAATGGTGGAAGTCTAAGAGTTTTTCTGCATGCTGCCCCTGCCACAGGGTGTCATGAATCAAATATTTAATGTCATCTGGTTCCTAGAGATTACACTTTTCTGCTACTGGCTGAAGTGTTAGCCTGGTGGCTGCTGATTGAGAAGCGCTGGCTTTCCTTAGACAGTGAAGTTGGAGATCTCAGGTGAACTTGGGGTAGGCAGTTGTGAACAGCAAACAGTACCATGACTGCCTGGAACACAGCTCAGGCCAGTCGGTCTAGCACATGACTGGGCAGGAGAGAGAAGTCTGTAACACTTCTGTTTCTTCCCCAACTAAAGAAAGGGCCTTGGTTTCCAAAGCTTCAACTAGCTTGGCACTTGGTGCACCCACTAAGTTTGCTCAAAGTGTAAGTATGTAGCTTTTGAGGATCATACTGTGCAGCTTGTATTGCAGTTTAGGGAAACCATGAGTAAGTGAGCTGGTATTTTTAAGGGATTTAAGTATTGTTTTTTTGAATGAACAAGGCTCTTTTTTCCCAGAATTTCTCATTCTGTTAGTCTTATTTTTGAGGCCTTTTTGGTCTCTTCAGAATCAGTGTCTACAGCAGCTGTTTTGAGCTGCGATTAGCACAACACTAGAATTACAGATGTTTGAAAGCTACTTCCCGGCACTGCAGGTTCCCAAATATTTGTAAGTTAAACAACTTTTATTATGCTTCTTTTGATTCTGTACTGGGAATCCAGCAATATTTGTTTGGGTTTGTTGAATCCCAGTCTTATGGCACTAAAATCTTTTCATGCCGGCTAATTAAGTTCATTTAACCATCTGTTAAATGTACATTGTTAAGTGGTGCCCATTGGGATAGTGTGATAAGCAGCCAGAGTGTACCTGCTTTTCTTTTGGGCTTCCCCAGAAAAACAGAAATTCTGTTTCACTTTTTGGCTGCTTTAATCTCCAGTGCTATTTTCATAGAATAATCTAAACCATTAAATGAAATAATCTTATCCTATTTACTTGTGGTACATTCTTAAGAATTCAAGCAGAAATATTTTGGGTTTATATTGATGGACATAATGAATAATAGTCCTGGGTTGGGCCTGTTTCTGATGTCAATAAAGGCCAAGGGAAAAACACCAGGTGATTAAGAAGCAGTAGTATCTGACTCTTTATCTGAAGGTGGAAAGGAATTTATCCAAAAAAGCTAAGACTCTTTGAAGGCTGGCAGTCCGTGACTAGTCCCATCACAGCTGGAGTCCTCTGAACACAGAGTATAAAAAGAGGTTTGGCTTTAGGTTTATTTCTCATGCAGAATTTTTTGTATTAGCAGTATACTGTGCCAGTGCAAGCATAAGGTCTTACTAGGATGTTCATCCAAAATGGGCAGCAAAAATTTGTCAATGCATGTGTTCGCAGCTCAGCATACTCGTGCAAAACTTTATTCCTTCAACGCATGAACTAATAGCAGATGGTGAACTGAAACTGCTGCTATGTAGCTACTTATCGTCATAGCAGGACAGGGGAGACGTGTTTACATGGTAAGGAATCCTAGCACTTCATTAGCTGCTGCTCTTCTCCTGTTATGCTGCTGTGCTGTTATAAGGGATTTTGTTACTGTGGAGAGACAGACCTTGTACTAGTCCTCTCAACAGCATGACCCAGAAGTCGTATGCTTAAATTCTGCGTGATGAGAGGAACACTCAGTCTAGATATTTATGAGAAACATTAAGCGATCTTGTTCCTTGCGTGCCATATTCATATTTGCAAAGGACCTACAGATCAACAATTCTCCTGACTTAATTACGGAGTATGGAAAAGGAGGATTTGAAGACTATGACTGCCCGTGACTCTTTGAAGGACTGTGTTTATATTTGACAAGAACAAGAAGACAGTTTGAGTTTGTGCCGTCATGTCTGCATTAACAGCTCAAATTCCCAGCAAGATGGGGTTCTCACTGTGCAAAAACCCATATAAGTGAAAGACAGTCAAGAGATCATAGATAATGATAGACAGAGAAGATCACAGCCCATGTATAGAAGAACAAAAATAGGAAGAAAATTAGATGTAGGGTGAAGAGAAAATTGCTCAAGCTCAAAGGAGATCAGTAGCAGAACCAAGAATTAAACCCAAGTCACTACAAATTCTGCTGTGTCTTACTATGCACTTTTAGTAAAACTCTGTTCTGTAAAAACAGTTAAAGTGTCTGGAGGAAAGAAGGAAAGATGTACTGAAATGCAGAAGTCGTAGGAATTCACTGATAGTTGTGCAATGCTGGTTTTTTAGTCTACAATTTTTATGTGCATTAGTTTAAAAAAAACAAGACAGTAGCTTCAGCTGCTTTCAAAGTCACCTATATCTTTATTTTAATCTGTCTTTGCAAAGGCTAAAAATAATCATTACACTTCAAAATATTATCTCTAATAATTCAGTAGTCTTAGAATTAAACCATCACTGTGTAGCTTTCTCCCTTTGTATAAGACCTACTATACAATTTTGCTCTATGAAAGTCTGTCATATGCATCATCCATGCCAGACTAAAAGCTTTTTTTCTTAATTAGCTAAAGCATCAAAGATCATGAGTTTCCAGAAATGAGGGCAGTCTTGCCAAAAACTGTGTGGCATTCTTACTCTGTGGCCTGTTGTGCAAACCATTCTAGTGTCTTACTGATTCTTGGAATGATGCTCACAGTTGCTATTACCTTTCATGCCGTGGTATTTCTTTGCATCCTCAGTATAGGAGGGGCTCAGAATCACAAGATATTACGATATGTTTATGATTTCATGTCATAATCAGGAAGGTCTCTGTAATGTGGTACTTTTGTGTAAATCATTGGGTAGGTCACTGTAGGCAGAATAAACCATTGGAAAGTCAGTTGGTCATTATTTATTCAGGATACGTAGAGTGTCTTGAAATATTTTATTACATCATGCATCTATTTACAAGCATCAGAGTGTCCTTAATTTATTCCTTGTCTTTGTGATTGGTTAAAGAATAAAAGGTAAATCTACTGATCTTTTACAGAATAAATCTGGTCAGATATCTCAGTGCACTGTTAGACTATCTGTATTTGGGTAATTTTTCAGTGATTTAAGGGATGTATCCTGGAAGCCACTGGAATTCTAGGAACACGTGCCCTAGACTTACCAACCTGCCTTTCTCTTCGTTGCAAGTCAGCTCCATTGTCTGAGTGTAGCTAGTCCTTTGTGCCAAAGTACTAGGGATCAGGAAGGCAAAAGGGCCCCTATGCATGGATGGACTCCTCGTCAGAGATGCACCAGCCCTGATTGCTGTAACTCTGCTGTAACAATGGTTGAAGTGCCGTTTCAGGAGAACACAACCGAAAATGGGCTAATCCTGGATGTGTGCCAGAATGTAAGAGGGGAGGTGATATCGCTGATCGTGACCTTAAGGCAGTTGAGGATATCAATGGAAGCTTGCCAGTATAATGTGAATTAGAGAGACACACGTAAAAAATCTGCGCTGCAGAGTGTGTCATAAGATTTGCAATAGGAATCGCATTGCGCAGGTGAAGGGTTTTTTCATGTGATTGTTCCATTACTTTCCGTTCTTATATTTCCTCCCTGTCCCAAGAAGAAATACGAAATTTTTTTTCATGAGGTTAAATCTCTCAAAGAAATTGACCATAAGGTAAAAATGTAGTGTAGGAATTCAGAAGTTAGCACTGTTCCTCTGAAGTTTTTTTCACTTCAAAAAATGCATGTATTCTACCGTAGCACAGTTTATGTGCAGTGGTTATGTGACGAATGAGTCCTGATGGAAGAAAGCCTGATAAGGTTGACAAGATGGATCTTGAGGGTAAAGGACTAACCACAGATGGGAAGACGGTGCTGAGCTCCCCTGAAGCTCCCATGATATCTATCTCCGTCTGTGTTTTGCACAGAGGTAACTGTTTGCTTTAGCAATCAGACTATGAGCAAAGCAAGTTTGCTATATATAACTTTAGTGCTGTGTACTTGTGGTCGTGTTAAAACCATACTCAAGTAGGGCCATAGGAGACAATAGTTTTACAGTGACTTCTTCTGGGAGAGGTTCATTGCCCAGACTGCAAACACAGGGTAGTTGTCAGTGAACCTGCAGAGCTTTGATTTTGTTTGCCTTGCTGTTTGTTTTTTGGTACTGGTTTTGGGAGGCTGTGGTTTTGAGAAAGGCTATGTAAAAGAGAAATACAAAGACTGGCATTCTGGCCATGTAATCATTAAATGTTTATAACACTTAATTGTTTAGCTTATTCCTCCTTCCTCCTTGACCCATTTCACATTCCTAAGAAAGATACATACTGTTTCAGTATAAAGGTGGTTTCAGCTTACTGTATTTACTCCCTTTTAAAATTCATAGTTTGTGAATTAGCTTGGTGTTTATTAAATATCTGTGTACTTCCATAACAGATCGAATTGTGGACCGCATAGGTTGGCATGCTTTTCTCAAGTACTGTTTCATTATCTGTTAACATCTTTATTGAGTGAGGGGTTTTCCCGCTGCTTTCACTTAGTTTGGTGTACTTTACATCTAGTGAAAGTGTAATATAGGAGCACAAAAGCTTCCCCTCTGCTTGGAAGTAATGAATGTTGGTATACTTGTAAAAGTAACTTGGCTTCAAAACCCTTTTTATCATCATAACCTTCAGTTGAATATATTACGGCTCATGGCTGATGTGTTATAACTCTTCCATGTGTGAATAAAGCAATTAACATGCTGAAAAAATTTAATAACTTATATAGTTACTTTGATAACAGGTATTTCATGTCTTCTGAAATAAGACAAGCTAGAAACTACTTCTAATACTGATACAGATTCACAGGACGGGCAAATACTGTGAAGAGATATCCTGAGGATAAACTGAAAGATAGGCCTGGAGTGTTGTGCTTCTCAGCTTGTTTCCTTCAAAATATCCGTACCGAGCTTCTCTCTATATAGCATGAGTTATGTGCAACTGTGAGTGCTCATCACACTTGGTCTCATTTTTTTAGAAACTACTACACCTTTACAAAAAGTGATCCAATCAGTGGTGCAAAGTTATCTTTGCCTGTGCTGTGGTTTTTGTTATCATAATAAGGCGAGGTGAATGAGAGGACAGTGATATGTGAGGTTAGCCACATAACCTTGTGCTTCAAACCAGCTGATGTCTTGAGTTTCCATTTGTCTTGATAAATATAATCTGAAAGTCTTATCAGTCATGAGGTAAATACAAAATATTGAAACTCTTATCATCCTGATCTAAGAATTTCTTCTTGGTGATACTGTGTCAAACACGGGTACCAATTTTTTGTTACTGAAGCAATCCTGGATAAAATTAAGGGATACCGTGTAATACCTATGAGAAGGTGTGACTCCTGCTGCGTGTCCCTGCTGCTGCGCTGCTGCCCCGTGCCCCTGTAGCTGCACACTGAAAGCTGCAGCAGCTTCCTGCCCAGATTCAGTGCATCTGTCAGGGTGTGAGATGGGCTGCTCATATACAGCCAGGTGCTGCACTGGGACAGTCTCCAAACAAATGTCAAACTCCAGGATTTCACTGTAGACTTGAAAAATATATGAGGAGACACCAAGCACTGCTTTTGACAAAAAACTGAAGTAAAGTTAAAGGTGTTTCATTCGGTGATATGGACAGGTCAATCATCTACGTTTCTGTGCTCATGGTGTCTCTGACTGGGAAAATCATGCACGAGCTTTGTATGTATTTTGTGTCAAAAGGTCGACTTACTGAAAAATATCATAGCACAATATTTTTTTCTTTCAACGTATTAGTTCATTGTTGTAATGATAATTTCTGGCCTCACTTCTTGTATTAGCTATCTGTTCTGGATTAGCTGGTCATTCTGCTAAATAAACAGAAATCTATTAATTGATTTAAAGAGGATTCCTCTAGTACAGCATATTTGAATTTGTAGCACAATCAGACTGAAATGCAAAACCTGGTCTTTTGCAGCAGTGTTGTTTCCTAGTCACCACCTCCATCTTTTCTTCACCTTCTCTGAGTAGCATTTGAACCTGCTGGACAATTTCAGCCCAATTTAGTGGAGCCATTGATCTTGCAAAGGACTTGAAAGCGTTTCAGTGATTTTCTGCAAATTAAATTTAAAAAAAGTAACAGAGTAAAGAGAGATATCTCTTAATGTCTCCAAACTGGACAATTCATCGTCATCATCATCATTATTATTAGGCAGAAGAGAGTCCATTGAGCCTCTTGGCCTCATGGCACAGCCGACAAGGTGTCCAAGCTTTGCTGGCTTCCCTGGTTTGGAACACCCTCTGTCAGGTGCCTTCTTGTAAGGATTTCTGTGACTTTTCAATGCCAGAGGTCACGCTAGGTCAGACAGGACACCTATGAAGCATTCACACTGCTGGGAAAAAGAAAAACAAAAGATCAACTGCACATTTTCTGCATAAGAGGTAGTGAGTCACTATTCCCTCTCACTGTCAGAGATACTCTGCTGTTGGAGAAGCCATCTTTCTGATGAAATATAGAACTGGAGTCGTGTCATTTTTAGTCATTAGCAGTGCCATCTCACTGCTGCTGCAGTTTGTCAGGCAGACAGACTCTGCCCACATGCTGCCTGCAAGTAGAGCAGTTTCAGTGCAGTGTGGAATTTGGCACCTACTGTTGGAAGCTCTTGGGTAACTGCTGTGCCCCTGCTCTTGTGTAGCACTGACGCAGGTGAAGACAAGATGCTTGGGTAGTCTAGAGAGGAAAAAACCAGCATCTGAAACTTCATTGAATTTCTGTGTGTTTGGGTAGGCAGCTGTAGTTTTGGGTGTTCTTTTTTCCTAGTACTCTACTTTCTTTGGTCATCTGAAATGGAAAAGTCTTACCTGGGAAAAAATTTTTAAAGTTTAAAATAATATGTCCTAGAGTCTCAGGTGCTGCAGGCTAAATAAACAGAATCCCACTCATTTAATTACTACATTTTAATTTATGCATTTGCCAGCCAATCTAAATATTTTTCCTTTTATCTTCATGATTTTTTTAATGTTCAAAGTTGGATAATAGCTGGACTCTGTTTCTTTCATATATTCTCCTTGCCTTGCAGATCTTCCTTCTTTTCTCAGCCTCTCTGCTAGGAGACTGCCACAGCCCTTCATACCTTCATCCTGAGACCTCACACTGCAGAGGTCTCCTCAGAGTATTCATAGTGCAAGTACATTAAAATAGCAATAGTAGCAGAAATGTGGCCTGACCTGTTTTGTCTGAGCAGATGGAGCCTTGCAAAATAGGCATAGCTTCAGGAAGAAGGTGCCTAAGTTGATAAAGAGGGTTTCTCAAATAAATCTTTCACTTGAAAAGAAGCACTCGTTATGAACTCTGCCTTTGGTCTTGTGTGGCTTATTCCACACACTTTTGTTCCCTGTGATTCGTTTAATCTCACTTCATCAATTGGTTGGTGAGAGACTTGTTAGCGTACCCTTGCCATCGTAGATTGTTCCATGCTTGTCCTGTTAATAAATTGGATTATTTACCTCTCTGCTGCCAAAACTACGTGGAATTGTTTATAAATCTGAGAAAGTAAAAATTCCTGTTTCCTCCTTTGGTCTTGAAGAGATATTTTAAGACATGGTAGGCTTTTAAATCTAAGCACAAATTTTGGGATGCAACGTTGTACTGAAAGCACAATTATTTTTAATCAGTAGGATTTAGGTACACCAATATTGGGACAGTTTTTTAGATGTACCCGTCTGTGCTCTTTTTTCATCTAACACCTTCGTAAGTCTTAGTGATCATTTTCTGGAATAAGTGTCTATTAGAAATTAATTGCCCCAATAGGCTTTGAGGAGTTTGTCGTCTTGTTTTAGCTTCAGCAAGGAAATAACACTTTCCATAAATCCATTGACTGAAAACCTGAAAATAGTATATATTGTATTTGTTTTCAGCTGCTCCGGAGCTTATTTACCCTCAATAGCTAGTGGTTAAAGTGTGTGTAGTCACATTTCTTTTGCATATAGTTACAGTTCTGATTTTGAATTCTACTTTCTGCAAATATTCACTTGCTTCCTTCTGATTTAGTGACTATTCCTATGACAAATTCATTGTGTGAGTGTGTGAAAATACTACAGTAGGACATAGAGAACAAGAAGAATGTAGACGCAGTTGCAATGTAATGCATTTCAAAACTGAGATGGATTTTCATTCTTATTTCACAATATTTGCCCAAATGATTTGGGAAAAAACCCATAAAGTCCAAAGCCATGTCCCTGATGCCTTATGCAGTTCAGAGTATATGGGTTGCATACAGTTTATGTCTTGTCTTTATGTACAAAGTAAATATTTCAAATGTAAACAATATAAACATATATATATGTTTGCTAAGTCCATATCCCTTTCTTTTAATGGAATTTTGTAGGTAGAGCTTGTGGATTTTTGTTTGCCTGCACTTAGAAAGTACGTGGTTTACAAGTGACAGTCTCTTGCATTTGTATAGACCTTTTTTTTCCCTGTATCTCTAAAGTTCTCACAAACAATGTAGGTGAAGGTTGCTATGACCACGCTACAATTGTGAGAAAGAAAACTGTTTAGTGCCTCAGTAAAGCTGATGAAGAAAATACATTTATATATGTGTATATTTTATAGAAAAATTTACCTATGTTAAAAGAGGGCATATATCCCATTTGGAATACATTAATACACTTTATGATGTTTGACTTTATAATTTTATTTGCAAGTCAAATAGCTATTCTATTTCCAGTATCCTTTTAATCTCAGACACGTATAGGATGAACACAAAGCTTGTTTTCAGTGTGTCAGTGTGCCTCCATTAAGTATCACTGAAATAGTTATTAGATTCCATGAAACAAAGAGAAAGAGGCAGTGTAAAGGAAAAAGTTGCAATTCCCTGAACCTGTACATGCCTGAAATACACTGCTAGCATAGAAAATGTGAACACTGCAGATTCAAGGGAATGACTGTGGAGAATGTTTTTAGCTGTAGCCTAGGGTGTTTTTTTCCTGTAAGTGGTCACAGATAGTCACTGCTGTAAGTGTCCTGAGGACAGCAGGTCAGCCTCCCCAAGACTGTCTCTGGTTAATTCCTCTTATCCCAGAACACGTACAGTTGCACTTTGTTGGCGCAGCTTTGCTGAAGGAGTGAAATGCTTTAGATTTCAATGGGGAAATCCTGATGTCATGGAAATAAAGAAGACTTCTGAGGTGGATTTCTTTGGAGACAGAATTTTACATTTTGCCCTGGTGCTCTGAATGACGTTTGGCTGCATTAGGAAATCTGAGTTGCCAGTGTGGAGCTCAAGAGTTTTGGATTGAGAGCTGTTGCAAGCTTTACCTCAGATTTTTAAAGCTGAGTATAGCCTGATATAAAGAAACAGTTAAATTAGAGTTGAAACAGTAGACTGTGTTGTGGGGGAATCAATCAAATCAGTTCACTCTATGCCTCTGAAAGGAGATATGATTTTGTTCGAATCTAAGAGGAAATTCAAATCTAATACCACCTACTATGCCAAAGCTTTATCTAAATCAGTCCTAATTTCAGCTTCCTGCTTTATCATCATACTGCTATTCCTTCGCCTGTCAGAGACCTGTGAGTCTCTGGGAACTCATTTATAGTACTGCTTCTGTGGCCTCTCCTGAACTCATTTATATTACTTGCTCCTGTAGCTTCTCTCATATGTCTGTTATTATTTGTGTGAAGTAGCTCCTCTTTTATTTCAATCATTCCGGAAAATTCAGCCTTTTGGGGGGGATGGAGAAGAGGGAGAGCACTTTTTATTTTATTGTGCTGTTTTAGCATTCATCTTATTTATATTTTTCTTCTCAGAAAACCAAAAGGGATGTAAATAACTTTGATCAAGACTTTACACGAGAAGAACCAGTATTAACGCTAGTGGATGAGACAATTATAAAACAAATCAATCAAGAAGAATTTAAAGGGTTCTCTTATTTTGGAGAAGAGCTACTGCCGTAGACAACGACAGACTGACAGATGAATGATGCTGCAAGAAGTGATTCTGAAGAGATCATCAAATCACTGAGACTCAGTAGATCAAGAACTACTTCTCGTTACCCTGAGCCCATATCCCGAGTTAAAGTATATATTTATTGTTTTTTTCCTTTGTCTTTTGACCTGAAAGCACTCTTAATTTCTGTCTCACAAAGCAATGCAAAATAATTTTGTATCAGAAATTGTAGATGTAACACACTGCCATATATTTGCAACTTTTCTTTTATTCCTAAGAATAGGAATTCCCAAAGGACAAAAGTGCATCTTTTCCATATAAAATGAAGCTATACCATTAAAAGCAATTTAGCAGACCACGTTCTGTAATCATATGTATTTGAGCTGAGAAGGTGAGAACTGTTTCTTCTGCACTGGCAGTTATGGTGAGATCTGTACTCAGATGCCCTTTGAAAAGCAAAGTCTGCCTTCGTGGAGGTTTAATCCTCAATTATTAATTTATTGTGGTGAGGTACAAACTATAAAGCTGTCCAAAAAAAGAAGCACATCAATTAAGGATTTTAATGAATTTCCTCGTACAGTGTACGGAAAACTTAGGAATAAGAGTCACAAAGATAACTGAAATTTTATTTAAAGCAAGAAATAAATACTATATGGATAGTTATTAAAGGGCTAAAGAATAAAAAGCCTATAGTACTTTAACACAGCTATAAATAGCCATTTTACTGTTTTTCAGGCAATTGGGAACACTATCCATGTTACCAAATTTAATACCCTTTTAAATGAACTATTGATGTGACATCAAGTTTGCAAGTGTTTACAGTTAATTTTACATTAAAAATTAATTATAAACATTATGAATTTGCCATTGTAGCTGCAGTGATAAATAATTTCGTATTTATATTTATTTTCTCAGCAGTGTGTTACTTTTGCACACTTTTACAAAACCATAATACTACTGTGTTTGTTGGGTTTTATGTTTAAAATCTAAAGAGAAATCTGCTTTTAGAAGACACAAAATAAGGCTACACGTGCATTATGTGGAAGTGTGTTAAAAAACTGAAGATCAAACATTCACAAACTGACATTACTGAGAGTTGTAAATTGATATTTTTTTTTTTGTGTATGAATTTAAATGGTAACTCATGTGGACAATATTACTAATGTGAAGTTACCTCCTGTAGATACGCTAACAGTGTTATGTACTTATATTTCCAGAAGTACCCTGTGGTTTGGTTTTGGTTTGGTTTCTTTTTTTTTTTTTTGTGTACATGTATCGCTGAGGTCATTTTATTATATATTTTACTGGACTGAGTGAGCGGTCATTGGAATCCATTTTAATTGTTGCACATGGATTTCCAGCTGCACAAAAATATATATACTTGTGATTGGCAAAGTGGCACTAAAGAAGCTTTTTTGCCTTTTGTACAGGTGAGATTTTGTATATAGTGTTTGCTGCAAGGCCTGTGGAATTCATTGAATATAGAGGTATCAACTGCTGCATGTTCAGGCATACTATTAAAATGTTAGTCTATGAAAGAATAATTATAATAATGTCCATGTGCAATACTCTTGTATGTGTATTGGTTCAAGTTACTGTCAGAAAGATGAGGTTTTTGTTATAAAAGATGTAGACATATATTAAGCTATACTAAATCTCTTGTATAGTTCTCTTCAACTCTATTATGACATGATAGAGCTCAGAAAGAGAAAGGAATGTTACAAGTCATGGTGGACAAAGTGTGAGTCATTGGCTTTAAGAGATAATCTCGAACTCAAGCAGATGAGTTAGTTTGTGTCAGTTTTGTGTCTGGCTGCTCATAGCCTGTTACTGATGACACCATTCAGCTCCATTTTGTTTTGTTTTTAAAACTCAGGTGTAATTATTATATATATTCTTATGATTATTTCAAAATATTAAATATTATGATATATCAATTAATGTGTTGTCTGGCCTACAGGTGTAATAATGGATCAAGCCTTTAGTTTAATTTAATTTATCCTTAGTAATCTTTTGTACTGGGAAAAGACTAGCTTCTGGAGCTGAGTACCAGCACATAAACATCTTAATGGTTGCATCATCTCAATGTTAAATTTCTTTCTCTCTTAGAAATATATTGTAGAACTGCCCATCAATTTGTGTCTCGCCACTGGCTCTGTTTATTTCTCATCACGGTTAGATTTTGACATCCAGGCAAGAACTGATCACAATGCTAAAGCATTCTTTTCCATGGATGAGTAGACTGGCTAGGAAGACAAGTTATTGGATAGTGCACTACTGTTTCTTCAACAAGAGGCCTTTACACAGAACTAGGAGCATTTATTTTGAAGGAATAAAAGCATCCCATAAAGCTATTGTGTGCAAGCTAGTGTAGTCTGTATTCCCATTTCTAATGTAAAGATAATTAGCAAATGTTTGTATTTCAAGAGGCCTCAGCACCTGCAGTGTTTGGTAGGATGCTAAGAGAAAGTGAAGGAAATAGAAACTTTTGCATGGGCAGATATTTCTTCAATATAAATAGTTAGATCCTCTGCCTTGGGTTTACATCAGAAGGTTTTTATGTTACCTTGAACATTTTTTAAAGATAATTCTTAAAAATGGACATTCTGTTACATTTCTGCCTGTTCTGTAAAATCTTTCCTGTTCCTTCTTTGTAAAAGGAGTGCAAAATGCCAAAAATATTATTAATAATAACAATTATAAAGAATTCATTGTTTCTTTGTTTTCCTCCCAAATAGACTTTATTGAAGATGGAAATACGTTTTTCTCCATAGGGTGAAAAATAATTCTCTCCAAAAAGGCTTACAAATTACCTCTTTTTAAATTATGTGCAGAATAGCTCTGGCTAAATATAAAGTGTATTCAGTTGGGGGGGGGTAGGTGGTTTTTTTTTTATTGTGAGGATTTATTTGTACAGAATTTTTTTCTTATGGATGTAATTTGAATCTCTTGCCATTCATTAGTGTTATTTCATCGTAAACATTATTACTGTGCCAAATGTACTGTATTCAAAAGGATGTGAATGTGTATTGTTTCAGAACCCAATAAATACAATGATGTTAAATCTTTTTTTTTTCCTCAAAGTTTTCCTGAGTATTTCCTAATGAAGAAGAAAGAAAGATGAAGGATGAATGTGTTTCCTGTTGCATGTTGTACAAAATACCACAAGCTTGTCTTTTAGGAGTGAGCATTTTGCAAAGGAAGGATTTGCTAACAAGAGCCTCCTCTGTGAAGCACTGAGCACTCCAAGAAAAACACAGGTAACAGTGCATTAACACTACTTGTCTCGAGCAATATAACATTTACCTCAAAAACACCAAGCCGGTGAGTTTGCATACTTTTTTGGCTTACTGGCTACATAATGGTCACTGAGTTGTGAGTGAGCACAGCATCCTGTTTAGCTGCATTGTTGAAACTTACTTCAGTAGGGCACTTTTGGGGACTGCTATAGTGTTTAATTGAATTGATTGAGGGATTAAGAGCATGCATAAGTTTAATTAAGGGTCATAGAGCATATTAAATGATTTATTTAACTTAATATGTCAGTGTGACGACAGAAATATTTCAGAGTTTCATCATGTTTCAGTTTGCACCTTAAATACTTTCCATTTTCATTGTCTAAAATTCCTAACTTCAGTTTCATTAGCTCAGCTATCAGCATACTCTGGCAGTAATTCCAGTTAAGAATCTCCAGTTAATATACGTAGCTAGTAGGGATACTAAGTAGCTTTAAAAAAAATATTTTTGAACAGTGCTTTCTGTTCAAATTGCAGCTTTTGCACTTTGCTGAGTCTTCTCAAAGTGGCTGAATGTGTTCAGTGACTATGAGCATATTCCAGTTTTCTTCGTGTTGACAGCATTAGCATAAACTTTGTCATACAGATTTTACCAGTTAAACTACTGTGTAACATTGATTTTCTGGCTGTGTGTTGCAACTCTAAAAGCATATGAAGACTTAACCGTCGTCTTATAAACAGTAAGCCTCACTGGTCTCCAGATAGATCAATCCATATTATGTTTTCTTGTAATGCTGTAAAACTGATGTCTATTAAGAACAGTTTTTATCCATGCTGAGGGACTGCAGAATTTAGGAAGACAGCAGTCTTTTGAAGAGGAATGAGATGCAGTCTGATTGGCTATCCATGCTGTAAATGTGGTACTAAAAGTTCAGGGAGAGAGTCTCAGCAAGTATCTGTCCACTTCTGTGGCCTTCCAGATAGAGGATGTTTAGATCATTTGATAATCAAAAGGGTTTTTAGCCTCCCAGAAGTCTCATCAGTTACATGATTAAATCAATTTGAAACTTCCTTTTGATTAATCAGTTTTTAACAATGTCAACTTCTGGCATGCTGAATGTTCTGTGGGAAAGAGCTACACAGCTCAGCTAACCATTATGTTGAAGATTATCTCATTTTGTTTACTCTGACCCAGTCATAATTCCATTTTGTTCTGCCTGGGTCTTTCTTTGAAAGAGGATAAATAATAATTTGCTATTCATCTTTTTCATGCCACTCAGAAATAGATCCTTCCTCATCCATTTCTTTTTCAGACTAAAAAGTCTTCCCCTGTCTGTCTTCGTAAAGACACATCCCATCTTTTTGGTCATCTATATTAACTTTCATCTTTTCTATTTCTACTGTATCCCTTTTGAAGACAGGGAGTGGAATGACATGTAATATTCAATATGTGGATGCAACGTGGACTGTTACAATGACTACTGTGTTAAGTTTTGTTTTCTGTTACATTTTTACATCCTCTTTTCTTAATCCAAGTTTGTTCTCAGTTATTTCACAGGCTGTCCCAGATGATGTCAGTTGTAACTCTAATATGCATGCTTTCTCATAGATTCTCCAACCGTAATGAAAACAGATTCTGTCCAGCTCATTATGAAAATAGGTTAAATAGGAATTTAACTAGTGCAAAATGCTGTCTTGGTGCAGGCTTCCATTTTAGCAGTAAATCTTTGATGGTTACCTTCTTAGTGTGGTTTTCCTACTGCTTTTGTACCCCCTATATATAGCTATGTTTAAACTGCCTTTCCCTAGCTTGCTTATATTGTATGCAACAAATAATTTCCCAGAATCAAGTTATAGGACATGCTCTACTCCCCTTCTATCGATACAGGCTCTTACCATGTTCTGGAATATCCCTTCTTTTGACATGTTAGCTACAATGAAGGGGAGAAAGAAAAAAGGTTTTCTTAGCACATTGGGAAAGTGTGTATATGTGCCAAAACAGTTTCCACTCCATCTTTCCTTTTACCTCATCATTGCTATGGAATTAGGAGATAAGAGCAGCAGCCTAAGTTGGAACACAAGTTGCCACTATAAATATTGTGAAATGGTTATGCAAGACAGTCCAAAATTTGGAAAAGCATTAAAGAACTTTTACATTTGCACACAGATGTTTAATCCTTGGGGGAAAAAAATCAATTAGGAAGAAGTCAGTGACCTGGAGTCTATTGCTGATCAGGGCACTGGACTGAGAACTGAATTGAGCACTGCATACACTTGTCATCACCATCCAGTGCTACCGGTTTGATCTAGTGTCTTATGTACTACAGGAAGTAGCATAAAGATAACACTTGTAGTAACATCAAGAGTCAATGCTGGGCTGGTGCTTGTCTGTGACGATGTACATTCTTATTCCTCCAAAGCTGTTAAGACAACTGTTATGCGAAGGTGCCATGCCTTCAGGACTGGTGCCACGGAGAGGAAAGTAAAGATCAGAAGCTTGACTTCCATACAGAATCTGTATGCTTTTGGCATACACAAGCTGTTAGGTTAGTTTATGTAGCTGTAACCTTGACAGCCTTTTAGGCATAGGCCAGGTATTCCTTGAGTGACAGTAAATGCATCTCTGCTCAGATATGTCTGTCAGATGGTGACAGTTACAGAGATGAAGAGGCTGGAACATCAACATGAAGAAATGTGTCTAAATGTGAGAAATGCACTTGTTACTTGCACTTTCTCATGGGAAAAAAATGAGTCCAGTTGCCTAAGCAGCTCCCTATTTCCATTGACACAAGTGGCCTGGAGCTTGAGACTTCAAAATTGTGCAAAGGGAGAGATACTATTATGGTCATTTTACTAATCAGCAAACTGAAACTAGGTGCCACAGTGGTGGTTTGCTTCTTATTATTGTCAGTATACAGTCAGCAGAAGTGCTAGGGAAAGAGTATGGGTGAAGCTCATCAGTGCTTTAACTGCCCCAGTGTATCTGAGCACAAGGTGTTTCCCGAAGCATGCTTTGGTAAATACCAGCTGGTAGTCTCCCGTGAAAGGGCTTCATGGCTGCTTGGAGTCCCCTTCATTCCTCTTTGCAGTCAAAAGTGGTGTGCACTCAGATACAGTAGTTGCTGAATGGCTCTAAACTGACAGAGAGCAGCTTTCAGTTAGATATTAAGAAGAAATTCTTCACTGTGAGGGTGGTGAGGCACTGGAACAGGTTACCCAGAGAAGATGTGGATGCCCCAGCCCTGGCATTGCTCAGAAAGCCAGGTTGGATGGGGCCCTGAGCAATCTGCTCTAATGGAACTAGATGATCTTCAAGGTCCTTTCCAACCCAGGCCATTCTATAATTCTAAGCATGAAGGAGGTGGGATTTTCTGGTTTGACAGTGGGATAAGCTTCTTACTGAAATGGTCACACCCAGGCAGAGTTTCAGAACCTCTGTGTTCTAGTAAAGGTATTTACTCAGAGTCTTGGTAATCAAAAAAGAACATTTTCTGTTGATTTTTGGTTAATGAGCAGTGAGAAGTAGGCAAAGATATCAGGCTCATGGAGGCACATTTTTCTAAATAATGATATGGTTGATTAAGGTGAGCAGATTGAGGGTCAAAGAGATTATGCAAATCTCACTTAGGTAAATGTTTATGTTAGGGTGGGGATCACTGTCCTGTTTAGAATTAAACTTAAGACCTTTAACCTTTGCTTGTTGAAACAATGTGGAGACATTTTTTCTTTGATTAAATTATATGCTAACCCCGTTTCATGCTAGCGCATTGCAGCTGCACTCTATTATCCTTCTTTAATAGGCAGGAGCTGAACTTCCTAGATCTTGGATATTCATGGTTTAGGATGCTACTCTACTGAAGTAGAGGGTTGTGTGAAATCCCTCAAACACCACCTTCTAGCTGCTGAACTGCAGCCCTTGGTAACCCCGAGATCAGTCCTTTCTGAGTTGTCTCACTGGAAAATTGGTGTTCTAAAGCAGGGTTTTTCCCACATTTTTCCAATCCCAAATATAGGGTCAGCTGTCATCATGAAACTCTATGTTTGGGCACTCTACAGTACGTTCTGTGACGTGTATTCCCATTTTACATCTGGTCATAGAGGACAGCCTGCTAAAATCATCAGTGTGTTCAGTGTACCAAATATGGGCCATAAAGTGCTGATCCAAAGTCCACGTTACAGTGAGTCCCTCCTATTGTTGATTGCACAGTCACCTTGCACTATAAATACAAGATTACTGTGACCTTACATCCCACTGCACATCACCAGTACTGGCTTGATCATACAGAAGCTGGATACATACTGACTTTGGTGGGAGAAGAAATGGAAAACCACAGAACACCAGTATTCTGACAAGTTGAAGGGCTACAAAAGCAGCCTTAAACCACCAGTTTTTAATACCACCAGAGATCTCCTTTCTCCAGAAGGAGTCAACTTATGTACAACATCCTCTCAGTGCACCCCTGTGTACTGTCAGCCATTAGCCTTCTGAGAGGCCTATACCAAGTGGTGAACTATAAAGATGTTCATCTCAGTGACCTTATCCTTTCTCTCATTTGCTTGCTCAGAGTTTGAAGTAGCACACTGAAGGAGCATTGGGCACTGGATGATAATGCTGCCACCATGTATTTGGTTGATACACTGCAAGAGGATCTCCAGCTGCAAGACTTCAAATGCAAGAGCTTTACTGATGGTTTTTTTCTTGTGTATGTTGGGAGAAGAGTCTGGGTGATGAAGAGGAGTGGAGAGTATTAATTTTCATTTAGTGAGCTGTCTAGAAATAATTTGAACCACCCCCACAGCTGAACAAGTAGATTTCAGAGCCAGGGATGTTATCAACACCAATAAAAATGCAGTTGTCATATAGTTTAGACACTATGCATGGACAAAAACCTTCTGGGTTATCACTCATGCAAACTGAAAGTATTTCTATAACCTCTGACCCTGCTTGTAAACAGCAGATTCCAGGAATTCTGCTGGAAACCATACATTACTAAGGCAAAACTGTACTTAGCAATAAACATGCTTCCCCCAGTGAAAGGATCTGGAAGTGGAAGAATGCAAGACCTTGAGATGCACTGCTGATTGTGGGGAAACCGCTGAGGCCATCTCCTGCCTAACAGCTGGGAAAACACCCATGCTTGCGGAGCTCCCGGTGGAAATACGTAAACCAGGCATGGCTGTGGTGCGTGAGCACCTCGTTAACACGCTATCAGGCAGTCACAGGCAGTGGCTGTGCAGTGCCAGGAGCGAGCACACACATGCTTGAAACTCGCTCTGACATGAAACGGCGAGTCATCGGAGGGATCCAAAGAACTGAGGGGGGTGGCAGGAGGGTTATTTTAATGGCAGCAGGAGGATGGAGAAGCAAGTTGATGAGAACGGGAAAGAAAACACAGCAGCAGTCAAAAATGAACAACATCCTTGGAACTGGAGAGGTTTCCAATGGCCATGGAAAATGGTGAGAAGACTGCTGAAAGGTGATTGAGGAAGGAAACTGAATCTTGTGTATCAGTAGGAGGGAACAAAAAGAATTCCAAGTGGATGTCTGTACTTCAAGGATGTTAAGCCCAAGCTACTTTTAAAATAACTAATAATGGGTACTCTTAACCTCAGCAGTGCAGCATTATGTTCAAATATCTGTCTGGCACCTGAGGGAGGGAGTTTGCAATCAGCTGAGAACTCATTGTGGCTCCTGATTACATCATCAGGAGTAAAGAGCCATCTGGTTTAAAGCTCATCCAAGGCGTTCATACACAATATCACCTATCCTGGAGATGGAGACACATCTAAATAAAAACTCAAAGGTGGTTGTGTTCATGGAAAATACACCACAGCATTACGACTCTGCCACCATCTCCTTGCCGAAAGTACCTTCACAAGGCTCTTGCATTCAGCTTTTTCAAGAGAAGGACAGAATTTTAAAATCCAGTAGTACATTGTTTTTGAAACACTGCGGAAAATCCAAGCTTTGCAGCCTGTGTGTTAAAAATGTAGGACAGATAGCGTGCTAGGGCTTTCTCAAAAAAAAAAAAGTAGAGGTGGATTGTTTCAATATAAAGTAGAATGAAGCTCTGTTATCGGTGGTGTGTATTGGTGTTGTATATTTCAACAAAAGGTAAGGAAATCATCAGGTAAAAACCTACGCTGGCAGTTTATGGCTATTAGATCACTGCCATCATAATGCTGCACCAAATGGACATGCTGTTTTCAGTGTTGTCCTTCATGTTCACTTAGCAATGCAAGAAAAACTTTTCATTTATCAAAGGCAATAAAGCAAAACTATGCCTTAGAACTGAATATGAGATGTATTTAATAACTTGTTGACTTCCATGTAGAAGATGGAAAAAAAGGCTAAAGAAAATACATTCTGTATTTAGAGTGTATTTTAATTTATCAACATTCAGGCTTCTCCTCTGAGTGCTCAGTTTCTCAGAACAGGAAACTAGCACACTGTTACTGGTAGATCAAGCTGACAAAAGGGGTACTTGGCAAAGTTTGGGGTTTTAGCCCAGAAGGTCTTAGTAGTTGCAGTGTACTGTGATAGTTAGGCCAGCATGTCAGCCCATGGTGGCTGAAAAGGGTGAGCCTGTCCATGTCCCCCTGGTCTCAGCATTGTGATCCCAACTTTGTGGGCACTGTGAGCTGGGATTCAAGGGCGCTTTGTGCTGTACTCCATTTCTCCTCGTCACTTGTCAGTTCACTGAAATTCTCTTATGGGAAACAGTGTAAGTCTGCACCCACTCTCTTATTTACAATGTGTAGAGTCCATCCCTCCAGCACTCCCCCTGCACAAAGAGGGCAGTTACCCTCCCTGCCTCGTGGAGTTTCCTGTTTGCACTGCTGGCTTTGTGCTGGCTCTGGCAATTGCCGCACCTTTTATGGGATAATGCAGCTTGTAAACCTGATAGGAAAAAGCTCAGGCTTTTTCATGAGTTGGTACTCTGCCAATTCGGATGCCAAATAAGTTCACAGAAGGGCCAAGTGGACACCAAACAAATGAAGGCAAGTGGTGTGGTTGTCGAACTGGGAATGACAAAGTGGTAGAAAGAGAACGGATGGTTCTTTGGGGTGGTGGGGGTGGGCAGTTCATTTCAGGTCACCTTACCATTTCTTAGCTGAACAGACTCAGAGGATACCATCGCAAAGGTAAGAGAAGGGAAAATCCTGTGCTTCAGGAAACCATGCTGGTGAATTGGTGGGATGTTGTCCTTTCTTGGAATCGGTGCTGGCCTGATGAATTACAGGATAGGATTGCTGTAAAAGTAATAGTTCAAATGCAGCAATTCAAATGAGATATAAAATCAAGTTCTTGAAAGGTAGATTTTTTTTAAAAAGGCACTCATAAGACAGCCTACAGTTTTCAGGGGAAACTCAATGGTAAATTAAGTTAAAATACAAAAGTTAAAATTATTCACCCAACAAAAGTGAAGGAAGAATTGCCAGTGGTTCCACACAAGAGTTTCTTGTCCTCAGGCAAGCAGCCTATGTTACTTCTAGGGCTGAATGGCCACTGCTCTTTCCACTCAAACATGACACCACCCTACCAGTATAGAGGCCCTGTAGCCTTCACACTTGGACCACAGTCCAGCGTTACGCCAGGGGCTGCGTGATCACAGACACACGTTCCTGCTTCACTTACCAGTGTCCCAAGAGATCTTATGGACTTACCCCACTGTGGAAATAATAAATTATGGGGTGGACAGACCCATAGGATTTTAGTAAAGGAGGTTTGTCTTTTTTTTTTTTCTTTTTAACAGACATTCTTGGATTTATTTTCCCATATAGTGACCCCAGGCAGATGTCATAGATCTTCAATTTGTACCTCTGCAGCAATATTCAAAGAACTGAGCATACTTAGTATTTCACCAAAAGAGATGGAGAACTAACAGTTGCTTTGCTGGAACTTTTCTTTGTTTCTGTGATATTTATGGGCCAGGATGGGGATTTACCATTTACTTTGCAAGTCATCAGCCCACAGTACAGTTACAGTCTTGGCTAGTACAGTGGTGGAAGGTCGGGTCCAACTGTTTGAGGCAAAAGAGCTGAGAGCCCGGCCTGTGAGGGGGACAGCATCCTCAGGTCTCAGGAGAAAACAGAGTGCTCAGATTCACTGGAGTGGAGGTATACAAGACATGAAATTCAGTACTTCAACAACCTCTGTAAAAGTACGAACCTATTTGCACCCCATTCTCAATAATGTGGAAATTCAAAAGCTACCTATTAGAAGCACTCGCTCTGAATGTTTTATGTATGCTTTGCTTCAGTTTTAGTCCATTTCTAACTATTTTCCCATTGATATCATTAATTTCTTTTCCCTTCAACTTAATTTTGTCCCTTCCCTGTCTTTCTATTTTTTTATCCCTCCAGTTGGTGTCAACAGCTGGAGATTGAGCTGTTGGGTGAGGTTTCTTCCTATACTGGACAGTTTTACCCGTTGACCCAGTGCCTGCTGTGACTTTGGCTAAGATAATACAATTCGTTCAGTGTCATTCACAGCAGGAGCAGAGAAGAAATTGTTTCGTTACGGGAGTGCAGAACAATGATGATATTACCAAATATATGTAAACACAGGGAACTAGTAACCCACCAGCCAACAGGAGGTGGAAGCCTGGGTGAATTTCCTTGGCTACTGCCATCTGCCAAAACTCATCCTGAAAGAACAGACACCCAATGCTGTGCTTTAAAAGTTTCAAAAGCTGTGATCCAACTGTTGAGTTCATATCCCCCAGACTGTAAACTACAGCTCTCCTAACCTGTAAAATGATACCAACTGACTGCAGGTTCAGAGTGAGCAAAAAGAGCTGCATCAGCCCCAAAAACAGTACAGTAATTCATCTCTTTGATTTGGCAAAATGTTTTAATAGGTACGAACACTGACTGAAAGAAAATGCTGGCATTCTGCCTTGTTTTGCTACCTCACACCCCTCTTCTTCCCCACAATCCCTTTTCCTCCTCACTGCAAAAAGTAAGTACGTTAAAGGAAACAGATTTACCCAAATTACAATCCTGCATGTGAGCCAGCCAGTTTTCATGGTATTGCAGTCAATAGCATGTGCTCTTGGAACGCACCACTTTGGATATCAAAGAGGGATTTGATCAGAAGGCTAATGGGTGTTCTGAGCAGCAACATTTGTCCCTGGGTTTGCTTTGAAAGCTCGTTTCCATGTACAATAAAAGGAGCCATACACTTTTGTGCAACTGCTACCCAACACCCACAATGAGTGATTATAAGTGAAAGGAACTACTGATTCACTTAGTCATCTTCTGTCACAGATGCCCAATG
This sequence comes from Pseudotriccus pelzelni, assembly GCA_035584735.1. Lineage (NCBI taxonomy): Eukaryota > Metazoa > Chordata > Aves > Passeriformes > Tyrannidae > Pseudotriccus > Pseudotriccus pelzelni. Next base: position 27,130,326 of record JAWMRA010000113.1, read on the forward strand.
ACCAAACACTAATCGACTCTTTGAAATCTTTTTCAAAGTACATCTATACAAACAGGGGGGAAAAAAATTACTCCAAATACTTGTGGTTTTGTGGGTAGCTGCTGTGACTACTGATCAGTCCCTCTGCTGTTCTTTGGAAATAAGAGATGTGTTTGGAAATTCACAGCAGAAAGAGATGAACTGCCCTTGCAAACTTACCCCTAAATTAAGAAATCCATATTGATACTGCAAGTACTAATGAAAAAACACATTATGAGTATTTTGTTCTCTTATGATATTGTATATCATGCAAATTAAGAACAGGCTAGATTAAGTCTCCTGCTAAGATGATTCCTCAAACTTATGACTTTGAGACCAGAAAGTCTCAAATATAGTTGCCCTGCATCCTAATGTGCTTGTGCTGTAAATACTGCAGAACCTCAGAGAAGCAACTCAGCTTGACAGAAAAGGGACTGTTTCATCCCCTTCTCCCCACAGCTTCTTGAATAAGGTCAGCACTGCACTACTTCTCCTTTCTTCTTGAGACAGTGAGATCAGGAAAATACTAATCTCTTACCCCAGCTCCAGAGAGGAGGAGAGGAGCCCTGGCACTTTGTCTCCGGTTGTTTTTAGATGACTGGTGGCTGTTCTCCTGATGGGTTGTGCATGCTATTCCCTTTTCTAGCTTGCGCTGCTGGTGAAAGGCCAGCAGCTGCTTCCTCTGACCTCTGCAGAGTTTGAGTGTCTTGGTTTTCAGCCTGCCTTCCTTGTCCCCCTGGAGCATATGAACCACTCTATTCACCATGAGCACAGGGAGCCTGGGGCAGGGTGAGAACAAGTACACACCTGCTTCATAGGTGCAGGTCTGCGCAGCAGGGCCAGTATTCGGAGTATTCCTGTACAGGGAAGAGTAAAGGAGAGGTGTATTTGCTAGAAACCTGCAAGCTTGGTTGTCTGAATAAGTGAAGCCTTTAACAATGCCATTTGGACTGCAGTACTTGGAGGCGTCTAGCCACGATTTAATTCTGTCATGTCCCTTTTCATTTTTCTCACCTTCTTGTGCTTTTCTCTGGCCAATTGAAATTTGGAAGCTATAAAAAGAAGGAATTTTTTACAAGGATCTAGAAGTGCACTATTTTTCCTTTTATTGTGAGTTTTAATATTGCTGATATCCATCAAATTTACTTGCTGCCTGATGTGTCAGTGTGAATATATACAACTCTCTTTTCTGAGGATAGCTGAAGTGACAGATGATTTCATTGTTGGGTGTACAATGGGCACAAATACAATGGAAGAGGAGGGCTGACATCTGTTATGGTGATATGTTTTCAAAAACATGTATTGTCATCTCTTTCTTTTGTGTGTTATGCAATGATAATTAGGAGTGGCAAAGTGAGCATCCATTCAGCTGCTCAACAAATCTGTATTAGCACCTTCCAGTGTCTGACAGTGCAGTATCTTTGAATACCTCATCTTTCTATTTCTGAAGTAATGTGCAAAGACACCGAAGGAACTGCTGTTGGTATAAACCAAAATCTAGTAGTCCTTACTTAGGTCAGCTCCAGATGCTTCCATTCTGTCCATGAAGTGTCCGCAGCATAATCCACCCTGGAAGTAAACTCAGGGTAATTTTCTGTGCCCTGTGTTTTCTCTCTCCTGGTTTTTTCTCTACCCTGAGCATGAACTTTCCATTATATTTCATGCCCTCCACCATAACATAGCAGTAAAACTATAATACTGTAATGACCATTCAATGTTTAACCTCTAACTGAACAATACTCTTTATGTCTTTGCTGAATTTGACTCATATTCCCATTTGAAAAACGGCTGCAAGTCCAGATATAACTGGTGGGTAATAGAGTACCACAGCCCACTTGAGATAGTGACCTGTATTCTCTGCTGATAGTCACATTTCCCAACAGCCCAGGATCCCAGAATCTGGGGGATCTACATTTTTTAGGTAACATTGTAGTTGCCCAAAAGTCCATTTCTAATTTAAAAATAAGAGCGAGCAGGTAGAAGAGAAAAGCAGAGGAAGGTATAGAGGGGCCATAATTGCAAAGGCAGATTCAAACCCAATAGCTGCAGTTGTAGCTGTCAGCACACAACAGCGCTAAGTGTGCACTACACAGAGCTGAGAGGGGCGTTGAAGATGGTGCTTACAAAATCAGAGTTGATTTTTTCTGTGAAAGGTAGTCTGGGAAGAAGTTAAAGCATCAGCAAAGGGAATCAGATGTTGGCAAAGAGTAGGGCTGGTCTCTGAAAGTGAGAAAGATCGCAACAGGGAGGGCAACTGAGCCATGGAGAGCTTTCAGAAAAAAAGAAATAAAAAAAAACAGAAATGAGGCTGCATTTTTGTTTCCCTCACTGAGTGCTTAATTTTCTCCCCAAACACCCTTCATTCCACATCACCTGAAGATATTATAATCTCCAGCCTACCTCACCACCACCATCCTATGTGCTAAGGAAAAGCTGTGTTCTTTGTTTTACATGCAATCTCTTAGTGATTTACTCATTGAACTTTTACATATGAAAAACTGTTTTCCTCCTTGGGGATGCTGCAGTACTCAGCATGTTTTACTACTGGTAGCAATTTTCCACGTGGAGGTGATTCATCTCCTCCTGCACTTTTTCTCAGGAGGTTTTTGCTTCTAAACTGAAGGTCTGGAGAGGCAGGTTGGGAGGGATGAAACCATGCTCTTGTCAGAGGTGCAGGCTGTTAAGCAACAGAGTGGAGCTGCCAGGGCCATGAGGAGACTCAGCTGTGCCAAAGCCACCACAAACAGCTGTGGCTAATGAGAGCTGTGGTGGCCACCACAGGCCCTGAGCTAGTCCTGTGGGCAGATTGTCAGTGCGAGGAGGGATTTGGTGGGAAGATGTGTTCTCATGCCTGCCTTGAGGAACAGGACTATCTGCAGCAGAAATCCAGGTAAGGCAGCAAGTTACAGAAGCAACTGGCCTCCCATGTCACTTCGATATGTGTTGATATGTAGCATTATTTTTAATGGTTATTTTCATCTGAAAAGTGGAATTAAGAAAAGCTGGTGAAGACTGAATTGCATCTCAAGATTTAGACATCGTAGTAAAATCTGAATATCTGCTCCTTGATCTCTGTTTCTGATTTGCTATATAATATGGGTAAATTCCTGTGTGTTTTCTGGATCAGAGACTGAGCCCTGTAGTCAGTCTGGTTTGTATGATCTCACCAGTAAAAAGACAAAACCTAGGAGACAGGATCTTCTGGCACTAGTGTCAGCCTACTCTTGCCCCTTTTTCATGAAGATGATGAGAGAGCAGAGGAAGGAGATGTAGGTGAATTTTTTTGTGTTCTCTAGCAGTTCCACAGAGGCAAAGGGAGACTGGTGGGTTTAGAAGCAAAGACAAGTGGGATACGCAGGGCTGTTAGCCATCATAACTGTGTGAACAAAAACCACTTATTACCAATACTTCCCTGTCTCTTTGAAGGGTTGAAATATAAGTAGTGAATGAAGGTTCAGACTAGCTTCATTTGTGTTTGGTTTATCCTTAGTCTAACTGCAAACATTTCTTGTAAGAGAAGGTGAAATGTTTGATTATACTTCTGTGGTTATCCTCACAGCAGCTGCAGCACATATGGTAGGTCTGTCTTGAAGCACCTGGAGTGAAAGAAGACTAAATGACTAAAACGTGTGCTTGCTCTTGATAAACTCGTCACAACTCTCCAGTTGTGGTGAGTCACTAACTTGAATAATGGGAGGCTTCTTGTCCGAGAGCCTGTGGAAAGGTTAAGGAAATTAGTAGGACTGCCTGTGAGTTCTTGGGGCAGGACAGATAGTCATTAAGGCACATATATGAAGAAGAAGTTCTTCTAATGAACCTGTCTTGGGTTGTTTATTGTCTGCCAGTGTGGTTACTATTAATGTGGTGTGGTGGACAGTGTCCTGAACTGCCATCAGCTGGAAAATAGGAAAAAGCTAATATGTTGGCTTCAGGTCTCTTTGCTTGTATGTTGGGTTTTTTTAGTGCTTGAGTTTCTTCTAGAGATGATTTCCCTGGATTAGCACTTGAAAAGATGTGAATGTCTTTGTGTAGGATTCCACCTGTCTTAGTGATCTGGGGAACTTGTACTGAAGTGTCTGTCACTGGGCAGTGACACAAAAGCCATCTGAATTCCTTTCCAACCAGGCCAAGGCCAGCCTTTCTGTCACACTAGGAAGCTGTGCAGGGCAGTGGTGGTAGGGCTTCTAGAACTGTCATTGCTGGCTTATTCCAGCTGCAAAAGTGACTGTGAAATTGGAGTCTGTGAAAGAGGATTTACACTTCTGTGGTTTGATTCTTGGAGGGCTTACAGATGCAGGCTCTCTTATAGTTACACCATCTCCTCCCAGTTTAACTCCCTACAAAAATGCAACAAGAAAGTGAGAATTTAAAAGGCAAAATGACTTGGATTTCTTTTTTTTGGTCTATCCTGTGTAAATGTTCACCTTCTCACCATTTTTTATATGTCAATTCTCTCTGTTCTTGTGCTGATGAAACAGAATTAACATAAAGGAGGGAAGTTATAGCTGAGTAGCAGCGTTCACTAAATGTCAAAAAAAACTCAGCTGTCTGTCTCATTGTGACAGTCTTTAGGACTGAACTTCTGGAAGAAAGATACAATAACCTTTTATTCCTTGAAGGACCCTTTTTGTTGTTTAGTTGGGGTTTTTTGCTTATGTTTTTTTGTGTAGTCATTTGGTGGTTTGGGTTGCTTTTTCTACTTCTTTGTTTAAACCATCTTCTCAATACCAGTACCCTAGGGTAAGGCTTCTTAAACTTATTTCTTAAGAAAAATCTGTAGACAACCTTATTTTGAAAGCAAACTAAACACTAAACTGCATTTTGAATATTGCTTATAGTTGCTCAGCTTTGTGTGTTTTGCTTGCATGACTAAAAGGCTTGTTAGTTGCCTTTTTCTCTTCCTTGATTCAGCTTTTATTCAATGCTTTGCATTATATTCTACCTCTTTCCATTTCCTTTATCCTTTAGGCAGCCCAGTTTCTCTCTTGGTTTTTTTCCCCCACTTTCCAAATATCAAAATTGTAAAAAATAAGTTCAAATTGCTGTCTCAGTGATTCTTGTGCCACTTGGTGATGGACCTTTTTACTAATCTTAGTTTCAAGTCACAGGAGTGTATCGCTGTGACTAAGAGCAAGGGTGGTTTTGTTTGTAGTGTGGAACACTCCTAAAAACAATGAAGCACATACTTAGTGATTGGAGCTATAAGGAGAGCATTCTTTAATTATGTATTTAAACCTTCTGTTTGTCACTTGCAGTCTTCATTTTAGTATGTACGTGCTTCTTTGAATCAGGGCCCCCTCATCCCCCTCTCCCACCCTTGTCCATTGTTTGACTAATGAAAAAAAATAATTGGGACGTCAAGTGGAGAGTAAATTCAGAGGTAGAAAGTTCTTAATAATGTTTGTCTTTATTGCCACTTTGTGTGGTTCTGCAGAATAGAAGGACTGAAGTGGCATCAGAGGGCAGAAGGACGTGGTGGGGCAGTGGTGCTCTGATGGGTGGCAGAGAGGTTCTCTGTTCATGATTTTGGCCTGTCTTTGCCCCTTCTGTACAAGGAAGCAAGAGGGTTATTAATGGCTATAACTGACAGCTTAATAACTCAGAACTTACCATCTGCATGTCCTCTTTCTCTTCTTGTTTGGCTTTTGTCAGCACCATTTAGGGCTGGGTGGCAGCAAGGTAGACTGAGGGCAAGGTGCAAGCTGTGGGAGGAGGCTGTGGTCATACCCTTCCTAGTGATAGCTTGTTTATCTACCATTTACTTGCTGTTCCCATTTTACTGGTACAGAGTTGAATTGTGCTGGTTGGACCAAGCTATGAATGCTCCCACATTAAAGCTAGAGCTTTTTGGTAGGCTCTTTTTAACCTGAGTGAGTTCTCACCTGACTGAATGCACAACTGAATGGGCAAATATACCAGTATAATGGGAATGAGAGCACTGAAGAGCAAATTAAAAAGTGAGGAAAAGAGACAAGGGGCTGCTGAAGTTGCTTTTGCTGCTGAGAGATCTGCCTGTCAAATCTCAATGCAGAAGTGTGATTACAGCAGCAGAGCAGTATGTGTCAGGCTAGAGATTCACCAACTGTGTCTCTTCAATAGTCTAGAGAGGCATCTGTCCTCCCTTGTCAAGACTTTTCATGCTTAGTAAGGAAGATGAGAATTTTGTTATTATTATCTGACTAGATGAAGGCAAAAGTGGTTTTTACAGTTGTAAAATGTCATTCCCCTCTTAGAAATTTAACCCTCCTGGGTAAGAGTGATTTTTTTTTTTTCTAATAACTGGTAGTTTTAGGACTAATCAAGGTACAAGACAAGGAAACTGTCTCAGTAACAATGGTGCTCAACCACTGCATGCTCTAAAGCCTGCCTTCAGTAATTTTCATGTGCAATCCAAATACCTGTGCCAGGTATTTTGGTAGCCACAACTGAGCACAGAGGGAGTTCAGCTTCAAATGGACAAATGCTTGCTAAACATGATCGCCTTAGAGAATAAGTTGCTAAGAAATGTTACATGTTGTTGTGTATCCATAATCCTGCCAATAACAAGGTATGGTCCATTAAAACTAGAGCTGCAAAGAAATTTGGCCATCGAGTGAAGGTTCATAAGGTGAGATTCCTCTTATGATGTGGTCTCTGATGGAAGAAGTGATAGAAGTGATTCTGATCCATTTCACAGCAGTTGGGAGCTAGGAATACTCTTGGATAAACTGATGAGAACCAGTTTCTTTGCATCACTGTGTTGCAGGGGTCAAAGAGCCATTTCCTGCCACCAAGGAGAAAGCCCTGGATATCTTCTGACAGGTATTGCATGTTAAAATCCTGCCACCACAGAGATAAATGGGAACAGGACTCTCTAGTTAAAGCATTTGAATGGGAAGCTGTAGGGTCCGTTCTCTTACTCTATGTCCCCGCATTTCTTTTGGGCTATACGACAGATCAGGCTGTATTTTGACCTTTGCATTCCTGGCTGTATGACGTTCCAGTTTCTAAAGAAGGGATCAGCCCTGTGATCGTGTACTCTTGGAAAGAAGTCTGACAGCTAGGCTATTACACACAACCTGTTAACTGCATACAGGACATGTCTACCTATTTGGACAGAGGATGCCTAGCTATCACTTGCTGGTTTCTGGATAACGCTGTGATTTCATCTGGGAATAGCCAGAATTAGGTCAGACTGGGCATCTGCATGGATGAAAAGCAAAACCAGGGATGTTTGGGCCAGACAAGATAGATACTTGGTTTCTTCTGATCTGAGGCTGCAGCAGAACAGTATCTCTTGGATGCCTAAGGAGAGGGGTAGGGGAAAACATGCAATCTGTCTTCCTCTCTTTTTACAATTGATAATCACTAACAGACAGAGAGTGGCTTTTTCAGGTTATGGAGCCCTGATTATCTAGATGTGTTGCAAAGGGAAAGTGAAAAATGCAGGACTTAGTCTGTATTTTACTAAACTCATAGCGCACATGAGTGTGCTATTTTTCCCCAATTTTCCTCATTTTTCCCCCAAAATGAGGAAAGCTCTTTTCTGTTGATGGTAGAAGATTCACAAGAGAGGAATAATTTGTCTCCTAATGACCGAGAGGTGCTCAGCTTCCACTGAAGCAAGTTTGATGTGCCTCCTGGAAACAGTGTTCTACTGATTTCTGTGAAATATTTGGAAAGAGATATTTTTGACAAGAGGTCTTGGATCATAAATGTCATTTGAACTAAAGTAGTTCCCAGAACTTTTTAATGGGATTAAACATGCTGCAGGGACACTCACGTCCCTCACCAGGATTTCATCCAAACTCTTCAGTGAGCGGTGTTGTAATTGCAGTATGTAAAAGGGTGAATTAATTGTTTTTATAGCTAAGGAGTAGATTGGACATTTGAATGGGTCTTATTTAAATGCTTAAAAATGTTCTTATTTATTGTTGACTTAGCAACAGTACTTTGCAAACTTTCATTTTTGTACAAATTAAAAACAACAACCCTTCCCCCACACCTAAAAAAAACCAAAACCCAACAGAAAAAAAAAACACAATCCAAACTGGATCCCTTGCCAGTTGGATCTGTGTTGGTAAACGGCAGAAAGTAAACAACAAATCACATAGTGTTATATTTGGTTTTGCCTCTGTTGGTGTCTGCAGCCAACTACCTTTGAATCACGAGATAAGAGTACATGTAGTTCATGGATGCTTACAGTAAATAATGTGACATTTGGGAATGTGATACTGCAGGTACTGCATCATTTCAACATCATCTTTACCAATATTTGCTCTGGAGTACTTTTAGGATGCAGTAGCCTGTTGGGCCTCCAGAAGGTAGAAGGCATGGGTTTGTGTTGAAGTTCTAAATCACACAGAAGAGGAGGCGTTAAACCCAAGTTTCCTATATCCCAACAGAGCACTCCTTTAACCCTGGTTTATTTGAAGTCTGAATGTCTCCATTTTTCATGGAAAGGCAATCTGTTTAGACATCTGTCTCCAAACAGGAGAGCTTCCAGAGAATTAGACACTACTTTCCAGGACTTTTAGTTTTGGTTGTTTTAGTTTTGGGGGTTTTGGGGGGGG
>JAWMRA010000113.1:27138905-27168774 GCA_035584735.1 Pseudotriccus pelzelni
CGGGGGGCTGCAGCCCCCCGAGGTAGCTGCGATGCCCTCGGACTGGCTGCATACCCCCGAGCGCGTGGATTGCCCCCCCCCCCCGCCGGTGGGGTTTATATAATTATTATTTGTACGAAGAAGGGAACATCCATTTAGAAGATAGTTCTTAGCTGCAGCTCTGGAATGTATGAAGAAATAACAGGCAAGGTGTGAATATCCAAATTCATCCCTGCTTACAGCTGTAGTTCAACTTTCCTTAACCCCTTCTGGTGCCTGCATTACAGAGTCATGCCTTTGTCTGTGGTACAGCTTTGCCTATAGATGCTGGAGTCTTCTGCATTGTGGTGGGGAAGGATAAGTGCAACTCAACAGTGCAAAGCTTTGATTTCCTAGGCTTGGTGAACTTTGTTTGAAAGAACTAAAATGGGGGTCTAAAACCACTGTCTTTTTCTGTTAGTCTCATGTGGTTATTTCCAGCTGAATTAATCATTCGAAAGACTGTGCTATTCAAATTTGGTGAGTGCTAATTACCCATCTTTACCAAAAATGAGAGGACAAGGAGAAAACAAATAGGCTGTTGTGCATTCCCACAAAAAGGTTTCAAATCAGGAAAGAAGACAGGCTGCTTACAGGTAGAACAAGCAAAAGGTTCCCAGCAGTGAGATAGCTGAAGTAAAATCTCTGCTCCCATTCCTGAGGCTTTTTCACTCAGAGTAACTTTTTTCTCCCTGTCCCTCCCTCCATCATAGCAAGTGGAGTGCTATTGGGCTGCCCTTGGCTGTTTGCCTTCCTTGTCACCCTTGCAGGCACAAATTGCCATGTTTCCCACACACACACCTAAGGAAACCTTTTATAAACCATACTGAGCTGATCTTTTAAAGCTAACAACTTCAGTGGTTGCTTCAGAAACTTCAGGAACATTCTAACCGATGTTAGTGCTTTGGTTTCAGCTTTTCCTGAGTTATTACCAGCACTTGGATAGGGATGCCCTCTTGGATCTTTGATTCAATTTATGCTGTTTAAAAAAAGTATTCCCTTGGTGAAGGCTGGAAGAATGCATTAAGATAGTCTTATTTGACCACCGTGCAAAGAAAGCATGTGGGATCTTGGCCAGAAATGCTTGCAGGTAACCCAGTGACCTAGTCTGTCTTTCAGAAATTTAACCTTGATCTGAAGATTACTTGTAGCCAGCCCCTTCCTTGCAGCCTTGGGTATTTCAAATATTAGTAGTTGTTTTACCTTCGTCTAACAGATGGAGCCCTCTAGTTACAGTTACTCTCTTTGTATAAGTTCCTGTAGATTGTAATCAAGTCAACTTTTGACCTTCTCTTTGATATGTTAAATCCACAAATCATCCTCACTATGAGGCCTTGTGTCAATTTTGTGTCATTCTTATAGACAACTATTTTTTATTTTTTTTCAGATGGGAATGGCAAAGGGTCAGATTCCCAGTAAAAGGAGATCCTGTGTACTAACTTGTATTTCTAACATGGAAGTACCATGGCCTTTTCAGTATTAATGTGTAGGTGTTGGTTTATTGAGGTAGTTAAACATTAATATTCCTGTTTCACAAACTGAGAAACTGGAGCCGAGCAGTCAAATATCTATTCAGGGTCATGCTGTGATCCAGTGATACCTGCTCTACTCTCTGCTGGATGTCCACAGCAGTGCTCCTGACATCTGAACCCAAACACTTCCTCCAGGATGACTTTGAGACAGTAGCTGTTAACATGATGTGTATGTGTGTACATACCTTTGTTTAAAAAAAAGCATCAAAAATTGTTAGAAAATTGTTAAAGTTAAGAAATCTGACACATCAAAGAAAAAAATCACTATCAAGACTGATAACATTTATAACCTTTTTCATACATTAGAGAAGTATCTCATGATGTCAGTGCCTATGCTTTAATTTTCTTTCTACAAATACTCCTTGCCTTGCCAAGTATACAGACAACAGCAAAGGTATAAGCAGTCACAAAGAGAGATGTGGCCAGAAATGTTAAAGCAAATTTGGCTTGTAATTGCAAAGTGAGTGTTACTTTTTCTTCCAAAGTTACTGTAAGAAATGCCTTTGGTTTTGAAATATTCCTTGTAATTAGCATCTAGGTTGGACTCCTGTCATCAAGTTGAAGAAAAACAGATGATCTGATATATAAAAATGTATGTTTTGTTTTGCTTATAACAAACATATCTACATAACTCTCATTAGATACAGGTATAATTGATGCACCAACACATATATTATTATTAAGACATCAAAACTTGAAATAATATATAACTTAAAACAGGCTTTAGAGAAGCTTGAAAATCTAGTTGGCAGTGTCTAGAGGGAATATGAATTTTCTTACCAGGTTATGACCTTGCAAATTCCTTTATAGGGCTTGTTCTTTGTTAATAATGCTGAGGCTGAAACCATTGCATTTCAATGCATCTAAATTCCTTTCCTTTGTTTGCCCCTGGAATGTGTGTTCTTAGTCACCTAGCTATTGAAGGCTTGGGTGCCTTTTTGTCTCTAACTTGTCCTAGAACATTACTGTCTCCATGGCAGAAGAGGATAGGTATGGCTGATAATAGTATCTATTTAATGCTTTCCTCAAATAATGTCTCCTGAGTAGGAGAAACAGGCAAGCTAGAGCCTGTTCTTGGGTAGCTTTGTAAACTTCTATGACAGTATTTCAGACCCTTACAATCTCTAAGGGGCAGGAGGGAAGACTAACATCTTCTTAGTTCAAAGGCCTACAAAATGGATAATCCAGTTTATCAGAAATTTGGATTGTTCTCTGACCAAGCTGGTTGTGTTTTGGCCGAAGTAAACATAGTTTATAAAGGTCAGTTTGTCTAATCAAAAAGCATGAGGATAGCCAGGACAGAGTTTGAAAGGACCCAGTTTATTAAAACAGTAGAAGTAATATTACTTTTTTTTAAATAGCATTTTACTATTGATTATAGAGGGAGATAAACTAACAGATAGCTGAGAATTCTGCTTGGTATGTATTTACATCTTTTAGGTCCTACTAAAATATGATTTATCAATCTGTGCTGTAACACTCAAAATCAGTCTTTTAAATCAGATATTTGACTCAGTCTACCTGAACAATTCCAAGCAATGGGAGGGGGCAACCCCAAATATGTCCTTTGCTTAGTAACAATTTACAAAATGCAGAAAGGATGATCTCATCCCTTCACAGGAAATAGTTCAGTATACTCTCATAGTTGTCTCCTGTCTTGACACTACTAGGACTAGAGTTACTAGGATTTGAGTAAAGTTGGGTTTATTATTAACCAAAGCTTATGTAAGATGTTATTGCACCCGATTCTATTTTTGCAGTTACTTGGACTCTTTTGGTTTTTTAGGCACAAAATGCTGCCTTTGTAAGAATGCTTATACAAGGAAATTGTAATTAGTACTGGCTTGGCAACAAACTGAAATTCATAAGGAGGTTGGTGTGGCCAGCCTGTGCTTCCTGCAGACCAAAGGGTGATGCCTTTGCTTTTCTGAGATTTTGAGGTAGGGCTGTCGGGATTGGGTGAGGCACAGAGGAGGATAATACCATGTATACGATGCAGCAGGCTTGAGCTGGCAGGGTTCTGCTGCCCCAGCTGGGAGCAAGACCCTTCCCAGTGGGTGCCATCAAGTGCTGCAGCACCCAAGCTCGGGGGAATTGGAGTCTGTGCCGGATCCTCATCCCGTGCATGTCAGGTCCCACGACAGGGCTCCTCCCACAGAGCAGCAGCAGAGCGTGCCAGAGGAAAGGGAGCAGGGTGTTCAGCTTTTCTGCTGGTCTGTCACAGAAGGCTGACTGCACGGCAAGACATGCACCTCCTGGTTGGGTTCTGAACCAGCTCTGAACCTTCCCAAAAGGTTACGGGAATTGTTCAGAACAGTGCCAGCCTGCATGAGCCTGGTGGTGCTGCCCCCCATTGCATGCAGAAATACGCCCTTGTGCAACGTGTGGTTGGTGTGGGATCGATTAAATACTACTCTGTGCAACCAGGTGTCAGTTTGTCCTTTTAAAATGTCTCAGTACTGCTACTACTCTGTTGATATCTCTCCTCTTAATTTTCTTTTTTTTTTCTTTCTGGGAGGCATAAGTGGAAACATGAGAGTACAGGCAGGACTGAGAGAGTCAAAATCCCAGGATGGACACAATCAGGATTTTACTCAGGAACAGGCATTCACAACACTTCTGTGAATGCTGGGATGCTTTTTTTACCTATCCCTATACTGCATGATGGCACTGAACTCCATGTGCTCCAGGCAGGCACACTGCACCTCAGTTCTGTTCCCTGCACCCCTGGCCTTACCCACTGCCTCAAATGTGATGCAGTGTGCAGGTCAGTCAGTTCTGGCACATGAGGTTGAGGAACTGTGAAAAAAGCTGTGATATAGCCTTGTGAGTGTGAGGGGAGGACGGTGCCTCACACATGCATGTCAAGCACAGTGCCTATTATTTAAGAGAACAGCCAAAGTCTCCTGGCTGCCATGAGTCAAATACATGGCACATTTAAGTGTGCCATGGTCATGTGCAGCCTGCTGGGGAGAAAGAGCTTTTTTTTAATGTTTTGGTTTTGCCTGATTCATTAATATATACAGAAATAAATATGTAGGTCTGCCTTAAACCTTTCAATCTCTGCTGCATTTTTATTCCAAGTCAGGGGAGGGAGGGGGAAGCAGAGAGGTACAAACTGGGGCCTATGGCTCCTGTGTGGAATTGCACGTTGGTTTATGGTGAGAGATCCCGCTATCTCTGATCCACAGACCTGCAGGCAGCCGTGGTGCCTCGCTGATGCTGTCAGCTAAGTACAGCCTGGGGAGGCATCCTCTGCCATGAGCAGCAGTTGGGGCTCCTCACCTGTCACCCTGAGGGCAGCTCATGCTGGGTGTCTCCAGCTGTCCACATAAGCCAGCCCAGGGTGAGATAGTGCCCTTAGAAACCTGGATGTTTTGCTGACTGAGGGCCCAATCTCACTTTCAAATCTACCTTGTACCTGTCCTCAGGGTTGAAAACCTTCTGGGGCTTGAGAGCACCTTGGAGCTCCTGTGAAGTCAGAAGTACGTGTGGCTGTTTTCTAGAGGAAGATTGCCAGAGCATGTCACAGCTGTCTCTGGCATGAAACTACAGAAAAAAAATGCAACTTATCTGTGCCAGTGACACAGAAGTATGAGGTAGCTCCCCCAGGTTTTGTCTGAGCCATTTCAGCGGGGGGGGGGGGGTGGGTGGATTTTGTGGTTCCTTAGGAGTATGGGGTGTATCTCAGGTTGTGACAGACAGCCCCAGAGCTTGGAGCTGCAGCTGTGGAACACCATTACTTCGGCTAGATCAGGGTGTGAGCTCCTGTGGAGAAACGCCGGCATCTTGAGGGAGGGGAAAATGGGGCTGTTGCGTGAGAGTTGGTGTCTTTGCCTTATCTGAGTCACAGACATAAACAGATGAAGGAAATAGGCTAGTTGATGTATGTGCTCTTGCTAAATAGCATTCAAAATGAGAAATCTGTCTGCTTTTCCCAGGAAAGTGGAGGGAGGAATCTGCTTTTCCTCTTTTTTTTCTACTCTGCCATATATATAAAAAAAAAAAACCAAAACACAAACTAACAGAAAAAAAAAAAAAAACAAACAAAAAAACCCCCAACACCCAAACTAAATAAACCAACCCAAAAATAAAAATATCTCCCAGGACCTTAATTGTCTTCTAATACTCCTTCGCCAAGCTGGATAGAAATCAGTCAAGTCTCAAAGCTTTTTGGAGGCGAGGGGGTTGGACTGAGAGTTCAATTGCATTTTAGGGTCATAGGACAACAATTCAGGTTGGAAGGGATCTCAGTGGATGATCTATTCCAACCTACTAATGGAAGCGGGATGAGCTATTTTGGCCATAAGAAAACAAAACCAAAGCAAAAAAACCCGTATTTACTCAAAGTCCTGCAGTAATGACTAAAGACTAGAGTGCAGCTACATATATGGGTGTTTTACACAAGCTGTGATTGCCACAGAGCAACAGTTCCTTGGGCTTTTGTTACCAGTTGCGCTCTTATCTCCTGGCCTTTCCCATTGGAGCAAAGAAGGATGAGTTAGATCTGAAGAGGTATGTGACCGGTCTGGCCTGGCTCTCACTCTTACCTAGATGGGGAAGCCAGGGTAGGATCATGCAGGCTGGTGTTTTGAGGGGTGACAGAACACTTTCCCATAATGTTGGTTGCAATGGGCAAAATTCTAGGAAGTATCTCTTTGCAGAGCACCACCATCCACTGGGAAAGTGAGTTGTTGCAAAAAGCAAACCCTAGACCTCTTGTATCTCTCAAATCTTAGGAAAGGTGACAGGGAATTTTTTGAAATAAATACAAGGAAAACTAGGGGGGAAAAAAAGAAAAATTAGATTTTTTTTTTTTTTTAATGCATGGAAATCGAGGTGGCTTTCTATTAAAATCTGTCTTGCTTTTCTTTAAAAGAAAGCAAACCTTTTAACATTTTCCTATGGCACAGTGAATCCAAATACAACAGTGAGAAGCTGGTTCATGGGAACCGGAAACTGAGACAGGCTAGAAAACAACATCCTCGGGGGGGAAAAAAAAAAAGAATACTGCTTTCAGGGCTGTTTCTTTTTTATTTTTATTGCTATCGGAAACAAGTGACCTACTGCGGCCAAGTAGGCCTGGGGCTAAAATAAAAGGACCTCCAGAAGACAACCAAAATACACAGACCAAATGATGTACTCAACATGAATGTAATTGCTACTGGGCGGTCCATTTCCCCTACCAATGTCCATCATTTTAATTTCTGAGGGAAAAACAAATTTAACTGGAAAGTTTCTCTGCCTCAGTTATTGTTCCCAAAGGAGGAAAAAATTGAGCAAAAGTGAAAATAGACAAGGACATGAAGTTAGGGGAGTGAGAGAAACTCAAGGAAGATTTGATGTAAAATGGCTCTCACTGATATGAATGGAAGGATATAATATGTAGAAAATAAATGTTACTATATTTGTGTATCTGTGTGCTGTAAATTTGACAGATGACAAACTTAAAATAAGACCACAATTAGGGTTTATTTTAAGCTGGAATTGGATTGCCAGTAAGACATAGGTCTAAGAATTGGAAAATACTTACGACATCACTGCAGTCTGTTGTTCCTGCCAATATGTGACTCCCTTGCGAGGCACCAATCCAGTAATGTGCCTATGTAAGCTAATGTAATTAAATGCAAAAACAATTAAAAGTGGTCATTTGCCTTAGTCAGTATTATTGACATGGGAATAGCAAAAAGCAAAATCCTCCCCCCTGCATTTGTCTGCTCTTTCTGTGAACCTTAAAAGCCTCAGATGCTGACAGTGTGATCGATATGCTCTGACAGCTGTTTTCGATGACTTCTACATTCTTAAAACAACCTGTATGAAATAAATTTACAACTGAACTAATACACTCAAAACTTTTTCCCCTTATCATTTGTAACAAATCTTTTTGCTTTTCCTATGAAGTAGTGAGCCAAAATTTTAGGGAAGCGTTTAGATGCTTGAAATAATCAAGGTGTTACTATTTCAAAAACTTAGGAAGGGAGATACTTTAGACTTTTAATTTGGAGAACACCAAGAAGTCTGTCTTCATGTCTGAAGAATCTCCTTTTCCATTATCTGTTTGCTAAGTGCACTACTCCCTGGGGGCTCTGTGTGATTCCAGTAAATAACCCCCATCAGATTTGGTTGTTAGTATCTGCTAATCTGGATTGATATGCAGCTGCTTGCCTGGGCTACTTGTTTCACAGGATAATCACTTTTTTATGGGGTACGCTTTTCCCTACTGCTTACTTTCTAGTGACTAATTTTATCCCATAGTTTGCCTTCTGTTTCTCTAAGTACCTTCAGGTTTTGGACTTAAGATGAAGACTCTCAAAAATTCCCAGGCCTGTCTCCCACTGCTGCTGGAGACTGCTCAGTTGGACTAGATATGTTTAGCTCTTGTGAAGAGTCTCAGTCAGTTCCTGCAGCCACATAACTGTTTTGAAGCTCTTTTCTAAAATCCCTCATGTTTGTTTACATCTTTCTGAAGTTCAGATGAAAATCTTGCTGGGTTGTCACTGGCCTTGGTAAGAAATGCATTTTGCCTTTTCTGAGTCCAGACTTCTAAAGACTAAACTGGTTGGTTGTGTTGTTGTTCACGCATTGTATTGCCTGATCTCACTGTGTGGGACAAACTGGTTCTCACTGAAGTTTAATTTAAATGATGCAGCTTTGCACTGGGGATGGAACAGGCCCAGCTCTGATTTTCACACTTCCACGTTACTGTGTTTTAACTAACATTTGTCAAATTATTTTCCTTCCAAACACTGTGTATAGCTGATGTTTCCCCATTTAACATTGTCCTTATTCCTAAACCTATTTTGTCTTACTTCCGTTCATCATGTAATATATGGATGATGATTAAGATACCATTCAAACCTGCTTTCAATGGAATTCAAAAAATACCAAGGGAAATTTGATCTTTCAGAACTTCATCCTTTCCTTGGAAGCACGTTGTGATGTTGCCACTGATCCCAAAGAAAGCATTCAACCAAAAAAATCAGAAAAGTTGAAGCAGTACTTCTTATTTATATACTCTACGGCTTAACTAAACTCATTGGCTTTGTTAAAGACAGTTCCTTAGACAGTATTACTCGACCTAAGTGTCCATTAAAAATCTTGATCTTCATTGATTTACACTGGCTTAAAGTTCTGTAAGACATTTTGGAGTGCTGTTGTTTTGCTTTTCTTCTGCTCACACTGAACTCGATGAAGTCTTATTGTTAAGATGGAATAATTACGCAACTATTGACAAACTGCTCTGTGATCTTAGTTTTCAGCAATCTAATTGAATAGCTCCCTAACCTCAAGTATGTGACACAAGAATTTAAAGAGAAATATGTGATCACTGTAGTGTTAAAGGGGTGCTAAAGTGGACTTAGCTGTTAAATAGCATACAGTAAATGGCTAAAAGTGAACTTTTTTCCTATGGTTTCAGTTAACTCATACACTTCACTTGCTGAGATGGAATACCTTTTTTTTCACCTGCTCTACTCTTAGTTCACTCATTCAGCCACTTCTGTGTAGAAGCACACACAGATTTTGGGTGCTTATGAGAATCCATTTCATTAAGAGAGTGTCCAAGGTGGAAAATGTTTTAGGACCAGAAGTAAATGCAGTACAAAGCAATGAAGACAGCCAGTGAACCTGTAGGTGACGGTGGAAGATGCAATGTGCTGCATTACTGCTTGTCAGCTGGCAGTGTACTGAGGTACCAGCAAGTGTGTGCAGCAAGCTTTCTCAGGCTTTTTTATAGTCTTAGTGGCAGCCCACCTGTACCAGCCCTTTGGAGTTGATCATAATAGGAAACTCCCCAAATATTTATTCTACTGCATGATAATGCAGTTTTTCCTTGGTAAGATAATTTTTGTTTTAATCCTACTTTCAATTTCAAAAGCTTATTGACAACCTTACACCTTTTCAGTCTCAGGGTTTACGTACAAGAAAATACTTTTCCTTTACCAGTGTGTCTGGTGGAATAGTGCTGTTCCCTTTGATGTGGCTGCTGCTCTTGCACTGTTCCTCTGGCATCTTTTTCAAAGTGTGCTTGAATAGATGTTGCGTCCCAGAGCTGCCTTTCAAGACAAAGGACATCCATCTCCTGATCCTCTGTCCCTTTTAGGGGAGGCATCTGGTAGAGCATGGAACTGGTGGTCCTGTGTGCCAGCAATTCCAGACAGCTTCTGGAAAAGCAGCCAGCTAGTATGGGACCAGCTTGTAGTTGTTGTATGCTAATTTAGATTGAGATCAGGAATGGTATCGTTTTTGCCTCAGAGACAAGGGGATTTGCTGTGGTGCCTGTGGCTGCTCCCATGCCCTAAACACCGATCACATTGCTAGAGAGCCTCTGCAGTTTATTCCTCCGGTGGTTTTGTGAGCTAACCACACCCGCTGCTGGTTTCTACAGTACCAATTTACAAGATTGACTGGTTTGGATGAGGAAACCCACATTTCCTGAGGTATCCCAGGCAGCTCAGAAGCCAAGATCTTAAGAAAATTAACTGAAGTGGTGATTTTTTTTTCAGCATTCAACTTTAGAGAAGGCTGTTTGTTTCTCCTTCTGTGGAGGAGGCAGCTGCAGACGCATGCTCTCAAACTTTAGGAACTTCTGCTATTGCTCTTGTTGCAATAGTTGAACTTGCTGGCTTTTTTGTTTTGTTTTGTTTTAGTCTTGATCCCACAATAACTTTACGCCCTAGGAGTAATCAAACTAGAGTCCTTGAGTGCCCTTACACAGGTGAGGGGCTGGGCAAAATAAGCAGATGCATCAAGTCTTTAACCACAAAGCATGACTGATCGATTTTAGGGCACGTAATTAGCAAATGCTGAAGCACGTGAGTCTGCTGTGTAATGACTGCATCCCACTTAGCTGAGCTCCCTGGGAGTTCTCTTCATGTCTCTAGGAAGTGCTTTGGGCATCTTGCAGGGAAAAAAAAAAAAAAAAAAGAGGAAAGATATGTTCCATCCTTGAAGAGGCCATAGCCTGACACTGGGGACACGCTAAAAAAGATGGAGAAAAGGTATAGGAAAGGATGAGGGCCACCATTAAATGATGGTCTGATTACACAGCCTGGACATGTTCACAGTTTGATTTTTGTCTTCATCCTGCAAGTTGAAGCAATCCACCCACTCACTGCCCCCAACGTCCCAGAGGTTTTCACAGCAGGCATTCAGTATGATATATTTTTCAGCAAGTTTTTGAAAATAACAGCAGGGACGATAATTGCTGTTGGAACCTCAACTATTGCATTTCTTCCCTTACAGCAAAGTGATTTCTTTTATTTGATTTCCTAATCCTTCCTAGAGGTTCATCCTATCAACTAGCTTCCACATTCATCTTAAAAGTACTCAGGGTATATATACACTTTTTAAAATTTGAAATGCTCTTGTTAAATGTAGGTATCTGAATGTCCCACCTCCTAGCAAATACACCCTCTCACACAGAAGTACACAAAGAAAGCTTTAAGACTTTCACTCCAAATGAGTCTTTAATGTGGTTTTCCAGCAGAAAGGGAAATTGTTGGCCTGTGGAAGGATTTGTCATGTGGTCATGAAATATTCAGAGCACTGGTAGTTTCATCTGAATGCTTTACCTAAAAAAGAATCCAAGATCCTAAAATTCTAGTGCTAGTGACCATATGGTTAAAATACTGTAATAATAAGTAGCTACTATAGCCCTAACTTAGATCCTGTTTGAAAGAGAACTCAATATGTCATTTTGTATTGTTCCCTCTTTAAAACAAATACACTTTGCCTGAAAGTGTTTCCTTTTAAATAAATGTCATGCATCAGTGTGAAACTTTTTGAAAACAAGAGGGATAAGAGAATGGGAAATTACACTTGTTTACTTTTCCCAGTAATGGAAAAGCAGGTAATTTCTTACAACTTCCCTTTGCTTAAGAAATGTCTTTAACATCTAAGAAATGTCTAAACATATTCATAGAAATGATTTGGAAATTAAGGATCCAGCCAAGTGCAAGCACTGAAGTGCACACTTGTGTTCAAGCAGGAGTCATTATGGGAATTACTCATATACTTAAGATGGAGCATGTGCTTTATGTGGCTGAGCTAACTGAGCTGGTCTCTCTAAATTCAAGATTACATTTATTTTCTTTTTTTCTTGGTACTTTTTCCCCCCTCCTCTTATAATGTGAAATAGTTGCCTACAAACCTGACCTAAATAGCACAACTGTATATGCTGATGCAGAGCCATACACTAACTCTTGGTTACAGATGAACCTGAATCTTCTTGTGAAAATGAGGACTAGGTTTACCCAAAATGTAGGTGTACCCCAAATGCCCCTAATATTGTTCCTTATCTACTCTGTTCATAAAGGGGTAAAGAAGGTATTATCTCCTCATGTCTTTGGCTAATGATCTGGCCAAGAGTAAATACAGACCACATCTCACAAACGTAAAGGGAAGAGCTGCTTCTGCTGTCTGGTCAGGGACAACCCTTCTCTGTGGCTGCCCCACTGAACTCTTGCCAGTGTGATGGGGCTCTGCCAGTGGGGTGCACGTGTTGGTCCTTGGAGAGCACCAAAACCACCGTGCGGGGTTAAGATCTGGAGGCTCCTGTAAAGCAAGGAGCCTGATGGCAGCTCTTCCATCTCAAAAGTACTGTGAAGAAAGTGTGCTGGTTTGCCTTGCTGCTGGTGTTAAGGGCCCTATGGAAGGACTCTCTTTGCTGAGGAGTGGGGGTGATGCTGGGATGAGCAGCTCTCTGGCCTTCTTTGTTCCTTGTGCTTTTACACATGCTTATTCCTCATTCCGTTGTTTGGGGTGCTTGAAATGATAGGTACCTCCAAAGAGAAAAAGAGGCTTCTTTTCTTATGGGTAGGTGAGAGACACCCCTACACAAAAGAAAACCCTGCAGAGTGGGGTACAGCAAATCATTAACAGCAGCCATATACTCTTATCTAGCCATAAGTATGTTGGTCAAACCATATCAGAACCATCAAACCTATTCTTCCAACAGCCTCATACCAGACTTCTTGCTTTGCTGCCTGGTAGTTCATATCTTTAACTGTTGATTGAATAGCTACATGTCATAAATGCATTAACTAACATTTAAAAAAATAATAATTAAAAACCTCTTCGATTTCTCGCATCTTTTGATCTGCCATGGGCAAGTGCCCTTAAATGACATTCCTTTGACCAATATGATTGCACAGTATGATTGTATAAAAGATTCTTAAAATATTTTAATGGACAATTTTTTCCATGCATTAAGGTCTAAGGAAAAAGTTAATCAAACCTTGGTTGGCCCTGAATAAAGGATCCGTAATGCACAAGACAACAAGTCTAGGAGCTGGATACTTGTTGGAGGATGTGTGTGCACTTCCTAGCTTTTGAAGGGTGCTGTCTTTTTATTCTTTGCCATGTGTTCACATGATTTAAACAAAACAAAACAAAAAAACAAGCTAACACCAACTAATTTTTTACAGTATTGGTGTACTTGTAAGAACTCTTATATTTTGGTGCTCTTGGAGTTATTTGATACAAATTACTGTTGGTAGTATAAGATTTAAAATATTTCTCAGATGAGAGAAGGTGCTGTATCTAAGGATCTGGGTGCAGAGATGGTATATGCAGAATGCAAAGATGTGAGCAGCTGAAGAACTCCTGTACATCTTCAGGCCTCCGTCCAGAGAAGTATTAAATGTCAGTGTCTCTTTTCCACGGCCCTCAGTTGAAGTACCCCCAGCCTTGGGAAGTATTGATACATGTTGTGAATCATGATACTTTGCTGCCTGAAGTATCGTGGTATGACTCAGTGATAACAACGCTTTAAACTTCTGCATTTTGGACAGGAGAAAATCAGCATTTCTGTGGCAGGCAGACTCTCCGATTCAATGCACCTCTCCAGTACATGTTTTTTTTGGCTATGAGTAAGCCAGGGTTAGTATGTCTAATAAACATAAATGAAACCTGAAATAAAACACAGGGCAAAATTACAGTGTTTGGTTTGAGGCATACTTGTGGGATTTCCATTGATTTCTTGGCTTATGTATAAAAATCAAACTGAAAGAGCGTAGGTTTAGATTAGATATTAGGAAGAAATTCTTTACTATGACCATGGTGAGGCACAGGAACAGGTTGCTTGGAGAAACTGTAGATGTGTCATGCCTGGGAGTGTTCAAGGTCAGGTTGGATGGGTCTTTGAGCAGCCTGGTCTAATGGAAGACATCCCTGCCCACAGCATTGGAGCTGGAACTAGATTAGGTCCCTTCCCACCCAAACCATTCTATGACAATAACACTATAAACACGTGAAGAATATGATATTTGGTCAGAGAGGTGTGGAAGAAGAAGATGCATGTTTGTACTGCAGTGTCACTTACTGAGCTACAAGTATGTATATTGAATTTTTCCAGGGCAGGAAACCCTGAGCTAGTGTAAATTAATTGAATTCATTTATCCTGATGTTGCTGACTTTAAAGGAGGCACCTGATGAACTGAGTAGTTGCATGCATTCAGTCTTCCTCTGTCAGGAACTGGCAAACAAGACCTATGAAAATAAATAAAGAAGAAAATGCTTACGTTTAGTCTTTATTGCTATTGGAAGTCATTGCTTTTAGGTGGAGTTTCTGTACTTACAGTGTTGACAGTGAAGTTAGAAATAAAGCACTATGATATCTCTGTCAGAATTTCTCGTGATAATAAAAATCTTGTTTAAAAGCCTATCTGTTAATGGGGCATAGAGACCGGCACTGTCTGTATGCTCCATCAAGCAGGCAGCATTTCACTGTGGCCTTCTTGTGGAATTTGTGTTCCTGCAGTGTAGTACTTAGGTTTGGTCTAATTCCCACTGCAGTCAACAAGAACCTTCTGACCTATTATTTTAATTTGAAAAGTGGTTAAAGCCTGCAATCCCTTTCTCTTCACATGCTAACTGGGTGATTGTGTAAGGAAACAAAGATGATCCTAAATTAGACAAGTCAAAAGAACAAAGGATTATTGTGATAGCATCAATTTAAGTTATTTTTTCTTCTAGTTGTTGGTTGGGTTTGGTTTTTTTACCTAAACGAATTTGAAAAAAAATAAAAAAGGGAAGGGATAGGGTGATGAAGAGAACTCTTTTTAGAAGGTGAGGAGCGCAAGACAAGTTGCATAGACTGAGGGCCAGTTCCTCAGGGAGAGCAACTGGTGTAAAGTCTCTGAAGGTTTCACCTGTTGTATCTCAACATCAGCTATGTAGATAATGTGTAAGCATTGGTAACTGTTTAAATCTCTATTTCCCTTAAGTTGAATGGGGGGGGGTGAGTGACAGATGTGCAACATAAAGCAAATTAACATAATGTAAAAGATGACAGGAAATAGTTAATAATTCATCACTTCCGCAAATTGCGGTACCATGTATTTAGATGCCTGTTTGTTTCTGTTTCAGTACATAGAAGACAGTTTCAAAATATACTGTAAACAAGAGATAACCTTTTGTGAGACACCAGTGTTAAACTCCTCCTGAGAATTTTTCTTACTACTGAAAGAACGTTAAAAATAGTATTTTAAGAGACAATTGGTACTTCTAGGAAAACATCAATTAATAGAGAAGTCACCCTATTTCTAATAATCATTCTCCTTTCCCACTCTCTCTCTTTTTTTTTTTTTTTTTTTTCTTACTGATTAAAAAATACTTCCTGGTGCAGTTGGAGAACTTGGCAGGCAGTCTGCATTTCAATGGAGCACAACTGCTGCCTTTTCTTCCCTTGGATTCTCCTCTCAGCCCAG
This sequence comes from Pseudotriccus pelzelni, assembly GCA_035584735.1. Taxonomy (NCBI): domain Eukaryota; kingdom Metazoa; phylum Chordata; class Aves; order Passeriformes; family Tyrannidae; genus Pseudotriccus; species Pseudotriccus pelzelni. Next base: position 27,154,165 of record JAWMRA010000113.1, read on the forward strand.
CTGTAGTGGCTTCCTCCCTCCCCTGGCTCTGCTCCTTGTGCATCCAGGACCAGGTGTAGTCTGGGGCTGTGGTTATTTACATCAGAGCTTTAATGCTGTTCTTCCAGCAAAATGTTATGGAATTTTAGCCTCCCAGTTTTCAAATCTTTTATATTCACGAATAGCAATGTTTTTTGGGAGACAGTAATAATATAAAGCCCCAAAATACTTTGAATTTGGAAAAAAACCCAAAAAGATAAAAATAGAAAGCCTGACTGGAAACCAGAACACAGCACATCACAATAGTACAGAGAGATGTGTATCATCTTGGCTGTTACCTGCTGTGGTGGCTGGTAATGGGATTAATCATAGCTAGAACCTCATCACTGGGAGTTTTGTGGCTAAGGCACTCCGAAACCGGTTGTGAAGTCTAAAACTCTGGCGTTCTATCACCAAGAGGCAAGATCCTTTCAGTGGTATTGACGTTCTGCCTAAATAAATAAGTCCACTGACATGAGGCTTTCCTTGGAAACCACTTTTTCATTATTGCATTCTGAGGAAGAGTAAGCAATAACAGAGGCAGGCATCTGCTTGATATCCCTGACAAAGCAAACTAGGCAATTTCAACTCGGTTATTCATAGGTTGTCACAGCTTCAAGGTGAGGTTATCTCATGCAGTTATTTCTAGCGTTATTCACCTCTGCTAAAAAGGTAGTTCTCACAGTAGTGGTGACAAGTGCTTATGACAGCTTTTGTAATTACTGTGTTGTACCACCTGAGGAAAATCAAAAGGTTTTGCTTGTACCCTTTTGTTGACTGTCTTGAGAATTACTGAATTACTTCAGAAAGTTTGAGAGTCTGTGTCTGTCTGTTCCTTAGAAATTTGCCTGCTTGCCCTCTCCAACACACACCTAACCAGATTACTTGGTATGATTGCAAAGAACATCGACAGATCTTCCTGTCTGTGTGTTGGGCTCTCCTCCACCACACAGCTCACTCAAACGGAAGCTTAGAAGTCATCAAGCACCTGTTTCAACATGCTTAAAAAAGCATGAAAGAGCATAGCTCTTCTGCTGTTCCAACACCACTTGAATGCCTCAGAAACCTCTTCTTCTTTTAACAGTCTCCCTGCATAATAAACTGAATTACACTTATATTATTTGTAGATACCGTAGGTGTGTAGCCCAAGAAATTCTCCCTAAAAATCACTTGTTGGAAAATAATAAGGCAAAAATATTTCTTTCGATATATTTACTTATTTTCAGAAAAACATGGGTGCACAGTTTTTCGCTAGTTTTATTGGACAAGTACGTGTCCAGATCCGCGATAACTGATTCAACTTCCCTGCAGTGTATTAGGGCTCCCTGTTTCTTATTTTGTTATTGCTTGGGCCTTTATTTCTTTTCTCTCCCCTCTGCTGTTTATTTTCTTATCAGTAAGATTTTGCCTGTGTACTCTTTGCAAGTTTTTCTCTGAAACTGTGAGGTTTAGAAACTTTTTTTTAAATGAAAGTTGAGATTTTAAGCCATTTTAAAGCAAACATTATCAACAGTAATGAGATTAATAGTAAAAGTTAACCATTTCAATATTCTTGACTTCATAGGGATACAGATGGACTCACCTAAACTACTCTGTTACTGTGTGTGAATGTCATAAAATCTTTTTGAAAACTTACCAAGTGACATATCTAAATTATTTAGATGTTTCTTGTCAAATCCTTTTGCTACAGAGCTATTCAGGCTATTACTCCTCCAGGGGCTGAGGTGGGTGAGATGATGCATCTTTGAAAATACTGTCTCTGTAACTCCTCTTTCATCATAAGATTAACAGAGGGAAAAATAACCCATAGATTACATTTTAACTCTGTTACATATGCACAAGTTTAAAAGCAGTGCCCTACACACCTTTTGCCAATTTTATACTGTTAAATCTCTGCCTTCCCATGCCAACTGCAGGGACCAAATGCAGCACCTCAAGAAATGATCCACTGCTCGCTCCACCTATTAGTAAACTTATTTTTCACTAAAACCAAAGGTTATATAATTTAAGTTTCATAGAATCATTTAGGTTGGAAAAGGTCATTAAGACTGAGTCCAGCCATAAATCTAGCACTGCCAGTTCCACCCCTAAACCATGTTCCCAAGTGTCACATCTACATGTCTTTCAAACACCTCCAGGGATGGTGACCATCCACTGCCCTGGATAGCCTGTTCCACTGCTGAGCAACCCTTTTGACAAAGAAATTTTTTCTCATATCTGCTCTAAACTTACTCTGCTGCAACTTGAGGCCATTTGCTTTTGTCCTATTGCTTGTTACATGGGAGAAGAAACTGACCGCCACCTTGCTACAACCTCCTTTCAGGCAGTTACAGAGAGCAATAAGGTCTCTTCTGAGCCTTCTTTTCTCCAGGCTAAACAGCTGCAGCTCCCTCTGCCATTCTTCAGAAGACTTGTGTTCTAGAAGTCTTAGTCTCAGTTCTGTTCTCACCACAGCTGATGATTACCAGATGATTATCTTTTTTTTTGCAGAAGCTTTCTGATATTTTTGGTTTATTGTTAGTCACTGTTCCTTTACCAGTCACCCTGAAGATCTCTGATCGATATTGTTGATCTCTTGTTTTGTCCCCTGTGTCTGTCCAGTCAGCTATCCCAGTAAATCAGTTTTCTTACTGAATTCCCTTTTCCCCCCAGTCCTCTGGGTTTACAAAAACCATCTTTCCTTTCTAATGCTGTCACTCAACACACACCCACAAACCTTCTATCTCCAGCAGATTATTGCTGAAAACAAAAATGTGTACCAATATATTCTGTGGCTTGCCAGACAGCATTAATGAATTGAAGAGATATGACAGTCATTATTGCTTCCTGTCTAGAAGGCAGTTGTCGTCCAGATTAAAACTGACTTGGTTGGGCAAGATTTGGTGTTGATAGATCCAAAGTAACTGCTATTACTCTCTTTGCTTCATTAATAGCATACTACTTTAGTTATTCAAAATATAATTTTTTCTAGGGATTTCAGTTAAGTCTAGAAATCTTGACATCTCATCTTTCTGACATCTGGTCTATTTTTTTACATCCTCTGCCATCCTTTTTTTTTTTTTTCAGAAGTAGCTGGTGAGTTTGCATATTGCAGGTCTTTGTTACAGCAACCATTCCCTATTAGCTCTCAAAGGTTCTGAGTTTACTCTAGGCCAGTCAGTAAGTATTCTTTGACAAACATAAGGTGAGAGTGTTTAACTTCAGTATTTCTCTTGCTAACTCTATCTCTAATCTACAGGATACTTAATCCCTGTCACTGGGGTCACTGTACCAGCAGCCTGCTCTCAGCTGGCTTTGGGGAAAGTGTTTAAACACTTTGACCTTCTTGGCATTGGATCAGTTGGCTGATTCATGATCTGAAGTCATCACTAGGGTTTTTCTTCAGAATTTCTTAAAAGAAGTGTTGCTAGGTGCTCAAAATCTTCTGCGGGTAGCTGCAGTAAGGAAGCTGCCCATGCAGGCAGAATTAATGACTGATGCTGATCAGGCTGTCAGTGATAGAGAACTTGCAAGAGAAGGAAATGAAACTGATAGGGCCATTGGTAGAGTTGTGAATGCGAGAGCTTATGCTGAAAAGGATTTAAAAATATGAACGAAGAAAATGTTATTAGTTCACTTGAATGTAAACCCAGAAGAATAAACAATAATATTAACAAAGGGTGAGCAGTTGTATTTGTGCTTTGTATTTGAGAGAAGTCCAGTGATGCAGAAATTGCAGGATGGAATCAAAAGCGTTTCAGTATCACTCATAAGAAGCCAGGATACTAAAGAGTTATTGCTTGGCTTTCATACTGACGGGCTGAAATTACTTGCATCTGAGAGTTTTGAAAGAGCTGTCTGAGTGGGTCTTTCTGATACTGATTTTACTCCATAAACAGCTATTTGAAACCATGGAAGAGATGAGAAGATTTGACCCAAACTTGACATTGAAGCAGCACTTTCAGGAAGATAACTCACGGTCTCATTCTGGGAAAGATAATGGAAAAACTAACACAAAAACTGGTAAAGAATGAACAGATGAACTTGGTACCAGACAGTAGTGCTCTGGTGTCACATACATCCCACTAAACAAAACCTTTCTGGAAGTTTTGCTTCCAGAAATCAGGACTGTTTAAGCAGTGTTCTGCTTCCTGTAGAACATCTCAGTTGATGTCATACACTGTTTGCGTTAGAATCTAGAATAACTTGATTTAGTGCAAAACAGTATTAAAACTACATGACTGACAGGTCTCAAAATATAACTGTGATGGGCACAGTGTTTTTGGAAAAGCTTGGCAAAACTTAGCTCTTCACCCAGCCAAGATCACTTTTAACAGTGCTCTTGGAGTAAACAAAACCCACCTAACAAACATTTGCAGACTGTGCAAAGGCTGAGGGAGCACCAGATGATGGAAACTTGCAGCACCTGAAGAGAAGCGATGGAGATGCTCGGTAGGCCTGGCACTGCCAAGCTCAGGCTCACTATGCAGTTACACACTAAAGATAAAATAGAGGCTGTGTTTGCAAAGCGCAACCTGGAGAGCAGTGGCTCTGACAACAATTTAATTATCTTTGGTTGGGTACCTTGCCAAACCTCAATATCTATTATTTTTGTAACTGTTAAGACTAATGTGGTCCTTTAAATTTACAAAGTGAAGTATTTCAGACGGTATCATCAGAACCCGTGCTTGCTCTGTATTTTACACAGGAGATGCTTTTGTGGTCCAATACAGAACTCACAGGAGAGCCATCTGGTAATAATTAAAACAGATTGTAGTGGGACACAGGGAGAAAAACCTGCTTGAAGGGTCAAGCAGAAGGATGGAAGTTGACTAAACTGCAGATCGTGAGTATCTTACAGTCAAAAAGGAATTAAGTTGACAAAACCTCCTTTTGATTTTGAAAAATGTGTAACATAGGTAATAAAAGTCAGGGCATTCCACATTTAGTATAGGTTTTCAACTGAGAAGATCAGACATTAGAGCATGTAATGATTTGTGATGGATCGTCGCCAAGAAATATCTAAAAGATACTATAAAACTTCGCTGTGATATGATGGTTTATTGGCTTATATCTATGAATTTATGACAACGGTATTTAATGAGTCTCTTTAAATGGAGCATTTTGAGTGAATGTGAACTGTCAGTTTGAGAAAAGGATAGAGCGATACGGGGGAAAAAGCTGTGAAAGAGGAGTCCCGGATGGGTCTGTGGGAGAAGAAAGGTGGAAGGAGGAGAGAGAGTGAGGATTTGTAGTGGTAAGGAGCTGGCATTTCATCAGCAGACTCTTACAGGACAAAAAGTAGTTAGGAAATAATGCTGACAATGTCAGATGGCAGACAAAAACATGGGAGCCTTTCTATTTCACTGAAAGGGGGAATGCTGTGGCAATTCCTAAAGAGCACTTTGCTTCCTCGCAGCTTGGGTACAGCCTCAAACTGCTGAAAATCCCACTTGCTTCTCTGTTACTCCAGAATAGACGTATTAGACTTTTCCCAAAATAGCAGAACTACATATTTTGAAGGATACTTTTAAGGATATCTTCTAAAGCATGAAGATTAAAATGAGCTCAGACTTCATAGGGTAGAGAAGAGAAATTCCAAGAGGAAAAAAACCCCAAATCCCCTTTATCAGGCATGGGATCTTTTGGTCAGACAGAACAGCAATTTGTGATTCTCTTTTTTTTTCTTTTTCACTGTCGTCTTCCTTTTTGTGGCTGACGTTTCCTATCACAAAATGGGTATTTCACAGCTTACTTTCTGTTGGAAGCTAATAGGAACTAACCATTTGTGTTGTTCGCAGACCAAAAATCTCAGCTAGAAAGTGAAAGTTATTCCACATAAGTGCATGAGGAAAACACGCACTAACCTTTGAGCTCGGTACTTACTAGTCCTGCTTTGATTCTGACACTTGCCAGTAACACTACATGCTTCATGCCAGGAGCTGACCAGCTCAGCTTCCAGCCTCAGTACTTTCATTTCAGTGATTCATAATCTGTCTCTGCTATTTATTAAAGATATGTAAGAGTTTCGACATAAATTACTTATTTATCTCTCAGGAGATTAGGTCTCTCATTTGTTTGTCAGGATTTACTGGAAAAGAATTGAAAGTTGCCTTACAGAATAGATAGTTCAGGCTTGTCTTTCTTTTCATTCTTTTAAGTTGTGTGGTACGGATGTTTGGTGTTTTCTGGTAGAATAACTTTTAAAATAATAAGTACTTTTAATGTGAGCTAGCTTTTAATTTGAATATAAACTTCTATTGAAATTGCATGGGCTTAGACTGCAAAAATTACTGTTTTCATCAAAAAGCATCCACTCACAAGCATCTTTGCTTCCAGAACTTTTTTAGGAGATAAAACTACACAACATAAGCAGAGACATTAAAACTAAATAAAATATGTAAACAAAAATATTTAGGTACAAAGCAAGAGTGGTGTTAATAATGTGGACACTGAGTTAATTCAGCTTGTTGGAGAACTCTGCTGAAGTCATTTATGTGCCTGTAACTATGGAAATGTGCCAACACCCTGTGTTAAGCCAAATCATGAGTATCCAGTCAATGAAAGACTTAGAAACTTAAGTTCCTTACTGTGCTCAGGAGAAAACATGATTTATTTAAGCAGAATGCTGATTCCCAGTCGTTACCTTGCCTTTGCATATTGCTACAAATTATGAATGGCCTTTTATTTTTCTGACAACATATGTGCAGATTTTCAATGCTTTGCTGGGGATCAGGTGCATTACATCACACAGCTTGAAAGACTTTTAATGAAGCATACAACTGAATAACTAGATGAAGCTCTGTGTAATCACTGTTTGGAAATGGGTAGGTTCCAAGAAAAGCTTTAATATGCAAGATGGGTTTGAGCTGAATTGCTGTGATAACAACAATTTGTGCCGTGAATTCAAAATCTTGCTGATTTTATTGAAAACTCGTGTCCATGTGGATACTATGATCAGTGATCACGGGTGGAAAATCCCAACTGTGATCATTAAGCATAATGAAAACAACTTGTGCTGATGGTGAGAAATATCTCAAATTGACTGCTGTAGATGCCTTTAATGTTGACTGGGGGGAAGGGAGGGCAGGAGGTGCTGTTCTCAGTTTCATCATTTGCATGGATGTTCTGCAGGACTCTTGCAGCAAAACTTCTTCCTGCCTCTCTAAAAGCTTGAGCGGGGTGTTCATGTGTCATTGTTCACTTCTGACGCAAGGCATGTCTGGGACTCTGTTGTACTTGTCTCTGAGTTGGTGACACAATTCAAGGGGAAAACCTGCTGAGCCTGTCAGGCTGGCCAAGATTTTGGGCCGTACTGGTCTAACACGCTCCGCTATTTGAAAAATGTAATTGGAGGTTTTAGCTGTGTTCCCAAAGCCTTGCTGTTTGAAGAGAAAAAGAGTTCTAAACATTGTTCTTTCCTTTGGCTGCTGCACTTACCTTGTCTATAGGAAAAATCATATAAAATCAATAAGTCAACAACTCCCACAGTTGAGCAAACACTTTTATTACAACCATTCTGAAGTAGAGTATAGATGTGAAACTCTAATAAACTTGTTAGAGATGGAGATTCAGAGGTTTGGGCAATTTTTGAAATTAATTTAAATACTTCTGAAAGACAGTGTGAAATGCTGGACCAGCTCCTTTGTCCCTGGTAATGAAAGAAGAAAAAAACCAACTATGTATAATTGTGTCTCAGATTCCATGTTGCTAAATGGGATTTTCAGATATTTGAAATCTGACTGTAGCTGTCTGTAGCAATGTAAAAAGTTACTTGGAATCAGTGACTACGTAAGGGTACTTCTGTAGTCCCCAACTTTGACTTGGTGGAAATTCAAGACCCTACCTTAGTTAGTGGTGCTGCTGCTTAATATTGGGTCTGAATATGCAAAAATGGGATGATGAATCCTTATTTGAATATATGTGTTGTAAGCAAACTCACTAGATTAAATTGTCTTGGGCTCATCACTAATGTTAATTTGCAGCAAGCTGTAATGGTCCTCCTTGTTTTAATTCTTATGACTATTGAAAGCGAAGGGTCAGGGATTTGGAGAATGTAAAAGCAACTTGCAATGAATTTAAATTTATTTCTCCACATAAATAAATCACTTGGGATACAATAGTTGCAGTCTCCGTCTACTCTTATTTTTTTCTTGGTGAAATGACACATTGTCATAAATTATATATTACAGTATAATGAAAAGAAATGTGCCTTAGTATGCACAGTCAGGGCCATTATGGGTAACACATGCCTCATACAAAACATGGAGCATGTAGAAATGGAGGGAAATCACGAAGCACAGCAATGGCTTTGGGGGGGGAAAGGGGAACAACCATCCAACTCCTTGTCTGTATGTGAATCATTTGTACTATTACCAATATTTTATTTCTACTTAAGAGCCTATAAATGCTTCCAGAAGCAAATCTGCTTGAGAAACAAGTGTTACATCCCACGCTAAACAAATTTTGGACTGGTTCCCAAAATAGAACAAGTTTCAGGGCAAAGGGGGAAAAAGGTGAACTTTACTGTTTCTTTAAGTAGTTGGGTTTCTGTAACCTCTTGGCCTTCAAGGAGGCAACCTGTGAGCAGCAGGGGTGTGCTGGGTAGGTGGAAGCTGTCCCAGATGTCAGAGAACTGAGTTATGCTCTTGCTCCGGGTCACACCCTCAGGGAAATTTTGTGTTCATCATTGACTTGGAGGGAGTTAAGGAAGACTTGGTCACAGTTATCCACTGTGAGTATCTATGACTGCCTCTGGTCAATTAAGGTTTCGAGCACCCAGGATATATCTGGGAGTGCTATAGCACTACCTTTGGGCTGGGATTTCAATTACCAACAACCTCACCCATTAAAACTAGCTTTCCTTTAGGACAAAAAAAAATAATCTAGAAATCAGCCAGCTTCAGCACTACTGTGTGATTCTGTCAAAGGGTGCAGTGATAAGGAATTTAAATTTTTATGAGGGTTTTCTTCTCCTATAAAACTCTTATTTTTGGCAGGGATGTAGCATTTAGTATTGTAGTGCCTGAAGAATTTAGGATTTCTTTTCAGTTTTGCAATAATTTGTCACCTTCTTTAGGTAACAAGTGTCCAGAGTGTTAATGCGTTCAGTGGCCTTGTGAAGTGAGTAATTTAAGAATGACTGACTCTTTAAAAACAAACACTTTTCAAAACCTTTATTAGAGTGAATTAGTCTTTGCCAGAATAAAAACAAGGCCCAAATCTATTTGCTTGAATTAGGGTTAAATTAGCATTTAGTGCTGGGATTAAGAAGAGAGCTCACTGCTTCAGTTTCACTCTAAACTGAGTTTTCATGGGGATTATGAGGGACATTCTGTGCTATACAGAAAGTCAACAAGTTTGAGCATCACCCATGCACCATGCAAACTCTCTGGAAGTAACTGCCAGATATTAAAATATTTAAGAGCTGTACTGCCTGTAGTATTAAACTTCGTAAAATAAAATAATAATTTAAAAAGTCCCAAACCAAAACACAACCTCTTGGCTTTTTTTAAAACTCAAAGTTCTGCAATGGGCATGTTACACTATCTCTAAATAAATATTTGTTGAGTGACTGAATGTTAACTACTAGGCACTGGTATTGGCTTCAGTATCTGCTTCATACTTCATTATCATTAAATTGGATTATTATTGTGTCATACACCAAAAAGCATCCATTAACAGACCATATTTCCTGGATTAAGCTCTTTCCTCTTCAGGAATATTTTTTTTTTAATGTGCTGAAGTCTTGTTTGTATTCTACATGATGAATCAGGGATTCATTAGCAAATGTGTTCAGCCTTTACTCTCTACAGGCCATTAAAAAATGTCCCTTAGAACTATAACATTTCTAAATACTAAACTATTGAAGGTCAAGGAAAAACCCAAACAAAAACTTTCTTCATTTAACAAGCTGTATTGCATCTGTTTCTCCATTGAGCTTTCCCAATATTTCAAAATTCTCCAGAATCATAATAGGAGTGTTTCTGTGTTATTTATCATGGGTTTTCTTTCTCAAATGATTCTATTGCAACACACTGCTGTGTTAATTAGACTGCCTTTGACCACCTTTCCTTGGGATAGGCCTAAGACATCCTCAGTATGTTATTTTGAAAAAGGTTGAAAGATAAGCAGAGTAGTTTTAAGCCTTTTAATATTTACAGGTACATTCCCAACATTTTGGCCATCGTGTCTTTTTTCTATGGAAGTGTGATGGCTGAAACGTCTGGAATGTGTCTGTAAGTAATCAATGCCTCCAAATGCTGTGGCTTATCTGTGAGCCTTGCTTGAAGGTGTGCACTCAGTATTTAGAAGTTCTCAAAGACATCTTAATGCATTCCCTCAAAATTACATTTTAAACAGGCTGGTCTAGTATTGCGTATAGAGTGTGTTTTGCTTTCTGCCTAGGGTAACAGGGACAGTGCTATTATAAGTTGTCCTTAACATCTGTTCTTGTGTAAGAGCAATATATGTGTCTTGTTTTACTTTCTTGTATAAAAATTCTCTCTCTAGAATGAAACCGTAGCAAGAGGCAAAGGAGCCTTTACGATGTGTGTTTCTAGCTGAGGTGTTGTTTCCTGCTTCCCGAGAAATTGGTGCCGCCGTGGAGAAAGGGCACAGCTACTGACTTTGCAGAGGGTATATCTGTACTGAGACACAGGCACACACCTGTGATTATGAAAAAAGGCTGAGTGAGTGTAAGAGACTCGTTGCACAAGGAACAGTACTCTTTTTTCCTTCTTTCTTTTTCTTTTTTTTTTTAACCGTGGTTCAGGCATTTTTTTTTTATTTCCATCTGAGTAGTCCCCACTTTCACTTGTCGACCTTTTGTGTTCTATCTAGCTTATAAATATCACTTTCCCCCTGCTAACAAATTAACCTGAAGTTTGATATTTTTCTGTCTCATTCGCTATTCTGTGTAAAAAAACGTTCTGTGACTATATCTTATTCTGGTATGAGTAAGTGAAGAATTCTGTCTCCTTTCTTCAAAGGTTCAACTGTGTTGCAATAACAAGGCTCTCCTTTCTCCCCTTCCCTTTCCCATAATGTCATTATTTGTTATTATAAACATCAACTTTTTGCTTTTGCAGTACTGAGGAGCCAGAAAAAGAAAGAAAATGGACAGTGATTATTAATGAATCTCAAACACTGTGTCCCCTCAATAATCTGCTTTTAAGAGCTGCTTTTAATTTTAAAAATTCCTCCTCTGCAAAAGGTCGAGTATTCCTCTTCTGACTGCTTCTGAGTACTCTGGAGCATTAATTGCTGAGTAGTGTTAAACTTCTGTATGTTTTACTAATGCTCTTCAATCAGTACAGGTGCCAGTAGCATGCATACATAAAACAGAGTACTAGAAGTGCTTTCACTTCACTGATCATGGCTATACGCATTCAGACTGGTGCAAGTGCTGATTTGTATGGCTGATTACATACATATGCATATCCTGAGAAAAAACAATGCAGCATAACTGGTCCTAAATCAGTGGTGTGTTTCAGAATAAGCGGCAGTAATCAGGAGCTTGCTTGCATCTTGTTTGGGTGATGCGGTGTTCCTGCCCAGGAGCATTAAAAGGGTGAGCTGCCCAGTCGCTACCCTGTGCAGATTTCCTAACTTGCCAACGTAGTTTAAACTTGAGGGTGGGTTGTGAAAGTTGCTCTCACACCACTGTTTTATTTTTGTAAGTCTTCTGTTTGTTTTTTTCCCTGGAGCCTAGTCCAGATGCAGCTAACATAAACTGGTGTCCTGTAGACTTTAAGGGCCCTTCAAGAACCCATCTTATATCCTGGCAGATGTTAGTGACTCTTTTCAAATACATCACCTGAAAACTGCTTTCAGGAAATCAAAAACTCTCTGTTCTTGTAGCATCTCTAGAATAATTCACATAGGAGCAATGCGGGTCATCTCCAAAATTTTCTAGAACAGAATGGATAAGACATAACTGCTTGTATTTTCTCTGACCACAAGAGTAATGAAGCCCCTATGTTGGCTCTGTTAAAAAATTTGGTGGGGGGAGGAAAAACAGGAGTTAACCCCTGCTAAGATCAACTCATGACGTTTTCTGACCACTTTTACCCCTTCCATCAGCTTTTTTGAGTTATACGTACTAAGCTAAGTGTAAAATGGTAAAACATAGCAAATGCAAGATAAAATGTAAGAATAACATGGAAATATGAAAAGAGCCCTTACAATGGCTATGGTAATTCAGAGGACAAACTGTGCTTACTATCAAGGTTTTACTTGGCTTTTCTGGTACCTCTCATGTCCTGTGGGTTTTGTAGAGTAAATGTGCTCACTAGTGGTGTGGCTCCTATTGAAGCTTCTGAGTAGTATAAGATTACAGAAAGTCCACCTTCGGGTGGGTACTTCTGCCAGTAAATATTGACTGATCATAAAGGAAGTCAAAGCAGTAATGAGGTGCATTTGAAAATAAAATTGTGATTTTTCTCCACTGCTATCCAGCAAGGACAAAAGTTTCTGCCTCTCTGCAGGTGCCATGGTATCCCTTATTGTCACAGAACGGTTCTAATAAAATGACGATGCTATTGCAGATATATTTAATCTTCCCCTCCCTGAATAGTCATGGGAAAGAGAGGGAATTAACAACTAAAGCAAGCTCTTGAGGACAGGCCACTAATTTTCTTCATGATCAAGGTGGGGAGATTACTTGTCAGAAATAACAGTATGGACAGCTTCAGGAACTGAAGTTGTGAGGGAGCTGTAAGAATCAGTCTTGCTTCACCTTCTTCATGCAGCAGCAGGATTCAGGTTTTGCTGGGCACTGACCTGTGCTGAAGCCCACTAACCTGTCTGTGCAGAGGAGGACAGGAGAGGTGTTGGCTCTTTAGTGGTGCTTAGATGTGAATTCTCCTGTTGTCAAAGCACCTTTAGGCTTAACTGGCCAAGAGAGCAAGAGATGTAGAATGTTAATCAACTACACGGTGTCAGTGTGGGCAGAGCCAACAGGAGTTAGGCCCATGAGCTAGACGTGAAATAATTGAAATTTACTGAGTGGTTTAGATTTAGTCAATTTGAATGCTTTTCTTGTCTGATTTTTGAAGGCAAGTTGTTTATCCAAGTGAAGTGCTTTAAGATACAGCAAGGACCATTGACATCAGCAGAGATCAATGGAGGATGAAGAGGTCTATTTAATCTAGGAAATGAGTGACTTGGCTCTTTGATCCTATTGCATTCTCTTATTCCCAGAAGGTTAAATTTAGGCCTGCATACACAAATTTTGTTTGACTAAGTTTACTTAGGTTTTAAATATTTGTGGGTTTCTTTTGTTTAGGTTCTCTTGTATAACAAGAAAAAAACCTAACTGTTACCACATAATTAGGCTGTTGCTGTGTAAGCATGTGTAGGTCTTTTCAGACTTGAGAGCAGAATATGCAAATTCAAACACAAATGCATTTCTTTGAACATTCATACTGTATAAAAGGGGGGGGGGGTGAAAGAAAAACTCCCTCTGACCCATTGTGCACAAACTAGTCTGTGAAATGGCATAGGGAAATTGTTCAAATTTGAATTACCAAGAAATAAGTCTGGTTTGGCTCATGTTGCCTACAATACTTCCATTTCCCAGAAGTAAAGGAAACCCGATGCAGCTTAATACAAAGGTGTGTGTGCATTTTGGTTTGAGATGTAAAAATGTAAGAAAACATGAGGATAAGACTGCAGTTTCTACCATGATGAAAGACCAGATCAGAAAAATTCTAGTAATCCCTTGTCTAGCAAGGTTAGTTGGTTTGGTGTAAAATAAACAGAAATCAAAGTGAAGGTTCTTTTTTATTATTATTTACATTTATCTTAACTGCAGCAAGCCATAGCAGGTGTGAGCATGAGATGGGCTTTGGCGATTGCCAGAAACTCGCTTCACTGTGCGTCAGCACCAGGAGTTTTAAAATTGACTGAGTCGAAATATACAATATGACATAGAAAACAAAATCGAAAAAAACAGGAATAAGAAGGAAGTACCACCAGGGAGGCAAAAATGCAGCCCACCCAAACGTCTCCCCTGCACAGCCCTGTGCCCGCCGCCGCTGCCACGCTCCCTCCTCTCCGTGCGTGACCGGGGCAGAAGCGGGCCGGGGCAGGGCGGTCCCGCACGCCGGGGATGGATGGCTCCCGGGCCTCTCCCCGTGCCCGCGCGGTCCTTACGGTTTTTATTTTCTTAATTTTAAGTTAAATTTATTTTTTTCAACACCCCTCCTGCCTCGCACTGAACGGGGACCGCTCCCCGCTTGCGGGAGTAGCGCCCGGTGCCGGGGCAGCCCCGCAGCGGCTCCGCGCCGGCCGGGCAGGTGCCGCGGCGGCCCCCGGACCGCACTGGGGGGGAGACACCGGGGAAAAAGAGACCTCTCAAAAAACAAACAAACAAAAAACCCAAAACACAACAACAGACAACAAGTTAAATAACTACAAAACACACTAAATAATTAAAAGTTAAACAACTAGAAGATATCCAGCACAGCAGCTGCGGAGAGAACGGCACCCGGTGCCCGCTGGCGGGCTCCCCGCGGTGCCGGCGGGGCAGGGGCGGCCCCGCTGACCCCCGGCCGGGCCGGTGCTGGGGGCGGGGAGCCCGGGGCGCCCCGCCGGCCCCCATTGGCGGGC
>JAWMRA010000113.1:27168795-27351424 GCA_035584735.1 Pseudotriccus pelzelni
GCCGGGCCGGGCCGGGTCCGGGGCGGAGGGGGCCGGCCCTGCCCCCGCGGCCGGCGGCGGCCCAAGGTTTAAAGTGAGAACTTTCTGCGGGCGGCGCCGAGCTGCGCAGCCCTGCCGCCGCGCCGCTCCTGCCCCGCAGCAGCAGCAGCAGCAGCAGCCGCCGTCGCCTCCCCCGGGCGGGTCGTACAATCCTCGGCAGTGTCCTGAGACTGTACGCCCGCCTCGGGGGCGACCCGGCCGAATCGGACCCCGACCCCCCCGCCCACCGCCGCCCGCGGAGCCCCCGCGTCCCGCGGGCAGGTGCTGAGCGCGCCCCGGCCCGAGAGGCGGCGCAGGAGCCGGCACAGCCGCCGCGATGACAGCTGACAAGGAGAAGAAAAGGTGAGGGGCCGCGGGCGAGGCGCCGGGCTGCTCGGGCCGCTGCGTCCTCCTCCTCCTCCTCTGGCTGCCCCCGCCGGCCGCGGGACTCGCCGAGGGCGGCACTGCCGGCGGGACGGCGCGGCCTCGCCTCGCCCCGCCGCGGCTCCTGTGCGAGGGCTCGACCCGGAGCCTTCGCGGGGGCCGGTCGCGGCGGAGTTGGTGTTGTTGGTTCGCCCAGCCCGGGCGGGCAGAGGGGGCAGCGGAGCAGCGCCGCGCCCCTGCGGGGCACTCCGCGCTCCGTCCGGGCCCCGCCGAGCCGGGGAGCGCCAGCCCCGGGGAGCTGCCCCCGGCGGGCGGCACGTCCCGAGCGTCCCAGCCCGGCTGTGCCCGGCGCAGGCTGCGGGCAGGTGCACCTGGCAGGCAGGGCCAGCCTGCCGGTGCGGGGCGGCTGTAGTTGGTGCGCGCCATGGCAGGGCTTGATATCAGCGAGGGCTGAGTTATTAGGAAACTGGTTTTCCAGTGGAGGACGGGGGTTTTGAAGGTAGCAGCACCCTTAGCAAAACGTGTTCCATAATTGACGTCG
The DNA here is from genome assembly GCA_035584735.1 of Pseudotriccus pelzelni. NCBI lineage: Eukaryota > Metazoa > Chordata > Aves > Passeriformes > Tyrannidae > Pseudotriccus > Pseudotriccus pelzelni. The sequence continues at coordinate 27,169,739 of JAWMRA010000113.1, forward strand.
TGTGGATGTAATTGATAGGCTTTGTAAACACTTACCAGCTGTATAAAGCTACTACGTTTCGACACCACCTCGCTCCAGCCCGGACGCTGGACGTGGTGAGCGGAGGACTCGCATCTCCCGTGGTTCGTGGAGCGCTTCAGCTGTCAGTGGGTTTTCCCGCAGGGCCGAGAGCTCCAGGAGCGCCCAGCGCTTCGTCTGTCTCTGCCGTTCGAGAGGGATGTAAAGCTAGGCATTCCCACGCTGCCGTAACAACCCTTCCAGAGGGAATCAAAATAACGCACTAGTGGTTTTGTACTCGCGTTAAAGAGTGCGTTTTCCTCCTGGTTCTTCAGAATGACCGTCAAAATAAAACTCAACAATCCGTAACACAGAAGTTATAAGTGGAGATTAGGTGAAGTATCTACTTGTTGCTCCAAAGCTATAAACAATCCCTGTGGATGAGCGAGGGCGCTGAGAGAGGGAAAGCTAAGCAAGTGAATAAAGGTCCATGAAGTCTCATACCAGCATATTTATTCAGTCTGTTTTATACAGCAGGCAGTCACAAGAATGACTTTATTATCAGCACAGGTTGCTGTTCTCGCTATAGATTCTATTCATAAACTATGTGATTTACAGACTAAGAATATTGTGCTGTTATGCGTTTTATCCAGTCGATGGTGCAATAAACTTTAAACCTTGGGGTTTTTTTATTTTTATAATAGCTCCTTTTCTACTGAGTCACTCTATGACAATGTAATAGAGGCATAAATCATGTATTTTCCATGTAGTTCTGTTTTCCTCAGTTTATCAAACATTAATGTATCAAGGTTAAACAATTGCCTCAAATGTATTTTGGTTTAGGTATCAGTCTGCTGTGCAGGGTATAAAATATATATACATTTTGTGTCTTCCTATGTTGATAAAGTAAAAAAAATATTTTTACTCTGAAAAGAGTAAAAAATTCTAGTACACTGTAATGTAGTTATAAAAATGTGTTATAGTTTATAAGGAATGATAAGAATGAAGTAGTGTACATATAGGAAATACACTGCATTCATTGTATCACCTCTTTTTAATGGGGCACTCTTAATCTCTTCAGTTTTAAGCTCTCATTTTCAAGCACAGTGAGGGATCTAGCGCTGTCTAATCTTGCAGGACAGCACACTGAAGTGCTTTGTGGAAGTACTCTACAGAGACAACACAAACTTGACGGAACTGAAGTCTGAACCCTAATCCCGATCCTGTCACTACATTTTAAATATTGTGACATTCAGTGACAGTTTTTCTGTTTCTCTAAGAAGTAGGCTAGTTGTTATCTGGCTCATGGGATTGTTGCGTAAATTAGTGTTTGTGGAAGACCTAGGAGAGTGTCATATGAGGGATTTCAGATAGCTCGCTTGTGCCTCCCTGTCAGTGTGTGTGTGGATGTCCCTAATGGGGACATACCCTATGTAGCCTATTGAAGCAAGATGTTTTCTTTCTTAGTTTTCCAGTATTATTATAGAGTAGGTTTGTTGCCTTGAGTTCAACAGTTATTGTATTATTTGGTTGATCTCTGTCCAGATATGTAGCTAGGATCTCTTAACCTTACTAGCTAATGGCATTTATAAATCAGTTTTACAGAGAAAAGGTGGTGGGGGTGCTCTGGGTAATCTGGTTTACCAGATTTCCAGGCAGCTCTGGAACATATGTTCAGAGGAGCAGTTCTCTTTACTGTTAAATAAATGCTCTATGGAAGATAATATTTGATTCTCTTAATGGTCCGTTTAAGTTGAAGGGCATCCTCATTTGAAGCTCTGTTTGTCAATAGAAAAGAGCAGTTGCTTTATTTGAAACAAATGTTATAGCACTTTCAAGAAGCTGATTTCCCACATTTAGAGTTAGTCCAAGATACAGAGCTGAGATTAATATGATTATTCTTTTAACTTAATTTTTTTTAAAAATCATTATCTACACAGTAATAAATACTTTCCTAGAATGCTAACAATTAGGAATCAGGGAAAGGAGAACTAAAAGGGTATAACACATTTTAGCAGATTAGTAAAAGCTAAGGAAGAAATATCTGTGATCACTGTGAAGTACAATGACAATTAGTACATAGGTCTCAGTGTAATTAGAGCAATCTGGTAGAATATCTTGTTGTGTTTTTTAATTATTCAGTCATCATGGTTTTTTAATTATTTGCAGGATATAGTTATTTTGTTAGGAAAGGATGGTATGTTAAACTAACTGTTCAGGGTAGACAACAGTGTATGTTTGAGGCTTGAAACCAGGCTCGGGACAAGTTAAGTACCACTAAGTAGGATGCATCATTTGGCTTCACCTTTTCAGTTGTTTTGTTACTTGGGGATTTCAGTGCTTGTTTTCCAGTTGTGTGAAAAATACACCAGTTTTGCAGCTCAGGGTATTTCTGTGCTAGTGGCCCCCATACAGTACTGTTTTGTGACCCTAACTATGTAATGTTATATTAATGTGTTTAAGGTCTTCTGGTCCAGATAGTAAAGAAACAGGATTGCTCCCAGTTATTGTCTAGGTAATTGACTGCTTTCAATTACCCTTTCACTTTGGGCTTCATTTGATGTTGAGCCCCTCTAATGAGACACTTTGTGCCTCAATTTTCACTGACCTTTTCCTTCAGGAGAGTAGTTCTGCCAAGCTGAGGTCACTCTTGGCCGTTCCTCCTCAGGATGAGGAAACTGTCCTGATGGCACAGCTCTCCAGAGCTCAGGTAGTAGTTAGCTCTTAATGGACGTAATTTGGATGCCAGGAAATGGGGAGAATTATGATGTGCCAAGGTGTTAAACTGGAGATTTCAGGAAATGTACGATCTTAGTTTTGTTCTACCTAGTGTATTTTCTGTTTTAACATATGTCCCTATTGCCTGTTATTCTGTGACGGTGGTGGAATAGATGATCTCGTCCATTCTCTTGCCAATATAGGTTGTTCCTTATACTCTTGTAAACCTCACTTTATGTATTTCAGCTTATAATTATCGATCTTTGAACACTTTCCTTTGCAGACTTTTTCGTAGATTACTCAACTTCATTAAAAAATTGTTCAAGTTTTGTTATTGCTCAACATCTCTCCATGCATAGCCTGCATATTTAATTTACTTCTGTTTCCTTGTACATTAATATCTGCCCCTGAAGTTTTTCTTATTTGGAGTTATCAAAAAGAACTGTAATCTCCTGAATTCCTGGTGACCAATCTGTTGAAATAGGCTGTTTAACACATGCTTATGGCATGTTAACAATAAGCAATTTGATCTTAGCATTTCAGCAATTTGATCTTAGCGTTTCAGCACCACAAATACAGACACTTCATTGCTTGGTCATCTTGAATGACCCTGGCCAGTCATACTCATCATACTTTGATTGCTGCATTCACTGCCTTTTCTGCATTTCTACAGATGTGGAGAGGGCTTTTCTACCAGAGGGTGGCCCAAGGATACACAAATGAGGAATGTCAGGCTGTGTTCCTGCCCCCATGTTTCCCTTTGCCTGCAATGGCACGTAGCAGAGGTTGGGCTGTGCTCTGACCTGGCAACCTGGCCTACTTGTGAACACTTGATTTCTCCTGCCTGAGTCCTGTGGCTTGATCTCTATGGAATCAAAGCATTTGAGCTTAATATTTGAGCGTAATGAAGGCTGAATGGATTCTGCTGTGGAAATTGTGTGCAATGTGAGTGCCTCCCAGCGTGTACCATCTTCCCAAAATTCCTGAGGATTTGTGCTTTGCCAGGGTGCTCCAGGGGCTTGCTCTGCTTGTGTTTAGCACCTGGAGTAAATTAAAAATCCATCGCCCCTTGGTATACAGCACCTTTCTGTGTCATGTCCCTTTCTCTTCATCTTCTAATATCAGTCATCTTCTGTCATGTTTATCTTGTGTGAGTCATTGGGAATGTCTTGCGTACTGGAGGTACTCCGCTAATAATAGTTTTTTGTTTATACTGCGAAATTCAGGAGATTCATCATGAGTATCAAAAATGCATCCTTCCATCTTTCTATAATATTTTTTACTATGATGGATTCATAAATGTTAAGCATTTTAGTGTTCAGGTTCCAAGCAGGGAGCTGCTGCTAGGTGTGGGGGAAGAAAACTTCAAATATTGAAATTTTTGCTATTATTTTCAAATGGGCATTTTTTGAAAACTGAAATAGGGTAAACATTAGAGTAAGGAAATGAGCAATACAAAGGCACATTGTATTTAAAAATAATTTAGATGCATGGAATGGATTTATTCCTCTAAAGCTATTTGTGAAATGCTATTGTGTTAATTACTCCAATATTCATATTCAGTGGCATATATATCTTATTAGTTATAAATACTTTTACTCCTACTAGCTGGCACAAGGTTGAGAGAACACTTCTCATAAGTTAAGAGAAAGTGCAAGTATGGATATTATGCAGCTGGCAAGTTTTTTTCTCATTTTTCATTCTTGTGCTCCATTTGCTTAAAAGGCAATATAATAAAGGCTGAGGATAAAATCTTGGCTGCTTATTTAAGAAAGAATAACTTCTTTCTTAAATTTACAGAGCTACTTTTCATGAAGACTCCTGAAGTATGTAAAATGGGAAACTATTTTACTGTGCATTTGGAAAGTGGCTTAATGAAGTACAGTAGGCCAATTGGCTGATAAATAGTGTTCCCAAGTAACTAATTTAATTATGTTCTTTACTTCTTGAGCTCAAATATAATTTTGATTTTGGTTCTTTCCTCTGTGACTTTATTTAGGCCTAGAAAATTTAGCTGAAACAAAATCTGCCATAATAAATTCTGATTAAATGGGCATATTTAGGCCTGAAAACAGTTAGACTTGTAATTTAATTTACTTGACTGTTATTATAAGGAGTTTAGGATAGCATCTCCATTATGCTTCTCTGTCCATTGCATTGCATGATACAGCAAATATTCAATATTCTATTCTATAGAAACTCATCAAATGTGTTGCCAGACCAGAAGCAAACTTTCTTTAGTTGAATTTTTATGTCTGATCTTCAGTTGAAGATGCGCCCTGGTCTTGACCCTTCCTCTGTGTGCTAATATGTGAAATCAGCAGGTTTCTTTGATTTAGGGGAATGTTTAGGGTGTTGCCTCCAAGAAGATTGTCTGAAAAATTCAGAAACTTTACACATGCTTTATGTTAGCCTCTGGGTGCACGATTAGTACTGGCTTATTACAGCTTTATGAACAAGTTCTGTGCATTTGGGCAGGAGGAAAAAACACTTTGTTATTTTGTTCCTGCTCTCAAGTGTGACAAAACCAGGATAATACAGGTCCTTAGTGGTTTTCATTCCTAATACAAATACCATCTCCCAAGCTTCTTCGTTCTGCTGTGTATGTATTTAGACAGTGATTTGCTTTCAAGCAAACATTAAGTAGCATATGTTTTAATCTCAAGTATTTGTGGAGTATCCATGAGACCAAACTGTTTTCCAAAGAGACTTCAACAAGTTATTGGTGTTTCCGACAAGAAATGCGTCTCAAACTGCATCTTGCTTTAGTCTGGCTGCTCCTCCAGTCCTTACTTCTTGAGGCATGTCCCTAAATCCCAGCTGTGACCTGCATGAATGAAACCTCCAGGCCAGAATTTGGACAGACTGTAAAGCAGGATCATGATGGAGAGAACAAGCAGACTATGGCCATTTATGGGATTCGGCTGGGATTTGTTTGCTTGGGTTTTTTACTCTATAATCAGTAAGTTTAACATTCATTGTCCTGCCATGATCTTAAGATAACTCGAAGCAACAAATACGTCTCCTCAGCTATTTTTGCCCAGCTAGGTGTAGTAGTGATTAGGTCACCATTTTCTCTATAAATGAGTTCTTATTTTGCAGTGTACCAAAATAAGAGCAAGCTTAACAGAATGATGATTCTTCCACAAGTATCTGCTTCAGACCTTCAGATCTGTAAAATGACAGATGTATTTATGAAATAGGTGGTGGGCAGATTATGCTATTTCTTATTTACCTAGGCTGGTGTCAGACCTACTTTAAGTTCCTTTGAATTAAAAAACAAACCTGCTTTCTGCAGTGCCCACAACCAGTTTAAGTTTTAGATATCTTGTTGCATTTGGCCTGGAGGCTGTCCCTGGAAGCTGGAGCCGGAGCCACAGCCGTGGGAGATACGGAGAGGTGAAGTGCCCGGGCTTAGGACTAGTGGGTTGCCTTACTCTTTTTTTTATCCCTGTAGAACAGCCATGAGTGCAGAGTGCACTCTGTTGCCTGCCTCATTTCCCCCCCCCCCCTCCAAAATTAGCCATGCCCTGTTGCTTTCATCTCCTTCCTTGCATCCCAGGCAGAAGAGAAGGCCGAAGCACTGCAACATCTCTTTATATCTGAATATGAAATAACTGTGTGTTCCACTACTTATACAATTAAGAATACTTTTACAGTAACATTTTGGAGCTAGAGGAGTGTGAGCAATCTCCTTCTGTTTCAGGAAATTGTGTTATCTAAGGAAAAGCTAAAATTAGAAGTAATGTGGGGAGGGTTGTGCGTGGTGGGGTTTTTTTGGTGTTTTGTGGTTTTTTTTGGTTTGGGTTTTGGTTGTTTTTTGTTTTTTTGTAGCTGAGGAGCTCTCCTAATGGATGAATCATATGGGTGTGACTTATGGCACTTGATAGCAGGCAGTCTGTCTCAAGGTATATGTGCAATAGGATTACCAGGATCATTTAGAAACTATTTGGAGCTACTAAAACGTGAACTTAATCTAGTGTAAATATTTGTTACTCATTATCTAATGTATCAAAATACACTTGCTTAGAGTAAGGCTAATGAAGGTAAGATATAAGGTGCAAGTTTTGAACAATGGGTTACTGAGCTGCAGATGCAGTTGGTGGACTGAATATTTTCTGTAAAAATAAATATTTTCCTGGAAAATAATTTTCCAGAGCACAAGGAAACAAGAGCTAGTGTTCTAGTTTTACCTATACTGCTAAAATGAAGGGACTTGACTAAGAAATTGTCAAAACACTTGGAAACTGCTGAAACATTTTAGATTTGGATTAATTTTTATATGATTTCCTGTGTTGCACTACATTGTTAATTGAAAACCAGATGTTTTAAATTTCATTTGAGTGAGACTTAAGTAACTATTAGTCTCTTTTTAATGTAAAGATTTTTTCTATCTTTCTTTTTTTTCTGGTTTTTGACTCAATTGGGCTTTTTTCCAGATCTTCTTTGTTTTACTGAAATCCACAAGACACATACATGGTGGCTTGAGCTCAGACAAGTTTCTGTCTTCGTTTCAGGAGAAATCTTTATCTACTAAACCAAGATATTAGGTATTCCTTTTACACTAGTCATGAGGGCCTCATCGCTTGAGGCCTTGAACTCAGCAGAGTCACGGTCTTTCAAAAACTGCAATCGCTTGAACAAGTTACCAGGTCTGGTGAAGATACTTAGTTGTCTTTGGACTGGGTTAGGCAGGCAGTGTGAATCGGTGATGGCAAAGGTCTTCTCTATCTTTGGTTAGGTGAACAGCTCTTTAAAGAAGTAGTATAATTGAAAACATATCAATAAAGGCTCTCCATAACCCCTGGCCCACCTCACTGGCTCCTGATACGACAAACAAGAAAGACAATTTTTGCAGAATTTCTAGGTTTTTCTCAAAATACATGTTTTTGAAAACCTACCTATGTATGGTGAGAGAGAGAAACGTTTGCCTTTCCAGGAAAGCTGTTGCTTTAAGTAACAGATATAATAATATCTTGAAATATAGTTATCCCAGGTGATACTCACCTTTGGTCCAGTACATGTGAGTTTTTTTAGGTAGTCAGCTGCTGAATCCTTTATGTGTGTGTGTGTGTGTATATATATATAATATATTTATATAATGTAACTTAGAACACAGAGGGTGGTTTGCTGAATGACTTCAGTTTAAGAAGGAATTACAATGGCCTGAATAGGCTGTATGAAATCTTAAAAATGTGCTCTATTATTCTTCCCTTCTTAAAAGGAAAAGCTGGTGCTAGTTTCATGTCAGATGCCTTATGAACTTTTTTTTAATCTACATGGGAAAAATCCATTAAGAGCTGATAATTTTGGTGCAAATTGTCTAATGGTGTTCAAAAGTTACTGTATGGTATTTTTCCCTTAAGATATATTCATGTGCTCATAAGATAAATATTTTCTTAGGTAACAAGCCTGAAGGAAGTATGAAGTGGAGTGGTTATTAGGCAGTTTTTATAAAGGTGAGGGAAGCATGCTTTAAAGAACATTCCTTGTATTTTGTTTCACCATTAGCATATCTAAGGTATTTATTACCATGAAAAGGTGCTTAAACTCTTGGTATCACAGTTGTAGTCATTTGCACTTGCATTTGTATGATAAACTACAAAGCAACGCTATTCAGCCATTGTGTTTGAGATGTTCTGGTGTTGGTCTGTAAGGCCTGTGCCTTCTTTCACAATAGTATCACCCTCTCTGCCAGTAAATTCTTGGTGTTATTGGGTACTTGTCTCAATACTTCAAAGATCTTTGTGACATTTAAAAACCACCCCACTCTGCGTATCGACATTTGTAGATGGGAAATGTTGCCAGCAACATAACAAGTTTTTACCTGTCCATACAATTTATGTCCAAAACTTGTTGCAAATACCAGAGTATCTTCTGAGATTTTATGTCTTGTTGTGCCTGGTTAGATTTTCATATACCATTATGATGAAATAACATACTCATCAGCTGATGGCAGCGACTGTATCTTCAGACTCTTAGGTATTTATGGAGGGTATTGCCTTAAAGCTCATGGGACATTTAGAATGAAAATAGTTTTGGAATGATCTGTGGAATGTCAGCATCATACCTGGATGTGTGAGAAGAAACTCAGCATTAAGTGGCTTTATCGTGCCCTGACTCCTTAGGCAGTATTTCTCTGGAATACAAACCCAGTGACCAATTATAGCTATGCTCCACTCCAGGATTTATTTTTTTTTTAAGGTCTCAGTTGTCTCCAGTGTGTTTCATAACCTGTGAGAGAAATTGGACATTGGTGAAAGTTCTTATGGTATTTTTCCTTCAGAGCTTCTGCTAGATAATTTCTTTTAGGAAAGCTGCATTTGTCTAATTCACTGGAGGGGGAGAGCCTTTGGGAAGGAGTGAGCATTTTGGAATAGCCTGTGGATGTTGCCTTCACATGAAGGGAAGAGCTGTCTTTGAAGGAGCAGCAGGACTTTGCTTACTGCTTGCTTTTCTCTGTCCCTGGATTTTCCCATTCCTTCTCTGTTGCAAAGGAAATCCACAACAAATGCGGCTCTTGGTTTACTTCTTCCAGTTATCTCCATATTGACCTGGAAGACTCATTTCCCGTTGTACTTTAAACTGACTCGTGTATTTCAGAGAATGCAGAGAGCTGGAATTTGCCAGTTCTTGCACTTGAGATGGGTAACCTTTGCTTGCAGAGGAGGAAACCAATACCCCATCTAGCCATGATGCTTGGTCTTAACAAAATAGTATTACTCACACTTTTAAGGGAAGGTAGATGTTTGGGGAATGTTGACCCCCTTTATTGCTTAATGCAGCACTTTTATGTGAGTGATTAGGAGGAAGATTTCTTGTTTGACTGAGGGAACACAGCTTGGTTCAGTTGCGGGTGGGCTGTTTTTGTGCTGCAGCTGTAAGATTATCAGTTAGTGTTAATATATCTAGTTCTTGGTTTTTCCCCTGTAAATTATTTGAAGGATTTGTTTATTGCCATTACTAATCAGAGGAACATTTTTATAGTCACATCCTTTTTGTGCTCAAGTTGTATTAGCACTTCTACTGGCTTTTACGTAACAGCAAAGCTGTATTTATGTTCCCAATGATTCACAAAAGGGGACTATCCCGTTCGCTTAGGCATGTGGTGGCTTGAAAATGAAATAGAAGCAAGTGCAGATATCTTGCGGGAAACATAATGCTGGTGTTTCGAAACAGCCATTATTTCTCATTTAAGAAAAACCAACCCCCCAACCCTACTTTTGCTTGTCAACTGCACGACTGGCCTGAACAAAGCCTCTCTGGCATGAGGACCTGGGCCAAAATGCAGTGAAGCTGAATAAAATCGTGTTTTGGATTCTGTCCGTTGAGCTTGTTTGCCACTCTCAGTAGAGCTGGCTGTGAAAGCTGTGTCTGGTTACTGACCTAGCTGCTGAACAGCAGCTTCAGCAAGTGGGTCTGCCCTCTGCAGTTGCTTCTTCTGTCTCCTTTCCCCTTCACACACGCTCTGAAAGCCCTTCTAGCTCGGCCCAGCTCTTTGTCCTGCTGATGCTTGGGACATTGGGTTGGTAACGTAGCCTGGACAGTGTGACTGATTGCTGTAGTTATCCTCGACCCCCCAGTCTGGAAAACTGGGATGGTAGTATATCCTTCCTTCCACCCTTTGTCTGTCTTATTTATTTAAAATAGACTGTAAACTTTTTAAAGTAGGGACTTTCTGTGCCTAACACAATGCTGTAGATGTGTTGGCAAGAAGCTTGTGTGATAAACCTAACTTGAAAATACTGTAGCAGAAGGTTGTCAAATGGAAAGAGTTTGGTTATCTCTCACTCTTATATTGCCTGGTTAATTGCTTTCTTTACTGCACTGCTCCATATTATTCCTCAGTGTGTAGGTTACACCCATGTCCTGACTGGTGACCTACGCCTTGGCTTGCTTCACTTTTGAATTTGTCCCTCCTGCCACATTAGATCCATGTGCAATTTAGACGCCGCAAGCAATTGAGGAGATGGGGTGATGTTGGCGGCGGTGGCAGTGGGGGATTGCAACACCCTGAAAGCAGCTGGGAGATGATAAAACCCCTTATTCTTTCAGATTTCATCACAGAGCAGGCAGGTGAGCAACCCACAGGGCAATAAGAATGAAAAGCAGGGTTTGACCGTCACACCAAAGCCAGTCTTTTCTGCAGATGGGGAGTTCAGCAGGGTTCAGCCAGCAATCATTTGCTCTCAGTTTCTTTGAACTGAGAGCTGTAAGAAAGTAAAGCGGTGCTGATATGTGGGGTTCACGTGACATCGGTTTAGAGGTCAGCATACACAACCTCCTTCATACAGACTTCACAGACTGAAGCCTGTGAATCTTCATCCAGTTAAGGCTTCTCCTGCGTATGAGTGGCAGGGCTGGCCTGAAGATGGAGCAGGCACATTCTTCAGTGTAAAGAAGAAACACTGAGAAAACCCTAACATTTTATACCGACCTTTATTGGCAGCTTTGCATACTGCATGCATAGGCTCTGAAGAAGATAATGAAAGAATCTGTGTTACAGGTTAGGACCTGTTCTTTCCCTTTGCCTGCCAAATCTCAGGACAACATCTCCTGCCCCCCAAACCTAAACATCACCGTAAACATGGTGTAACTAAATTTTAGCTTCTTTAAGGGCAAGTATGAAGCAATGAACCACAGTGACCACCACTATTGCTTTCTGACACTTTTTAAAAAATTCATTTTAAAGGAGGCAAATGACAGCCAGTGGTGTTCACTCAAGAAGTAGTGTCTTTGCAGTACTCTTTCAGCCTGGGGAATAAAGTGAGCAGGGAGCAAAGTCTGCATTGCAGGTCACAGTAAGGATTTCAGGTGCACAGATGGCTAATGTGGAGCAAAGGTCCACCTAAAGGCGGACGTGAAAGAGGAACGCTGTCTGCTGCCTGACCTGTTAAACCCTTTAAGAAGAAACTGTGCCAATGTGAAGTCATTATAGAGCATTCCTTTGCAGAGAGTCATGTGATGAATGCACTGCAAATATAAAATGATTTCATGTTGTATCACATTTTGAGTAGGTTACAGCTGTGGAATGAGCTTACCGAGTAATTTGTGTTGAGCTGTGTGCTCCTGTTGGGTGGGTTTCTTAGTTTTCTGTTTGTACCTTACATAACAGATGGAGTGCTCTGGCTTTTGTACCAAAAATCCTCCAGCTTCATAATGTCTAGAACGTTTATCAAAATGGGGTTCAGTTTCTGCCTGAGACCTCTGGGTACCGCTTTGTGAAAATACCTTTGAGGAAAACATGATGTCAGCTGTGTGTAGTATGAACCTTTATCCTCTTAAAAGGGAGTTTCATGATGATTTCACCTGGGTTCTACTTCTCTTAGCTGGTGGATTAAACAAATGAAATGGTCAAACACTTAGTAAGGTATAAGGAAAGCAGAACAAGCATCTGTTCTTATACTGTTACTTGTATAGGAAGTCAGTTCTGATTCACAGTTGTAAGAAGAAAATATTTGGTGGGCAAATCTATTTCAGTGCACTCTGTTTTGAAAGTATTTAGTTTGCTCCCATACTAGGAGATGTTTTAGGACATAGAGTGAAACCATGGAATATGAAATCACTGTACTGAAGGAAAATAAAGAGAAGGCCTCAACCTAGAGATATACTTGCTATTGAGAGTCAAAGCATCTCCCCCTCCACCCTGGAGGAAGTAAATGCTTTACTGCTTGTGATGGTAGGTATATTATACTTTGTTGTAGCTGAGTATGAATTGCATATAGGAAGTTTGGAGAAGGATTTTGGCTCAGTGAACTACTTGGAAATGCAGTCATCGAAAGAAATTTTAATAGATGATGAGAAAGTGATTAGATGAATTATCGTCTTCTAGCTTGTTTTCTTAAGGTTTGCATGTTTTCAGTGTGTCTCTGTCTCCATTTGTGACAGAGCTGTAAAGATCTCAAGAATATGAAATACCTGGGAATAGTTGTTGTGATGACTTCGGCAGGAAATGGCACCACAAGTGCGTTCCCCTATAGAGACGAGAGACTTCTGTGGCTGAAGAAGTCTAGGTGCCAGCCAACTACAGGCTTTCAGCTTACTGTGCCACAGGTACCAGGACCTACCTGCAGAATCTGGAGAAATGTGTTTTTCCTGGTGCCCTTGTTGGAAAAACAGCTTGTTGTTTTCATAGCATGGTTCACTCTTTAACCCTTGTGGTGTTAAAAAACTTACTGTGAGATATTTGCCTTGCCGTTTGGTAGAAATAGATACAGATAAAATGCTATTCCTTACCCTGGGCGTTTCTGAGTGTTTCCATGTGCTTAGGCCTTACTGGTTTTGGATGAAGAAACTGCTGTGCAACTGTGATTAATACTAACACTCGATACTGTGAGGTGTTTTAGACTGGCCACATTAAAACCACCAGTGTATGCTTGACTCAGGCCCTGAGAAGTGCAGCTGGACTTCTTTCTGCTGGACAGGAATTGCTGACTTCAACTGGAGAAACAACTGCACTTCTCAACAGCTATAACTCTGGATCCGGCTGTAGAAAGATCTGTTTTGGTTGGAGAGGTCCGACTGTGTGTGCCTTGGTGTTGATTGTCAGGGTCATGATTAATTTTGGGCATTGTTGTATTGGCAGTAACAATGAAGGCATTGTCACCACTAACATTTTCACTTTCCTGTGTTGTTGCAGTGCTTGTTTAATTATTTTTGCAAAAGCAGTAGGTTATGGGAACCTTTTCATGTGCAAAGCGAGTTGAAGGTGGGAATCTCTTGTTAGAGCTGCGTATGTTTGCTGTTCCCATAAGCAGTGATAATGATGAAAACTTTCAAAACTGGTTCATTGGCGTTGGCAATTGGTATCTACTTGAGATCTCTTATACTTCTCCGAATCACTTCCCCCAGTCAAGGCAGTACTACTGTTTGGGTTTTGTTTGTATTATGTATTTGCTGGAAGGAGAGTGCTATTGTGTGTTTTTTGAGGGTGATTACAAACATAAAATAGATTCTCTTGAGAACGCTTTGTCTACTCTCATCACAATTGGTAATTGTTTTGTGTTGTGTAAGACTTTGCATGCTGTGCTTCTTATTTGGCAGCATGTGTGTGTGAACCTCAAAATGGATTTCCACCTCCAACATCTTATCATTGATGTTTTAAAGGTGACTCCTGGAACAAAGCATAAAACTTCTCTGAACTCATTTATTGCAAGATGATGAATGTTTACCAGATTAAGGCAAATTTTTTCAGTCATTTTGAAAACCAAGTTTGCTGTATTTTAATGAATGTCTTCTCCAGGTGGGACTGAGTCAGGTAATTCTCAGAAATGAAAAAAAGGGCCAACACCCAAACAATTACTTTTGACATGGAAGCAGACTAAAATAGTGTAGTTATGTACAAGGTGGGTGTCATCTTTCTGTGCCAAGTGCATTTTCTGGGGTCATTCCAAAATGCCAAGGGAAAAGGAATCCATAAGTCTCACATATCCTATTAGCAGAGAGCCTTGAGGTAGAGATGGGCAAGATGCATGGAAAAAATGAGGCTTCTGCCAAACGTTTTCTTTGTAGGTCACTTATTGTAGTTGAAATTACAGGGAGTGTAAGAACAAGTGATCTATTAGCAAAGCCATGAAAACAAACCATTTGCCACTTCTAACAAACGTTGGCCCAAAATACGCCTCAAATTTTAAAAATAAGTGAAAACTTGGCGAAAAGCAGGACCCGGGTTTATCTGCATTTCATCAGGTACATGGCGTCCTGGAATGTAGCCCACTGGCAAAAGCATGGGGAGTGTTATCCTTTGCAGCACTGGGAATGTTCTCTGCTGAATTTGGCGCCAATGACCGAGCTTTGCTTGTTAGCTGAAGTTCACACAGACTCCTTGCCAGGCCTGCCCAGAATGCTGTCTCCTCTGACTTCCTGTGGTCTTGCATAATATTTCCTTGCTTCTTGTATAACTGCAGCTCATTCTGGTCACTGCCCAGTTTATACGGTCGACTTTTTAAAAGGCCAGTCCTGCAAACGTGCAGCTGAGCCATGTCAGTGGCAGGAGGTGTCCCGGCGGTGACGCCAATGGAAGCGCCCTTCCACGGGGAAAGCGCCGGCAGTGGGGGCGTGTGTCAGTGCCGACATGTCTGAAGGCAGTAAAGTTGACTGCTGCAGCCTTGTGACGAGATAAGCGTGAGGCATGACTTCAGATTGACGGCACCTCCGAAACATGCGCCCCTGTTGCTCTGATTTCTGTAACAAATATAGGCTTTAATTAAGGGTGGGGGAGGCAGCACCGCACGTGGTGTGTGAATGGAAGCACATTTTCAGAGCACTGTGAAATTCTTATTATTGCTAGCCATGACTAGCAATGGCTGTCGCTACATTTGCCTTGAAACCCAGGTATCCAGAGTATTTAATGATAGGAATTTCAGAAAATAGTATTTTTATTCTGCTGATTTTTAATGCTTCCACACAAGTAATTTCTGCAATTGTCTGTGGTTAAAATATGTATTAGTTTTGCATTCCTGTTGAAGCAAGTGTATTTGTTAATGTTTACCATTTACTAGCCTGGATTATTTGTATATGTGTTTTGAAAGTGAATTTCATAGCACTTTTTGCTATGTCACTGTATTTATGCTGATTGTTTTCGAAATATTTGTGTTTGCACATGTATTTATGCATAGAACACTGAGTGTGTAATTACAGAGCTTTGTCAGTAACTCATTTTCAGAACGAAGCTTGTCTAACATGACACTTCCTAGAACCCCCTTTCGAATGTAGTTTTCCAACTGTTACTGGTGTACTTTGGCAACCCTGTTCCTGGCATGGCTTTGAAAAGCTCAGGAGTAGAGATTATAAAATAGTCACTTCAGTGTGTTTGTAAACTTACTCAATAGACTGTACTGATTTGTGTGTTATAGGTCCCAGGTCATGTATGAACTTCAGTTAAATGCTATCTGCTGTGAAGAAACAAGAATCATTCTAAGAGAATGCATTAGAATTGATGTCGTTATCACAGTTATGTGAGATTCTGTTTAAATTGTCTCATACCGTCATCTTTTCCATGAATCCGGCTTATCCAGTTGTCATAGTTACTTTGACATAGAAAAATTCATGCTGCCTACACAGGACTTCTTGCAACACTGTCTTTTAATCTGATTAATTTAATGGAAAATAAACTTCTGCTGGTTAATGTGTGTTATGAGGCAGCTTTCATGGTCACCTAAAAGTGGTTTATTATCTTGTATTCTTAGGATCAACATTTTAATGACTACAGTTCAACTAATATAATACTTGGGTAATTGTTAAAGCAATATAGGGGTGATACTACTGACATCTAGCAGACCATGTTTTAGTATTGGGAATGCCAGCATTTCTGGGGGGTGTGCTTTATAGATAGATACATAGATAGATAGATACACACTGCATTTTTGGCAGATGGATTCAAAGACAGAGATCCTAGCAGGGCTTTGACCATACAGCTCTAGCAGCACGGTTACCAAATAAACCAGGTTCACCTCAACAGTTTAGACCAGTGATGGAGAAAAGCCACTTTATGTGCCACTACCAAGCTTGCTCCTCACTGATGGGTTTAGAGTCCTGGATAAGCCATACAAATATGAATTGTAGGATAGAAGTAGACTGATGCTGCATTAATCCTAAGATTAGGGAAGAAGCATAGGAATTGCAAAAAGTGGTGAGCTGAGAATTGCTTAGCTAGCTAGAGAATGCGGTTCACTGCCAGTAAAGAAGGATTTTCCTTCTAAATGGAAGCTGTTAGAGAGAAATGTTAGGACTGGACAGTCTGTTTCTTTTAAAACGTATTTGTCCCTCCTGTGTAAATAGTTTTAAATTATTTCAGACAAATTGTTTTAGCTTATAAAGTCAGAGTTAGAGATTTACTCAGTTTATGGAATAACAAGGTTTAGGAACTCTTGTTCAGAATAGATGAGTTGAGCATTAGTGCTTGTATCAGCAGCGTTAGAAAGGCACACTGTGCTCTCTGAATCCAAATGTAGCCGAGTTTCAGAGAGATCCACGGTCACATGGGCATGTTTCGCTTTTCTTTTTTATTTGATGATTTAGAAATGTGCAAGTAGGGCACTGTAGAAGATTTAAGGGTTTAGTCCTCAGCTGTACAGGCAAACACAAAACCACTGCATTCAGTGGGATTTTTGTCCCAATAAACAGCTTGGGTTTATGCACTTGTATATGTGTCTAAACGTGGATCTCAGTCAAGTAAACAAGCGTGTAGCTGTATGCGGTAATCTACTTTCAAAGCTGGGGAACACCATGTGCCCCTTGGCGTGGCTGAGTACATGGCCACGTCTGGAGCTTCATGGGAGCTTGTGTTAAGGACATTGATCAGCCATCCCCATGCGTCTTTCTGCGGGAGGGCCGTGATAGGTATCTCTGAGGAGTACAGCAGCCTCCGTCACTTGGCTTTTGGTGTGGTGAGATACTGCTCTCCTTTGAAGGATGTGCTAGGGCAGATACACACTTTCGAAATGCCTGCGCTCACAGATAAAGGTGGAAAGGGTTGCTTACATGACTGCTCCTTCTTGAAGCTAAAGAGCTTGCTCAGTGTTTTTCAGGCTAAACTTTTACAGGTAAAAGAAATAACTTCGTAACTGAGGAAGAGACTGTGTAAAGACTAACTGGAAAAAGCAGAAATGGGGTTATGTATACAGTGCCAAATAGCATTAGTGTTTTTCATAAACTCGTGTATTCTGCAGCTCTCAAAGTGGGCATCATCTATAAACCTCTTTCATAGGTGGTGTGCAGAGGGGAATGAGAGACTTCTCATATGGGTATCGTTGAGAAAGAGTTGCTGAGTTTTATTTTATTCTTAAAATTCTAATTTTTCTTATTGAAACTTGCCCAGAGGCTGTAGTCTGTCAGCAGGCAAAGCCAACCTTGTGACATTCCAGCAAAACACGTCACATCTCAGGCAATACTGTGACTTGTATACTGTTATTAGGAACCTGTGCACATGAGGGAATGTTTTAGGTGTGTAACAACAATTTTATGGTATACTATAAAATCCAGTCTCACTAAGTACTGAGGACCTCAGGAGTTTTGGAACAGCTTCTCCTACTGTCTGAAGTGGTAATTCAGTATACTTAGCCTCTTAGAGCCTAGGTCTAATAGGAACAATTAGTACATTTGTATGCTTAAGTATGCTTAAAAGGCTTAAATGGATGTGGTTTGAAAAAGTGAAATGAAAGAACAGTAAAATTAACATTAAAACCCAGCATATACTAGGGTGAGGAAGTATAATGTTAGCCATACCACAAAAAATAGAGACCTGAAAAGCTCCCTGGTTGACAAATCTGTCAGAACAAGCAGAAGTGAACAGTAAATGTTAACTGTTGCTTATGGTGCATTGCTTTTTTGTTTGAGTTTTCAAAGCATTAGAGTATGATGGGAATGGAGGAGTGTGGAATAAAAATTATGAAAATACACCTTTTTGAAATGTCAACCTACAAGTCTCAGGACAGTGACATCTGAAGTGTGAAAACTATGTTTCTCTAAATAGCAAAAAAAAATGTTTTGCTTCCTTAAATAAGTAAGAACGGGAACATTTTTGAAACAAAGGCAAAGAAAAGCTTCATACAAGGGGATCTTTAGCAGAGTACAAGAGGTACAATTTTCTTTTGCTGGTATTAGTGCCCCTGCAGGCTTGGTGAGGTTGTCTTTTGGGTGGAGGTGGCGTATGTAGCACTGACGGTGCCTACGGGCTGGGAAGGGATCAAGGGGCTCTGCCCTTTCTGCAGAACCCTGTTCACCAGCATGATTGTCTCATGAGGAAACTGCTGTAGGTTACTGGCCTAGTGGGAGGGCTGGCAGGACAGGACCGTGAGCTGTGAGAAGTGTGATGAGTTTTAGCTCTTGAGTGTTATGCTGGCTGACCACAGCATGCAATTTCAAAAGGTTTTGCTGGGGCTTGGATACATACTAGACTTCAGTCATCAAAAGCATGTGTAGCCATTAGAGGTTTGACTGAACAAACTTTCTTGGGGTTGATGCTCAGGGGAAGGCTGAGAGGTATGGAGGCTGGGAGAACATTTTGGGGAAGAATTGCTCTGCATTTTGCATCCTTCTCTAGGTGTCTGCAGATTGAAGTGGGCTGATGGGGAGATGCTGGGCTACATCAACCTCTTACCTTGCACACTGGGGTTATTCCTGTGTATTCCACTGCAAGCAAGGGTACACCAAGAAGGTAGAAAGGGTTGATAAAGGGGCAAACCAGCTTTGCTTTCGCTCTATCCAAATTGACAGCAACCCCCCTTGATGTTAATAAGTGTATGAATCAACTTTTAAACTGATGGTTAATAAATAAGAGCTCTTATGCAATAAGTATTTTGTTACTTCTGCCTTGCTTGCTTCTCTCCTCCCCCCCACCCCCCCTCCCTCCTCTCCCCTTCTTCCTCCAGGGAAACAAACATTTGCTACTAGCAACCCTAATAATTCCATACCAATTATTCTGCCTTTTCTCCAAATGACTTGTGGTTTTTTCCACAGCAAAGCACATTTTTACATATCCTTAGCACAACTCTAGCCTTGGCCTAACTCTGGGGGATTACAGAGATAAGATACCAGCCATGTTTAGCATCATCCCTTGATAAACTGGAACATCAGTAGGGTGCAGAGTTACAGCTTTGAAGGAAGAGAAAATGGTATTTAGGGCTCTTTGAAAGTCTTGTTTTATGGATTGAATAGGAATCATGAACAAACAGATTCTTACAAGGATTTATGTGGACACTGTTGTTAACTTTTGCAGTAATTATTGAACTGCTTTCTTGTTGCTTGAAAATTGGTGCTCTCGTTTGTTTGTCACTGTTCAATCAATGGAGTTAAATACTTGGTAACAAATTGCAGCATGGGGAAATACTAAGGTCGTCTATTTCAAGGAACATTTGAATACTGAAAACATAGGTAAAATGAAAGGTGAAGGTTAATGATTTAATAACAAGGTCCCCAGGACCGTGCCTTATGTCTGGAAGGCAGTAATTTGCATTTGCTTCCTGTAGGATGACTTTACTGAGGAACTGAAGGCGCTTAGCATATGCAGATGCTAAGACTCTTCTACACATATCATTATTTGCAGAGTATAAAGTCTGTGGTGGAGGCTTGTGAGATGTCATAGGAGAAGGAGTGAGGCACTGACAGACAGCAGGGTGCTGGTGTAGGCAGGGAGTGATGAAGAGAGGAGATGGTTATGTGTCCTCCAAAATGCTTGAGGGGCACCAGTATGCTTAATGAACACAAATGGGCTTTGTTTAGGAGAGGGATGTTTATGTGCTAAATAGAATTGTATATACAGCAAATGGTCTTAAATATATTTTTGTGGTTACCACTACTTACATACAAAGCAAACCCATAATTACAAAGCTGTTCTTGTTTTTGAAACATCATCGTGTGCCAAACAAGTTGTAGGTATTTGTAGGGCATGGTAATGCCAAAGAACACCTGAGCGTGAAAAGGATAGGTTTATGGGTACCAACCGTATTCACAAAACCAGCTGAAGTTAAATTCTCATTTGCGTCATGTTAAGAAGATTTCAGTCTTCTTTGGCTGTTTGACATTGGCTTCTGCAGAATCTGTGTGCATGCAGCAGATGTTCCAGGCAGTGGGTGGCTGGAGACAGGGCACCTGGTGGAGCAACAGACTGGCGGCCTCAGGCTCTTCCATGCTTCCCTGGTCCAGGTCAGGCTGTGCAGTACGTGCAACAGCATCATTAATGTCCCTTTATGCTTCCCCAGCGCTGTATGAACAGCTTGGGGCAGAAAAATCTCCTTATGTTGAGCTTGATGATGATGACAATGTCTGTGAAACTCAAGTTTCTCTTCGCCTTTTTGGTTGTGCTGGTAGCTTCTTCTGGAACAATCTCCATTATGTTGGCTCTTTTATTTTCTGAAGTGTTTCAAACAGTTCAAGGAAAAGTTTTTTTATTGGGTTTTTGTTTTGTTTGGGGGGGGGGGGTTGAACTTAATTTTATTTTATTGGCTGATTGGAAACAGTTTTAGAAGAGTAAGTTCTAACTGCAGTCAGAATGGCAAGTTCCTAGACAGCTCAGCACACACATTCAGCAGCCTACCCTCTCCTACCAATGTCCCTGATGTTGTTTTAAGATAAATTATAGACATGAAATAGTATACAGGTCAGATGCCTGGCACAAGAGCCAAAGGCTTCAGCTTTGGCATAGTGGCCAAGCTCGGACCGACTGTATGTCCCCAGGATTCCCCCAGGTTAGCCACAGGGTATTGAACTTGCTCCTCCAGTCCAGCTTGCAGAGCCCGCAGTCTCAAATTACTCAAATTGTTCACTGGACATCTGCTCAAAACAATAAAAAAGTGTGTGCACCCCCACGTCCCTTTGTAAGGCTTAATAATAAATCACAAGTCATTTTAATACATCAGAAAAAAAGCCACACAAGATGTCTATATTTTTGTGGTAAATTATTTGTTTTGTCATCTTTTCACAGCACGTTTTAAAGAGTGTAAGAAGCAGTAACTTCTGCAGGCATGAGTACTAGGACTAGTTGAATATGGGACCATTTCATGCTTTTGCCTGCCCTGCTTATGCCCTGTTCAGTACTAATGGGACTGTATGGGATGTAAATGGCCACAGCACTTTTGCTGTTGTATATAAACTAAATTTGAGGAACTTTTAGTGTTTGTTATGTGCAGTGAACCTCTGGGAAAGCTTCAACCTCTGACCTCTGCAGTGGGCTATGACAGGGAAGATTCGTAAGAGCTTGATTTAGACTCATCTCTGGAAAGCTGGTTAAAAATATTCAACTACCATGTTCTTCCTCCTCCCCCATCTCAGTAAAGGTCCTCTTAAAATACATGCTCTGACACTTCATTTTTGTCATTACTTTGGGAGCCCTGTAGCTAAGCCTGCTTGTAAGGAAATGATTAAATTATATTCATGTTTGTGCTTTAAAATTGCCTTGGTGGTACTCCAAGAAGTATTTTGCTGCGCTTCCAAATTTCCGTGTGCTTTAATATTAATCTATTTTCATCAATCTGACCTGCTCAGCAATAAAATTTGTTTGAAGTTGGTCATATAATGATTGCTGAAGGGACATAAAAACTAAACTAAATTTATCTGAGGCTTTAAAAAAAGTTATTCTAAGAAGAATAAGGGATTTATTAGAAAATGACATTTGGTAGTATTTGGGAAATTTGTCACAGAAGTGAATAGTCAATAAAGAAATCATGGTAGCAGAACTCTTTAATTTTGCTTTTGAAAAGTAGAATATTCTTTCTTTGAAATACTTCATCACTAGCTTTTAATTTTGCATCATATAGTAAGAAATGCTTATGCTTGGGTTGTGGTGGCAGTTTCAGACTAAACAACTGGTAATGACATTATTTATTGCCTTTAAGAAAGAGCCTTTTCATGTGGTTTGTATATCACAAATTAAAATTATTCAAATATCTAGAATTAAAGAATATTTTTTTCAATTGATAACACAAGTGGTCTTTGAAGCGAGCCAGAATATCTGGCTGTCAGTTCAGACTTTCAAATTCTGGTTTGCTAATACAGCTTTTTTGCTAAGTCAAAGTGAAAGGTTATTTCATTCCAGAATAGAAGTGACTGTATTCCTTAGTAGAATGATTATTACTGATGACTATTACTTGCACTTTTAGAGCAGTTGGTAATACGTTGTTGTTTTTCTTGCAGAACTGTTTGTAATCAAGGCCATTATACTATCGTTTAAATGGAGAGGCCACTGTCTGCCCAGAACAGCTGGGTAGTTGCGTTAACTTCTATAAATAAGTTTATTATTTTAGATGAAAGGTAAAAAGTAACCTGTTTACCTGTACTGAGGTAAGTAGAGTAACTGAAAACATTACTAAAAACAGGATGAAGTGGAGCATTGGAAAAACATAAAATCCTCCAAGGTTTTTTTTATGCATATTTAATATTTTGATCAAGCACAACTCCTCTGTGGTTTTGTGGTCTTAAGAAAACTGCTAGGAAGAAAGGTGCTGTTTCAATCTTCAGCTGACTGAAATGTAGTGTTTTCCTTGTTTAAATATCGATTCTCCCCTATTGGCCTGACATGTTTTTGAAAGGAGATCAAACTGAATTGGGAAAAAGTATGAAAGTACAAAAACTTGCATTAACTCTGTGGAGAGAATAAAAGCACTAGCATGAAATCTGTTCTCCTTTAGAAACAAATATTGGTTAGAAACAGAGATTTCAGTGCCACATATGCTGAAAATGTGGTCTAAAAGCTTTAATTTACCTTTGTCTGTCAGTGTTAATGGACAGAGCAAGTGCTAGAGCTGCTGTAAACCAAATCTGTTTTCCTTTTGTCCGCTGTGCCAGATAATGAAATAAAAGCTAAATTATCAGTGATAAAAGTAATTTGCAGAACAGCATTGATAAAAATATAACAGCAGAGCTTGTCATTAGCAGTTTAAATGGATAATGTTTACTTGTAGCCTACTTGTGTCCTCTGTTTTATATTGTCTTCTCCCTCTTCCCATGTTAGGAAGGGCCTTTTCAGTAGAGGCTTCGGGAAATAAAATTATCCTTGTACTAAATCCCAGCATGGGTAACTTTCTGAAGGATAACTCCTATTTTTTTCCCTTCTTTTCCATACTGCAGTACTGCCAAGTTAAAGCTTGCACACAGTTTGAAGTAGGGTTATCAGTATAATTTTATCCATTCCCACCTTGAGGAATGTGTCTGCTAATGACAAAAGCTGAGAAAATGGTTTCTGTCGTTGCAGCACTGGTAGCTCCTATCATGAGGTACGTGATATTTACTGTGAAAGCCTTAGTTCTTTGAGTCAGGTGTTTGGGTGCGAGACGCATACTTTCCTTTAGAGAAGTTTGAAGTCATGTCCCAGTTACTCACAAAAATTCAGAAACCCGAGCCCCGGTGTCTATGTGTTCACGGTGATTCTGGTGTGTATTATGTAAATGTGCACATACATGCACAAACTTTTAAATTTTATAATTTCCTTGTAAACCAGACTTACCTTTCTTGAAATTGAGTCATCATTTTTTAAATGCTTGGACTTCGCATTACTTTTGCAATGGGTAGCCAGTGTCCAGGGTAAAACATTAGCTATAAGGTACTTGAAGGATGTTTTGTGTCTTGCAAGAGCTGGACATGCTCATTGGTACATTTGTAGTTTGTAGAAGTATTTATTTAAAGAACATTGAGTTCTGAGTGACCAAATGGGGAACAACTGCTAAACTCTAGCTGCAGTACCTAAAGTATTTTATATTCGCAGCCTGGACACTGCTGTACAGCACTTGCCAGTTTGCAAATGTCAAGGACAGTTACCCTCTCACATTCCTAAATGGCTTGCTTCTGACCATCCTTCAAAATACCTACCCTTTCTCCAGCTCCTCCAGCTATTGCTGCCAATTGCTGTTTCACTGTGAGGCTGCAAGGACAGTGATCCTTGGGAAGCCTGGGTCTTGTTGCTCCAGGCAATCTGTGAAGAACATGAATTTGCTTCTCTTGCCCCAAAAACTAAGACAAGGGCACCGGAAAAGCTGGGGAAAGTCTTTTCATGTGGGTAACTTTGTAAAGTATTAATTAGAGCACATAGTCTTGCTGCTGCTGGTCAGATAATTCCTTATAGGCACAGGCTAATACAGTGTGCAAAGCTACTATTGTTTTAATATTTTATTGTGCATGAATATCTTGATTTTTTTCATGTGTAATGTAGGAGAAAATATCTTACATATGAACTTTCCAAAGTACTTTTATCTGACAAAAACCTTTGTGTTAATCTTGTAAGTGATCTGGCTCTGTATTGTACTGTAGTGCTTTACTATTTATTGTGGCTGAATGCTATTGTTATAAATGTGTGATGTTGTAATGCTTTGAGCTTTGCTTCTGTATTATGTCCATTCTGTGTGTAATGCTTTATTCCCTCTGCAGTTTTGAAGTGTTTAGAGAAAAAGTAGCGTTCTATTAAAAATGTGTTTATGCCAGAAGTGGTAATTATGTTCTTCTTTGGCAATACTGGTCAAATAGGTGAAAGTTGTCTTCAAAGATGCATTTATTGGCATAATAGCTAGGTATCAATACAATGGAATAATAACAATGCCATATTGGAAGAAACCCTAAATTCTAGTTCACTGATATAAATGCAAATTTAGGGCAATAACCTGAAAGTATGGTGGCAGAGGTCTGCTTGCTGGTGTAGAGGTGTTACTCTGGCTTTTAACAGGCAGGAGGATGTGATGCACAAGGCGATTCTGTTCATGGCATGTTAAACGCAACTTCAATGAAGTAAAACTTTGGTGAGTAACACCAAAGCTGTATCGCCAGAGCTGGATAGCAAAGCAGCGTAATGCATTGGCACACTATTTACATACTGGTTAACAAAAACATCAAAACAAAATAGAGTAGCAAAACTGATGCTTGTTTAGAAACAAAGGCCGGAGGATGAATGCCGGTGTGCAAGTAGGTACAGGGGTAGCTCTGCTGTTTGTCATGTTTACTTACTTATTTATGATCTTGGAGGTATGTATGAATGGATGTTGGACAAAGCAATTTCACTGCAGAAAATGTTACCCAGCTTCCTGATGACAGAGTGAAATACACAAAACTACTGAATCCGCAGCATGAATGACTGAGAGCTTTAGGTACCTAGTGTCTCTGCTGAAAACTCAGTGTAAAGTACATAAGGAGATGCATCCTAGTGCAGAATTAAATCCTCAAGATGGCTAGTCTTAGACTAAGCTCTAGTTTGAACTTTCGATCCATCTTGAGGGAGGAGGTTGCAAGGGCTCAGCACCTGCCTGGTCTGTGATGTGCATGCCAGAAGCACACTAGAAAATTAGCCTTTAAGTGAGCAGTTGGACCAGAGGTAAAGCATGTGAGACCTGAGGTATTTGAACAGACAGCCATGAAAAGAAGTTTATTCAGGCCAAATTGGAACAGGCTATTCAGTAAATGAAGGTGTCTCTGCTTTACAGGACAGCTGTCCTTATTAGAGGAGCACTTACCTTTCTTAGAATGGCTGGGAATGGTCTTGAATGTGCAAGGGGTAGCATGGGGCTCACTGAGCAAACAGCCATGGGAGCTTCCCAAAGGTGAGGATGGAGCACATTAGAGGGCAGCAGCATGGGGAAAAATATTTGAGCAAACAGAAAATAGATCCTGAAGTAAAGTTTATTCTCGATTTTATTTTTAATATTTTTTTGAGGATTCAGTTGTTTTCATACAGCTGTAGTCATGTATGTTTGTATGAAGGTACTGTTTAATACAAGATGTATTTTCTATAAAGTTTTTATCAGTCTCTTCTCTACAGTATCTTTTTGGAAATGAGAAGTGGCTTATTCTAGACCATTTCTGGTCTACTAAATCTGGATACATCAGGCTGATGAAGCTACTGCACAGGCTGGGCCCTTTTGTTCTTAAAAAGTATTATTCGCGGAGTTAAACGGAATTAATCTTTGCCCTCCTGACAGTTCCCAAAGCTTGGTTAGTTAAGATGATCTGTGCTTGCTTAACTAGGACTTAACAGAGTCCAGATATTCCTGTATTTCAGGCACACTTGTACCTTTTCCCCTCTGTGAAGCAAGATACTTAGGGTGAAAAGTTCTCCACTTCTCTCTATCTAATTCTAGGCTCTGCACTTGGAAATATTTTCCATGGTCTTGAAGTCTTTCTACACTCATGGGGTTGTGTGCTTTCCCTTTCCTCTCCCTAAATCTCCTGACGGCACTCCCAGATCTTTCTCCTATTTTCTGAATTATGTTATCTACTTCCTCCAGAGATGGTTTGATAAAAATCTGGTTTCCAGTTCTCTCCATGCTTTGGGCCTCTGTGTAGAAGAGAACATCATTTAATGGACCTCTGTTCATGGTCGTTCTTACTTTCCTTAATGTGGTATTCATTTCAAATGCTCCTCAATACTTTTATAAGTTTTTTCTATAGTGAAATAGAATTGTATTGAGACCTTGGAAATTCTATATCACAGTCTAGCTACAGATTCATTGTTTCTGGGCTTGTGGAATTATTTGAAACTTCCATCGTTTTTTCTGATAGACTTGTGGAAAAGGTTACTTTTTTTCCCATGTATAACCCTTGTTTTGTTTAAACTTCCCCCAAAACTGTTGTTTCTACCTACTTTCTCTTTTTTTCCTCTACTTTTCTCTCTTGGTGATCAGTTAATAGAGCTGATGTGGAAATCTGAATGTTCATTCCCATGCTCAACAGTTACTGCGTCCTAGTAGCTCATCTGGTGTAAGGAGTGTGACATGTCCCAGGGGAATCTGAGAGCAAAGTATTTCCTGTTTATTGGCATTGACACAAGACAGAAGAACATAAAATAAAACTTATTTTGAAGAGCTATGTTCTGATCTCCCATCCACGCAAGTCAGGATAATCCCATTTAAGTTGATGTGCCGAGGTGAGAATTGATCCCGGGGACAAGGTGCGATGTGATTCCCCAAAGGAGTGCTTGGGGAGGGGAGACTTCGCCTTTGTAGTATTGCAGGCTAGTCCTTATTCCTGGACTCTGTTGTGTCCCCCTGTGTCCTCTTTCTTTGTACCACAATTGCCGTTGTTTGGATGGAATTTCAGATGGTTTTTTTCAAGTGCTTGGGTTCCCTGTTTGTGGGTGGGGATGAGTGTTAGTACTGGATCCCTGCTCTGAGTTGGAGTCTGGTGGGTCAGGAATGGGACATCTCACATCAAGGATGTTTTTCCCCATTGTTTTGTTGCTGTTTTGGTTTTAATGCTAAAATGAGGAAGTGAGGAATTCAACATTCTAAGATGATAATTTAAATAGCTGCAGCACCCAAAAACATGGGTCAGATGTTTTTTGAGACGGGCTTTGCAGCTGCTGCCTGCAGCCACCGTTTGGTTTTTACTGTCCAGAGCAACCCGTCCGTAGAAATGTTTGTGCCTGGCAAAGGGAGTACTGACAGTGTGTGACAGTGAGTACTAGTGAATGGTGTAATTCTGAAAGCACCTAAGTAGTGACTTGCTGTGGCTGATACATGTGTAAGGCAGAAGAAGAAATAGCATTCACCAGAGTAGATGCAAACACTGTATTTCTGGGAACTGGGGTGAGGGGTGTTTCTGTGGGGGGTTTTATCTCCCTAAACCCCATAGCTTATCTTGCTTGTTTCTCTGTCTCTCCTCTTGCCTCTGGCCAAACTCCAATTTGCAGTTCTGCATTCTTTCCTGCTTGGCCTGACGTTTTCTCATGTTAAATATTGGGTTTGAATTTGCACCTAGTTTCTGTACAGAACATATCTGTGATGCAAGACCTGTTGGTTAGGAGATTTTTTCAGAGTATGAAACAGAAGCTGAAAGGCAAGTGGTATTGGGTTGGCACACCTATGTGCCCAAAATAACTTAAGACCTTTAAAAATAGGCAGTAAGAAATTCTTACGGAGGGAAAAGAAAATCTGTACAAATATTTTGACAGTGAAGGTGACTGACCAGTAGAGCAACCTTCTAAATGTTGCAGTGG
Organism: Pseudotriccus pelzelni; assembly: GCA_035584735.1. Taxonomy (NCBI): domain Eukaryota; kingdom Metazoa; phylum Chordata; class Aves; order Passeriformes; family Tyrannidae; genus Pseudotriccus; species Pseudotriccus pelzelni. The sequence continues at coordinate 27,197,862 of JAWMRA010000113.1, forward strand.
GTTGGCTTTGATTCTCCATCCTTGAAAGTTGCTTAAGTTGGTCAGGTTGTTGTTTTAAAGAAATGCTCAGATTCAAGTTGAATTAATTCAAGTGAATCCTGCAGCCTCTGATCTACAGGTTAGACAAGTCGTTTGCATTCTTCATTTCTGGGCTGATGAGGTTTATTGCTGTCATTCATCCTTCTCCCAGAGCTGTTAGCTAGCCAGAGCTTCAGGGAAACAAATCTTCATTCAGGTTTTTAATAAAACACACCGTAGTCAGAGTGAACCAAATCCCTGTGTCTGCAGAGGCGCAGGCCTACGTAGACCCTACCTCACTCTGATTCACAGCCTAGTTGAAAATATAACAGGCAGAGACTCTTCTCTTTCTCATTACATTGTGGATTGATTTTACTGTGTCTTCGGAAAGGTTTTATCAGGCTTCTGTTGGTAAAAGCTAAACAACCTCTTCTCAGCTGTGGTGAACATTTATTGGTAGATAATAAAGCTTTATTTAGAATCAGTTATGAAAATCACCTATTTGATTCTTAGTCAGTAAGCTGAGATACTGGATTCCTCTTCAGCGCAGAAACTCTGGTTGAAATGTTCACCCACATGGGTTTGCTCTGGTAATGACTGTAAATCTCCAAGTTCTTGGAGATTTTTCACAATGTTTTTAAGTTTTCTTCAAAATCAGTAGAAATTAGTGGAAGTTCATTCTCTGTATGAGGAAATGATAATAAGAACGGGGGAAAAACTTATATTGGTGATTGTTATGTACAATCTTGAATCTTTTTTTTTTTTTTAATCAGGAATAATAGTATGTATGTGAAATCAATAGTACGTACGTGAAGTGTATTCCTCTAAGGCTTGTTATTTTTTTAAATGTACCATTGACTAAAAACAAAGTTAAATCATGTTAAGTCATATTTGTACAATTTAAATTGGCTCCATTAGTTGTATTATGCCTTGCTCTTTAATTATGACTTGTTTTCCATATGCCTTGTATTATACAGGTTTCTTATTCTTAAATGTATTTCACAGTACCATGAGTGTTTTCCAGTAGAAGTTAAATATTTATTCATGTCCTGTATGAAAGGAGTTGGGTTTTTTTCCTTGTCTGTGAAGCGGTAAAAATATTTTTATAACTACTCTTGGCTACAGCAGCATGTTCTGTACAGACATACCTAACAATACTGGCATACAAATACAGTTCAAAAGAATACATTAGTGCAAGAAGCGATTTTACCTTTTGGATTCAGCTTGTATCAACATGTGTACGTGGTGCTCTCTCTGCGCCTGCCTCATCCCTCCTCTGCACTACTGTTTGGGGCAGGGTTGTGGTATGATTGTTTCTCGGTGTACCTCAGCTTTGGCCTCTGTACCATCCCAGTTGTGTTTTCTAATAACAAGATCATCAGTTTTGGCAGCAAATGCAGCTTCTTTTCTATTTTCTCTTCATTTCTTTTCCCTTTCCGCCCCCCCCTCCCCCCCCCAACTGAGAAAGCAGTTAGTTTTTGGAAAAAAGTGCAGTTCAGTTGGTTAAGTTATGTAACTTAGGGAAAGGACAAGAGGAATAAAAAGTGTGTTTTCCAAGAGTTGTTTTAAGGAGGCCCAAGGTATGTTTACAAAACAGTGTTGGTAGTTACTGAGATGAGAGCACCCTCGCCCCTGCCTTGGGAAGTAGTCTGGTTTGTATAACTTGTGGCCACTGACATGTGTACTGGTACAGTTGCATGCATTTCAGCATGTGCATCTTTGGCTTTCTTTTTGTCAGAAATTTGCTTGCTATATAGTTGGAATCAAAACAGTGAATATTGAGGTACCACACCCTTGACAGATGTATAGCTCTGAGAGATCTCCAAGGCCTGCCTGGCTGTAAGGTGTTTCTTGTTAAGTAAGCTGACATCTGTGGATTGTATCAAATGAAACAAAAAGAGGTCTAGTTTCTTTTCTGGAAGAATTGATTTTTACCTACCTACCTTTTTCATAAACAGAATTTATTAAAGTTGGCTCCCGCCTCCTGACCTCATGGGGTGATGGGGCCAAAATGGAGATGAGAATCAGGCCCAATATATGCTTAGGTGCCTTGTTTGCTTAACTTTAAGAATAAAAGCTGCAGCAGGAATAATGGCAGAATACTTACATGTTAATTCATAGTTCTGAAGTAAAAACCAGAAGGTATGAAGAAATGTGGCCACATGAATTTACCTTTGTATACATACAGAATTACTTCCTAACTTTGCTGCTTCCCTTTTTTTTTTTTTTTCCCCTAGAGTAACCATCCTTTGATTGTAGTTATTTACTTTGTGTTACAACACAGACTGCCTTTATAGCAGTTCCTTTTGAAAGTTTGTGTTTAGTTTTGTAATTATTCAGGGTGATGTGTCAGAAGAACTAGTGTCGGTTCCCAACAGAACCAAGCCTTAAAATTTTTAAAATATTTGAAATACTGCAGTTGAGTGTGGAGAGGCCATAATTGTTTCCTCCTCAAGTACCAGAGTTTCAATGTCCCCCTGGCTTCTGCCACAGCAGTGGGTGCCAAGAGGCAGGTCAACAGTGAGAAGGCTCCTCAGGACTTTGCCATGAACTGAAGGTGTGTGTTTTGGGGGTCCTGACTGCCCCCAGATTACCTCGCTCAGGCTCTGATTTTAGCTGTGAAGTTAGAGGAATTGCCTAACTTTGCCGAAATGACAGCTAGTTTTCTGGCCAGGTAGCTGAAGTAGCCTGACCCTTCGGTACAATCCTTTTCCCTTGTAGTAAGTGAAGAATATAATTTACCCCAGCTCGAGCTACTGAAGTTTGAGTTTTATTGACTTAAACTAGTGGCAGACTTGAACACTAATGAGAACTTGAAATCTCGGTATGCAAAGTTATCACTGTTCCAGTTCACTCGATGACTCAGTTAAGAGGAAACAGACAATTAAAAATCAAATGTATGAAATAACAGCCCTCTGAAAAAAAAAAAAAAAAGCAGGGGTTAAGAATGAGCTGTGTCCCAGGATGTTTGTACAGGCAAAACCCACACCCCAGAGAGCAAAAAATGTAGCCAGGCTCTCAGAATCTGCGCTTGATCATTGCTGCAGGAAGTGGAGGAAACTGTGTTACATGGAATAATCAAAATTTAGAGCGTTTGTATTGTTATTTTCAAGAATTATTATTCCCTGCTTGCCAGAGAAACTGGCGTTTAATTTTTCTTTCTGGATACCCATCATCTTGCTGTGGGTGGCTACAAGTCGCCAAGAGAGAGTGAAGGAGAAACAGTTAACTTCCATCAAAACCGAGGGCACGTTAAAATAATTAAGGTCCAAAAAATAAAGGAGACTCAGTAAATAAAGATTTTACTGCAGGACGTATTTTCTTAACTTATTATTAGAAGATTTGACGCTTTGGAAGGACAAGGCATGACTTATTAATACGCAACGGTGGAAAGTAATTTTAACAATCATCTTGAACTTTCTCTAAAGGAGGCAGAACATTTTAAGTTAGAGCTGCTGTGTGCCATCACTGCAGTCTTTAGAGCATTCAGCACAGAGACTTTGTGCTTGAAACAAAGTGACACAAAGTGGCTGAATATCCTCTGTCGATGCTCCACTGTCTTTATATATTGGACTTCTGAGTAAGGATGCTATCGAGGGCATCATCAGAGAGAGCCCGAAACCTTAGAAGAAAGTGCTCTTTTCGTGTTCCCAAGGCTGGGGGTTTCACCTGCTCAGTCTTTGCTCTGTTGCTAACTTTGCTGACTGTGATGGACACAAGCCTCTGTGAGAGCATGGCCTCCATACCTTCAAAGACTGGCTTCCAGTTTTCAATTTTCTGCTGATTTCAGAGGCCCACTTCATTATGGATTGACTATATTGCCTCTTCTCTGTCTTGCCGGTGTTTTATCTGAAGTATTTTATTAGTTCTAGCTGAAATTGGCAGAAAAACAAATCACAGTGAAATGCACTGTGGTGGACTGTTCTCTTGTATAGCAATTTTTTAAATTGAGCCAATATGATTACTTTATGATCCCTATAAATACTTGCTATCATTTATTTACTAGTCAATACACTTTTAAATTTTGATTACTCTGAAAATTAAGGTGTCTACATGAGTCAGCTTACATAGAGAGCCTGGAGATGCATGAGAGAAGAAAGGTGGCGCAGGGAGGTCTTGGTGGATGCTTGCAGACCTCTTAAATGGCTGTTTGGTGAAGATGTCTGCCTTTATCGGTAAGAAATCTTACTGATTTTTTTTTTCAGAGGTTGGAGAACCTACAAGATATTGAAAGGTGGGCTGTTTATTTTCCCTGTGTTGTTTTTATGTACTGCAATATTGTAGTGAAAATAGCTGGGTGGGGTGTTATGAATGTTTTCAAACACTGTCCTTTGAAAGAGGCTTTTTTCCAGCCCTTGGTGGTCACCACCCATTTTCCTGAGCTATGCATGCCTCTCTCATTGTTTCTACCCACAAAGGCCCCTTGTGTGTCAGCAAATGTGCCAGCACCGAGAGCTAAAATGTCATGGCATATTGGTCCAAGCCTGCAGAAGCAGCAAGGTTTTCACCTACAAGTGTTGGTGGGTGTTGCCCAAGGCATAACACAGCATTAGATTGTAAAACTTGGGATTTGTCAACAGTGTTCAGCGTGACCCTCTCAACTGTTTACAGTTGAGTGGGTTTGAGGCTGAAGCATAGGTACACATACCACTGATAGTAAAGTCATGCGATGGCAATGTTTGTTCCTTAGGCTTGAAATAAAGCTTAATTGAAAAATTGTCCTTGTTTACCTGCAGTTGCACCATCTTGAAAAATAATGCTGGGTTGTGGTTTGGTATGGGCTGGGATGTGGTCAGTGCTCTATCTGAAAAATGTGGCTGGTTTTGAATTTAACTTCTGGACACCCCCACACCCCCCAGCCTGCAAATTGCACTTCATTCACCTTTAGCTTTAACCCTGCTGGTGAAGAGATAAAGCACATCCTTTGGTATGTGTTTTTTAGAGTAGGTAAACAGTTGAGTTATCTGAAAACAGATCTTAGCAATACCTGCTGAGCCTTTGAGCAACAATATGTATGGACCTCTAGATTAGCTGTCAAAACTGACTGATTACTACAAGTAATTCAAGACAAGATAAGGATCTGTGATCTCTCAAACACAAATCATTGATAGACATCTCAGGTTGTGCATTGTCATAACCTTATCCCAGCCACTGCAATGCAATTCCAGCGATAGTTGTGTTGCAGGGGCTCGTGAATGCATAAGTGGAGAAAAGCAGAATGGTACATTTATCACCCAACCAAAAAATTTGGCTGGTTTGAAATCAAGTTCGGTTTTGGCCAATGTTGAAACAGTCGTGTCTGTTGTATTATTTAGTGAGTTTGGTGGTAGGCTTTTTTAGTCTGCAGGTAATCTCTGAAGCCTACCTTATCTTGGCTGGTATCAGAGCTGACAGCCACAGGGAAAGAATCCAGGATCCAGTATCTTGATGGAGCGGAGTACTGCAAAACTGCTCTGGGGAGGGAAGATTGAGTTGAGGTGATTTGCTGCTCCTCTGAGATTTGAGCATGTGTTGGGCTGCTTGTTTCTCCCCAAATTTCCTTAATATTTGGGAAGATAGAGGACACGTTTCACTGATCTGAGTGTGGGCTGCAGCAGCTTTACAAGTGTGATCCAGAGTTGTTCTGACCCTTTGTGACTAGCACTGGGGCTTGCTGAGCCTGCAGTAACTTGGAGCAGGATACTGCTCTTCCTGAAAACTAAACCACAAGAAAAGTCATCTGGCCCTAATGCAGGGAATGGATTGAAAAGGTGAAAAGGCAGTGCCTCTACCTGCTCTAACAGCTGATCAAACAGCAGCCTGGACACATCTCTGCATGCCTTGGACCTTTTGTGGTTCCATGTGGCTGTGCCTTACCCCATCTGCAATGTGCTTGGCACATCCTTTGAGGTACCGGGATTGTGCTGGCGTGGCAACTGCGGGACGGGCTGCAGTCACAGCATCGTAAAATAATCCAGGAACAGATTAATGGCTGCCGAAATCCTAATACTTATCTCTCTGGTTCAAGGTACTCATAAACTAGAGAAAAAAATGGAAGAACATAAATCCCATAGATGTTGTTTTGCTTACTATGATTAAATTTATCAGACTCTGTTGACATACTGTGAACCTAAACGCTTTAAAGACATGTAAGTGCTCCCACAGCCTCACTGTAGTTTGCAACATTGAACTCCCCAAGTACTACTTACTTGCTGTGACAGTTTCAGTATTCACGATGATACTTTAAATTGCAGGTGCAAAGTGTTTTTCTTTTAGTAGCTGCATTAAGTGTAGCTAGTGGTATGAAAAAGATGCTAGTGCTATAAACATTTCTAAACTGTATAGGTATAACGCTTTTGTCTCAGCACTACGGTTTTGTTTTTGGTTTGGTTTTTTGTTTGTTTTTGGGGGGTTTTGTGTTGTGTTGTTTTGTTTGTTTGTTTTTCAGAAAAAAAGAGTGGCAGAAATGTTAATGCAAATAAATAAAACACAAATCCAGGAGAGCTTAATTATTATGACTAAGGTACCAGCAGAACTTCAGACCCTGGAGAAGTTATAGTCTTATGTGTGGCTTTAAAGTACATATAGAGTTTATCCTATTTAAACACCTGATGTGTTCCCTGTTCAAGGAAACCTATTCCTGGATGTGTTTCTGTCAGCTGTTGTGGTCCTGGAGTGATATGGAATTAGTGAATAAGAAATGTGTTTGAAGACACCAAAAGTTTGGTATTCATTTAGGCCTCATCTAGCCTTCGGTTTTAAACTTAGATGAAGGAATTGTATCCCTAGATTTCAAGCTTTGCTGAACTAGCAGTGATTTGTTATTTAATGAGTATGTACAGAAACAGAAGAAATCCTTCAGTCAAGCTAAGGAGTTTGTGGTGAGTTACTGTAAGTTAGGGCAGCTTTAAAGGAAGGGTGGAAGATACTCCATTTCCTTATTTTTGTAATAGCCCTTTCTGTTAGTAGCCTTTCTTGTTACCTTCGAACTCTCATTTCCTTTATTAACAAATTCTCCATTTTGGCAATGTTTGTATTTGTTCTGTCTGTGTACTGGGTACCATATCCCACTGGGCAGCAATGCTGCTTTAGCACTTGCCCTCCACGAGCCCTCCGCATATTTCACGCTGGTGGAGTGTTTTTTTTTTCTCTCTCCAAAAATAACTCTTTGTTCTTCCCCTTCCTTTTGCTTTTGCTGTTGTACTGAACCTGGGCATCTGGTGTCTTCTCAGACTTTAGAAATAATTATTTTATTGGAGAGATGTATAAGGAGGGATCTGCATGGCACTGTCTATGAGTTTTCTTCACAGTTTTCATAGTTTGGCCCAAGTTCCTGGTGAGTGAATAAATTGCTGTTTCTAGCACTTTTTATTTACCAATGGTCACTTTTATTACTTTAACGGAGGGAGCTTTCAAAAGCACAGCATGTCATCCAGAATAAACTGCTTGTCAGGTAGAATGGTTACAAATACTTTAAAAAGGAATTTTAAGGCTAAGTAAGCATGACCGCTGGTTGCTTGGTGTCTGCAAGCACATCTCTGCGGCAGTCAAGTGGTGTGGTTCTGAGATAGCTATGGAGTGCTTCACAGTCAGCAAAACTCATTTTTACATATTATCCTGGTTCAAATACTGCAGGGATTTGCCAAGCAGAAGATAATGCAAAATATAAACACAGCAAAAAATGCATTTGCTGGTTTGAAATAAATCTGTGTTCTTATCTAGGGTAGTACTGCCTGTTAAAATATTTTTATTGCGTTTTTACAGGTTTTAATTGGAAAATATTTTTATGCTAAGTATCTGATCTTTTTTCCTTTATCTGTTCTGTATTTTCTTATCTTTCCATCCATAGAATGTATTTTTCTTGTTCTGCAAATTAGCATTTGAAACTTTACCTTTAAACCATTTGAAATGAGCATTTACTGCAGAAATTTCATGAGACAACTTAATTCTGTGGATTCTTGACCTTTAAAGTGCTGAAGCTAGAAACGTTTAATAACCAGCCACTGGATATAAAGTAATATGTGTGTTGTTTTACTAGCTTGCAAAAGGCAGTTTGAAGCAAAGTCCAAGGGTCACCAAAATCATGAAGTAAGCTCAAGCGAGTCCCTGTGCACTGCGTAATTCAAAGAGCTGTCCGAACGTGTCACGCAGTGTTTTTGTACGAGTGAAGGCTACTGGGTTACGTGTAAGGTCTTTTTCTGCAAGGTGTGGATTACAATTTCTGTGAAACCTTCTGTGGTACGGAGCCTACAAGGTGGGAGAGTAATTCAGTGCAATTGGTGCACTGCTGAATCTTAAACAAGCAAGTGTGTGTGTACGCAACCTGAGTATCGACCCATACGGACTCGTGAAGAGCAGTGAAACCCCGAGCAGAAGATTGCTGTCTTGGCAAGTCCCCTCTATCAGCTTAGAGGAGGCCACCGATGTCCTTGACAGAAGGGAAGATCGCTGAAGCTGACAACCTGGCACCGCCACCAGCTGAGTGGGTACCGAGGGCTTTTGAGCGGGGTAACTACCTGCAGGAAGGACCAGGGAGATGTATGGGTGGAGGTGGTGGGCAGGGATTGCTGGTGGAGATGAAGTAGTGGTGGGATTGAAACTGCAAGGAGCGAGTACAGTCACAATCAGTGGAAACAGGACTGAAACCTCAGGTCAGTCCCTGTCTGCTGAGCCGAGGAGGATTGTGTGGGTGCCTAACCTTGCTGCAGACCCGTGAGTGATGCTGTATGCCTGTGCCTTAGCTCCCATTCAGGGGGTGCTCTGTTTGCCCCAACACCTGTGGGGCTGATCCCTCCTGTCTCTGGGTTGCCGGTGCCTTCTGGAGATGCTGCAGGAGGGCAGTGGCAGCAGCATAGCCCCCAGCCCGGGCTGGCTGCCTCAGCATTTTTCCTGGCTTCTGGAGCCTGGAGCTGCCACTCAGATTATGATCTTCACCTCTGATGTGCAAGACCTTTGTCTGCAAGCCTTTCCACCTATTTCAGTGAAGCTGTGTTGCAAGAGCCTGCCGGAGATGAGCAAGGGGATAGGAATCTGGATCCAGGGATCCATGCAGGGTATTCCTACGTGGCTTTGGATGTTTTCAACCATTGGATTTCTGTTCCTGTGCATGGGTGTACCCTTGGAACTGGTTTCTTTTGGATTCTTGGGAGAAGCATGGAGAACTGCTTCTGAAAATTTGGAAGCTTCACCTGGGAGGGCAAATACTTGCCAGTTGTTTGTCATCTCTTCTCGTATGTGTCGGCCTGTAAATTCTATTTTGAGAGTGCAAACTAAGCACGCCAGAAGGGAGTGGGAAATAATGTAAACAGCTGTCCTGAGGGTATAGTGCCGTACTTGTGTTCTGTGGCAGGAAACTGCCTGTGCCACCTTAACTCTTCCATTTCCTATGGCTTGCACACCTGTAAGCACTGTGGCACCAGAGCATCATCCAGCACCCCCGAGAGAGTCCTTGCTGGGAAGCGGCACCTCCTCATTTCTTCTCCTCAAGTCTCCCGACCACCCTCTACACAGCTGAGTCCTGCATGGAGTCCCCAGGCCCATTCCTCAGCTTGGTCTCCCTATTTCCAATAGAAATTTGAGCTTTTTCCATTCCTTTCTTGTTTTTTTATTGGAAAAAGTTCAGCTGAAGAAGCAAGTGTCAGGGTGCTCCAAGGAGGCTTCCCCTACAGTACCACTGGGCCCTGGACCAGTGTACGGGTGGCTTGATTCGTGGTGGCTTTCTTCTCTCTCCCCTCTGCACTTCTAAAATTTGTCAAAGGTTTGGGTGAGTGAGGTTTCTGCTTGTGTTGATTTCTCCAAGCAGTGACGCACGCATGTGCTCTTTTTGTGCCACGTAAGTGGGTGGTTTATGTGCTAGGAGGGAATGATTCATAAATTAGCTAGAGCCTGGGCCTTTTCTCTATTGCCTGAGTGATGTGTGAAGAGGATTTGGTGTCGACCTTTCCTCCTGGCCTTCAGTCGGGCAGGTTGTTGAGCAGTCATATTGCAGCTCTCCAGCTATGGGTAGTCCGGCCTCATCAGGGTTAAAATGCTAATCCCCTGCATGACGTGGGGATAACTGCAAAGAGAGTTCCCTCAGGTCTGCAAGTGGAAACCATGAAAATACTACTTTTTGCAGAATTCTGTCACTCAGCTGCAATTTTGGGAGGCACTTGCAACCAGGATGAGTAAGCACAGAATGACAGTCTCTGAGATGGGCACCCTTGGGATGGACAGAAAGCAAGATGGATGTTTTGGGGAGAAGTGGCATGGGGGTGTTTTGGGTCTCAGTGTGCTTATCCTGGGTTGGCTGCATAACAACGAGACTCAAGGGTGTGCTGAGTGAAGGAAGGTGTGGGGGAAATTGAGGTGTAGGAAGCCACAGGGGGAAATGCTTAACAAGCAAGTTGTTTGTTAAAATGACAATGGGTGAGCAAAAAGTCTTTTGAAAGCAACCAGGCAGGCTGATTCCTCCTCTTGTTTTCTGATCTGAGAAAGCTCCTGTGAGGTGTGTAATGAACTATGATGTCTCACTGTAGAGAACCTGAGCAAGACAGTCAGAAACAGTGTTGAGGGAAAGCATCTGTAGCAGAGAGAAAGAAAATCTTCCTCTGCTTGTAGCATTAGTTACTAGAAACCTCGAGCAACCCATGGTTAATGAAACCAGCTTGTCTCATTAGCCACACTTCAAAATTATATTTACAGAGGTTAGCAAAATCAAATATTTTTCTTTGTGGCCAGAGTGATGTCATGAGAGACTGTGTCTTATATAAGCTGTTTTTAGTGCATAAATTGTGACCTGCCTTTGTCCTTGATTCCCAAAGTTTTGTATTTAAATGAGGAGGGACTGGATCTTGTTTTGACCAAGTCGGTTCTAATGTGAAAATTGTGGCATCTAGATTTAGAGCAGGGTTCAAACATTTATGATTCAAGTTAAATTTTTCAAGCAGCAAAATATTCACAAATATTACCACGTACTTTTTGTTCTGTTTGGTTTTGGTTTGTTTCTACTCTTTTATTTTGTTAGAATAATTAGAAACTGAGATTTGTTCCTGGTCTAGCATCTTTACAGGCACAGCGTAGGCACATTTTTCTTTAGAGAGCATATTTCTGAAAGTAGCATTGGTTTAAGTATTTTACATGACTCTCCTGTACCCAGCACCTGCCCCAGGAGAACATGGGGCACTTTCTATTGTATTTTTTCGGACAGTTGTATGAAAGGACTTTTTTATTTACATGGATGTAGCATGACTCTTGGCGAACAGAAAAGTAATGAGTTAGTGTCACTTTGTGAATATCTGATCCTTTAGATTCAAACTCGTGTGGATCGGCGTTCACTTCAGGGATGCCCATGAAGTAATTATCGAAGTTGGGTCCTTTCATTGTGTACTGAAATGTGCATAGGTCTCCTCCAGCACATACCTCCAGTAACAGAGACCAAGTTATAAAACAATCATCTTGGGCAAAACAATTGTGAAAGGTTTGCCGAGGGCTGATCGTGGATCTTGAGAAGATACTTTAAGAATTTATGAGGCCCCTTGCCCCATTAGCACACCCACTGATGAGCTCCTATCTGATTGCGCGTGTGCCCAGCATGTGTTTTGCAGCACGAGGGCTCTACTGATCTGTTGTGAGCCCACTTCTGCTTTGAATGATAACATCGGGTGCCCAGCCTTGTTGGGCCCCAACAAACATGCTATTGTAACTTTTCTCTTGGCATTTAATGCACATCCTGGCTATTTTTCCTTCTTTCTGGTCTATGAAGCCTCCTGTGGTTTCAGTGCTAGAAGCTGCTGCAGGATCTCTGGGTCTTCAAGAAACAGTCATCTTCTTTAGAATACATTACTATGGATTAATACCATTTTTCTACTTTATGCAGTTTTGCATGACGCCAGTCATGATTGGAACAGTTTCTAGGATTAAGTAATGCAATTAATATTTGTTTTCCTCATAATCTTAATGCAACAGAATATATTTATTGAAACTCCTTGTTTTGGTAGGGTGGGGTTTTTTGGTTGATCCATTTTTAGTTTATAGGCTCGTTATTTTATATTGATGTTGGAAAAAGCAGGTTGTAAACTGCTTCGTTTTTGAGAGTCTTGCAGATGGAGAGATGCTGCTGGTAATTCTAGAAATGAATGTGCAGCCACAACAACAAAAACAGAGCAACTGATCTAGTCCACACCTTATTCTGTCTGTTTTGTGCTCATTCAAGCAGTGCTGTTTGCACTGGTGGACTACTGCAAGAGTCTACCTTTAAAGAAATGTATTCCTCAACTTGTGCAAGTGTAGGAACTTGTAGTATGAGCAGAACTACATGGGGCTCTGAAATAGCTGATGGTTTTGAATGGATAGGTGCTTCATGTTCTAAAATAAGAATTGTGCTTTATAAAAGAACCTTAGAGTCAGTGGAGTTCCCTCTTGAACTGCCCTTTTCCAGAATCATGATTCCTTGTGTTTCTCACATGTTAAATTTAGCTTTGTCCCTCGGTGGCTTAATTTTGCATACTTGCTTCATAAAATGTCTTCCCCTTTGTTATTTCCTGCTCTTCTGTTCTCTGTGGAGTTTTAAGGAGGCTGGCTCTGTTGGTCATGTTATTTTACTCAAGAAGGAATCTGTTTTCACAGACAATGGAGAGATGGTGATTTAATTAGAATAGCTTCTAGAAAGGAGGGGTATCTTGCAAGCAACAGTATTTTCTTTCCCATTTTGTATCCTTTATGGTCAAAGAAAGTTGTTTTTCCAGAATAGTGTTGGATTAAGTGCTGAGACAGTTCTACAGACCAACACATTTTGATATTCTATTACTACTTTTATTTTAATGTGGTGTTTAGCCATTGAAACTCTACAACATTGTAATATCTATGACACAGCCATATACACTGTAATTGCTCTAGCTTTAAAATGGATTACCACTCATCCCAGAGTAAGTAAATTTAGATTGAACAAACAAACAAAAAAATAGTTTTTATGTTTCCTGAATCCCAGGAGTAATAGTTTGCCGTTTCATTTTGAATCTTTTGTGTAAGGCAGATCTCAGTCCTCACACTCAGTGAGGACTCAGGGCTTTCAAAGGCTGATTTGTGTAGAATCATAGCCCTTTCCAGCTGTGGCAGTCCTCTCCTAATTCCCATTTTAAAAGGAGCAAACAGATACTAAGTTCTGACCAATTGATTTAAACCACTTGACAGAATGGATTCGTTGTTGAGAAGATAAACTTTCATAAATGTCTCTCAAGCTGTGAATTGCATTTGAAGAAATGGTTTTTCCTTTCTCTTCTTTGCCTATCAGGAGCAGTTCCGAACGGAGGAAGGAGAAATCAAGAGATGCAGCAAGATGCAGAAGAAGCAAAGAGACTGAAGTTTTCTATGAACTGGCACATGAGCTGCCCCTGCCCCACAACATCAGCTCCCACCTGGACAAGGCATCCATAATGCGACTGGCGATCAGTTTCCTACGGACTCATAAACTTCTGTCTTCAGGTAACACTTGACTAAAAGTTAATTTTTAGTGCTAGTTGATGGCACCTTAGTAAGATTGTGCATGCACTTCTTTGAGTACAAGGTTACCAAACTAACAACTAGTGCTCTAAAAAAACCTCTCAGAACTCCTCAATGTGACTTATTAAGCTCAGTTACAAGAGTTTAAGCTTTTAAGAGTTTAATCAGAATTCAGACATACACCTTAAGCTTCCATGCTGAAAGAAATAAATTTTGACTTGGCATGGCAAGCATCTTCATGCCACCACATTCAAAAAGCAGCTGAGAAGTCCTGGGTGTCCAATACTTTGTTTGAAAGGACTAATTGTGCAATTCACTGGCACTGAATAGTAGGTAGATTGTTTATGACAGGGTAGACTAAGCTAAAACAACTTTTAAATACTTGATATGAATGGATTCTATGTAATCAGTCTTGCTTATGTTGGATTAGTAGGAAATGTAAATGAGCATAATTTTATAGCCTGTGAAAACTGATCAAATTAGCAACATTCTTATTTTACTCCTATAATTGAATCATCATTTGATGAAAATCTGTAGTTTGAGTAGCCTGTAACATCAGTGAAAACAAATGATGTTTCCAGAGGAACTTTCACACAGTGACCTGTAAGTGTTGAGAATGCATTGTTTGTGAAAGGTAAACCCAAAATTTCATCTTTTACTTCATTAAAGGGAAAACTCCCAATAAGGTCATGATTGCACTTCCTCTTTTCAGAAAAGTTGTGTCATACCATAGCAATTATTTTAATAAATGTTATTAGGAAGTATCCCATTTTGTGGACGAATATGCTCTTGGTTTATTGTTGGTTAGTCTGAAATATATGGCAAATGCAGTTCTGCTTCTATCTGCTCTGTAATTTTTTGTAGCGCTTTTGGCTTCTGCTAAAGAATATTGTATAAAATGTAGGTATTTTCATCTTTGCTTAAGGAATGTGATTTTAACATGTACTTCTGTGAAAAGGAACAGTGTTTGGAAATCATCTCTGATTTCATCATGTAGCTAATACTTGAAGAAGTTGCGTAGATAGGTAAACGTTCTTAAACTTACCATACACCAAGCCAATTTGTTAGCTACTTTCTCATAAAAACAAAGCTGTAGTTTTTCAAATATATGTGTGGCACAAACTAGAGACTGACACAGCATAGGAAAAGCAAACTTTTGAAAGGCTGTAACAGATAAAATAAATAATATGTACCCTTGTGAAAATTGACGTGAAATAGTTGGATGTTGTCATCATCAGAAAAATACGTTTGCTCAACTGCAAAGATTAAAGTGAACTTTTCAAATATGTTTACATTTCTCAGTGAGGAAAAAATCTACAGATGAAACATTTATTTTTATGCTTCTGTAGTCTTTATGCTTCTGTAGTCTTCTAGACTCATTATTTGATAGTGATGACAACTCAGTATATGTATATAATATTCATACATACATATAAAGATAGGATATTTCTGTGACAGTATTTGAAAAACAATGTGATTCGTGTAGCTTTTCTTGAAATACCATCAGAACCCAGCAATTAGAAAAGAATCTGAAAATAAAATGTTACAGTAGCAACAGGCTGTGCTTTAATATTTCATGCTTTCTCTATGCTAGTTATTTGCTTAGCCTTAAGTCTGATGCACTCACTTCCCCAGTATTAACTTCCCCTAAATATTACCTTGAAGTCCTCTCATTAAAATTCGTGTTGCTAGTCAAGTGCAGATTCACCCATGGCTGCATCTTTAAATCGCAGAGGTGTAGATAAGGGTTTCAAAGTCTTTGACGCTTCTATTCTGAGGAATTGAACTTAAGGTACTTTAAGGGGACTGGTTTTCAGGAAATTTTGGGTATTATTTTCTGATAATGAAAGTACATCAAAATGAAAGAACTCAAGCCAGCAAACGATGTCTGCTGCTCATCTACTACTCTTGAGTACAGCTAATACTTAAATTAGATTTTATATCTTTGATTGAGGACCTCTGAAAAATGTCAGTCTTTATAAGGACATTGACTTTCACTAGAAGGCCGTCCAATTTAATTCAAAGTGGTAGGTTTTTGATGCAGCTGTAGGTTCACAGATGAAGAGGTTTGCTGCTTATCATGCTTTGACGAGCGTGAAGCAAGATAGAAACAGGGCTTGTGTGACATTTGTGCTGGTTCCATTCTTGCTTTTGCTCTGGACACTTTCTGAGCCCCAAACAAAGCT
Source organism: Pseudotriccus pelzelni (assembly GCA_035584735.1). Lineage (NCBI taxonomy): Eukaryota > Metazoa > Chordata > Aves > Passeriformes > Tyrannidae > Pseudotriccus > Pseudotriccus pelzelni. The sequence goes on from JAWMRA010000113.1 coordinate 27,213,524, forward strand.
TCTGCAAAGGTTTCATGTGCATATTTAGCAGCCTGGAACTTTAGCCATGAATTCATTGTTGCATTTGAGCAGTCTGATTTGACTGATGGGGAGCATGGGGGATGCTGTGTCGTCTATGACAGGTGAACTGGGAAGTGGGAACTTGAAGGTACATAAGAAGCAAATGCCCATCCCAGTCTGCAACCCCCTTTTTGTCTTCATTGAAACTGTTTTACACTCAGTGTAAACTGAAGTGTCATTAATAACGACGTTGAAATAACATTTACTGCATTTTTATGTATATACAGTGTCACTAAAAGAAGCTTGCAGTGCAGCTTGAAAAATGCTTCAAACTATAGTAGAGATAAAAACTACTGCTTGATTAGCATTTCTCTTATTTACTCTATAAAAACCTTTCAGAACACCAGATTTTCTTTTGTATTACTGTTTGTGGGCTTGATACTCAAACACACCTCTCTGTTTCAAGACGCTTTTTCCTGAAGCAGGGAGAGCAACGCCCTTCCCAGGACTGCACCCTCATTTTTCTGCAAGCTGATGCTCCAGATGGGATTTCAGAGATGGCTGCAGGCAACTTGCCAGCCTCAGTCCACTGGCATTGAGTGTCTCATGCCCCTTCCTATTATTCCCTGACTCGGAATAGGGCTTTTCACTTGTGTAACTTGGGCTGTTTTACTAGCTGTGTCTGCATAATGATTATTTATCTGTCGGGAAGCCAAGAGCTAGGGAAATCTATACCCACATTCTTCCACCAGGTGAATGGCAGAGCCCCTGAATCTGAGCCCTCACTGAGAGCTCTCCTGCTACGTGCCTCCAAAAATCCTGACTTCTGGATTGCAGGGTGCACATCTCCCGAAGGCGTTGCAGGGCCTGAGCTTGGCCCTTGTATCCTATCATAATAGGAAATAGCTGGTTGTATATCTCAGAGTTCAAAAGGGTAAAAAATACCAGGTTTTGCTTTATAAAAGTTGCTGCTTTACTTAGTAACACATTTCCCTTTGATTTTCACAGTAGGCAATTCTGTGTGGGAATGTTGGAGAGGAAGCCTTTAACATTTAGAAATGCAGGCTGTTCGTCTGACGGCCTGATTGAGATTAGTATCACAGGAAGCAAACTGAAACAATGGCTTTATAATACTGTTTCCATGTTGTGCACAGAACAGTACACGGTATAATTGGAATGCTAAGTAGAAATATTTAATTATGATCATCTTAAATATTTTTCAAGATGTCTCCTAATTCTGTTGGCATAATACATTTTTGCCATCATCACATTCAAATGTTTGGGATAAATTTAGAACTGATCTTTGTTCATTTCAAGTAAAGGTTTTGATCCCATAAAGTTGCTGCTGAAAATAGGCATTCTGATGCTTATCAGTAGTAGAGCTTTTGGATTTCAGATCTTAAGTCCTTTAGTTCAGTCAGGAAAACTGTTAGCAGTACTTTTCCCTTATTATTTTTTGTAAGTTAGGCTAATGCTTTTTGGGGGGTTAATAGATGATAAAAGAGAAATAACTGGCTTTTGCTAAAGAATGGCTGTTTTGGTTAACAGCTAACATCATGACAGTTGCTAAGGCTGACTCAGATATTCTCTTTTTGTCTGAATATGAAGAAGAGAATCCATTTTAGGAAGCGTGTATATGCAGTGCCAATGATTTTAAGTGTTTATTTGAAGCATACTGATGCTAAAGGCATTCCAGAAACCAGAACTCTTTGGTACCAGTGAATTTCTGTGTGCCAGGACTCTGGACTTTTTAATCAGGCCAATCAGGCAAACACAATTTTATCAGCTTGCTTTAATCCCATCCCAATTGTGTGGTCACCCAAGTGTCTCTTCTGTGCAGAAATCCAGCAGAGGAAACTGGCTGGGAGTTGCTTCTCTACAGGCAGACAGCAGCAGAAATGGGGAGGGAACAGGGAAGCAGACAGGAAGTTGTTTGGGAGAAGGGAGGCCACAAGGAAGCCAGTGTGAAGTTGTTTCAAGGGAGGGAGACAACAGAGCCGGAAAGCCAGCAGGGAGCAGAAGGGAAAAAATAGCTTTTCTGTAGGCTTTTAAGCAAGAGGACAAACTGTAGGGAGAATTGGTGTGGGCATTGTTTTTGAATGTCTGGGCAAGCTGCATCTAATGTCAGAGCGTTGTGGCATAAAACAGTGCTTTAAAAATAGCATGTCTACTTTGTTGCTTTTGTTAAATTGAAAAAACAGTTTTATAGTGATGCTAGGAATGAGAGTGGAGCCAGGTGCCGAGTGCATCAGCTACTTGAAGCGATGTCCCTTTTCAGGGAAAGCGCGCCAGAAGGTCCCGTTGGGCTCAAAACTTGGTCTGATGGGGTGCTGTATCCTGCCATTCAACACCGATGGCTGTAGGACTCAAAGCAACTTCCTGGGAGCAGCATCCGAATGATTTGGCTAGACTCAAACTCTGCAATCGAAACAACATTAACATAAGTGTTCTCTGTATCCCAGTTGCTTGTGCGCTTGGAGATAAGAGCCCTTCAGGAAGCTTCAAGTTAAAGAGTAGCTTTTTCTTGATGTACCTAAATTGAAAGCTTTTATTTGAACACATTGAGAATATCCCCTTGAACAGGATGTACTGCCCTGTCAAGACAGAAAAAAGGGGAAAAAAAATCAGTCGCTTTCCTTAGACGGAAAACAAGAAACCAGGAAGAGACAAGACTGTCTCAAAGCTTCTCTCTCTGATGCAGGATGAAGCTGCTGTTAGATCTTCCCTAACTTTTGGCTGTTGGTGTCAGGCAGTTTTTACAGCCCTCTGGAGTGGCAGCTATAGCCTAGTATCTGTTATGCACAATATGTAAGCGGCTTTCTGGTACTTATAGGAACCAGGATGAGAGACAAATCCAGGAAAATTCTGTGCAGGTGACTATGTGACCTCCAGTAGAAACACATTTTATCACTTTATCTACCTCTGAACTAACCAAAAAGGCCCGTTTGAGTCAGATCAAAGGTGTTAAGAGGAATATAGGCTGTTTGCTAGGAGATTGTTTATACCTGGGCAGTTGTTTCTTGTAAGGAGAGCCTGATTTTTGAGCCTTCAGACTCGTTCCAAGAGGTTGGACTGAAGGAAATGAGCAAGCATCTACGGAAAAAGTGTTCTTAAACTTGGGAACAGTGCACATCCTGACAGTGGGAATTAATCAAAGCTTGTTTACAAGAGCTATTTTTAGTATAAAAGGTTATCATAAACACTGCAATAAGCATTTGCTATCACAGTTCAAAGTTTCTTTTCAATGAATAGATACTACTTTGGTTGTTAGAAAATTTGTCCAAATAAATACTTATCAAAATTTGATACAGACTGAGACATGGACTGGAAAATACTGTATCAAAATTTGCTGCTGTAATAAATGCTGCCTTAGGGCAATATGAACAGTGGGTGACCCTTCAAATGCAGGGACATGACATGGTTGATCTCTTTCGGGTTCTCCAGTAGCTCTGACAGTCATCCCAGGGAGGCCACTGCACTTTTCTGAGGTTTTCTGACATGTTTCAACATCCCCCCATGTCACCTAGACAGGGATTCTCCTCCTGTGTAGGCTTCACAGCGTTGCATGAACGCAGTCTTGGCCAGTCTCCATCAATGTAGCTATGATCTGAACAATAATATTACAGCACTTCATTCTGCTGAATGTTCTATTAATTTCTATTTAAAATGGCCTATTAGCAGTTCAGTCTCCCTGCTATACTGTCATGGTGCTCTACCTCAGGTACTCCCCTTCATAGAGGGGAGATGAAAAAAGTTGTAGGAAAAAACCAAAAAAAACCAAAAAGGCATCCTTATTTCAAAATTCAGTTACCAAATATTTTGAAAAGCAGTGCAAAAAAAAAAAAAAAAAAAAAAGGAAAAAAAAGTCAGTATAAACCAAGTCCCACTGTTACCTTTCTTGAAGACCTGGAAAATCTGGCAAGTCTACGTGGGGTGCTGCTATCTGGATAAAGTGAACCCAGACATACTGGAAACCAAAGGCTGAAGTTCTGCCCTCAGCTTCTCATGCTTACTTCCCACTTCCCTTTGGTCCCAGCTTTCTCAAATATTTTCCATCTGAAGCTGAACTTTCTTATGCTAATGCTCCAGTCTAGCGCCAAGGTAAATTAATGAAGAAAATTTAAAGCAAAGTGAAAGACAATAGGGATCCTTCCTGAGGAGGAGCTTGCAGTAGCCATGCCTTTATTTGTTTTTCATCTTCAAAACAGAGTCTTTCTAAAGCCAACCAGGTTTTTGCTAGTGGCAGTGACTGAATTGCTTCTGATGTGTTAGTTCCTAAAGTGTATATACCCTTTGTGTATTACTAGCTAGTAGTTTTCACAGGAGAAAGGGAACGTGCTATAATGCTGAGACTGCAGACGTAGGAGGGACTACTATTTATTATTTATATTACTATAATTATACCAAGTTACCTGATACACGGGCATGCTAGGGCCACCACAGTGATGCCCAGCGTACTTCTTTGCTGCAGACTAAGGATCCTCAGGTAGCTGATATGCCTCAGGGGGTTAGTACAGATGACACCTTCTGGGACTCTGCAACCACCATAAAGAACCTGGAAACAGCAGAAGCCACGAGCACCTTTGGTGTGTCCCCCAGTGCTGGAGCTGCACAGGGTAGGCTGCTGGGAGCTGCTCATGGAGGACAGGCAAGGAAGAGATGTGCAGCAGTAGCACAGTGGCTCCTGGAGGTACTTGTCACCTGCCTTAATGTGCCTGATAGTGCCTACAGTTTTCCTAGCTGCAGCTGCTCTGCATTTGAAATGTGTGCATGCCCTATTAAGTACTGCAAGAAACCCGTATCTGCCAGCTCCCCTTTTCCTGCTGTGGCCAGGGCTGCTAAGGAAAAAGGATGGGGTGCAATGGGGTTTATTGAGTTACCAGGGAAGCTGGAAGGTGTCCGCAGAACACTTTGGTCGTGCTTTGCAGTTATGTTAGATGGGGTGCACAGCAGCACAATCATCCCTCCCTCCTCCCAGTCCAGATTACAGATGCCTCCAGCTGGACAAAGATAATTTTAATAAAAACAGTTGAACTCTGATCCCACAAACCGCTTTAACCATGTGCTGTAAAGCTGACTGTATCTTTTAAGTGCTGTGCTCAGCTCTGACATTAAGGGTTTGAACCTGCAGCCCTGATGTGAGTGATCCTATGTCCTCTGTGTGTGTTTGTATAAGTAATATAATTTATATACATGGAAAAGCAAACTTAATCATCTGATAATACAAGTAAAGTGTTTGTCTTTCACTGCTGGAGGCATTTAAGAATACAAATGCTTTGAATAGCCTTCCTGCCTTTGAATGGTCATGTTTTGTTAATGCAAACTTAATGAGCTGGGAAAAAAAAATGGAAAGGAGGGTCTGGGGTTAGAGCTGAAAAGTCATTTTTTCTCTGAACCCACACTTGGCTGATTGTCTTGGGCTATAGCCATGATCCCTGCTGAATAAACCATTTGTTTGCTTCCGGAAAAGTAAAAAAAGACCCTTGACATTCTTTACGCAGCAGAAACAAGCTTGGGAGCAGATGGTCACTTACCTCTTTTTTTTTTTTTTTTCCACTTTTTTTTTCCTTCCCTAAATGTCATTATGGTCAAAGTGCATACTATTCAAATAATATTATTGTGTATTTTCTGTATTTTAAATGCTAGTTCTGATGTAATTTCCTGAAGTCATTTGCTTTGTACTGAGGAGGAACTGGCCCCTGTGTGTGCAGCTAGAATTGCAGAGAAGGGACATGAAATGATAGATCCTCAGCCTGTGCTGGCCATCCCCAGAGAGCGTCCTCTTTACCCTGCTACCCAACAGTCTTGTTGAGAAGCAAAGGGTGATAAAATGCTCCCCACGGCTCTGGGGCGGAGTCCATTTCTTCCTTTGTTTGCATGATGGGTGATGGGCTGCTGCCAGGGAGGGATGTTGAGGAACAGGAGGATGCAGCAGCAGCAGCAGCAGTCAGCATCGTTTTTGTCACCACTCATCTGTTCCAAACAGGGCTTGGTGGGCTCTGCATTGCAAATGCTCATCCCTGTGCATTTGCTTGCAGTCCATCCTTAGGCACTAGCAGACGCAGTAGCAGGAGCTATATAGATCAAACTTGGCCTTTAATCATAACTCATTAATACTTCAAAGTACAAACTGCATTAATTTGGCTCAGCCGCTTCCTTATCCAAAAAAATACCAAACCCAAACCACTTCTAATAATGTTTTACAAAGCAATACCCCATTCCTGCTTCTAGATTTCTCCCAAAGTAAGTATTTCAGTAAGAAATAGAAGGGAAATTATGAATGTGCTGTTTCATGAAACAAAACAACAAAAATTAAAGACTTTTCTCAAGTGGTAACAGTATGTTTGCTATAGAACAAAAACTATGTGCCAAAATTGCAGCGTTAAACCAACAAAGAAGAGCAACTTGTCCAAGAAACTTGCTTAAGAGTGCCACTGTTCTTGTGAGTAAGGCTGATGCAATTACAGCTGGAGCCCCTGAGCAGCAAAATTGGTGGTGGGCCCAGCCTGGAGCACTCTTGTGCCACCAGGAAGGGAAGCAGAGCAGAGCAGCTCTTCTTGCGTCATCCTTACTGCCAAGGGCTATGGAGCACCTTTGATCTAGACATGACTTAAACCCTTATTGTCTCACAAGGCCATGCTTTTTTTTTTTTTTGCTTACTTCCCCCCCTAGATTCAGAGCCTTACAATGATATATACTTGCAATGACTGATCACAAATGTTCAGGCTAACTGACAAAACTATAAAGATAAGCTCGCCACAGCATGTCAGAGGTACAGAGACCAGATGCAATATCTGTAAACAGTTTTGTAAAAAAATAGTTCCAGCAGTTTCACACAAAACATATAAAAAAATTAATGGGCCAGCTCCTACACTGGAATTTTTCTATACTAGTCATCTGCAAATCATCCCCTGAAAACTTCTTATTCACAGAGCTGAAACACGTTTAAAAGCGTAGGAGGGAAATGGACACTTGGGTGACTGGCATGAGGAGAAGCAGTGCCTTCCCCTTTCCACCCTGCTTGCAGTTTTGCCTACGTACTGCCTCCCATCACAGGAGGTGGGCCGTGTGAAGTACACAGCTGAGGGCATCGCAGTGCCATCAATTGTTGTGACAGTGCAGCCAAAAAGTACCAGGAAAGCTTATAACAAAACCAAAACCAACCAAAACAAACAAAAAAAAGGGCTGTAATAAATATTCTAGCTTGGCCTTAGATTTCAGCTCAGTGGTGACATGTCTTTCCCAAAAAAGGGTAAGATGAGACATAAGCAGAATCTGAGGCTCTCCTCCTTGTGGGACAAGAGAAGTGTAGGTGGGTGATGAAGCTTACCAGAGTTTGGTGGAGTGGAGCACAGGGACTTCTGGTGTCTGCAGATGAAAAAGCAGGTATCAGTGGGATGGGTCTGTGGTTTTCTAAGGAATACTGAGATTTATGAGATGAAAGATGGATTCACCCAGAACGACTTCAAAGGAGCGGTCTTCTAATTTTTCTTCTAGAAGCAGTGTTAACAGATGTCTCCTCGTTGAGTGGAGAGGTCTGTTTAAACATACTCTGTAGGAACCATATTTTAACTTCTTAGAAAACCTGACCTGGTGGGAAAAGTCCTTTGTTAGATGTTTGTTTGGCATGCACAAATGTACGTACCTTCTGTAAGACCTCCCCATACTTTGTGCCTGTTAGGAGGTACAAATGTTGTACCTCTTGTGGCCAGGAGAATGTGCACAAAGAAGATGCACTTCAGTGCCTGGGTATGTAGGTGTTATTGACTGAAAACACATCTTGCAGAAACATACTAAAGGTGAACAGAGGGTCTATTGTATTTGCTAGAACATTTAGAAAATTATCTCCTGCCCTTCTACTAATAAGGGCATCATGCCTTTCACATGCTGTTTTGAAGACCCTACCAGGAGGGGTTTGTGGAAATGAAATTTTAACAGCAGAAAAATATTCTGTCACCTTGTAACTGGATGTGCTTGCATTGAAAAAGGCTGGCTGGGGTGCTGAAGGCTTTAAATGTTTGGTGTTTTTTTTTTTCTTTCTCAGTATGTGCTGACAATGAGAATGAAGTAGAGGCAGACCAGCAGATGGACAACTTGTACCTGAAAGCTTTGGAGGGATTTATTGCCGTGGTGACACAGGATGGAGACATGATCTTTTTGTCAGAGAATGTCAACAAATACATGGGTCTTACCCAGGTAACTTGTTCCCTCACGCTTTCCTCTCTTTGTGATACAGTTCCTAGAAACAAGTCCTATGCCTAAATGCAGAAAACCCATCTGTGTGTCACTGCAGAGAAGATTGGAAATAAAATATCTTATTTCTCAGGCAGGTACCCCTGCACAGCAGACAGTAGGGGTGGGGGGTTCTCTTTCCCTTCCTATCAAAGTTGTAGTGTCCTTGGTGACTGCAAACTTGCCTTCTTAGATATTTCTGTGGAGAGGAGAAGACATTTATTTGACTTTTGCCTTAGACTGTGGGACAGGAGGGATAGAGTTGCTCTTTTGGGTCCCCCCTTTTCTGCTTTGTGGATTGGGGTTTTTTTCCTTCCGTGTTGAAAATATCCAGTGGTGTTGACTGTTAACTGCACTGTGCAAATCCAAAGAGAATTATTCTGGGCAGAAAATAAGAAGTTATGGATAGGATAGGATAGACAAAGGGAGGGTCACAGGATTCATGTTTGTGAGCATCCTGTTGATGCACTTAGTTCTAGTGACCAGTTTCATTAGAATAAGTGGTATTTGAAAACAGATAAATACTATCAGTTGCTTTTATTTGGCTAAGTGTACCTCTTCCTTCTGTGCAGGTGGAACTAACTGGACACAGCATCTTTGACTTCACTCATCCATGTGACCACGAAGAAATACGAGAGAATCTGAGTCTGAAAAATGGTAATAATGAAAATTAAAAAATCACTGTTTGCTTTTTAAATAATCAAATGAAGTAATTGGCTAGCAGTAGAGATCTGTTAGTCATGGTAAAGGGAATTCTCATTCCTAGAGTAATTGTTAACTGTTATTCAGTGCTTTGCAGATTTGTTTTGTTTTGCCAAATATTGCTTAAATATGATAGCACTAAGGACTGTTTGTTTAGTGTTTTCCTTTCATTGAGTTAATACAGGCATAATGTTTTCAGTTGTAACGCTGTGGAAAGATTTACATGCTGCAAACTAAAACACAGGTTTAAATGTGCAGAGTCCTATTTAAGTTCCACCTGAAGTTTTAGGTCTGAGCTCTACAAACTGCTCTGCAATGGTCCATGCATCTTTGATGGTCTCTGCAGGTGAATTATCTGAGAATTAGTCTCTTATTTCTGTTGAATCCTTCATGCTTAAAAGCAGAAGAAATGAAGAAGGAAAATGAGAAAACTCATTTCCCATTTTCCTTATACAGGTCCAGGCTTTGGAAAGAAAAGCAAAGAGATGTCAACTGAGCGTGACTTCTTTATGAGAATGAAATGCACCGTTACCAACAGAGGCAGAACTGTTAACCTGAAGTCTGCAACATGGAAGGTACCATATTTGATCCATAATAAGTGGGTTTGATTTTAAAAAACATTTTGACGTGCAGAGAAAGTGCATTCTAAGTTTGTTTCTCATTATTTCAGGTTTTGCACTGCACTGGACAAGTTAAAGTGTATAACACTTGCCCTCCTCACACTCTGTGTGGATATAAGGAGCCTCTGCTCACCTGCCTTATAATAATGTGTGAGCCTATTCAGCATCCTTCAAACATTGATATCCCCCTGGACAGCAAGACCTTCCTGAGTCGCCACAGCATGGACATGAAATTTACCTACTGCGATGACAGGTAAGCTCCGCTGATTTTTCCTTTCCGTAGGTGTTTGTATCTTCTTGAACAAAACAAGCAGTTCTTCCAAATGGCCTCCTGTGTGGACCTGGTAAGCAAGAACTAGAAGGAAGTAAAGTCCATTATCAAAACAGCTATTTAGTGGCTTATTTAATCCACGTCAAATCTCAATTTAGGCAAAATGGTACTCCTGCTGTATTTCCTCCTCCTGCCAGCTGAAGAATTCAATTTTACTGGCAGATGATGAGGCAACTTGAAGGCACGAGCATTAGCTTCTTGGGGCTTAACTGATAAAACTGAAGAGTATACAGCATTTCTGTCCTCGTGTTTTAGAGAACGTCTCAAATGGTGCCGTATGGACCCTAGCCAAGGACTGTTTTACGGTTGGTTTGGCCCAGGATGCAATTATCAGTTAGCTGGCAAGTACTTTATGATCTAAATTAACTAAGAATTGCTTAGGCACCACGGGTACCTGCAGCTCTGAAATGGGGTTGCAGCCTCTTGCTCAATGAAAAGCAAACAACCTTTGCTAGTTATCTATCTGCTCCTTTTAGTGACGAAATGAAGGGGAGGGGATGATCTTGGGTCAGGCAGGGGCTATGTCCTCTGCTCCTCACACTTCCCTCTCGAGTGGAAAAAATGGAGATTCCCCTAGTCTTCACTTTCCTGATTTCTCCTGGGATCTCAAAGGCATTTCATGCCATCTACCTCTTCTCCCTGTCTACATATTATGATCGTGATACAATTTTCAATGTGTGTAAGTGAGCCAGAGATCCTTTCCCATGAAGAGTCTTTCTGTTCCCCATATAGTGGGGAAAGTTCTGTCTTTACCATTGTGGGTTTGGTGTTTGTTTGGGGGTTTTTGAAGTTTGGGAAGTCATCCCTGAATTTAAGATGGATGCACTTTTCTGCCTAAAGAAACTGGTCTCCTGAAATTCAGGTGTGCTAGCAACTTCTGAGAACTGCAGGGTTGTCAGTGGGATTATACATATGCTCACATCTTATGCAAAAACTCACAGGATTGACATCTTAGTTATTTTTTTCAACCTGTGAAGTTTTTCTTTAACTTTGCTAAGTAAGATTGTTGTTTTAAACAATGTAATGAAGCAATGGTATAAACTAGCAGTGTTAGCAGCTGTGGATGAGAGCAAGATTGCAAGTGTGGAACTTGTGACTGACCTTCTTCTGACCTCTCTGAGAACTGAGCAGCAAGTGTGCTGTAACTAGAAATGGCCTCTCATGTAATCACAATCAGACTTTTTTTTAATTTGTTAATACTTTCAAGGTGAAAATATTGAGATATTAATAGGATTTTGCTGCTGCAGGGAAAAGCAACAATACAGTAATGATTTGTTATTAAAAACAGTGTACCTCTAAATTACTCGTGCCATTCAGTAAGGAGGAGAGTAGCAGAGGATTTTGCTTTGCTGCAGCATTCATGTGTCTCTGCAAGACTTAACGCATAAGCCATTATAAATGAGAATTAGAGGGACTGATGCTATCCCATTAAACATATATGATGCTATCCCATTATACATATGCTTATTTTAAAAATAATAACAATATACCCCATCTTAAATAGTGGGCTTTTGATTTACAGAGAAAATATTTCACATCGCAGTGAAATACAACAGCTTCCTCTGGAGGATTTAACTTGTAGGAATTTTGGAGAATTTTTTTTCTTTAGAATCGGGCAACAACAAAGCAGCACATCTTTTACTAGATAGTTTTGGTTGGATGTTTCATTCATGTTTAATTGAGACTTTGATAGAGCTGTAAAAAGCCAGTCAGGCAGAGAAGGAAGAGACCTCACAGACCTTTCAGGTTCTTCATAGCAGATCTGCCTGGCTCTTGCTTCCCTTCCAGAAGGGATGTTGATTTCTCTCCAACAGGCAGCACATCACTAGGCACATAAAAATGCAAAACACTCAGCTGTTCTTATCAAATTTGGTGCTGCTAGACAAACTGCACTGAAGGAGCAGCTTATGCCAAGTATGTAAATCCCGACTGGGGAGTGGAGGAAGGAGGTGACATGTGCCAGTCAGATGCCTAAACCCTTTTACATGTACTCTGTCCTTTCTGCAGTGATCCAGCTCATTTCTCCATAAGAGTCTGTGTCTTTCCAGTTCAGGGCTGATGATATTGAGGGCAGTGTGCCTTCTCAACCAGGCTTCTGCAGTGGTCCTAGTATGCTCTGCTCAGTTCATCTGGTGTGGACAGGTCTGCTTCCAGGGAGCAATAAGTTTATATTTTCAAAGCACTCAGTTAAAGAAATGCTAGGATTTCTGAGGATAATCTCATATGAGAAAAGCTTATAGCCTTCATCTGTCACGAAGCAATATGGAAAATATAGGCTGGCTACCTTACAATACTTAGTAACAAAGACATGTTGGCTGAAATGAAGTGTCTTGATTCTTTTGGCTTTTCCTTAGGAAGGTACAGGGGAGATGCAGTATGAAGCAGGCAAGACTGGCCATCCCTCATTTTAAATGTGTGAGACAGTAGCCCATATAATTTGTCCTCCAAAAATAATTATGTATATGGGCCTGTGACTTGCCAGTAGTTAGGTGGAATATGTTTGTAGTCTTAAAACAGTTTTTGCAAGGCAAAGAAAGGTTTGTGAGATATGAATAATAAATATGGTTGTTCTGTTAAATGCCTGCTTCAGCCATTTCTGGAGAGTGATTTAAAAATGCTCCCTTGCTCCACTTATCTTGGCTAAGTGGTTTACAGGAAGGATTATTTTAGCTGTAATACAGAAATGCTGACCAGTGGTACAATTTAATAATCCAAGTGAGGATTTAGTTTAGCTGCACAATGCTTTTGTGTCAGGGAAGATCACCAATGAGGGTGTTTTAGTCAATAAAAAAAAGGCATGTCTCTGTACAAAGGCAATTTTGTTACTCTGGTGGCAAAGCTAATGCTCGGCATATCTTCCTGTGCAGGGTCATGGGGCCAATCAGGAGGTAGAAATAGCAGCAGTATGTTTTTGTGGTGGAAAAATCCACAAAACGAAAGTGGAAACTGTATCTGAATTTGATAGAAACCCCCAAAACTGCTTCAGGTGCCCCAGCACGTGCAGTCTGAGCCTTTATGCTCTAAGCAAAACAAAGGAAAACCATACACTGCGGATGGGAGGAGAATGGGTTTCTGAAAGCGTTTGCTTTTCACCTTCATCCTTTTGACTTCTCAGTTGCTGGGGAGAGGAGAGGGAAGCACTCCTTGCCTGTAACTGCTGTGGGTAGAATCTGTGAGGGGAGAGAAAGATAGATAAGGAAATAAATCTGTTTTGCACAGGGTGAGATGTGCAGGTGGCAACTCTGGAGGCTGCGTCACCAACGGGTTCCCGGGCACTGGCACACAGAAAAGTGTATGTTACTTCGTTACTTTGATGTTGTGGCTTGATGTTGGACATTGTATATTCCTGATTATAAGAAATATGATTAATTATACTCTAATGGAGGCCATACTCCAATGGAAGAGTTGAAGAAGAAAAAAGGAGTGATGGAGGGTGTATGGTGATTCCAAATAGGATGGTGCAGGAAGAAGCAATGCCATATTGTTGGTCCCAGTTAGGTTTCCCATGTGAGTATACATGTGGAATTCAGGCTGTGCCTGACTGAGGAAACTGAGTTGTATTGTGCTTCCAATTATGTCCCAGTAAAACAGCAATATGCAGGCACAGGACCTTGGATGAGGATTTAAGTCAGTTTGCTATTTGACCTATATTTGGGGAATATTTTTAAAATAGATGAGAATGCAAATAAGCATTTGAATGGACCTCCCGTCCCTCCATCCCATCTCAGGGGATGCAGTGAGGAGGTAACAGTGAAGTGATGATATCTGAAGCCAAAGATCCGCAACTGACAAAACTGACCTTTATTCTATGTCATATTTAAGAATTAAATGTAACTAACTTCTTTTGCTAACAATCAGACTTTGATTTAGATGGACTAAATGAGTAGAAATGACAGAGTCCTGGTGAAGATTTTCATGTACCCATCTAGGGTTTTTTGCCTGGTAGGACAGATACACCTGGCCAGGCCAGCCATCCCTCTCAGGGGTGGCCAGGGGTCCCAGGGCTTTGCATTTTATTTTTGTTATTGGTCTGGGTTAAAGTAGAAGGAGCCATGAATATTTTTGAGAGGAAATGTGGTTAGCTGGCAAGACTGCCCTGCTGCCTGCTGTAGCAGGCTGACAGAGTGCTTTACCTCAAGCACAGTGTCTGTGTTGGGCTTTATTATTATTTCTCTCTTTTTTTTTTTAACTCATTTTGCTTTAAGTATAACTTTGTTTTGTTTGTTCCCCTCAAGACCAATTTAACTTCAATAACCTGGTAACAGTTTGAATACAAAAAGACTTTGTTAAGAGATCCACACCCTCACACACACAGGCCACACAGGGCCCCAAAAATATACACCCAGCTATTTTTTGGGGCATAAACATTAGAGCAGTCTTTCACAAAAGAGCCTGACTTCTCAGTCCTGATGGTTCGTACAATACTGTTTTAACTCAAGACATGGTATACAATAAAAACCTTTGTGCTCCTATAAAGGGACAGAAAAGCACAATTTTAAGAAAAAACAAAATACTTGACCTAGCTCATCTTGTAGGAGAAGCAGCCTTTGAAGCAGTAAAGTTTATTTGCTTTTCTGTGTCTCAAAGAGGTAAAGTAGGGCAAAGTTGTACACTTCTAGAAATAATGTTCAGATCACTTCTTTCTTAATTGTGCATCCTAAGCACAAAACTGTGCCTTCACTCCGTGTTCCAAAAACTATATATTAAGGTACTTAAATATATTGTATATTAAGGGAAACTGAAGTAATGCTCAGAAAGCATTTAAGTGGTGGTAGCTGGGACAGATCCCCTGCTGCAGATGGCTACTGCCCACCTCTTTACTGTGTTTTCTGAGATATTGACCTCAGTACATCATGATGACAAGTTTAGCTGAGAAAACTGAAGTGCCAGTCTGGAAAAATTAAGATACCTCCAAAGGTATTTGTGTTCTCAGAAATGAGCGGTTAACAGGAAAATAAACAGTCTCGCAGTCCACCTGTCGTCTTCAACAAAAAATTATTATCATCTTCATAATTAGCATTCTACAGATGCAAAGGAAACACAAATCCTACCATGGCAAAAATGCCATCCAAAACCACCATACAGTTTGTTTTCTAATTTTGTCATTCCACAGCTTGCACAAAGAGCAATTTTCTGTCTGGTGTCTAAGCAAAAGTAGAAGTCTTGTGTCCTGGACTCTGTTTTGTAAATGACCCTTTGGTCCCATGGGGTATAGACATTTCCCCGAACTTCTTAGCTATGTAGTCCTCCTTCTCATAGCTCCATGGGATGCCTTTTCCTTTACACTTAGTCTTCCGTGCGTTCATCTGGCATTTCTTGTTGCTAAGAGGCTCCCGTAGAAAGCACGTGGAGCTTGGAGGGTGCGCCTCCCTGGCAAACATCAGTGCAATGCTCAGGTGAGGTCAGTGCAAGGTCCTGTGCCAAAGTACTCGCTGCCTCCTGGCCCAGGTGCTGTTTGGGCTCTTGGCTATGCCCAGTCTTCTTCCGTGAACATCCTGGGAGAGTCACAGGGTGGGTGTGATGGAGACAGGGATAGCTGTCCGCCTAGACCCTAGTGCATAATGTGGCATGAAATGGTCTAATCTGATTTCCAGCCTTGCATGGCCTGAAGCCTACAAAATCTTTTCTTAAGCTTTTCAGGGTCACCAGGGAAGGAATAAAGGAGGGTGTGAACTGCCAATTCATGCACACAAAACTAATCCAGATAACAATTATTGGAGAGCAGGTGTTTGTTATAAAATAGTGGCGTTTAAAAATGTATGTAGGAAACACTGCTCAGCCAGTTTTAGGATTTTTGGGGCAAGTGGGAGAAACAAACACTATAATTTGTTTTAAAAAATCATTTTGATCCCAGGAGGCTTTAAGGAGAAGAGTAATGAGTCTGAATAGTGTTAACAGATTAATAGATCAGTCAAGAAGGGCATAGAGGCTGTTTAGCCATTTATTATTATTTTTAAAGTAACTATTTTAAAGCAATTATTCTTTATTAGTGTTTCATTGTTACCAGGCATGGGTTTAGAATTTAGCCAATATTGTGGGGTGATTCTTTGATATCGTATCTTTTTTTGTAATAGGTAGTTGGTTGTAGCAAAAAGATACCACCTTGCTAAAGTTAACCACTTGCTAACTTTCATCCAGGATTACATTAGATCTAATTAAATTTGACATTGTCACAGCAGGATCACACCACAAGTCATTCTGTGCCATGGAATGACAGGAGTAATTTTATAGTGAGGGTGCTCATTATGAACAGTGAGGAGCAGTTTGAAAGGGGGAATTACAGGATTGGAATACACAATTTTGCATAGAGATTGCAATTCCTATATGATAAGAGTCCCTCAGCCTGCTGCAATGTGTATTTTTTGCTTGCTATCTCAGTTCCATTGTTGACACCCATGAAGACTGTAATGTGGTTTTGGATTTGCACTAATGCTGTTGGGTACATGATGCTTTTTTTTCTCCCCCCCATTATCTTTATTTCCTTTTCCTTCTCGCTGTTCAACCCCCACTTGGCTCTCAGCTCCCCGCGACTGGATTAAGAGTAAATCCTCAACTTCCTGAATTTTAAAATCCTTCTGTGATGACCTCCAAACTAACTGGGATGTTTTATGGTACGGGGCCATTATATAACCAAAGGCCATGGTTTCTGTTTTCAAAGACCATGTATTTACACTGGTCCTGGCAAAAGCCTCTGGTCACTTACATCAGTGTGTCACAGCTGGCTGTGTAAAGGCAAGCAGCAACTTTATTTCATGAGCCTTGCTTTTATTGTTGTTTTCTCCTGATGGTTCAGCTCTGATGACCAACTCATTATGAGAACTGCTTTTCAATAAGAAAGAAAAAGCAACTGTGGTTTCAGAGAAAAGTTACAGATTTGACTGGGATACAATTTAAAAGCTCAAACTTGTCAGTGAAGAGAGTCAAAAAAACAACTCTTTTAAAACTAGATTCAAGAATTTCCCCATTGTTATACTAACTGTAAATGTAAAGAAAACTGTAGAGATAAACAGGAGAGGAAGTTTTTGAGGGGAACCCAATACAAGCTTTTGCTCAACTAAAGCATTATAAACCCACCTTTGTTCTATGGAAATCAGGACAGAGTAGTTTTCAGAGTGACCAAACCAAGGTGTCCTGGGGCTATGAGCTATACAGTTCTGTGGAGGCAAGGGAGAAGCTGACTCAGTGCCTTGGTGTTCAAACCATACACAAAATTATCCCATTTTATGTGTCTTCCTTGCTGGAGGGAGATCCAGAAGAGGAATGCCATGCTCTTGCTCTGTTTGCTTTACAGTATTTACATGTCTGTCTTGTAAAGACATGCTTGTGTCTGGAGGGCTGGGCCAAGGCTATCCTTCAGGGAGTACACAAACCTGAAGATGTCTCCCTTAGAAGTAGCAACACCCCAAATCAAATGTGGTGGTGGCAGATAAAGCTTTTCTAGGAGAGTTTAGTGACGAGGCATAAAACCTGGGCACTGCCATTGACAGCAGTGATGTGCTGCAATGTGTGACTATTCCTTGCAAACCTCTCAGCTTTTAAAGGTTTATGACAGCTTCAGAGTCATTTTGTAGTCCTTTCTGCTACTGCTCTCTGCTGTTATTAGAGTTCAGAAGCTAAGAAAAGGCAGCCAAGAGTGTCACTGTTTTGTAAAACAGAGTATAGGGTAATCTTTGCTTTTGAATTATTCTTTTACTTACTGTGTTTCCTGGAAGTTGCATATGATGGTATTTCAAATTGAATATAGGGAAATAGAACTTTTTTCCTCCACCCCTTCATTAGAGAAAATCATCTGCATACTTTGATGACCTATTTTCTTTTATTCAGGAACTTGTGAGAAATTCTGCCTTGCCTGAGTACTCAGAAAGACTCTGAAAAAAAGTCTAGTTTTTGAGATCATAGCTTTCTTTGTGTAAAGTCCTACTTTGTGGATTAGTCACCCAAGTAACCTAATCCATATGCTCAAGTTCTCATATAATTGAGGAAATACTAAGTAGATGAGCTGATTTTTTTTTTAACTGCCCTTAATTTTTCACCTTGCATTTTTATTAAATGTAGGACCCAAAGTAGTAATTTAACCCTTTCGCATGTGTTTTTTAAATGTCCACGTAATTTTAAACCTGTTGATGCCAACCAGTACCCCTCTCATGTGTATCTGATTTTGAATGGTGGTTGTTGGGAGTTTCTGCATGTAGTGGACAGCTTGAGAACTTTGTCATTAATAAAAGTTGATGCCTTCTATTAGGGTGCAGTAGGCCTGGGAAAATTTGTAACACACATAATGACATCACTAGGATTTTTTATTCTAATAGTAGCACAAAGCAGTTTATTCTGAACATGGAGATATTTCAGAATGCGACCAGAAGTCCTCTGCAGCTCGTGATGTGTTTAGAAGTTCAGAATTTACCATCTTGCTTTTTTAATTCTCTTAGTCTAAGGACTAGAGCTGATAGCTGCCCTCCAAATGTAAGCATAAGGCTACAGTGACCTGAATTTTAAATATTTGCTTTTTTCTTAACCAAGAATAACAGAGTTGATTGGATACCATCCAGAGGAGCTGCTGGGTCGTTCGGCTTACGAGTTCTACCATGCCTTGGACTCGGAGAGCATGACCAAGAGTCATCAGAACTGTAAGTCACGTTCTTATTTTTCTTCGTAGTTTGCACGTAAAGCATAATTTGTGGGTAACTCAACAAGCAGTTGAAAATAAAAATGCACTTTGTGTGCAGATATTGTCCCTGAACAGTATTTACACTTCACTAGAAAGCTTACAGGTTACTGTGCTTGTCTACCTGAAATCTTCTGCTGATCTTTCCAGAGGGTCTGTTTTTGCCATAAGTAAAACTAAACTCAGATGTTAGAGAGGAGAGCCACTGTCTCTCTAAGGTATAATGCAAGGTTCAGCTGAAAATTTGAAAACCTGAGTTAGGCAGTACTAGCCTGGTGAGAAGTGCATTTACTGATGGCCAGGAGAATGGGGATTGTTCAGCCTGGAAAAGAGAAGGCTTTGGGGTGACCTAACTGTGGCCTTCCGGTACCTACATGGAGCTTACAAGAAAGATGGAGAGGGAATTTTTACAAGAGCATGTAGTGAGACAGGACAAGGGGGAATGTCTTCAAACTGAAAGAGAGTAGTTTTAGATTAGATCTTAGGAAGAAATTCTTTACTGTAAGGGTGATGAGGCACTGGAACAGTTTTACCAGAGAAGTTGTGGCTGATGCTTTCCTAGAAGTGTTCAAGGCCAGATTGGATGGGGCTATGAGCAACCTGGTCTAAGGGAAAACCCCCATGGCATGGGGTTGGAACTAGTTGATCTTTAAAGCCCCTTCCAACCCAAGCTTTTCTATGATTATCCTTTGGTGTGCCATTGGGCTCAGCAGGAAGAGCAGCTATAAAGGGAAATAGGAAGAGCTTACTGAAGTGTATTTTTGAATGTCTGTCTTTTGCCACCAAACGACAGCTATCTTCCCCATCCAAACCAGATGTGCAAGGAGCCTTTCTAAAATGGATATTCATTATATGAATAATATCTACTGCCACGAACAACATCTTCTTGTTATTCTTATGCCTACATGAACTAACAGTTTTAGCTGTTCTTAATTTAAAGTACCTGAATTACTCTGGGAGCAGAGATGAGATCCAGGATCTGCTTCCTCTCTTCAGCAGGCTGTATAGTTACACTTCCCCTCTCTATCACATAAGGTGTCTTAATAATGGATTTAAATCTTTGGTCTCTGTCCAGTGTGGTGCACTAGCGTACTAATGACATTTCCTTGGCTGTTACAGCCCTGACCCAGTGTACTGGAGAGCTCTCAGCAACACATCACTAAAACCTCTGCTGCTGCTCTTTTTATAGACACAAAGCAAAGCTGCTAGACTGCAATCTACAAGCTCAAACCCAACCCCCCACATTCACCTTGTAGTTGCTGTGATAAAGCAACTGTCCTCAGGAAAATGCCCATGACTTTAGTCATGAATATAGGGAATTGACCACCAAATAGATTTACAGAAATTATTTCTGTACTCCCCAGAGAAAACAGTCAGCAAAGAATAGCTGTCTGACCATAAGGGGAAAGGGGAATATGTGTTAGCTCCAATGGCAAAGATTCAGGACAGTTTTAAGTTGAAATGTTTTTTGAAAGAATGTTTGGCAGTGATAAAAGTTGTGTGCTGTAAAACAGTGTTGATATGAATCATCCTGTTTCCAGAGCTGCTTAAAAGGAAAAATAAATACATTACACATACTTAGTGAAAGTTATCTGTGAATATATTTTTTTAATTGTTTCTTATGTAATATTGTAATGCTTTTAACAGTGAAAAGGAATTAGTGATAGTTATAGATAGAATGTTCATATCCTATGCTGAGCTGTCGACAGTCATCCTGTGAAGTCAGGGGATGTGCTGCGCTGGTGCTTTTGAATTGTTGAGTTGCATTTCTGAAAGTGGACAACTCTAGAGAGGGAATAAAATGGGAGCTGGCGATTGGTACCAGGAAAGAGAGGGAGAGCGAGCCCTTGTTGGTTATCTCTAGCTGGTTAATGAAATGGGAGCACTGAGCTGGGACTTGTCCATGTAAGGATCTCTGGGGAGTTTCTAGTACCCCCTGTAACCAGGCATTACTGGAGGTTGCTCCTCACCCTGGCAAGTCAATAAAATTCATGTAGTGCAGAGTGTATGTCTAGATACCATTTGTGCCTACTGAAAAGGGCCATGTCCTACAAACTCTTGTTGTAGGGCATGAGGACTTACCAAGAAGCAGAGTGAAGGCAAGAATAAGTCTTAGAGGGGTGTTATGTCCGTGAAAGTGCTCAAGGCACTGTGTACTGCACAAGTTACAAATGTTTTAAGATCAAACTGTTCCGTAGTGTTTATGATAGCATAGAATCAGCAGAGATACCTTTTTACTGTTAGAAGCACAGGACCGAAGTCTGTGCTGTGATGAATGCTGTTGCCCACAACATAACCATCAGTTGACATCACCAGCATATTTGGTCCCTTTAGTTTTTCTAACATAAATACTTTCCATGACTGCTGGGACCATCAGGCTTCTTACCAACTTGGAGAACAACCAGAAAGACTAAGTGACAGCAGGCTGTGACTTCAGAAAACACACATAAGCCCTCCAAATAGGAAATGCCTAGGTTTCATTCTATGTGCCATTGATGGCTAATGCACAGGGTAACCAAGCAGGTATACAGCTTATGCAGACCTTACTTGTTCCGCCAAGCATGTAGCTATGCAGAACTTACGCATTTTCCCTGGCTGTGTCCTTTTGTACATGGAAATATCCACCTCAAAACTCATGTTCAGCACACTTGCTTTTATTAAACAATAATTTTTATTAGAAATATGCTATTATAGAGTATATATATTCATGCAATAAAGCAGTCATCAATTCTGACAGTGCCAACCAGTCAGTGTTGTAAAGAGGCGAAGGGAATAGAGGAAGGAGACTTAAGTTTGCAAAGAGAAACCTCAAGTGAGTCTTGCACAGAAGCAGAACTCCTTCCCTTTCCTTCCATCTAATTTATGATAAATCATGCTTGCTGCAGCTTTAGGTGAATTTTTTTTCTTGAGGTGAAATAATAACCTCATGTTCAAGCAAGCCACAATATTGTTTGTGTTCATGGCTGGAAGTATAGTTGCATATAGAGTACGAAAGTCTTAATTAGTCACTCTGGAATGGAAGACTAGAGTACATTTGGCAGCATTTAGCATACCCAGTTTTTCATGTTGCACAAGCAAGATGAAAATTTCTGTCTTGTTACATAAATCTGCACAACAGATTGACCGTAGAACTGTATTTTCCAATTCAGCAATTAATAATCTATAATTGTTTCCATTAAGAGCTGGTCTTGTTGGCATTAAAGCCAGTGGGAATTTTGCTGCTGACTTCAGTCAGCTCCAGTGTGGAGCTGAGTGCCACCACCTGGGACCTGCCACTTGGTAGTACATAACAAGTTCAGCAAGCCTTCCAAGTGAATCATGTTTTTGTGTTCTGCTAAATTCATCCCTACCTTCCCCCTCTCTCCACACTAAGATAAGGAATATAATTGGAGACGTTGATTGAAATGTTGCTAGTTCTGTAAGGATACAGGTAATGTATACTTTATAAAAAAATAAAAAAGAGAGAAGTGAGAAGTTCACTCTGAAGGCAGATCCTTAAATGTAGCGTTGATAACAAAGTCAGCAGTTACAAGTGTATTAGTAATTTATGAGATTACCCCATGGAGGGATTCTGCTGTACTTTATTATATCAGAACATGACATGCTTTGAATAATAATAATAAAAAAGATTAAAGCAGTAAAAAGCTTCTTTGTAATGTAACAGGCGCCTAGACTGTGACTCTTATTGATGAGCTGATGATTAGGAAGCAGTGTAATTATGTTTCACAAGCAGAGCAGAACAGTCCAGTCACTAAAACACTTTGAAATGAAAGCCTTTTGATTTTGTTCCACCAGAAGTATTTAATCAATAGAAGTAATGTTCTACTTTGTTTAAATAAATTAAATGAAGGATGATTAAATACTCCTCGGAAGAAAACAAACAAACCTCAGAAATAGAAGGATAAACACAGCAACAATTATCTGCAAAACAGTTGTTGCATTTCATAGGCCTGGATTTGTACATTTGTATGGTGGTGATGTAGGAGAGACTGACACTAAATAGTTTCTGTTGATGGCCACATTGAGTTTTTCTGTACAAAGACTGCGGAATCAATTTTCCAGTCCTACTGAGTCAAATTGCATTATATTTTGGGCATTAGTTTGGTGGCATACTGATTTGGGACATAAAAGCTGTTTAGAAGGAAAGGTTGCCAGTGTGTGGTCAAAGGTTTGGTTCAGCCAGTTCCCACTTCCGCTGCTACTCAGTGCGATTATGTCTGCTTACAAGTACAAGCTCTTTTTAGTACGAGTATTGCTTCTGTATTCCAGCCCTAAATTTATTGCCATTGATCGACAATATTTTTCCTGAACTGACAACTTTGAATTACAACAGGCAGGACATCATAAAACTTTACATCTCACAGGTCCAAAGCTCCACAATGAAAACTCATTCTCTGCAAGTATTGCAAAATATTGAGGGGCAAAAGCAGTGGGACTGCAGATTTTGCCCTTCAAACATCTAGATGAAGCTTTAAACCTGAGTTGTACTATCGTCAGTTTATTGCTTGAGAAACACAGGACAGCTCAAAAAACATGTTGAGTTATATAAACATTATTTGATTTAGTCACATGGGTCTTGATTCCTTCCAGGCTACTAATTTCAGGTTATTGCAGAGGAACAGCATAGTTCAAGCAGAAGGAGAAATACAGTAGTTTGATGGTTTTTTCTAGACAAAACAGTCCCCTTTACCATTCTTAGTTTTGATGCTTTTTTATGATTGATATTGCTGTTTCAGCCTCTTGAAACCAACGCTGTGCTAGTGACACCTTAATCTTATTTGTGGTTTTGATATCTCCAGCTTCTAACTCTAAGGAATATAAAGAGAAAACATGAGATTTTTGATTGGGGGGGGAGGGTTGCCTCTTTTTTTTTTTTTTTTTTTTAGTGAATGTAGCTTTTAAATCATCTCATCCTTGTATTTCTCAATCACCTAAATAAGGAAACTATAAATAGTTTTTCCTAAATAAATTCACTTTTCTGTAGATCAACCTGGGAGTCCGAGCCAAGGCACTTCTAGAACAGGGACTCTCAAGAAACATTGTTAGCAGGCATTATTTTGGGGGAAGTTGGAATATTTTATTAAATTTTAAAAATCCCAAGTTCTGATCTGAAGACTTAGACCATCTCAAGAAGTCAAATGCCAGAACTCAAGTTTTCAATCCTGAGTGGAAACCTCGAATGAACGTCCTCTTTTATATTTAAAATGGCTGAGTTTTCCCAAAGTTAAAGCAGCCTTGGTTACAAATGTCTTAGTGCCGTTCTGCCTAATGAAAACTCAGAAGTGGGTTTATTTAAAACAAACGTTACATGTTGTGTGTTCCTGTCCTGCTGCATTATTTATATCTCTGCCCCCTTTCCTCAGTATGTACAAAAGGTCAAGTAGTGACAGGCCAGTACCGCATGCTTGCCAAGCACGGTGGATACGTATGGCTGGAGACCCAAGGAACCGTGATTTACAACACACGGAACCTGCAGCCGCAGTGCATCGTCTGCGTCAACTACGTGCTGAGGTAAGTCGGACAGGGCAGGAGAAGATACGTGTGGATTCATGTGCTGGAAGAAACGCAATATTTGGAGGAACTTTTGAAGGGTCTGTTTATTCAGTGTTGTTATTCTGAAATCAGTTTAGTCATGTTTGTTCAGTCTTGTTTACTGATGTTAGACATCGATGAAAAATGCGGCGTGCCTGTTCCCATACGCACTGTTGAAATACACCACAGCCTTTCTCTTCTGCAGAGTGGCTGCTGTGCTCATACAAAGGAGTATAAAGTTTGCACTGAAGGTTTTATTGTGTAACACGACTGCTAGATTGTTTTGTTTTTCTAATGCTGTGACCAAGAGATAAAACTAAGTAGCAGTTGTATCGTATGTTGCTAAGAGAAGCTGTTTACTGCCTCAAAAATCAGGACCAATCAAGAATTTTGCCTTCATTTGGCAAAACTCAAGTTTTTTTTTTGGTCCCAGTTGGGGCCAAAATAGGAAATACTTATTTGAGTGATAGTCTGGGTCGTTATAGCCTCGACTACATCCCTTTTAAAAGCAGAGCAACAAAGCCCTGAGTATTCCCACAGAAGTCCTGACCACGCTCCCTGCGTCATCTGAGATGGTGGTGCTCGGCAACGCTGGAACCGTGCCTCGCCTGTCGAGAGCCTGGCATACAGCTGAGAGGCCGAAATGGCTCGTAGAACCCCAGCTTTAGAGAGTCTGTACTGCCTACATTACCCATATCTTTTATTTGTACAGTACAAAATGCCTAAAACCTGTTTTCTTGTTAGCGAAATTGAGAAGAACGATGTTGTGTTCTCCATGGACCAAACAGAATCGCTCTTCAAGCCTCACCTGCTGACGATGAGCACTGCCTACGACAGCGGCATCCCTGGGACAGAGAAGAGTGACTTCTTGTTTACTAAGTTAAAGGAAGAACCAGAGGAACTTGCTCAGCTGGCACCAACACCTGGCGATGCCATTATTTCCCTGGATTTTGGTTAGTATTTGTATAAATTATTTTTGTACAACAAAGAACCACGTGTGAACCTACATTTAGAAACTTAATAGACAAGGTCTGTTTGCTTTTTGGTACAAATTGGGAGTAATGGCTAAAAGGGCCCACGTGCTCACACCAGTGGAAAATTTCTGTGAATGAGAGCAGAATCAGGCTTTCTTGCTGACTAAACAACGTGCATTAAGTGTATGCCAACTTATTGTCATGGCAACTAGGAACAGTGTTTACTTTTAATGAATAGCTGCAGTTATATCATAACACTGCACAAGCTAAAAGCATTCATTAATATTGTTTAAACTCCATCCAGGGACACAGAAGTTTGAGGAAGCCCCTGCCTTCACCAATGCTGTTTTGACACCAAACAAAGCATGGCCAGTGGAAGTAAAAAGCCACCCTGCTCAAAGCGAAACACTGACAATACCATCCTTTACAATGCCTCAGATTGCACCTGGCAGCAGTACTCCTAGTGCAAGTAGCAACAGTAGCTGTTCCACGGTAAGAAGAGCTTAAAAAAAAAAAAAAAGCATGTTATGTTTTGTACG
The DNA here is from genome assembly GCA_035584735.1 of Pseudotriccus pelzelni. Lineage (NCBI taxonomy): Eukaryota > Metazoa > Chordata > Aves > Passeriformes > Tyrannidae > Pseudotriccus > Pseudotriccus pelzelni. The sequence goes on from JAWMRA010000113.1 coordinate 27,239,119, forward strand.
CAAGTCCCATCAATATATGTAGACAATGTTTTCATGTTAGCAGTCCCTGTCTCATTGCTTATTAACAAGGCCCAGTGTATCTGTATCCTTCCTGTACTGCATATACCTAAAGGATCAATGGCAAAACAATCAAACAGGAACTATATCCTGCCTTTACACAGTCCTCATTGTCTCCCAGCCGTCCCTCAGTAATTACTGTTACCTATAAAACAACTAATAGAAGAAAATGCTACCATCTTTCAGGAAGTTAGCCTTAAATAAAAAGCCAATGTAAAATTGCGTGGTCACGAGGAACATTGCTCCAGATCCATCCCCTTTCTGTTTGTTAACTTGAAAGTGTGGTCTTTAGGAAGCTTACCCAACTCAGGCTTTTGAGAGGAGCTCTGTGGAGTTCCCCACTGAAAGAATGAATGATTTCATAGCGCTGCCCCCAAGAGCAGGAGCCTCTCTCTTAGATGGCCTTTACAAGAGTGCATCCAATCGTAAGAAAAGCATGGAGATACTGCTAAGCATCTCTTTCCTTGACAAAAATATTTAATACTGTACATTTCTTGTTCCTGGTCTGAGTTGCCAAAAAACATTTAAACTAAGATGGCAACTAGGTTCCTGTATTTGGTGCCTATGTTTTGTACTGACAATCTTGTATTGGAGAAAAGCATATGATAGAAACGGACAGTTTTGGGTTCTGAGGACACTAAACGCACATTCAGCCATTTGGTTTTCATAGGAAAGATCTGTTCCTGAATAGCGTGGTATAAATGACGTGAAGCCAATACCGGGGTTGTCCTGTTGCTTAAAACAAATTGTTATTTTCGTGCAGCCCAGCAGCCCAGGAGACTATTACAGTTCCGTGGATGAAGATCTTAAGATTGAGGTGATTGAAAAACTTTTTGCCATGGACACAGAATCAAAAAGTCAGTGCACCTCCCAGGTAAGGAACTCTCTCTTCCAAAAGCCACAAAAATCAGTCCCCTGCTAGTAGACAGTACAGATGCATGTTGTATGTGCAGATATTGTGATACAATAAGCAAGCTGCATTTGTACATACGCACCAAATCTTTCATGCACAACACTGACAAAACAATGCACTTTCGAAAACTGGAGTATCAATTTCTGTCCCTAACTCTTTGAAGCACTAGGTTTAGAGTGTCACAGGTGGCACTGCTAAGAAGAAAGGAGCACCAGAGAGCTTTCAGAATTTGGAGGCTTCTGTAGCTTGGATATGTAACATAAGAAGCAGCAATTTTTTTTTAATCTGGACTAATGAGTAAACATCCTTTCTAGAACAAAAACTAAATAAACCAATTCTTACAAAACAACCAAATGAGAGAGGAATGCTCCTCATAGCACACATCTCCTTTAACTACAAAACAGAAACTAATTCTGGATATATTCTTGTTTTACCTCTTGGAGGTTTTCAGAGATTTGACAATTACTTGCACATAAAATAACATATAGTTTCAATCTCCTGCATCCTAATCAGGGTGTAAGTGTAGAAATTCCCTCTATAAATAAATAAATCCACTATTATAACATTACATCAAGTGAGCTAGCAGATAAAAGGTGTGAGCCTGATTCAGCTTATGTAATTTCAGATACTTAATTGGAATGCCTTTGTTAAGAGCTTACGGTTCTTTATAGTCAAGAGAAATGAACAGGCTCTGCTAACTGGTAACGCAGACCTTACACTCATCTCCATCTATTAATTGGGGTAACTGGGGCTCAAATGAGCTGCTTGCTTCAATTTGTCAACACCATTTGCAGACTTAAATAGGCTGTAGTCCACGTTCTGAAGAAATTTCATCTAAGTCTGAACACAGAAACAGAAATTAAAGCAAGAGGAAGAATGGACAGATAGGAGGCAAGTACGGATCAGAATCAAACTCAGTGCAAGACTTGACATGTGCAAACTTCAGTATTGTCAGATTCAGCATCTGCTTGCTCAGGTGTGTCCCACCACATCAGCAGCTTTGGTGGGGAAAATGAGTGTTAGAAAAGTGCCACACGAGTGTTACAAGCTGACTGGTGGGCCAACATTGGTTATCCTCTCTGTTCAGCTATGTGTGATAATGTCCTTCCAGCTAATTTTTTTTCACTTTTGCATTTTTACACACCTTTTTTCATGTAGCTGGATTATGAGAAAGCTGTATTTTCTATTTTAGCATGAAAAAACCTGAGGTTGAACTATGCCACATGTTGTAGTCTTGGCAGACAAGTTATTCAAGCTTAGGGTGGTCTATTTCAGATCACACTGATGTTGCAGGCTGTACACACGCTGCTTTACCAAATCCTGCTGCTCTGGGAGGGTTTTTTCCTTCAGTTTGTTGTCTTAATTGTGCTGAAGATGGTATGATGAACATGTATGCTAGCATGGAAATAAGACATCTTTAAACAGGAGTTGGCCAGTTTCATGTAGGTAAATTCGGCATGTGGTGATTTTTCAGCTTAACATCTATTAGTATTCCATATCACCCTAACTGCCATAACTATTATTAACTTAGAGTTTCTTTATGAACTTACTTTATCTTTGCACAGACTGACTTCAATGAACTGGACCTTGAAACCTTGGCTCCTTACATTCCTATGGATGGAGAAGATTTCCAGCTCAGCCCAATCTGCCAGGAGGAACGTCCTCTCTCTGAAAGTGCACAAAATACCCAGCAGAGCCTAAGTAGCATGAGTACCATCTTCCAACCCCTTGCTCCTCCTTCACAGAATCAGTTCCTCCCAGAGAAATATTGCCCACAGCTATCAAATGAAAAAATTAACCCTGGTGGTCATGGGTCCCTGTCATCGATGTTCTTCAACAATATGAGTAGCTCATCACTGCCACCATACCATGACCAAGCCAGCACTCCTCTGTCTTCGATGGGAGGAAGACCGAACACCCAGTGGCCACCTGATCCCCCGTTAGAATATGTTCCTGCTAAATGGAGACTCATGGATAAATACTCAGGACCCCTGTCAAATTCCCCCTCAGGGCCACCACTACATTCTCCAAGGGTGCCTATATATAAAAAAAGGTAAGTGCTTTTGTAGTATAACTATGTATTTTACTCAGAAAATATTTTGGGGGATGAGAAGGGTCATTATCTTGAAAAACTCCTTTTTCTCAATTCAGCTGGAACAATTTGTTGTGATAGGCATCGGGCTGTACCTGTGGGGAAGTTAGTGGGGTGCTGTCCCAGGGGCAGCGAGTCTGGTAGAAGCAGAAGTGGGCAAATTTTTCATTACCTGTAAGGATATGCGAATGGATTTCCTGCTGATCAGTTTAAAATTACACCATTAATTTTGCAAAGCATGCTTGACATACTGAAAAGACTTACTGGTCCAGCAGTAAGCAGGGACCTGTGCATACTTTCTCACCTTGCATATATTTTCTTCACAACAAAAAACGGGGAAGAGGGCAGCATGAGAGTACATTATTGTTAGCATATGTAAATACTACAGCTAAGATTTAAAATTACAGGCTCTTTTTCTACAACGCTTCCTCACCTTGTTTGCTTTATTACACGTGTAAACAGTATGTGCTGAAATGTAGATCAGAGGCTACAGTCCTAGAAGTTGGCTTTCATAGCTAGAAATTTCTCTGTAGCTCTTGGGTCTTCAGTGTTGGTCACACTGAAATGTTCAAAAAGTACATAAAACAGTAATGGTCATTTTAAAACCTGAAGCTGTGCAGTTTGCTTTTTGGGGTTTCTTGTGTGTAGTGTATAGACCAGTGTCTGAATATGCATTTGGAAAGAGAGCGTTTGTCCCAAATTAGCAACCCCTGTGTTCATACTTAGTATGCAAAGCAAGGGGACAGACATGGCTCTCAAATCCTTTTCTTAAAAATCGCATGACTTTCTTTTCCACAGCATTTTTATGTCTGCTTGGAGATCCCTAGAGGCTGTTTATGCTAGACTTTCATTAGTCTTTGATCCCAAACGTCAAAAGTTTCCAAAGATTGTGGGATGACTAATAAAAGGAAATAAAAAGCATTTGATGTTTGAGATCTGTCCACTGGCAAGTCTCAAAGACACCTTAAACGTCTTTAAACGAAAGAAGAATTTGTCTAAATGAACCAGGAGATTTGCTTCCCTGTGCACTCACGGATATCTCCTCTCCGCAGGCCCCTGGATGCTTTTGTACAACAAGGTATAGATATAAACCCAGCAAGAATTGCTCTGTCTAACAGTTTGAAACTGAAACGACAACTGGATTATGAAGAACAAGCGTTGCAACAGCTGAGTGGGGTAATCATAAGAAATGCACCCCCTTCACAACTCTGGACTCCCCACGGTCATCAGTGTAATTGTTTGGTTTGCTTTCCTTCACATTCTAGGGAGATCCATCTGTCATTAACCCATCTCACCTAATGTGGAAGAGAATGAAATTTCTCAAAGGGCAAAACTGTTCTTTGGTTACAGAAAAGAAATCTCTCAGCACAAGTGTTCTTACTGGTAAGACAAAAAAGAAAGTGGTTTTGCAATGTTATGTATTGAAGCACAATTTTATGGCAGGTTGAAGAGATAAAAGAGCTCTTTCAAAAGGAAATGTAAATAAGCTCTGTAAATATTACATTAAGCTAAAATTAAAGATCAGGTTGTATCGCTAAGAACTGAACAATTTAAGGTACATTTAATAAATACCGGGTAGTTGGTTTCGTGTACATTCACACTCTTGCCTTGGAGGTAATGGAAATCAGCTTAATGGAGCTGGGGTTACCTCCTGCTGATCCCAGGTGCAAATATCTCAGAGCTAGAACAGATACTGTTTCTTTACAACATTGTGTTTCCTTACACGTGCATATCTTGTGTGCAATACTACTGCTAGAACTGGTGCTCTTTCTGGACTTCCTTTTTGACAAGATGCAGATTTGCTTACGCTGTGTTACCATCACTCCGAAAATCATTTTGCTTTGGATTAGCATTATCTACTACAATTATTACAATGGTTTCATTTAACTTTTTTTTCCTATTATTTAAATACCAGACAAATTTGTCTGTAACTCAAGAGGTCTGAGCCAACCAATGAATCAACTGCAACTGCAGCAGCAGCAGCAACCCACCTGTGGCAATCCGGGTGAGAATTTGAAAGCAGGAGCATTTCCCCCTCCATTTTACAGTTCCCACTGTCAGGACTACAGTGTCCAGCCAGCTCATAAAGCATCAGGTAAGAGCTGTCAAATACAGAAATTGGAAAGTGTTGATATTCAATTCCAATACTTATTCCATGAAAACAAAACATATAAAAAAATATGGAGGAGGATGATAAACTAAGATCCAAATGTGTATTGCTTCATAACATGAAAAATTAGTTCTGTGGTTAAGTGTGATACTTCAACATTTGTAATATATGGAAAAGTATTTTCACCCTTCCTTTCAGTTAAACTTAATACCTTTTTACCTTGGAGGTCCTGCCATCCTCCATCCATACTCTTGTCTTGTGATGGAATTGATTACATTGCAGCATTAACATGGAAGGTTTGTAGGTTAGAATCTTAACATGTGCCTTCTAGAAGTTGAAATAAATAATTAAAGGGGACGTGTATATTCCTTTTAATACATAAAGTGAGTGCATGTTAATTTAGAAACTGTGTTGTTTTCTACAGCTTTCCTTATGTGCATTAATATAATTTTTTCTTGGAACAGTCTATATCTGGGGGTGGAGGTGTGACATACTTACAGCAGTTTATGGCAGAATGATGCATAGGTTTGCTCTGGCATATTGACATAAAATCAAAACAAAATCATTACTGGTATAAACAGAAGCGGGGTAGGAGGAAAGAAGCAAGTGCTCTTTCTGGTCTCAGCACCATGACTTACTTCACTAATCTGTTCCAGGTATGACCAGTCGTCTGCTGGGGCCCTCCTTCGAACCCTACTTGCTGCCTGAGCTGACAAGATATGACTGTGAGGTGAATGTCCCTGTTTTGGGTAGCTCTACACTTCTGCAGGGCAGTGAACTGCTCAGAGCACTGGACCAGGCAACCTGAGCGAGCCTGCAATATTCTGTGGCCTATACTGTTCAAAACAGCTTCAGTTTTTAAATATATTTTTGCAAGTAGACAATTTCTAATACCAGTACACTTTTACAGGATTTTACTTAGATATTGAACCTGTCCACATTACCGAATAGTGGCCTTTTGAAGTTACTCACTTTATTATTCATATTAAAGAAATACATCTACTGTATTTTCTCCATTGCAATTAAAGTTGTGTTTAGAGAATTTGATTACCCTCCCCTTATCTCATTACCTGTAATTTATATTCTGAATTTTTTTTTTTCAAATTTCATGCTAATAAAAAACTGTGGTATAAATGCCTCATCAAGTGATACTTTGGCTGCAGTACTGCAAAGATTTATTTTTATTGCCAAAGATGAATGAAACAAATTTGATCTCCAGCCACAGTTTTTTGTTGATCTGCCAAATTAAAATCCTTTGAGTCTTTTTGTTTTCCAGCATTTATTTTATTGTAACTTTAATAACTTTTGGAAAAGCATACTAAGGAAAAATCCCAGCCTTCTGCTTCCCACCCCTTCCCCTCATTTTTATACACTTTGTTGGAAGAAATGTGAATGGTGAAATGCAATGTCTGTGGGTATCTGTGAAAGTTGCACGTTGTAAGCTTTTTTTCCTCAGAAGCAAGCCACATTCTCAGCTGCCTTAACCTGGCTTAGCCAAGGGAGTCCTACAGCTTTGCCCCAGTGGAGGATTTAGACCTGTGTTTTCGTTTGTGTTGAAGTTTCTGGTTTTGTTCTCTGTTTTTGCCTTTATTTTTTACACAAAACAGATTTTTTTTTTAATTATTATTTCTCTCTGGGTCAGTTGTTAATCATCTCTTGGTACTTCTGCTATATCTATGGCACAACAACTTTAAGAGCTGTTTCTGCTAGAAACTAGTAGTATTTGTTATGATGTTGCTGATATTTCAGGAATCGGAGCAGCGGCCAGTACTAACACCTCTGATTAATGTTACCCTTTTTCATTTTATAAGCTAGCTAGCAATGTAATTGCAATATTGAATCATTAAAACTAAAAGTAGTATTTCCCAGTGTATTAGGCTAACTCAGTTATAAGTAGACAAAAAGAGTTAAGGATTTTGTAGTGAGATGCATAGCCAGCAGCGAGGTCTCTTATTTTTACTTGCCTTAGATTAATCAGTAGATTAAAAAGTCATTAAAAGGCAGACAGACATTTTAAGAGCTCCTTTCCAACTATCATTAATTGTCATGCACATATTTGAAAAATAAGGCTTTGAATGCTTTCAAAGGCAAAGGGGTTTGAAAGTTGAAATTACAACATATCTAAACAGCAAAAATATTACAGTAAAAGGCAGGTGAGCAGTTCTGACTTTAAAATACATAGACCTAGATTTGTGTTGGTATATATCATCTTCTTTCCTCCGCTGGTATGAATCACTGTAGCTTCATTGAAGAAAATGGAACAGTGGCAATGTACTAAAGCTAAAAATCTGGCCCAGAAACTTAGAACAAATATATGTTTTTTGAGACTTCTGATTCTGCTGAAGCTTGGTGTATAAAATTGCTTTATATCATGCACTGACACTTGCAGAGAGAGCCTTGGGTTCATAGAGCACTTCAGAGTTCGCTGTGTTAAGCGAGTCTTAACCACATGGAAAAGTTGAAGACCTGTTGTTATTGGTACATGATGTAAAAAAAATATATAGTCCCTATTATAGGCAATCTTTCAAGAGTTTATTACCAAAAACAGTCTACTCTTAAAGTGAAGTTATTACTGTGTGGAAAAAATATATTATAAACTTCAACATCTGATGAAAATTGGCAAGCCAGATTTGACAAATTTGCAGTGGCACAGACCTAAGGCTTCAAGGATTAAAGACACTTGAATACTGCTCTTCTGTTTCTTATTTGTGTAGTTTCAGCATTAAAAATGTTGTACCCTAACAGTTTACTAAAACACTCTGAAAAAAATATTCCATGTCTTAATATTAATCACACTTTTTATCATAATTATTTCATAATCTATATTGCTGAATTCTTATTGACAATATTATAACTGTATGGGAACTTTAACTTGATAAGGAAATGTATTTTGACACTGATACCTTATTAAAGTATACTGATCCTAAATTCTTTGTGACTCATTTGCTATGAATTTGTTATTTGTTGTATCATTGTAAAACAAAAGTATTTATTAAATTATTTATAGAAAATAAAGGTTTGCATTGATCTTTGAAGAATGAAAGAACGATCAAGCGTTACCCGTATTTGAGAGCTGGGAAGCAGCCTGCCAAAGGTCCGTACCATCAACTGCTTTGTAGAGGTTGCCCATCTTTCCTCAAACGATGAATTAATGCCCTGCAGACCACTGCCCTTCTGAAACATGACCTATGGTTCAGACTGCTGCTTGCGTTTAAAAACTGTGTGTTTCTGTTTGAGGAGCTGAGGGTGCCTGTTCTAGTGCTACCCTTAAAAAACAATTAAGCCAACCAAATGACAGTTAGAGGCAGAATTGCCCCAGTTCCCCACTTCAGTTTTGGTGAAGTAATAGAAGCTATAATATTCTAGCAGTCCTGACAAACCCATGAATTTTCTTTCACCAGCCAAGCCTTCCAAGCCTCTGCTTCACCCACACAGTCCTTTATCCCAGTGCTGCAGAGAAACAGGTCACTCCTTTCCCATATAGGAAATGCCAGTTTTGCCTGTGTAATTACACATTGCAGGAGTACAGACACACTGAGAAATTAATTTCCAAATGCAGTTAAGCTTCAGACTGGGTGAGCTGTGTGGAAGCTGATAGCGCTTGACCCTTCTGATAACTGCCTTTGAAAGATGCAGTGACCATACAGGCACCTGTGAGCTTCCCAAACAGCAGCAAATCTTCTAAGAAACCTGCGAAAGCAGGCTATCATCACCACCTTTTCTAGACTGGACACTCAGAAAGAGTAGAAAGTAAATCCTTGCTTCTAAATCTTGGACAAAGACAAACTCAGCATCCTCCAACTGAGGATTAAAAAAAAAACCCCAAACCAAACACCACAACAAACAATCTCTTAAATAGAGATGAATCTGTCAGATCAATTTCTTTGCGGTCACTAACTGGTAATATAATGTTGTCAGACATTATTATTTGGGGTGTCCAAACATAGGTGATTTTTAGCACTCTCATTCTGAAGAAGTTCTGGAATTTACCATTTCCATGTTCAAAGTAGCTGAAGGATCATAGTAGTTGAACATTTCTCATAGTGAGCTTTAGTGATTTTTCCCTTACATGTATGAGCATCCCAGACAGCTAAACTCTGACATTACAATTTACATACCCCAAAGAACCAAACCCTAGCCAGAAACACAATGCAAACTATGTATTAATATTTCAATTTTGTTCTGCTGAACAGGGATTTATTACGGCTTTTTAAATTTTTTTTCCCTTCCCAGTAGGCCAGCAGAAGTGCTTAAAATTCAGCGTACATCATCTTTCATATCCTAAAAGCACCACTTCTTGGCATCAGATCTTATATTTCTAACAGCATAGCACTGCTCCCAGTGATGATGTTCAACACTCATGACATTGTGCTGAAAAAATCGGCCTGTTCCACTGAGCTCTCATGACTTGGGTCTGGTCTCCATCTCCGGCTGATTATCAATTCTATCATCATCTTAAAATGATCAAGCAAACATTTTTTTTAGAACATAGATTTTACTCAGATTCATGATGTTTATTGAACTAATGCTTATAAAAAATACAATAGGAAATTCTCAAAATGTGATTACTAATAAAAATGTAAAAAAACCCAGAGAACTTGGATAACTACCTCTTCAGTCAAGACACAAGGTCCTAAACCATATCAAGATCTATGGATAGCAGGTGATTCATCACACTCGCAGCAGTACGCAAAACCCAGGAAAACGAACTGCTCCGGTACTAGATGGTGAAGGTTTCTTCAGTTCCTTTTCCCTAAGCTATTCACAGACATGCCACACACATATACACACACATATATATTTATATGATTTGGCTTTAAGAGCTACAGTGGAGAACTCAAAAGATTCATCTACATCTAAAAAAAAGGCATTCGTTTTTTTTTTTCCTTCTCCCTCCAATTCCTAATTATAGGCTTTCCAAGAAAGGATTAAATAATTTCTAAGGAAAAAGCAGGTCCTTAGGAATATTTTCTTAGGACAACAAGGTCTATCACACATCTCTTCTCTTGCTCCCTTAACACAAGCCAACAGCTGCATCTGAGGCCAGCCATGCCCACAGGGGATGCAGGAATGGATTCCAGGCTCAGATCACTGATGCTGTCCTTAGTTAACTGATGCAACAAAAGCACCCTAGGAAGGCTCCAGTAATCTGGAGTACCCCGGTTTTGGATGGTTGCATTAAAATTCCCTTCAAACAAAAAATAAAAGTGAGAAAAACCTTAGCTACTCAGGCATATTTTTGTCTGATCAGCCTGCAGCTTTGGCAGCTTGTGATGTGCCACAGGTCCCTCATGGAACATTTTCCTTGAAGAGGGCCTAAATTCCTGTTATCAAGGAGTTACTTAATTCTCTTCGGTCACACCTCCCGCTTAGTAATGTGGCTGTCTCACTAGAGATCAGCAGCATGTGTGTGAGCTTGGCTTGCAAAGACTACCTGCAAGACAACCAGCACCACCTTTGACGCCAGACAGTGCTAGAGGCAGCTGCTGCTGTGTCACCCCTTGTGCACCATCTGCTGTGGAAATTGCTGCACCTTAAACACACTTGGGGTGCATCTCAAAAAACGCAACTCACTTTAGCTTCATTAAAAAAAAAAAAAAACAAACAAAAAAAAACCAAACTATCCCCCAAACTCCTCACTTGAATAGTCCATGTTTAGCTCTTAGAACTACAGACAAAGCTGGCAAGGTAGATACTCAAAGGCACAAGCATCAGAAAGACTTCTCCCCCCAGTCATACTTTTAATATTATATATTTTTTAAGCTAATGATTTAGAGTCTAGCTGTTGATCTTTGAAGGACAGCCACTAGCTCTGGTGACTGAAGCTCTGTGTCCCCACAGCACTGGCAAAGGCAAACCAACAGTAAAATCTTTTATTGCAGAAAATAACTACCCCAGGCACTGTCTCCTCCAGGCATATTGGTGTCATCCTCCAGTGTGTACTTCTAGAAGGACCAAAGGTTCTCGATAAACCACACCAACCCAGGAGCAGCATCTTGATGGCTTGGTCATCCATCAAATGTTGAATGTCCTCTAGTCTCTCAACAGCTGAACATGTTTCTTGGCTTCAACAAGCAAACTTTGTTGTTTAGTCTTGATTCCTGTCCTTTCCTCTATCCCCAATGCGATTTGTCCCACTAGCCCTTAGTCCTTACCTAGGTCCATGGTTTCATCATCCTGATTTCTGCCCCATGCTACTTTCCTCTTCCCCAGCTCACCTTCCCCTCCTGACAAGCCTGCTCCAATCTGCCCCAACTCTACATGTACCTCCTTGCAGGCAGCAGTTTTTAGCATGAATTTGGGGGCTTCCAGTATAGGTTTTTTCTTGTCATGTGTTTGCCTTGGCTGCCTCTTTGATACAACTATCTGGCAGACTCAGCCCTTTTTGGCCAAACACTCAGCTTCTCTGATTATTGAACTGAGCTCATGTTGAAAATGTCCAAACCCCATTCCCATTCTAGCTGTTGGGCATAATAGACCACAGTTTTTGCCCTGACATGAAAGCAGATTTAATGCTCTGACTCATAAGAAGTTAGTGCAACCCCCCCAAGAGCTGCAGCACCACCTCCAAGTCATGTCAGATGTTTTCCTCAGCTCTCAGATGCCTGTTTCGATTTGTTCTTCAAGCAAGCGATGGTGGGGTATGAGTGAAGAAGATCCTGCTGCCTCACAGATAGTATAGTGTCTCTTTCATCAGCCCCTTGACACTGCGCTTTGAGAAAAATCCCAACAAATTTCAGATGTGCATATAATTTATCCTGCAATTCTGGAAATGAGAACAGAGTTGAGCAATTCCCCAGATGGCAGAACTTTGGTCTGCAAAGCCAGAAAATTTCCCAACCATAAGAGAAGCAGGATGGGTTTGCTCTTTTAGTCCTGTCACCAATAGAGCTAACAGTAGTGGGAAAAGAATCCATATATTTGGTTCCCCAAACCATCTTCCCAAACAAAGAATCGCTTGTCCAGGACAAGAATTAAGCCTGAGACAGAGAGAGGAGACACATACTCTTGTTTCAGCGCTACCAGATGCTGCTATGTGCTATGTGCTTGACTGACATCAACAAGCTCACTTAGGGTATGATTTCCAGTTTATCCCTCACTGTTTCCAACCCTGGGCAATCACTCCAGAGTTTGGCTGTCCAGAGCTTGGGGTACCCTGGGGTGCCCCAGAGAATAGTGATCTGTGGGGATCTCTCTCTGTCCAGTCATAACCGTAAGTCAGAAAAATCAAAGGTTTACATTCCCACAGGCAAACTAAAACCCACTTATATGTTCACTGGAGAGAGTGACAGTAAAGTGATTACTATGGCAATTTAGCAGATTTTTCCAGAATAAAGCTCTTTCTAAAGACACTGGCAGGAATGCATTTTCCCAGTTACAGCTGTTTATGCAACTGAATTTTATTTTAGATTCTCTAGGGGAGGGGGAGGGGGAAGGAACCTCAAACAAACCCAGTAGCTTGAAAGTCTTGCTCTCTCTTTCTCAAGATGTTGGTAAACACCAAATTTGAGATAGAAAGGGAAAGTACAAATACAAAGAAACCACAGCTGTCAAAAACCCAGACCGAAGCACACAGCTCTCTGGCATTATTTTGTAGCAGAAGTTGCACAAACTTCTAAGTGGCAAACTGCAAAAATTGACTCATATAATGAGCTTCATGATCAATACAAAATATACGTTATTTGAGTTCAGCCCCTCCTCCACACAGCAGCACCACAGCAGTATTAACTGGATCAAATGAAGCATAAAAAGGGTGTCGTCACCATCCATTTTTAGATACGTCGCATGACATCTATTGGCTTTTTTCCTGGAAGAGCAGGCAACACTAATTGTGTCTATCGCTTTACTGCTAATATAGATAGGGCTGTCCTTCACTGCAGCCCTCAGAACACCCTGGAGTTCACAGAAATCAAACCAATAGAAGTTTACTGGGAAAGCAGGTTGCTCTTCATTATTTTAACTTCAGCTGCAAACATCACAATGAGTTTGGCTGTGCCTTGCACAACTACAGAGGTGCTATTTTTAAACATTTACACCGTCTAACACAGATTGTTCACAAGTTCAGTTTTAATCTTTAGTCGGTTTTTGGAGTCACCGTAGTCTCTTGCGGGGCCATTCTGATCACCACAGAAATCTTAAAGGAGACACCAACACTGAATAATTTTTGGTCAACTTCCTTCTGCCCTCTCAAAACCTCTCTTCTGCAGAAGAGATTCTATTTAATGATAGACAACACCTTGTACAACTATGTCCTGGGTTTGCTCTTCTCTAGCACCCCTTTTTGCCTTCCCCAGATCCACAGAAACATCCACCCATGCACTGAGAAGTGGACCTAAACCTGGATTTTTTTACCATCATCTGTATCTTAATATACCAATTAAACACTTTAACTTGTGCTTTGATTTTTAGAGGGACTTCTCCAACCCCAGCCACCACCTTCCTTTGCATATTGTCTCTCACCTCACGCAAAAAAAAAAGAAAACATATTTTTAAAAAAAAAAATAGAAAGTCAGTAAAATATTTGTCTGGGTAACTAACAGAGGAACCGGGAATCAGTGAAATATCTGGAACTCACTGGAAAGACAGGGAACATTCAAGCCAACAGTACTCTCATTTTTCTTTCTGCAACACAGTCCCTGCTGGGCAGAGTTTGTTTGCACTGAGGTTTTGTGTTAGAAACACACATACACACGCTTAGCTAAATTACACAAATTCTGCAAACCTATGTTGAAAATAATAAACAGGGTGAAAAGTGCCCGTGCCAAGTGCCCAGGAACCACAACAGGTGCCTCTGGATGGCAGACTGCCACGATGGCCACACTCAAAATACTTGTCCTGAAACCTGCTCAAAAAAGTGATCCTCCTCCCTCCCCTTCCCTTTTCCCCCCATACTGCCTCCTTTCCATGGAAATGCCTCAAAGAGTATTCTGATTCTTATAGACAAAATCGTGTCCTGACTCATACCCAGGAAATAAATCCCATATGTCTATAAAACTCACACTACAAGGAGTTGTTAAGGGATAAGCATTCAAAAGCCCCTGAAAAGTGAGTCTTCTGGATAGCTCATGCTCTCCACAGGCACTCCCGACCCCGGCATGGGAGCACCCAGCGTGCTACATGATAGGCTGTGGCTGTGCCCAGCAGACTCTGCTGCTCCTTGAGTTATGGGCCAGAAGTGCAGTGGCTGAACAAGCTGCTCATTTCATGCACTGCCCACAACACAGGTCAACTCTACAAAATCCATGTACTTAAATTTAACACAGGTGACACACAATTCACTCACATCAGGAGCAAGAGGGTAAATAAGCCTGGCAACGTGTTGCCGAGCCTCATGGAAATACTTTGTGGCTGTGCATTACAGAGCAACGTCATGCATGGCAAAAGTTGCTCAAGAGGAAATTGCCCCTGGAAGCTTTCCAAACCCCAATGCATTCCACTTTCACACTAGACCCCCAAGCTTGACTGCCCAAAGAGCAAAATAGCTTAGCACACCCACTACACCAGTGTCCTACCCTGCTCTTCCCAGTGAGCCCAGTGGTAAGGGCAGCAAGTTGCTAGGGCCAAAAACAGCATTGCAGGGTTCCTCAAGCACACTCATGCTCAGCACTATCACATACCTCTCCAATTTTCTGGAATCCCCCAGCCATACCTCCCTTTTCTCACTACCAAGATGCCAAACTCTTGAGTCATATTTTCCACGACGTCCAACAGTATTCAGAAATCCTTTTCCAGATGCTCTTATTGGAAATGCAGACCACACAATTACAAAAGGAGTTCTGGGATCTTATCTGTACCAACATGACTAATCTTTGAAAGTAGTATTTCAAAATACTACTTCAAAATACAATGAAACATGCATTCAAATCAGTTGTTTGGGTTTGGGATTTTTTTTAAGTGAGCTACAGAAGAAAAAGGACATGCAGTCACATGCATTAGCACACACACTGCAGTTGGACAGGCCTAGTTTTGACAGCACAAGACATATATAGAGCCATATAATTTTATAGCCAAAGAGGTATGGGCTGTGGGACTAAGCTCTGTTAAGAAAACCAGGCATTTGAAATTGAATGTTAAAGATAACGTGTTGTGGCTGTGCAGCTTATACTAGAAACAGGAGACTGCTGCACCTGCACCACACGATGCCAGTAACCAACTAATGCTGAAAGAGTAAATTCATCCTCCCTTCAGTATCTCCCCTCAAGATCCAACCAAACAGGTATTTTTGCAACAACCAAGGAAACAGGACAGAGTGTATTTGAAGGCAGAAGTCATCAGGATACAAAGAGGCCTTTCTGAAAACAATGCCAAGTATTCTCTCAAATTTTAAAACGGAAACAAGTAGCCCTGTCACTCATTTCTACTGAATCATAACATGTTCCTGCTCGATATTTTAATTTATTACATCTTCAATTTTTTTCTGCCCTTTTAAAAAATAAATAAATAAAAAAAAAATCACCTGACAGACCCATTTCATCTTCTTAGTGTTTCCCATTAACAGCTACTGAAATGTCATTTACAGGCCCTAAAAAAAATGAGCTACTTTGAAAACTTAACTTTTTAAACAGCTTAGAGAAGATGGCTGTCATCCTTTCATTTCCAAGCTGCAGTTTGTGTAGATTTTAGTACAATCAGTTCATGTCTATGTCATGTTTCATTTTCATGCTTCATTTTACAAGCCCACTAATCAGACTAATGAGTGTGAATGTGAAGAACTCCCTTTGTTTCAAGCTGAACAGCCTCTGGAACCACAGTTATAATGGCCTTTCTTTGCTTATTCATTTCCTGTTTGCAAGTAATAGCAAAAAAAAAAAAAAAAAAAGCATTACAGAATTTTTCTGCTAAACCCTAAAGGCAAAAAGCCATCTTAGTACAGTGTCCCCTGTAATTTACGGGAGCTCAGGATATATATTCATGTAAGGGAGTCACAGTGCTTTCCACTTTGTGAACATGCTTAAATGAAAGTAAAATCTTATTATCTGCTTTGGTAGGTTCAAAAATACACTCTATATGTTCCAAAGCAGTGGCTTAAGATGGTCGAGTGAGCAAATGTCTGTCTGCAGGCAGCAGGGAATTTGTGCTGGGCTGACCACACTCCCACGTGGAGCTGTCGGTTCCCTGTGTGCCTGTGTACAACGTGTCTGGGACCTGCACAAGGGCTGGAATCTTCCTGGTTCCTTAACCTGTCTAAACCATGAACCACATGTACAAAGGCAATCTGTGGCACAAGACAGAAGCTAGAGGCAAAGATGGAAATTCTCACTTGGGGATTTGTTACAGAGCCGTCCCAGCCTGCAATACAAACCCACTGGTGCTCCTCAGAGCTTCTTGTCACACGTCAGTAGGAATACAAAGAGACTCACCAAGGGATTCACTAATATACACTCAATTATGGGACAGTGCCACAACAGGTGACACTGTCAACCCTCCCCCCGAACTCTGATAAATTTGAAATAGTAGTCTCAAAACTGTTGCAAGTTGAATTTGCTCATTCTGAGGTTGGGGTTTTTTTTTTTGGTTTATCACACACAAATCTCCATCTTGACCCTTGCTTTGGAAAGCAAAGCAGTAGTCCCAGCGTGTAACAATAACCACAGAACATCTTGTTTCTGATCTTCTAAATGCCTGAGGAACTGCCCAGACCACCTGTGGAACAAGTGACAAGTACATTGGCAGAGTTAGGAGGTCACAGAGCATGCCATGTTTACCATCAAGGTTACTGTGACTGTCACTAGACCTGCTCAGTGTGAATATATAAGGTTGAACACGGTTCAGAGTTCTCTGAATGATTCTGAATATATCTGTAAAAGGGCATGGAGACAGGCAAGTTTATCTCTGTAGCCTGTAGCGTGATGACAGCACAAGCAGCATAGTGCCATGGTTTACACCCTAGGATGGCTCCCATTCAAAGCACGGTGTGTCTATAGACAAAATCCAGGCAGCCCATTTCCTTCTAAAGCTATAAGCCAAACATAAAAGCACACTCCTGCTACAAAACATCCCAGGCTATGACAGAAGCTTTAAGTCCTTCACACATCACCTAGAACATTTTGAACTGAGAGTCAGTGGAGCCTTAGGGAGTTAGTGGTACCAATTACTAAGCCTCCTGTCCCCAGCCAGTCCATAGGGAAGGGATGAAGATGTCAGATGACAGATTTATCATTGCACAGTAGGAGCCAACAGTACCTCTGTATAGGCTCTGCCTGGTTAACCTTCAGCACTTCCCTCAGGGAAAGGAGTACCACTGGTGAGAAGACAGAAGAAGGTTTTTCTTCTCCTGTCATTTCCCACTCCTGGAACAAAGACATCCATCACGCATCAGCACTCTCTGTATCAGGTGGAGCCTGGTGGTGGAAAGAGATGTGGAAGGACTGACGCAGAGCCCATGATGGGTTACAGTACCAGTCTGATGGCTGCTACCACCACAGCTTATGTGTGTGGCTATTATCCAGAGCCTACATCCACCCAGAGAAATGAAACATTTGAAAGTGTTTTTGTTTTCCTCCTTCACAGGAGACCAACTTGAACCACTCATCAGCAGTACCTTGGCAGGTAAATAATAGAGATGATGGATCTGAAGGATTCTGCGTAGAAGAAGCATTTTAGCTTTCAGCTATCTCAAATGATCCTCTGATGTTTAATTAAGAATAATTAAAGAGTAAACAAAAAGCCTGAATACTTTCATGAATACTTCATAGGTATATGCTAGTTGTTTCAAACAGGAGCTCAGTTCTAGGGTGGCAGACTCTCTTTGCACAGGAGTCGAAGAAAAACAAACTAATCTGTTAAAGAAATAGAGCAAAAAGGTGTCAGATTTCTTCCAAAACAGTGATTTTTTTCTTTGTCAACAAACTGGTTAGTAAGCTGAAACAAGATGACTGATTAATGACAGACAGTGATCCCCCACAAGCAGCCTCAAGACACAGGTGTTATTAAAAATCAACATGTAACTTTACATTTGAAGTCTTTAAACACTGTACTGCCTCCCAGACATGGGAAAAGAATAAAACTGCCTGAGCAGCTCGGGTTTGGCATAGAAAAAGAGAGTTAATTAAGGAGTTGGGTTATTCCCAAACTGTGCCGTTTAAGAAGCCCCATTATACCTGCTGCACAATAGGTGGGATCCATTTTCTTTCAGCAGCGCTTAGCTCAGATGTTAATTCAAGACAGTATCACATTTAATAAATACTCCCCTAAGACAAACTACCTTCTGCCGAAAGAGGTGAATTATGTCGCTGGGAGCACTGCAAGGGAAAGCTCACTAAGTAGAGCGCGTGGCTGAAAAGCAGGAGAGATGGCAACCTATTCTCAAGCAGCTTTAAAGATGGAAGATGGAATACTGTTTAGAGCCATCAGGGATACAGGAAGAGCAATGGAAAAGGGTGATGGTACTACTCAGTGCAAGGGAGTGCAGCCTTTACCACCCTACTACACCTCCCAACTTCTCTCTGGTTTTTGGCACAATCCATGTTTTGCCGACCTGAAGAATGTCCCCTCTGTGCTGCTGGATGAAGCTCCCATGCTCAGCAGAGCAGGGGATAGTCATCACCTCGTGAGCATTGCCCAGGCACGCTCATCCTCCTGCGGGGGGCCTGAGGCGGGGGGGACAGGACAGAGTCCCGTGGCTCCCACGCAGCTGTAAGGGCAGCAAGCCACACGCTATGGGTAAACCGGCAGACACGTCGCCGCTCCGGCAGATGTGGAAACAGCCTGTGGAGACCTTCCTGTGTGAGGGCTCAGCTGGCACGGGGGCTGCCCTCCCATCCTGCCCCCACCACACCAGCTGCACGGCCCAGCTGGGCACTGCTCCGGCCAGGGGGCACCGGCACGCACTGGCACGAGAAGGAGGGCGGGCACAACGAAGAGGGCCAAAAAGCAGCGTGGAGATAGTGGAAAAGTGAACAACACCACCCCCAGCACAACGTTGCACCTCTTCTCAGAAAGCCTGTGCCCCAGAAAGCCACAGGGTCTCACCTTCCCCCTCCGTGGCCACAGGAGTCTGCTGGGTGCATCAAAAGGCACCAGAACAAGCGGCAAGAGCGTCAGTTTTAGCAGGAGGACTGAGAAATGGAGACCAGGCCAGCCAACCCTCTACAGCAGCACTTGGCTCATTTTAGCACCAGGTCTGTAGACCTTCTGAGGGTGCTGAGGAAGGTCCTGAAGGTTAGTCTTGAGGCTACACTGGGAAATTGAGAGGGTATGATGCATGGGGGACAACAGGTTTCAGAATGCTGACTGGGGGAAGAAAGAAGGCTCTGCAGCCACACAGGGAGGAACCAAAGGTGTGGAAGGAAGACAGGGATAGCAATCCCTTTCTTCATTACCTCACTAGCCCATTCAGAATTGAAGCTCTCTGGTACAGGGATTTTTCTATCTGTGCTCATTTTCAAAGTACCTCTAAGAAGGGAACCTTGAAGGCAGTTGTGGTTCTACAGAAATTTCCTTAGATATGAATAATACTAAACAAGACAATGAAATATTAGTCATGGGATGACAATATAGAGGAGGTATTTAAATCAGCCTTTACCTCTAAGCGCATACCACTCACCAGTAATGCTTTCACCTTGCTAGTGTGCACTTCTTTTTGGCTTAGCAATGTGTTACAACAGCATTACATACAAATCCCACAGGCAATTTTTGGTTACGTCTTCATGCCCAGCCCATCTTTTCTTGCATCAACAAAACTAGAATTTAACACAAAATAATCCACAGGCCTGCTGACTGGAGCACTTCCTAACTGGAGAGAAAGCATCACAGGTTCACCCTTTTCCCTTGCATTCCCAAAGGCGTAGCAACCTCCTTGCTGGATGGACAACCTTTCTGCTTTCAGCACATGTGTCATTATAGCTAAGCAATTACTAATAGCTAAGCTCCCAAATCCTAATCACAGATAGTGGCAGGGGTGAGTCTGTGAGCATCAGTGAATACATATTAATTTAAACCACAGCAATCCCAGCCCGATGCACTGACCACCCTGGACACAATGAGGCCCAGGGCTGTTAGCAGACACCCGACCCGCTGCCCCAGGCACCCTAACAGACCTGTCCCTCTGAAGTCGAACCCCTGAATTTCATCTAGAGTTCCAGTCTTGCAGATGTCCCTACACAGTCTCCCGGCCCAGCTGCTGTTCTTGCAGTTTTTTAATACTCTGGAGGAACTACCATATCTTTCTGAAGGAAGTTCAGCCGCACAAAGTGAGCAAAGACAAACAAAACCAAGTAACAGTGCCTTGATTCCATGTCAAAACTAACAACCATGCATTGCTTGGACAAGCAAAACCATTTGCAGAACAAATGATAGCCTACAGTCCACCAGCAGAAAAGGCCACATTGTTATGGTTATTTTTCATGCTTAACCCTTCCCATCTCATTTGCTTTTCCCTTCCATGTCCTCAGATGGTGCTGTCTGATTTCAGTGTGGAGACTTCTAAAATTCAGCAGAAACATGTGAAAGAGTAGGAGCCTATTTCACTGATTTAACATAGGACATCGACCTGAACTGTTAGCTGCCTTAGGAAAGCAAGAAACAAGACATACTGTACTAGTATAGTATTTTCAGCTACAGCTGTTCAATAAATTTTAAAGCTTATTCCACATTTTTTTCAATATTTTCTGCAGAGAAATCCTCAAGAGATGTTACAGAGTATCATGAAGGGAAGGCACTTGGAATCAAAAGAAAAAAAAAACCCACAAACTCCCAAATTACCATCTCTCCCCTGAACTGGTTTAGATGTAAAAGGACAGGTTTAAAGACAGAATATTTATGCAGCAGGAAATACACAGAGTAATACACTTTATTATGTGTGGGAGGGAAGAGACAGGTTCCCTCTTCGCCCCCATATACACTCAGGCAAGACTTGAAGAAGCATTTACATAGTCCAAAATGAGTTACCTTCTCAGGGAACAGAACAACACAGATATGTTATGAAACAGAACAATATAGTTTAACAACAATAACAATGAAAGAACATCACAGCATTATGTCATTTATTCTTGGAGCTTTTTGTTAAATGTTCTCACTCACCCACCCTTCATACTTATTCCAGGGAACACACAGCAATAAGTTGTGTATATTTCACTCTACAATCTTTCCTCAATATAGAAACATTTTTCTTGAAGTGTTCTTATTCATTCCTCAAGGAAACGTTAACATCAGCAGATCTGATCACGGACAAAGTCTCCCCAATGGTTAGACAGTGTTTATACTCTCAATAAAAAAAACTAACAAAGCCCTCTGGGATGAGTAAGCAGAAAAGAAAATCCAGACCTGCGCAAGTATGTCTTACGTTTCTTCATTACAACAACTGTGCAACACTGAGTTCAAAACACAAACTTTATGCCTCTCCAGTAAGCAGTGGGGAAAATGACCTTATTTTTTTCTACACAGCTTGTCCTTTAGTAACGTTCGTTTGAAGGACAGCAAACCACAGGCAAATGAACTCAATCATCCCCCAAGGATCCCTGAAACAGTTTAACCCTGACAAAAAGTTCTTAACGGGCTCTTCCCAGAAGCACGCATATTTTTTCATAAGCATTTACCTAAGAAAAGTGAAGCAATGATGCACACAAATGCCTGTTTATGAAAGCCCATTCATGTGCAAACATGTGCATAAATACCCGAGGCTGAGATTTGGAATCTCATTCTAAGGTACTTTGAGTGCAAACGGCTCGACTTCATGCAATAAGATCTTAATACCTCTGGGTACTGTAACTTCCACTGTGAGAAGTCGGTCTTGGTCAGGATAACATGCAGCCATAGTCAATATTTGGCTTCTGAAGGCATCGAATGTTTTGCGTATATAAACGCTGACATTTTAGTTAAGTAAATCTCAGACATACATACAGCTAAATTACATTGAATTTAGTTACAGATACACCGCACGATAAGTAAAGCTTGCCCAGTTTCAGTTTAATATTTGCAAAAACACTTAAACACCTTTTTTTTTTCTCTTTGTGCTACTGGGTTTTCCTAAACCACATAGGACAGATGCATTTCACGGACAGAGTGAATTGTTTACCCTTCTCAGGGGTGACAAAACACAAGGACTCTGGTCTGGAGACTGAATTATCTATGCAAATGTACGATTGAGACAATATGGCCTTTTGAGCATACATATAGATGCAAAACCATCCTATTCAGAACATTTCCAGTCATAGTACGAAATGCAAAGAAAACAAAACCTCATTAATTTTGCTATCCATAAAGGCAAGCTTTTAAAACTGGCTTCCATTAGAGTGAGCAGAGGACTAAAGCTCCCTCAAAACCTTTCCCTGCATGGTCTGCTTATTTACGGGAAACTCATAAAGTCCTTATTATGATAACAAGTGATCATCATTGCAACGGCTCCCACAATCACCAAGATGCCTTCTGGGCTGTTAATGAAGGAGAATCAAAGGGATTACACAAGTACATAAGGGTTCAAGAAATTATGCTAGATCCAAGATTATTATACATTTCCTCTTCTGTGCTGTGACCTTCCACTGTAACCTTTTATTTCCTTTCCTCACAAAACTTGCTAGCAAAGAAATCTCAAGTCGCTGAATTTTGAGTATCTGTGATAGAAGAAAAGCCTCTAGGTCATATTCCCACAATCCAAAGCTAGACTATTTGAAGCTGATCCAGATGCCACTCCTAATAGTGATTTTGATGAGCAAAAATCACTGAGTAATGATGCCCAGGAGGTATTTTTCCATCCTCTGCAGAGTTATTAACATAATTTTCAGGATTCTCCATTACCCGCTACTGATGTATTTTTCTATCACCGTGGCATATTGTTGCAACTTATACTCAGTCTAACTTCCTCTCAGTTTTATGCCCTCATCCCCTAGAAAGATGCCAAGAATCACTCCATCATGCCATGAAGCAACTAACTTTGCCAAGAGGTCGACAGCAGCTGCTCCTGAACATCTGACTTAACCTGTTGCCAGGAGCATCATAATTATCACTTAAAATGCTCAACTGCCTGGGATTTTGGCAAGAATCACAATTGCTGGTGTGCTCCTTTTTTATCCATATATTGGACAGTAATTACCCGAGATAAACTAGAGACTAGAAAAATCCCTCCTTTCTAGACCTAAGTGGCAAAAATTGTCATCTCAAGGCATGACTTAGCACATATTCTGGGGACAGTATTAAAAAAAAAAAAAATCCTAACAAAAACCAAACAAACAAAACCCCAAAACAAAAACAAATACCAAAACCAAACAAAAACAACAACAGCAAAAAAAAAACCAACCACCAAACATTACTTGCTGAATACCAATTTTTCTCCTGGTTCATTCTACTGGCAATGACAAGAGGCAGATTATTACACAGAGCTACTCAGAGACACCTCTGAACTGTCCTGAGAAAGGGCCCACCTATAATCTTGGTGGTATGTACAAAGGCCTGATAAAACACACAGTCATAATTAAAAAAGATGAAAGATCCTTGGACTAGCTATTTCATTGCAAATTTTCCCTATTATTTTCAGACTCTCATCCTTTGCATACCAGACAAAATCTTTCCAGTGTCTCAAATTTTTCATGCTCCACACAGGGTTGACTTGAATAGTCTCATGGGTTTTGAGGGCATACTAGGACCAGTATTACTCCTGAAATCAGAATTAGGGTTTCTTCTGTCTGGAACATGAGAGTGTGAATTGCCCATGAGTACACATCACGTGCAACATTTGATATAGTTTAGATAAATTTGCTTTCAGCTGAGGAAATTATGACTAAGAAAGAAGACGAGAAGGGGGAGGAATAAATGAACTTCTAATATTGCTAAGAAACTGCTGGATGGGCAATAACCTTGTGTTACACAGTTCAACATTTATTTGGCAAATAAGCAAGCCAGAAATTATTCCCCTCTTTCACACAGTTTCCTGTCCATTAGGCAGGTTTCTGTCCAAGATCTTGACATCTTTTCTGAACACGAGCTCTTCTTTGCTGAAGGCGATCCTATTACCCGGACTCAAACATGCATGCCCGTCTTGAGTTCACTGGTACCTTGTCTCCATAAACTGTCTTTGTTTTTATTCATGAGGTCACCTACATAACCTTCTTACTGGGGACAAAAGGATGTAAAACCATTACCAGAGGTATTCTTTTACCCCTTTCCCACCCCCCCAAATCAACACTCTTTCATGTATCCTATGAAAAGTAAGCTCTAATGCAGAGTGGACTCCTACTAGCCCAATTTGAAAACTGTATTCTTTCTTATCAAGTTTGACCATTAACTTCCTTTCTTAAATTTAGGATTTTTTTCACCTCCTGTGCTTTTTGTTATGTTAAAGGTTTTTCAAGCTTGAGTTCACAGACTAGAACCATGGTTTGCTAGGAGTGGGAAGTTAGCATGCCCAAGAGCAACCTCCTTCATTCCTATACCCACTGGGGATTCTCATATCTTACAAGATGTTTCAGCACTATAAACCACTTAAATTAGTCTAGCTATTCTTTTGTTTGCTGATCCTACAATGTCTTCATGTGCAATGTCTTTTGAGAGTATAAGTGTTGCCAAACCATTGTGGAGACTTTGTTATTGATCCTATATGCTTGGCATAAATGGAAAAATTGAACAAAGAGTTATTCAGTTCTGATCAAAGTAGCATTCAAGCAATTTTAATTTTATTTAATACACAGCTAAAATAGAAGCTGAAATATAAAATGTAGTAATGCAGACTTCTACATGTGAGAATTTATCCCTTATGCCAGCATGTAGAAGAGATTACACAAGCTCTTTTTGCTTTAGTTTTTCAGGGAGTAAAGTGAAAATAAGCATTTGTTGTTATTGAACAAGATAAAGTACTTAGAGATAAGAGTGCTCTAGGTAATATTCTTCCACCTTCGATATTCACAACAAGCATTTAAAGGCTATGAACTCAAAGAGCACATTGTTAAACTCTTCTCCCAAATGCAGCTGTCAGTGCGGGATAAAAGAAATACTTCTCAAGCTGGTTTTATTGTGCGTATCTACAGAACACAGGTGAGTACCTTTATGACCCGCTATTGATTTAAACCCAAAACAAGTGTGGATGTGAGAAGCACACCCAGAGTTCATTTTACAATCAACTTGTGTAACCTCTTTCTAAGTCAGTTATTTCAGTGTTCTGTCTCTTTACCCATCATCTAGTGTGTTTCTAATTATTTCCAAACATAGAGCCCATCTCATGGAAGCTCAGTATTTTAGACAAGAAATTATTTTTTGTTTCCCTAGAAGATAAATCTTTTACTGGGCCGATGCCAACAAAATAGCAGCTCAACAGGACCAAGATCATCAGATACTGATCTTGTAAATCTATGGCTTTCAAATACGCCTCTACTTATGGAATAGCATGGATTCAGCAGAGCACAAAGGTATTTTCTTGTGTCAACAGGACCATAACAATGTTCAAATACTTTTTGTACTCTGGCTTTAGTATCTTATGATATATCTGTTCCTTTTAGTAGTCATGTCTCAATCCTGATTCACCTTCAGTGAACCGGGTGAACTTGATTCACATCTATTCAGACAGCCACATTCAGGCTCACTGGCAAATCTCACACACCTAAAAAATCACCTGTCCCAGGCCTCTTGGCTCACACATGTTGCTTAACCAAGCTGTATTGTCCACCATGTAACAAAATATCTTCCCTCTTCCAGAAGGCCAATTACATTATCTACCCTTCACCATTTATATTGACTTTTCTATATTAGCACAATGCCTCTGCTAGCAAGGAATAACATGGATCTCAGCTCTAGGTTCAGACTTCCTGCACTGTGTTCAGGCAGCCAAGAGCACAACAGGGTGCTGGTTTTAACCTCTGATCTGTCTCCAGGGTGCTGCATTCACCACATGCAGAGAGCTGTACAAGTCTCCAAACACTCTTTGTTTGCATTGCAGGGGCAGAACCACAGCTGCATTCCTTCTCCAATAATCCAAGGGCTTCCTTTTCTCAAGAATAAAGACTAATGCCACTGTTGGGACTATCCAAGCTGGGAATAAAAGAAGTATGGAAGCTGTATCTTCAGAAAATGCTGTTCAATGCTCAGTTTTTTGGTGAGAAGAGCAGGAGTGACAGGTTGAGTGATACTAGGGGAGGAGAGAGTACAAAAAGAGAACGCAGCAGGTGGAAAGGATCACCAAGGTCTGCTACATCACTGGGGTGTGCTCCAATCCCACATGAAAAGTGCAATCTCTTTTCCACCGCAGTTGAGTCCCGGATTTCTATTAAGTTTGCCATTAACCTGCACGCAAACTTCAGAAGTTTATACTGAGTACTGCATTTGATGGAGGTCTGTACTGGAGAGATGGGAATAGACAGGCAAAGGCATTGACGGGCTATACAAGTACTTCCAGGAAAACGCAGCACAGATACTGACTCAGCAATAACAGCTCTGCACAGGCTTCCTGTGAATCCTCCTAAGATGAACGTATATTTAGAAACTAAAGGCTCTAGCTCAGCCCTCTGCAACTGACATAAACATGCTCTTTAATTTCTGTATTTCACATCAACAGGTCTTCTGGTAAAGCTGCCTTAAGATGGGTGCAGCATGATTGCCACAGATAAGTGTTTTTTTGGTATGGTCAACCTCAAAGCCTCCCTCAAGCTATTGACAAGAACTTTGTATCTCTGGGATGTAAGGTTTGCTCGCTTATGCACAGAATAGATGAAGCTATGAAAGATGAGCCACAGGAGGAACATGTTTTAAAACAAAAGACAACGTTGAAATGCAGACAAAATGAAGTCTTTTTGTTCCACCCAAGATTTATCACTAACTAAAAAAGGTGGCTTCCTCCTCTCTCAGGAACAGATTTGAAGTCGCTGCATCTGTTGTGGCTTTATTCAATACTAAGCTGAGCAGCAGAGAACTGTCCACCTTTTACAATGCAAATACCTTTTCCCCCCTCTCATTTGCCTGGATCAGCCCTATTTCCAGCTCATGATATAACATTCCAATAACTTTGTTTCTACTCTTAGTTTCTGCTAACAAAAAAAAACCAAACAAAAACCCAGCCAACCAAAAAAAACAGACCACTATGAAAAAATCTACCATTGATGTAAATATAACTCAAAATACTGTTTATGTTTCCCTTTTCTAAAATGCAGAGCCTTTCAGAATACTTTATCCAATCATGCAAGGCAATGGATTTGTGACATGAGAGACCCGCAACAGAATAAGCTGAAATGGTTGTAAGTCACGACTTTGCCCCCTTCTTTACAATTTCTCCTACAGCTACACAATTAAAATATATATATAATCAGGAGTGGGCAGATCTGGGTGAGTGCTTTGCAGCTTCAAACAAAGACACACAAAGTATGGAGAATCCAGAGAAGTAAACATGTTACTCTAATCTCCAAGGAACATTCAGAAGATACTCTACTTTAGATATGTTTTCCACCTTAGGTAAGTAACACAAGTATCAGACTGAAAAAGTGCTTAAATATACGAAAATCTAAAAAATAATCAGGTAAGCAAATCAGGTTTATACAAATTAGAATGTTTAAGCAACAGAGAGAAGGAATAGTTAAGAGAATAAAAGTGATTGCTTACTGAAACAGTAATACAAAATTTTATTCTTGCAAAAGCAGTTGCATAATAAAGGGTTGGGTTATCCAACACACAGATGAGTTCCTGAAGTGTCAGTGGGTGACAAACCAGGTAGGAAGAACCACAGACTGCTTGACTACAAGGAAGGAGTTTCTCATATCATTCTTATCTTCTAAGATATCTTGCCAGACAAGAAGGATGTGCTCTGAAGTCAAACAGTCTAAGCAACTGTTGAAGGCTGAGAAGAAATTTGTAGCAGAACAGACTGAACTCAATCCCTTAATCACTGGATCATCACTGCTTACTTGCAAGCAACACTTGCAATATGAAAATCCTTTTATGACAGTTTAAAGAGGAAGACCATTTAGTGAATGAAGAGAGGTTAGTTGTACCCTGCAGCATTACCCTGTGTGGGATTTTACACCAAGGGAAATGATTTATAATGAAAGATCACAAGAGCTTTGTTGCATTACAGAATGTTACAGAACTGGGGTTCACATGCCTGCACCTTGCAAATAAGAAACATCAAGTAGAAGCATGAAAATCTTCAGATTTGTCACTTAAGTCTAGCTTTCATGTTTTCTAACTAATTTCACCTCATCATCAACTTTCCACCATAAAGCTGAAAGAAGTAGGATAGTTACGATTCTGAGGGAAACACCCACCAGCAACTTCTATTTGCTGTAGAGTTTCAAAGGTGTGGACAGTAGCACCAGTTGACTAACAAAGCAAGACCTTTGAACTGCAAATGCAGATTTCGGTAGGGAGAGAGAGGGTACACTGCAGGCCAGTTTAGTCAGCAGCAGACAGAGGCCAGACAGGGATAAATTCTCCTCACCATGTCAGAAGGCATCTCGGGAAAAAAAAAAATCTTGCTTTTCATGTCACCTTGCTCTGCTGGGGATGAGGGAAGATGAGCACAACAAGAAGCCTTCTAACCAGATGAATCACTTATTATTTTCCATTTGTAGGGCAGAATCCCCTACATCACCTTGTGTGCTGCTGAAAGACTTCCCCTGACACACAGGCTTAGTGGACCTAACCTCTGAGAAGCACTGCCTTTGCTTGTAGACAGGCAGATGCGCTTCCTGCCCTGGAAAAGATAGGTGCTGGAGAATGCTGCTTAGGATTTTTCCCCTAACATCTTTAGGAAGTAGATTTCAAACAGAAGTGTCGCTAAGCTAAGAACCAGATGTAGCTACATGCTCCACAGACATGTTTTGATGATTCAATATTAGGTATAGCAGCAAGATGGCACCAACCAACTTGAAGGCAATTTCTATCATCTAGAAGTCATGACCGGAGAGGAAAAAGTAAGAGTAAAGTGGTAACCTGCACATCAAACCAGCAAGCACAACAATATCGAGAGTGTGAAATGCTTTGGATCAGAGCTAAGGATGAATCAACAGGGTTACCCTGCCTAAAGAAATCCGTGATGCAGAAAGCGAACAGATTTTTACTCAGTTGCTAGGGAGCTTTGAGATAGGCTGTATATACACTTACATGCACAGACTATAGACCTGATAGAACAGGTAGTGTAGAAGAGAGGCCCTCCTTACTAAAGTTGAAATCTACGCCAAAGATTAGTGTGCGTGTGTGTGTGCTCTCTCCTTACAGTGAGGAAGAGAAGTTCTAGCCCCAGAAACCAAATCCAAATGGTGCCTTACATAAGACCTCTAGAGCCAAAAGCAATCTAAACAATAACTTAGACAATAGTTTCATATTTTTCACAATATATTTTCAAGAGCTTTATTTTAGAAATGAGTAGAAATTATTTGAAAGCTGTGACCTGAAAGAGCACAGAAGTTCATAATGAATGCTGACATTTGCGTAACCTCACACCTCTATTTCTGTTCCTACTACAGCTATGACTATCACTGATTTTAATCAGTGTCACAACCTTTCATGTTAAATCTAGAACACAGAAACACAGAACACGGGGGGAGGAAAAAAATAGAGAAAAAAATTTACTTTCTGTATTTAATCATCAGCATGACCTGTCTTTAACCCAAACAGTATGGTTAATATGTTTCCTGTGACCATCATGTGATTAGGCAGCTCTTGCACCTGTTGGCATATTTAGGCATATATTTTTGTGTTAACGGCCAGTGTCTCTTTCTAAATAAGCCACAGCTACATTTTAAATTGCTTAAGTCAACTTCCTCAAGCAACCACAAAGTAAGAGGTTCTCATGGGAAAAAAAAAAGAAAAGAAAAAAGTGCTAGACATCACTTTTCAGTTCAGAAAACCTGAACTAAACCTACCAATTATTTCATCAGAAGAAGGGAAAAGAAATTAGAAACTACCTGGTTAAAATACAAAATAATAGAGTGGGATAATAGAGTCACAGGTAGAAAAATATCTTTATCTATGTTTTATCTTCACTTTGAAGGGCTGTTATTTTGCCCAGATTATCACAGACAACAAGTTCTCTGAGGGTAAGCACTGTAGTATTCCTCAACAACTGCTCAGAGCAAAATAACTAGTTCCCATTTGGGAAGAGAACAGAAGTCTTCTGGCACAGGGCACCTCAAAGAGTTGCTCTAACAACTCTCTTATATGTTTGCACCTGGAAAATAATATCAGTGAAAAAATACAAGGCTTGGTGTGGTTTTTTTTGTTTGTTTTTATATTTGGGGTTTTGTTTTGTTTTTTTTTTTTTTTTTTTTTTTTTTGTTTGTAGTTTTTTGTTTTTTTTTTTTTTTTTTTTAAGGAACAGCTGAGTGGTTTACCCTATTCCTCTTTTCCCTTGTGCCTCAAAGCATTGTTATTAATATAGTTTTCTTCTTCCAGGTTATGTTATAGGGTCAAATTTTGTGATCATAATTTACGGTACTCCCCAGGCAACCCATTTTGGCCTCGTCCTCATCTTCACTCATTCCTTTTTCAGAGTTCCTTGATGAAGCAGAGCTGGATTTCCACTCCCTGCCCAAGCAGCACACCCAGCTCCTTTCCCACCAAAGGTGTAGGGGGATGACTGTGTCTGGGATCTTTGTATGTACTGATGCACACACAAGTGCAAAGTGCCATCACATAAGGTCCTCCCTGGGTACCAGGCAGACACTGTGACAGTGAGAAAGTGCATTTGCTTGAGGCTATTGGTACAGTGACATGGAAACAGCTTTAAGTATCTTCTACCAGCATCATTCATGGGTTTGTATACAGGAATGAATGGGAAAGATACTCTTAATATAAAATACCATGATACTGGCGCTACCAGTTCAACTGTATTTGTGGGTTTCCTAAAACACAGTTCTCTGGAACAGTTAAGGCTGTGCCTTTTTTTTTTTTTTAAGCACAGGAAAGACCGAAAATACTGTGATTATCAGATTCTGGCTTGCAGTCAACTCGTCTCTTTGTATGTCCACACTGAGCTTTCGCACGAGCTCTGACCGGGCACAGCCCTCAGCTCAGCTCAGCTCAGCTTGTTCCAACTGAAGTAAGTGCCTCTTCATAAAAGGCTGCTCTGTGCTAAGCACGCAACCACTGCCCAGCATCACTTGGAAGACAAAGACTCACGATTCGTTTCTTTCTTCCAGTTTGCCTTCTTTATTTGAAAAAGAAGCCATTTCTGCAAAAGTTGAGGTGAAAAGCAGACTGGTCTTCAGGTCTGATGCTCACCCAGGTCAACAAGAAGGTTGGTGGCTTGTAGAAGAATTTGGTAACTAAATGATACAGCAGTGGGAAAGGGAACCCGCTAGCTTTCACCTTGTTCCGGACAACAGCCTGACAAAACAAGTAGCAGATAAGCAACTTAACCCACCACAAGGACAAGACTAGGAGTTTGTTGCCATCATCATCAGATAAAGCCCTTCCATTTTGTGCAGAAATTGTGTTAACCTTCATAAATGTCTCCTATCTCATCTCCCCGTGAAGCCATACACTTCCGTATATCACTACTGCCTCTGTAACACACTAGTGACAACCAAGATGTGGTTATGTTGCCTCAGGGTTTGTTGCTTGATTTCTGGTTTTGAAGTTGCTGTATCTGCTCTGCGTACTAATTATGGTGTTGTACTTACAGTTTGAAGAATGATGTTTAAAAAAAATAGCAAGCAAGAGCTGAATTGCTCATATGGAAAAGTAGTTTTGCCTTAGGTTTCCTTATATGTTTTTGACAAGGGTGATACATGTGTTTCTCAGGTGCTAGGCATATTGGTTGGATAGGAATTAGCCAGCTACAGATTTGGGGTTTTCTGCTTACTCATATTTTTTTTCTCTAACTATTTATGAAGTTGAAAAGAAAACCTCAGGAGTGTTAGGTTATGTGATGATAAAAATTCATTTGCATGCCCCCAAATGAGCACAGAGAGTTAGTGACAGGAGGGGAAACTCAAATAATACCATGCCCTGGCTAGTCACAGGAGCCATCAGCTCAGCATAGCCTGATCTTCACAGTCCCAGAGAAGTACAGGGGCTCAAGGCCAGGCAGAAACCTGAACTAAGAAGAGACAGTCTACCTGGACCCCTCCTCG
Organism: Pseudotriccus pelzelni; assembly: GCA_035584735.1. Lineage (NCBI taxonomy): Eukaryota > Metazoa > Chordata > Aves > Passeriformes > Tyrannidae > Pseudotriccus > Pseudotriccus pelzelni. Next base: position 27,271,275 of record JAWMRA010000113.1, read on the forward strand.
GGCTGTGCCAGCAGGGCTTCAGCTCCAGTGCCCAAGCATGAAACCCATCAAGACAGGTCATCACTAGAATGCCTTTTGGATGGAGAGGGGTTGCTGCCCAGAGGAATGGGACACATTACAGGATATTGGGAAAGAGCACTTTGGGATTGCACAAGATTTACTACAAGATGTTTAGAGAAGGCACCAGGTAGAGAAAGGGGTGGATTTAGGTGATTTGGAGGTGGACAGATATGGGGAAAGTACAGAGATAAAGGAATATGAAAGATTGGTCATATGTAAGCAGCTGGCTCCTTGGTGCACTTGTCTGGCTGAACGCACCCTCTCATTAATTTCTAGCTTTTATGCTAGTTTAGGGATTCTATTTATTATGTATGTGTGTGTGTGTCTGCTTGTTTGCACAGGGGTTTGAGTGCAGCTACCGGAGTCAGACCAGAGTGCGAGTGTCTGTGTGTCCATGGAGTGAGCACAGGTGTGGGAAGGGAGCATGTGAGCACAAGCAAAGCCTGAACTGAACTAGCAGTGCAGGGGTGAATCAGCCTGAGAGCCAGGGGTGTCTCTAGGGGCAAGAATACAAGGAGATTGGCTACTGGAGACCAAGGCCAAAAATATATATACTTTTCCCCCCATCCCTCACTAGAGAACCTCTGTCCTGCTCAGCTGGATAAGGGAACAGTGTGCAGCCTTTACCAATGCCTGGAAATACATTGCTAGCCTCTCTGCTTGCTGGACCTGGGAATGCAGCTGCCTCTCCCACCTCAGGCCGCTGGTGATGTGTTTGCCCCCCATAAAGTCCTCTTTTCTGAATTATTATTACTTGCACATAAATTGTTGTCCCTACTCCTTACCACAAATATGTTTCATAATATACTCTAACTGTAAGGAGGGACTTGTACGCAACAAAGTATTGCTTCAGCACCTTTTCTTCTAAAGTTCATTCTGACTTTTTAAAAAAAATATGTAATGACCACTACATTATTATTTCTCTGGAAGTTAGATCAACGTAATTTAACCGGAAAAAAAAAGTGACTTAAGGGTCGTAACAGAAAAAAACACATCTGTTTTCCACAGGAAAACGCACAGACGAGTTTGCTGTTCACAGGCAACTGCTTGATCAGGATCATGAGGGACCTCCACATCTCTTAATTTACCCACCATCACACATTAAGCCCTTCAGAGACGAGAAGAAGTAGACTTTCAATACTGAACACAGAGAAGACTCTGCCTGAAGTGTGTGCAGGCTACATAAACAGGAAAGGAAACACAGGCAGGGAGAGGCTGAGTGCCTTTCCCCAGGTCATGCACCAGGACCCTGACAAAGCCAGAAATAGCTCTCTGACTTCCTGAGCCCCCTCCATCCCACAGCACACCTGGTCTCCCACACGGAGTCTCCCACACGATTGCCCTGCAGACACTGGTCTCGTCTAGAGACATCCTTTCAGATATCAGTGGCCCTGGAGAACAGAGCAGAAGCAACCTCACAGGAGCAGCATCTTTACTCTTTTCAGGAACTGAGGTTTTAGCAGAAAGAACTGGGCCAGGACATATTAGACAACAAGGATGATATTTTAATATTTTTTTGCTCCAAATCAGTTGTCTATCCCTTCCTAGATAGCATTTAAGGAATACGTTTTGCACTATGAACTCATAGTTTCTCCTCCCATGTAAGAGGCTATTTTTAATCACTGGACAGCATCACTGCAGAGTCTAGTTATATGCCTGCTAAAAAAAGCTCACATTTTAAGGACTAATAAACCAAAAATCAGAGCACAAAAAGAAATCACTCTACTAGACAGACAAACCAAAATATACAGCACTTTTGTATGCCCTTTCCTCTGAACAGTGGGGCATTTCACCCTGGAAGTCATTCTCAGTGAAGTGAATTGAATGCTGGGGTCCAAAGCCTGTTTACCCACCAGTAAAATTCACCCAGTGAGAATCAGATCCGGATTTGTTCTTCTTGGTCCTTTTCTACCAGATGCAGGGCAGCGCTTGTGTTCATTAAGTGACTCAGAAAATCAGAGTTGCAGGCGGTGGTGTCTCATTCGAGAGCAGCATCCGCGTCACTCCCACCCAGCAGCGTCTGTACTCAGTGCTCTACTTCATACCCCCAGGACTGTTGGGGTGTGTTAACGCAGTAAAGAAGTAGGTGGTTTGGTTTCAGTTTTCTTATTTTTACTGTAGAAGGATTTGTAGCAGGAGGATTTGGGGGAGAGTTTGAACTGTAATCTAAGGAAATTATGTACGAAGTTTGATCTTAAGCCTCTGGGCTGCTTACTCTTCCAGAGTAAGTACACCTCAGCTAGATAAATCGCCTCCTCCCTCTCGCCCAGGTTTGAGCTAACTACACATATGTTATTCAGTACTCACATGTTGTTGTCTCTCTTTGCAGTAACGACAGTCATTCAAGAACCAAAAAGCATAACATTTGTGAATGCACACTGCCTCAGTGCACAGACACACACCACCACCACATCAATGATACTGGGAGCATGTCCTGCCTCATGCCAGCCCGTGCTACTCTGCTTCTGCCCCTGTCTCCACCCTACTCATTCCCACCCCGTGGCTGAAGTTAATCCACCTGAAAAGCCTCTGAACCCTAGGAGCAGACTGCTCTTGCCTGCTTCCCACGGCCTTTCAGCACCTTCATCATCGAGGTTTAATTGTCAAAGCTGAACCCTCTGCAAGGCGTGTAGCACAGGCGGCACAGCCCAGGATGCCACCTCCCGAGGAGAGTGGGGTGTGGGGAGAGGCCAGCAAAGCACAGCTGCAGCCTGGCACCAGGCAGGGGAGCACAGCACCAGGCGTGCCGGGCAGGCTGCTGCCTCGGGAGCAGGAGGGGGAAGGCTCCTCTTACCCCCTCCATCTCTGTTTTGAGATGCATTACTTGTATTTGGCAAAATCTTGCCATTCTCCTCAAACATCAGGCTACTCTGGGGCTGAAGAACGAAGGGGCAAGTGTTTGGATGATACACATGCAGCCTGGAGTAAAGCAAAGTGAATTAATAACGCTACACCTGGGCAGCGAGTGCACACGCTGCCTATTACTAAAAGGCTGCCAGGCAAATGCCATTAACCTCCAAGGCAGATCATTATTAGACCATAACACCCAACCTGTCATGTATCATTGTTTCATTAACACAGTTCTGGAAAGCGTCTAATACAGTCAGGGAAACTGTTGCCTCAAAATTAGCAGAGATTACAAGATTTTCCACGTGGATACTGAAGAGAAGAAAAGGAAGTTTATTACAGTAATTCTAAGGGCATTAGAGATAACTGTGATAATTTTGCTTCTGATCTAAAGCCCACTGAAGGCAGTAAACAGGCTCCTACTCTTTTCTTCTGAAACAGTGATTTTATTATTATAAATATGATTCTCCCCCACTCATTTCTTAAATTAAATTAGAGGTTGCCCAGCCCAGAAGAAACCTGTAATGCGTGTACCAAAATATTTGCATGGCTGACAAGCTCTGTCTTTGAATCTTTATGAAAGGCATATAATTGTGTTTAATGCAATTTATTTGTCATTAAAGAAATAAGCTTTGATCCAAACATCTTTGCAACAGAGATCCAAAGAAACTAAAACTCCAGGTCTATTTTAAAGCAATGTGTGTTTAACATTCATTCTATTCCTTATCTGATTAGGAAATTATTCCCTAGTAGATTATACAAATGTAAGAAAAAAATTATACTTACATAACTTTATTAATGCCTTATAATTTATGGCTGGGCTAGTTTGATGTTGGACTATTTATTCTCTTTTTTGAAGAGGGGTTATTCTCATCCAACTTTAAAGAAAAAAATCTTCAGGACAAAGATTACTGACCATTCCACTACCGTGGGAAGTTTTAGGCAGCACCTAACCAAGTAGGTTTCCAGTGTTTCAGTGGATATCGAATGTCAGCTGACAAAAGCAATCAAAAATTTAACTGGGAAAGAAGGAAAATGAGAGTTTTGAAAAACTTCAATGGAAACACTCTTATGAATAATGACAGCAGCAGCTTGTCTGCAACTAAGTACCTTTGCAGTGTGTGCAGGGTCAATGTGTGGAAATTGTTTTTCTATCCACAGGGAAGGAATAATCTACTGGGTTTTTTTGTTGTTGTTTGGTTGGGTGTGGTTTTTTGTTTGTTTGTTTAATAAATGGTCCAGAATGTGATCAGTTGGGAAAAAAAAAAAAAAAAGGGAGGGGGAGACAAAACAAAAATGAAAGAAAATCCTTCTCTAATAGAAAAAACTGAGGGTTTCTCCTCTGTCAAATGCCTCCAGGAAACTTTCTGTGGGAGTTAGGCTATTCACCTCCCAGAATCTGACCCCTAGTGAGAAACTACTGTGTATCAAGCCAAGAAAAGGGGAAAGGGTAAAAAAAAATGGAAGTAAATTCTAAATCAATTATGAAATAATCTAATTTCCTATTACAAATATGAAATGCTCCTTTAAAAGGAGAAAAGTTACTTAGAAGTCCTGATTGCTTAAAGAAAAAACAACCTTTAAAGACGGTACTAATTTGACTTTCAAACTGGTTGTATCTACATGAAAATTAGTTATTAGGGTATTTAAAAATCACTAACATCATTAGTAAATAGTGTAGATGGGATCATGTTTTGGACACATCAGTCTCTGCAGCCTAGGTTAGTCTGTTTCTAGCACTGGCCAATACCAGATGATCAGGAGGGGAAAAAGCAAGCAAGTGGAAGCATGTGTTAACACCTCACCAGATTACTCTGCCAAGATCAGCACAGTTCACAGGTCTCATCTGAGACTCCTTGAACACAGACTCCTGAGCCCATGTGAAGTTCTAGCACCTCTAGCCTCTGCTCAACAGCTTAGATGACATTACAAACCACCTTCCATTGCTTTAAATCCCAAACCCACTGCAATTTTTCACATCTCCATGGACCTCCTATTACAAGCAGCTTAAAACTAATTCCTGTTCATCCTTTCCTTCCCTGTGGCATCAAAAGAATTTTGTCTATCTTTTGTCAGTAGCTTCTTTCTGAAGAAAGAAAGACCCAAGCCTATGTGCCACTGGACAGAAGCTTTTTGGTGCCTTTGACAATTACTGCTTCTGTGATCTGAATCTTCTCCAGCTCTGATCTACTTTCTCTGATGTGGCAATGCCCCAAGACCTTTTCTTTGCTGTTGGCTTTTGACTGTCTATCCCACTGTGTAGAGCCTCAATGCAGGCAACGGTGGAACCAAAGTTTTTCCAAAAATCAGTAGTGATGCAAGCATCTGGATTTTACACTCCACACTTCCTCAGGGTCTGGCAAACTCCAAAACAAACATTGTGTCTCCAACCTCTCCCCCTCACTAAAAAACAAAACAAACCCAAACCAGATTTTCATTCTAAGTCATATAATTTTTGAGTGAGGATGAGTCAGATTTGTTAACCAATGACTTTTTTTCTTTTAAGGAACAGAAGGCGATCTTAGAACAAACTCAATTATATAAAAACATTAGTTAAATGAAATTTCTAATAATGCCATGCTAGTTTGAATCATTATTAATGCGAAGACCCTTTTATTCCAACAAGACTGACATGGAAATTGTCATGATGTAAAGACAAAGCTACTTTAGAGTACCTGCACAGTAGAAACAGCTCAGCCCCAGTGAATTTGTCTCTAGAGTACCCCTATTAGTTTAACCCTGCCTCAAAAAATATCTGAAATATAGTGTCAGGCTCCAAGCTGCAAAATATCTATTCTGAAAAGTCTGGGTTTGCATTTGTTTTTAAGGAATAACCAACACATGCTTTTGAGTATCCTAAGAAGTAAACTTGGGGTTCTGTCCCCAAATGAAAGGACAGAATTAGCTGCTTCTGCAGACATTTCCCACTCCTTTCCTTAGCTTTGTTGAGCTCTTCATTGAGAAGGCTACAGAAACAGATGAGGAAATCATGTGTGTAAGGATGTAATGAGGGTGGGGAGTAGAAAATCAGGATATGATCTACATTCCCCCTTGTCCCATAATAACCACTGGCTGGATATCGCAGGAGGACGGACAGGCTTGTTGCTGCCTTCAGACCCAGCAGTTGTTTGGGAAAAACTGTGCTTGTGGATATGTAGAGTCCAGGCTGGCAAGTAAATACAATTCCACCAGAGAAACATCAGTAAGCAGAGTCCCAGCTCCACAGGGTCTGATTTACAACACAGGGATAGTCTCAGGTCCTTCAGATCTTACCCCAGACCAAGCGAACACTGAATAAGTCAGGAAGCATTCCTTATAACTAGGAATACAGGCCCAGGCCTTTGGCATGGTTTTTAGGGAATGGTTGTAGCTGTGATGACATTTTAAAAAGCTGTGGAAGCCCAGCCACAGATGCAGAGATGAAGCATTCATAGCGTGCATTCTAATAATTTCTGTTTACACAGCTTAGGAAAAAAACAAAACTAGAACTAATTCCTTTTTGTGTGGGAATCTGCTCTGGTTTAACTCAAAGGTCATTTTTAAGTCTGTGTGCATTTTCAGTGCTAGACAAATATTTGTCAAATATACAGGCTGCTGGTCTCATTTGAAAGATAAAGGTTATGTGAGGAGGAGGGGAGGGCAAAAAACCCAACCCATGCAGAACACTGAACTGAATGAACCCTAAGGAATAGCATCCATCTGCCAGAGAGAGACACATTCCTGCTAGCAGAGACTGCCACCTTTTGGGGAACAGCTTCAGAGGCCGAGCGAAGAGGTTGCTTTACCTTTCCCATAAATTTCCAAGCTTGATTCTGTATTCGCATGCATGTCAGAGTCAAATGGCTTTAATTTCTCAACTAACTTCCAGCAGAACTAAAAAAAGAACAATTACAAGAGGATCCCTGAGCTCTTCTAGGTTTTTCCTTTGTTTCTAAAGAAAGTACATTTTGCACAGTCTGTTAATCTCTGCTGCTGCTAGCATTTTTGAGTCTCAAAAATCTCACCAATGATTCTATACTGACGATTAATACTAGTGATTTGTACCACTTGAGTTAGCAAATCTCAGTCAAATTTCACAGAAATACCTCAGATACCAAAATCCCAGCTCACTTCACAAGAATTAGCAGCTGAGTAAAAGAGGTACATTCAAATTCACGCCTTGGCTGGGGAGAGAAAAGGGGGAACTTAGCTAGGACTCTTCTTGGCTGGCAGCTGGCAGCATGGATGTGGCTCACAACTAGCCACTGCAAATGTTCTTTCTTACGCCACACACTCCAGCATGGGGGTCATTACAGTAGGTGAGCAGGTAGCAAAATAGATGACAGGTCAATTGGATTAAAACATCATTGACTCTACTACTCCTGAGGTGGCTTATCTTCTGATACACAGGGATAAAGCCCACATGGAGAAAACTAAATGTTTTCCACTCTTCATATGCATTTTCTTATGGATGATCTTATATCATGTGTGAAACACTATTGTTAAGATACTAGTTTAGGATTTTCAGATACGTTTTACCTGCAGTCTGACATCAAAATATGTTGTTCGGCTTAATAAAACCCCAAAATGCAGAAAAGGAAAAAGAAGGTATCATTAAGAAAAAAAAATCTTATCACATCTGTTGAAGTAGAAGCAGAAATTCAGTAATTTCTGCTGTCCTGGCCTCTCTTGACAGACGGGTTTGGGTTTTATTTTCCCTTTTTAAATATAGTTGCCCAAATTCAACCCCAATTTTGACAAAGACTTCAGGGATATTAGATTCTTGTAAGAGTGCTGGCAATAGGTAGGGAAAGAAAGAGCCTCAATACCTCATGGAAGGATGGAAGGAGAGGCTGCAGCCAGAACTAAGCCACAACATTAGACACAAGGGGCTGTTCAGGAAACCAGGCGTCATCTTCTATCTCACAGCACAATCTGCAGCTGCACCCCATTGAAATCCCTCTCCTAATCTGCCTTTTCTGTTTGTATAAAAAAAAAACAATCTCTGCACTGACACTGGATCACCCTCACTTGCTCTCTCAAAGCATGCAGTTTCAAACCACAGCAGAAATCTGTACAGCTCTTGGGGGCAGTGACAGCAAGGGACACGTTTCACAGGAGCTACCTGCTCAACTCAACTAGTTCAACTAACCTACCTTCCAACCCTGTAAGATTCTTTCTTCTGTCACCATAAAGGAGGTTGCAAGGACATTGCCTTTCAGAAGGTCAAAAGCACCTACATGCTGCCCTTACAGTACAAAAGGGAATAAGGCACAAGGCTCATCCAATGTGTTTCCCAAAGCAATCTTGTCCCACTGCTGTCCCTACTAGGCTGCTAATTCCTTGTCCTCTCCCATCTTGCTTCTTGTCCCCATGCTGCAGAGGGCATTGGAGAAAAAAAGTATTTTGATGCAGCTGTGACAGATCCAGCAGCTCAGTGGAACAAAAGCTAAAAGACATCCAGGTCTTCCTGTGCTGATGATTTTCCTCTACAGCAACAAAGGGGAGACAAAAGAATAAGTTTAGCCTCCTGTCTCTTGTAACATGCTGAGAGCTCACTGGTTAGAAGCCACAACCCTCAGGTCTGGAAACATCAGAAGAACACCAGATATGCCTGTGTAAATCACTACAAGCTGTCCTAGCCTTTAAAATGCAGTGAGATGCATTAAATACCACAGAAAACTGACTAGTTAGTTATTCCCATTTTCTATGTTAAAATGCTATGGTGGCTACAAGCAATTGAAGCCCATATAAATGCAAAACCCCAGCCAAATTTTGTAGCAGCTATTCTAGATTGGATCCAATCAGAACGGCACTTGTTACAATTCTGATGGTAGCCAGGGGTCAGGAGAACAACAGAACTAAAAATATTTTTTCCACCATATCTAAAAGTCTAAAGTATCTTAGGGAAGGATGCTCTTAAAACTGCTCTTAGAATGGCTAAATATTCAGCACCTCTGAATGAAGGTTTGAGGCCAAAGTAATTTTTCACCCCCTGCAGGCTCTGGAAGGAACATGCTTCTGCCACCATGGGAGAAAGTTCTCAGGCATCAGCTTGTGCAAAAAACCTCCAGAAGTCAGGCATTTTCTTGTCTTAATAGGCAGAGGGATTGTTCATTGCACAGGAAGAAGACAGAAGATAACTTATTTCACCCTTGAAAAGCTAGTCTTGTCAGAGACAGAAATTTAGAATACTCTTTTTTTAAGCTGGACAACTTTGAAGGCTGCTACAATTTTGGTGAGCCAACAAGAGTTCATCAATTAATTTCCTTGTTCTCCTGGGAAAAGATAAAGCATTTTCTCTATTGGAATTGCTGTAGCAAAAGCAACAACAGATAGCAATTCAGTGAGCTGAAGAACGCTGTTGGGAATATGTGACATCTAAAGGCTTGTTCAGCACAGACACAAGCTCTGGGGTGATCCCAAGTTTCCAGTATTCTATTAAGAGGTGCCAAATAATGTGTCCACAGACAGCCCAAAAAGTAATTTAGCCCTTTGCAGTTCCCAGCCTGAAGGCAGGTAGGCTCACTTTGAGAAGACACCCCTGAAAACGTGCAACAAAACCAACTGAAGCTGTTGTGGTCTCACGGAGCTGCCTTCAGCACTGCTCTGGATTGCCTCCCTTCTCCAGCTCTGACTGTCCTCTACCTGTTGGTTTACTCTCCATGTCAAGGGCATATTTGGTTTGGCCAGGAACACGGATCAGGGCAAGAATCTCTCCTCGGCCTCAGGATATCCCATGAAACGGGACAAAACCCAGGCTCCAGGGGAGTGTTGTAGTAAAGTAAAATGGATAAGCTCCTAGGCCAGCAGAAATATTAAAATTCATTTTCTCCTTAAAACAAATAATAAGCTACTCACCAAAATATATCAAGACAGGCTTTAACAGCAAGGTTTATATCAGGTTTATGTCATATTAAATCACCTGGGAGAATTTTATTTATTTTTAAAACCTGGAATGGTGAATAAAATAAGCATTTTCTAGCCACCAGAACGAGGCTGGATAAACGAGTCTACCAGCCTACCTTGCCAGTCTAGCTAAATTTAAACAAATATTCCAGCATCATTTTAACCAAAGAAAACTTTTAGTCCATATAACTACTTGTTACCCTGATCATATTACCAGAGATGTTAATTGAAACATTAAAGCAGAATGAATTCAAAATCATGTACGATCAGATAGATTTAGGACACTCATACTTATCACAGGAAGATTTCCTACGGTGTTGATGTACTTTGATGTTGAAACCCCTCCGAAAATTCATCAATGCTTGGTCATCTACATCGCTTTGGCTTCTTGGAACTCTACCCCTGCTAGATTCAGAACAAATGCTTAAAAAATGTGGTCTATGTCTAATCTTCCATCAATGTCCCTTGTTTCTAAAGGAAAAGAAAAATAAAATACAAAAAAAAAGTCACCTAGAAGACAGTTGTCTACCCTAGGGTGAACATAGCAGCAGATATCTCGAAATATTTTGAAACTTTTTAGTGATTCTTCCAGAAGAACCAATACAAAAAGTAAAAGCAACTGATGGCCTCCAAGAGAGGGCACTCTCAGACTAGGGATGATTCAAAGAGGATGTTACTGTTACACCTGTTTTCTGCCACATTTTAATGTCTGTATTTATGTATTTTAATGTATGTATTTAAGAAGCTTGACATTTACATAGCACAATCCATCAAAAAATCTTGAATATAATTCAAAACTTACAAGTTGGCCTCCTGCAAACTTCAAAGGGGAGGGAAATATTATTTCCTTTTTATGGGTGCTATAACATAAGGAACACTGCTCCATAAATGGATTTAGACAAACCTAACAAGTATACAGTTAAGCACATGCTCATCTTTGAACACACCATCAGTTTTACAGAGGCAAACTCACTTGGCTTTCAAGTTCACCAGCAACAAATGGTTGCTCTCACCATCTCATGGTGAGATGCCATCACACAGAGTCTGCAAGATCAAATACCAGCATAGCAAAAACATTTATTTTGAAAGTTGCAATTTATGTAGCATTTCACCTCAAAGACAAAGGTTCTTCCAGGTTTTGTTTTTTTTTAAGTCTCTATGAGCCAGATAGACTATGTCAGCCCTACTGTCTGCTTCTCCTTCTGGACAGAGGCTTCACTACCTAAGCAATCAGGGAGAAAACAATTAAACCAGACTGTGGCCTTCTCAACTTTTCTTCAAAGTCTTAATGAAGAAGGAAAAAGGGGCTAGAGAAGTATCTTCTTTCTTGCCAGTAAGCAGACTAGCTTCCAGAAAGAAGCAAACCTTTCCACTGATTCTCACTGCTTTCAAAGCTTCCAAGCTTTAGGTCCATCCTTTCGATACTGATACTTCCAGCTTAAGCACCAGCTGACTGATGGTGGTCGCCAGGCCCCGGAGAGACACCTCATTTCAGGGGACAGTGTGGCTGGAAATAACCCAAGCCCTCTAAGCCATTTATGTCTACTTACACCAACGCTGAAGGCAGAGGCACCAGCCAACATGCAGGAAGGAGCACCCAAAGCAATGAGGACCAGTGGCATTGGTGGTGCTGGAGCCAGGCGGTGCAGCAGTGCGCTGGGGACAGACACAAGCTGTCCTTCCAAAGCACTGGAGAAACGCCTACCGAACTAGGAATGGAGGAACAACTGCAATCCTGGTGCTACTTCAGATTATTTAGGTAACAAGATCCTGATTCATCTACATGAACCTCCTGCTGAGGCCCTTGGTACAGTCGCACACCATCACACTTAATACCTGTAAGATTCATTTGCCCTTGCCTTGCAGATGGCAAAGCCCACAGAAAGGTTCACTCCAGTCAGAGAAGCTGGAGTCCAATGAATTTTGTTCCTCCGACCAGAATCACCCTTATCATCTCAGAAGGGTACCTCATCCTTTTTTTCCATCTCTTTCCCGCAAGCATTCACATGAAGCCATCTTTGTTCATGCTGGTGACCAATTTCATTGAAGTTCAATCTCATTAATTCCACTAAGATGGTGAAAAAAGTCATATGCTCTATTTTTTTTGTCCAGTAAGGTTAACCCCCTTGGATATGAGGAGTTGTAAATAGCAGTAAAACCTGCAGAGGCAGGACACAAAAAAAAATAAAAGAATGCAGGGAGAGATTTCTTAATGAAAATTGCACTTCTTTACTGCGATTCCAAGGCTGCATAAGAAAGCAATCAATTTTCTTGCTTCCCTCACTGAAGTACTCAAAAATCTCCCTAACAAACAAACACCAGGTTCTGCTACAACAGAACACCACTGTGGGAAACATCAAACAACTTGGATGTAAGTTGCTGCTCATCGTACATACCTGCAAAGTTTTGTGGCTGTAAGGAGACTTTTACAGCTACAGGATGCCATTGGTCTCTACAGGGGTAATCCTCTCAAGTACTTTTGCAAGCCAGAAGAGCTAACCCAGCTACCACTGCGGTTAACAGAATGATTTTCACTGGTTTCAGGGAAAGTTAGCCTCAGTGCTACAGCCTGGTCCGTCCACATGGCAAGTTCCTTGGACAAAAGCACCAAGACAGGATTTTAAAATTCTCTTTGCAGCAATAAAGTAGTAACACATCTCAAGAGATCACGGCTTTTAAGAAGCTAAATCACTATTTCAATAAAATACCCAACTTTGGATTGGTGTTAAGCAGTTTAAAAGGGGTTGAGTATACGAAATTCTAAGCAATTAGAGTTCTCAGGCTTCAAACAAGAAAGGAATGCGAGAAGTGCAGAGTTAATTAACCTAAACCACAGCACTACAAACACCTTATTTTTTAGAGAAAAGCCAAGAAAACAAGTGTTTACGCAGACATAGTGCATCTCTGCAAAGAGGTGAAGTGTCCTGCTTTTAAATATGAAACACATGCCAAAACCAGAGGATATATTTTACATCTAGAAGCTGGCTACTCATGACTGGTAACAAGCGTAGTACTGGCCTTTAAGCCAGTCCCAAAAGGTCTTGAAGCAAAAGTATTCGATCTAGAGCAACAGCAACCCCTTATTTAACTAGTAGAACTGCACCTGACATTTTGCTACAGACAAATTTTTCCATAAAACCAGTGAGACAGGAGTCTCACCATCTGCCTTTACTAACACCCCCTCTCCTCACCTGCGCCTGCCATGCTCAGGGTGGCAAGCAGCACACCTGAGCACCCAGGAACTGCCAAGCAGCTGTGACACTGCTGCAGTTTGGTAAAAAACCCCAATTTTTTCTCCTCCTATCCCACCTCACCCCTCACAACTGCAACTTGCTAATCATTCTTCACAAAATATTACTGTTGTGGGTTTGTTGGTTTGTTTTTTTTTTTTTCTGAGCAACACTTCTGGGATTGCACTGTTGAAAACAAGTAAAGTTAGCATTATACTCTTCAGAGCATGAAAACCCACCCAGCGCATCCTCCTTCCTCTTACAGCAGAGTTCGAATCACTCACCCTTGCTCGTCGCCAAAGCTTCTTCGTGTCTTGCTCCCAGGGCCAGCCAGCGCCTTCCCTCCGGCGGTCACTCCCGAAGCTCTCATCCTGTGCCCCTAAGAACAACTTGCCCTGCCCTGCCCTGCCCTGCCCTCTCTGCTGTGCTCTGCTCCGCTCCGCTCTGCTCTGCTCTGCTGTGCCTGCGGGGCCGGGGCGGGGCTCCCGCCGCGCCTGTCCTGGGGCAGTCCCGGGGCACCCCGCTTTCTCCGCAGAGGCGAGGCGAGGCAAGGCAAGGGAGATGCTGGATCGGCTGACTCGGCGTGCTGTCCCTCGCTGGCAACTCGAACAGGCGCCCCGCTGCCCCTGGCTGAGCTTTGCCGGGCGGGCACGGCGGGGCCGAGGCTCCGGCTGATGCTCCGGGCGCCTTCAGCAGGGGCTCGCCGGGCCGGCTGAGCTCTGCCGCGCTGGGACCTTCTGCCAAGAGCTTCCTTTCTGCTGCACTGTCCTTTTCCTCGTCCCCTCTCCTTAGCCTTTCATGCAGAATTAGGGGAGGAAAAAAAAAAAGTTTTGATCAGTTTGCTTAAGTCCGTATAGAGGTAGGAACTCACCTTGGGCTCCAAAGGCCCATCCGAGGTCTGAAGACACCAATTCACTAGGAAGAGTCTGCACAAACTTTTTGCAACAAAGCTGACCTTACAGCCTTCTGAAGTCCAGCCCCATCCTCAGCTTTGAGTTCAGAGAAATTTCTGGCTTCAGAATGAAGTTGCTTAGTACAAAATAAGTTTCAGTCAACTAGCGAGTCAGTGCCTTCCTTTCACTTCCAAGTAAATTTGCCCTTTGATTTGTTGCAGCCTATTGGAGAATGATAAATGAAAGCTATGAAATGTGGCTTTGATTAGCAGGTGAATTAGTAAACTTTTTGTTTTGCCAAGATCATCAATTCCCAACTCAGGTACTAATAAATCACAAACTAGCTGCCAAAACCTGTGGGAATTAATATTATTTTAATCATTACTATGAGGCTATGCATAGTGGCTTCTGAAATTTTAGCTGTATTTACAGCTCTGAGGGTTAAAAAGCTTTTTTTTACCTGTTGTGGTTCTCTTGAAATCAAACCAGCTGTAAAATACCGCCTACTTTTAGGCTTAAAACAGCTGAAACCACCATTTCCTGTGGTTTCACATGAAACCATACGCTTCATGATGAGTGTGCCTACTGTTGTAAAATAAGGGTATAGGGCATGGCCAGGCAACTCAAAAGGGGTGTTCGTCAGCAAGGGCAAGCGCTGGTGAAAGCTCAGAAGGACCTGAGGCAGTTAGAGAGGAGCTTGGATTTTTCTGTTCTTTGCTGTATTGCTACTTCTCATGACTTTATCAACAATTTTTGAGCTGCAGCTCCCAGAAGCTAGGCAGTTACACAGAAATGGCCACTTAAAAAAAAAAAATAAATCTGGCTCTAATCAATATGGGAATAACATTAAATATAACATGGGTACCCACAACAGCTCAGAAAGCATCTATCAGGCAAAGGCTAACCTATTTTGCTCCTTGATTTTATGATTTTGGACTATGTTTAAGACTATTTAGTATTACCTCCTGTGTGCAGAAACTAAAATGCAAGAGGCTCCTTCTTCCCATCCCAAAAATTAGCATTGAATGAGTAATAAAAATAATGCTTCAGTGCAAACTCTCTTCTGGAACCTCCAGTGGTCTCACAGCTGTGACTAATTCTAGCTGTCATTTGAATTACTGTCCTGCTGATGGAAACCCAATAGTTGCGAACAATGAAGAGAAGTATTGGAAGCTACTTGTGGTATTGCAAATCATATTTCTACACAGGTTATCTATAGAAAGTGTTGTCAGATTCAGGAGAAAACAAAGCACAGATTTTGTCACCCAGTTGCCTGGGTGACATGATTTCATTGAGGGAAGAACATAGATTTGAAATCAGCTTATTTACAGGTCTTACTCTTAAGTAATTTAAAAAATAAAGTCAAATCACTACCTCCCACAGAAATACTGAAGTGGTGAAGGGGCCTAAAGTGATTTTCCTTTTAAGAACACAATGCAAAAAGAATGCAGACTGAGACAAAACTTATTTAAATAAAACACAGTAAGGCATGTGCATGAGGATATATGGATGAATTACGCTCTGATCCTAACCACAAAGGAAGGTTGATAAGATTGTACTTACTCTAACCTGACATACCATATGGTAGATGACTCTACCTTTTCTCAGCTGGAATTATCCTCTACTGAATGACTAAAGTTTTATGAAAAAGGTCTAGTCATATTCCCACTAGACAAAATACCTTTTATTGAGGCTGTATTTTTATATCAAATCTAAGTATCTTCCACACTTATTAGTGTGCAAACTTCAGGAATCACAATACCTCAATTATAAAGAACGTATATATGCACTCACCAGTGCTTGCTGGTCTATTGCTGATAGAGACTGTGTGCAACTGCAGCACAGAGGAGAATGTTTCTGTTCTGCCCAGACTATGGTAGTGAGCACACAGCAGAATATGAAATTCTCCTCAGCACCTCCATCCAGGATAATAAACACAGCTGTGAAACCTTCCTTTGATAATTTTGTTAAAGGTAAGCCCAAATCACCATGTTTATCTAAGGAGATAAAATAGAACATATTCCAAAATTATTTCTTATTGTGCATAACTTTATTTGGGTAGATGAATGCCCTTGCATGATGTCAAACATGTTATTGAGACAGCATGAAGTCAAATGATGTCATTCAGTCACAGTTTTCTTGAGACAATCAGTTTTCCATAATTAGGCTACTGTGCATATAATAGCTGAAATCCTATATGAATGATTGGTGTAGTGAGGAAAAAATAATTAAAAAGTAGGAAAAAATGGGGCCAAGAGAGTACAATATGCTACCTTTTTAAAGAACATTTTTTCTTTTTTTTTTTTTTGTAATTCTGGAAAATCTTTTCAAGAATGTAAAAGAGCACAATAGCAAAACAGGTAATGGGTTTGTAAAATGTAGAAGGCCAACTCGTTTACTGTATAAATAATATGAATACAGAAGAAGCAGTTGTAGGAACGAGGCATACTGTTTTGGGAGCTGGAGTAAACTCTGGTCTTAGAATCCTTGCCTAAACTGTGGGAAAAGGAAAAAATACACATTATATGAGGTGACAGTGTTCTACTCTTGTCCCATCTATGTGCTTCTCTGAGTGCATCTGGCCCTGTGGCACACATGGTGGATCAAAAATTGTTGTGAGATAACAGCACGAGAACTGAGAGCCAATCAGCTACACTATGTTAAATGATAGGTATCACCTTCCCACCCATATCCATAACATGAGCTAGGCTTTCTCTCTCAGAAACAAAGGAATTGACCTCACGTTTATTGCAAGAAAGAGCACGCAAGTACACAAAGCATTTCATGTGAAGTCAGTGCATACCAATGGTAAAGCTTTTTTGTGTATCCATCTCCACATCTGTTGCACAAATTGTTGAGTACATTCATACCTTTCTACATGGGAACTCTTCACTGATACTAGAGCATCTCCAGGGATGTTCTGGAATGAATAGGGATATCTATATGTTGACAAAGAAGTAGGTGTAAGAAAAGTAGTGTCTGAGAATAAGGTAGGCATATACACATAGGGTGAACTGGTACCTACAGGAAAGTGGCTAGGAGCTTAACCCTCATTTGTATTCCATCATGTCCCTTGCCTAGATATGAATAAAAAAATTAATTACTGAATATGGGCCTATAGGTAGATGTTACAGAAATCTCACCTGTAGGCTTTTTAAGAGATAATTTTTCAACAATTCCTTTTACAGTAACGTGCGGATTTGGCTAGAGGACCCCAGGAAATAGGAGCAGTATATCACACTTCTTTGAAATGTGACATAATCAATATCCTTCTGCAGCTCAAAAAAGGATAGTTTTTCTTTCATGGAAATCTACCTTAGACTGGGGGGTTTCTTACTGCCTCCAGTACAGTACGATCACAACTTACAGGGTATGGCTAGACAGTAGCTAGAAGTCAATACTATCCTTTTAACTGACTAGAACTATGTTGACATTTCAGGATGTAATCTAAAAGTTCCACCTCTTGTTTCCAAGGTTATAGTACTTGCTGAATTTTATAAACCTAGGTATAAGGCATTGATTTCACATCTGAGAAAATATTTAGACAAGAGAGACAATTAAATTGTTGAGTTTGAGGATGAGGAGCAGAAGAGGAAGAAAGTAAAGAAAACTCATCATCATGGGTAACTGATGTCCAAAGACAGGGTAGGCAGCAGGATAAAGGCAACAGTGTCCTCTTCACAGCTTTTCCATACAGCAAATGTCAAACCTGCTGTCCCAGTTCAAGAACCAGAGCACAACCACCACAGAGGTTCTAGCCTTGGCTGACTTCATAACTGCTGTGTTGCCACAACAAACTGATGCTCATTGCTGGCAAGGTCACATTCTGTCACATTTCTTTTTGACCCCTGGGGCAGTATCCAGGCTCTTCAAGGGGGACTGAGCTTACCACCTCCTCTGTCACAGACACCCTACTCGATTACTGATTTCTCCTTTCTAAATACAGCTATACTTTGCAGTGAAACTTTTTGCCAAATTTGTGCACTCCCAGAATGTCCTTGTGTGCAAGCAAATTAGCTTTTTCTGGGAGGCAAGTTTATTGGATCAGGTAAAGCACCATGAATATGGTTGTCCCATTTTGGTGTTCCTGAATAGTTTCTCTTAAAGGTGTTGCACGGAATCTCATGGATGTAATTAGCCAAACAATCTCTGCATTGTTCTCTATTCCTTACTGTAGATGTGCAAGCATTTTAATTCCCAGCTATAAACTGGAATTTATTGAAGGGACTCGTCACAAGTGATACAGTAAGAAGAAATGTGAGCCCTTTAAGAATCTTACAGAAAACCTCCTCTGATACTCAGGCATAGGGCGACAAAGTTTTTCTGCTGTTATTAGTCTATATAAAGCACCTTTCAGAAAAGGATTTATCAATTAGACATTATATCATATAAATAAACACAAGACTTCAATTGCTTTTTGCCCTGTTCTATGTATCATATATACTAATGCAAAGTCAGTATATTTGCTCAGTAGGTGGTATGTGGAGAGATGGATGACAGCCAGCAAGGATAAGAAAGACTAATGAAGTTACTGAGACCACTTCCTGTTGCATCATTTATCAAGCGTTTTGTCAGTTTACAGATTTTCAAATCCCAAGGCACACTGAAGACAGAACGACACACAGTGCTCTAGAATTCCGTCATTAGTTTTGACTGAATATATTAGGGAGTTTTTAATTGCTTTTGGTGCCAATGATGCAATTACTGAGTTAAACACAGGTTCTTGTTATTGAATAATCAGAGTGAGAGAGGATGTATTTGCACACATCTGTATTTGCACATTTACCTTATGCTTTCCAAAGGTAATGTGTATTTTCTAAGAAGACACTGAAATTAAGCTGTGGCAGGTTTTTTTGCTTTTATTGCAGTTAACTTCCCTGAATTCCTTATGGAGAATGCAGATATCATAATGCCTTAAATGCTTTCTAATTATGTATTTCTTCAGACAGTCTCAAGACATTCACATTAATTTCTTTCCCCACAAATCTTAAAGAACTGCAGGGACTGTCCAGGGACCAAACCTGGTAGTGCAGTCAGGAAATCAATTTGCTTTTGCTGAATGACTTAATTGGCAAATGGGAGGCATAGGATACTGGTTGGCAGACATTAATTGTACAGTAAACCTCCTACAGTAAATAGGTACTTGCAAAATCATTCATTTTCCATATACACAACACAGTAAGGTATATAACAGCTGGGGTAACTGCTTATGTTTAGAGAGTGAGAGATATTCATGCTTGAGAATGAAGTCTCACTTCATAACGTATTTCAGTAGCTGAAGATAATTTCTCTATACAGCCTAGTGCATTTCATGTAATCATCTATGCTGAAGGCCAGATTTAGAGCACGCTGTTAGTAATAAGGGACTGTGAGCAGGTGCAAAGAATTCCAACAGAATTCCAGTCGTTTAATTTCTGGTAGTCAGGCACTGCAAGTTCCTATATAATATTAAGTAGATGGGAAAGTCAGCAAATGGAGTTGTTTGTAGACACCAGCTGTTTCAAACCACTTAGGTTAGCCAACCTTCCAGTACACTGGATCAAAGCGCTGTTGTTTGAAAAAATGGAATAGGGCTGGCAAAATATTTCCTTAGACTGCAGCTTTTAGGCTGCTAAAGTAGGTAATCTTCCTTAGAGGCGTCTTAGGAAATAAACGACTACCTGCTTTGCAGGACACATGCTGTTGCTATAAATTTTTATGCACTTGGGTTAATTTGTGGTTAACAAATGAATCAATAACCATTAATTAATGGTACGGCAAGAGGAGTTATCTCCTCTTTACATGTGAGGATTTGTGTCACTGGCTAAAACAAATGGCATACCCAAGCCCAATCCTTAGTTATACGCCTTATCTGTACAACCGTCCTTCTTTGGTCATATTTTCTTCTTCCCAATAGTGCTGTAGTAGCCAAAATAAAATTTATAGAAAGGAAACAAGTATCACAGTTCTCCTGCATGGGTTACCATTTGAAAGCAGACAAAAAGTTACTGGTGCACAGAGGCATTAAAACCAGAGGGAACGGCATGCATAGGCAAATGCTGAGTGGATACAATAACTAACGCATGCACAATCGTTCTCACTTTGGAATAACGCTGCAGGTCTTGTGCATGCACTGGACACTCAATCTGTGCATATTGGCAACATCACTAAGACTTCCAGGATGCCAAACATTTAGAAAATCCAGACAAGTGGCCAAGTTCTTGGTTTTTTTTTTTTGCTCAGACAAAACTTACATCCAAGAAAAGAGTACACATTTCAGTGAAATTAAAATACACCTAATCTCATCAAATATAAAGGCCAAAAAATTATGGTCACCAACATTCCCAAATTCTTTAAAGGCTAAGCTGCCTCCTCTATGTAGTTTTTGATCAATCCCCATTAACCATTTTAAATCATCCAAGCCAACTGTCCCTCACTGTTTCTTTTGATATACATTTGAATTTCCTGAAGATAAGCACAAAACACCCTGGGATGTACATGCTGGATAAAAAGGACAATACTATTTAAGGTCTACTGAGAGCTAGTAATCTAATTTTACAATAAATCTCATTCTTTTGATTTTTCTGCAGCTTGCCTAATGAACTCAGGATCTGTTCCTTTGTCAGCATTGGGATACTTCATTGTCATGATCTGATTTATCATGTTTTGTTAAAACATACAAACATACATGCTTATATACATACATGATTCTTTTAAAATGTTTATATATCATGGAGGACAGAAGAGGAAATAAGACTATTCACATTGCCCATCAGGGCAAAATAATTTTCTGAGTGGTGATTTGGTTGAATGATACCGGTGTTTCAGTAATTTATGAAGATGTGAAAACTCTCCAGGGATCAGATTATTATTTAGACTAGTCTACCAAACCTCGTTTTCTCCCATGACATTCTGCTATATTTCATCACCTGAGAACTTCACCTAGAATATTTCACAACAATTCTGAGACACTATAGATAAAGTAGTCTGCTTTTACCTGACAAAAAATACTAGCATGCACAGATCAAGGTAGCTTCTTATATCAGTATTTTATGGAATGACAGATCTGTTTCATTAGGCCTACATTTCGGAACTCCCTTAATTTCAGACTTTACTTTGTACTTATTAAAATTCTAACTGCGCTTCAGAAAAGATAATTTCTTGAAGCCTGGATCCAACTCCACTCACTCTGGTGAAAAGGTGCAGCTTAGCTTCTCCCAGGGCAGGTATTAGAACAATGCTGTCAAGCTGTCTAAGCTTGAAAGAGAGTTGAAAGAGGAGAGCAGAAGGCTGTGTGTGTTGTGTCTGACTCCTCTGAATAAGCAGAGAAAGCCAACAAGTGTCAACAGCCATCACTAGTCTGGTTTTCTTGAAATTCTGCACTAATTTCGGCAGATATCCCAGGCAATGTTAGAAATGAGCTCTGACTAAACAAAATTATTTACAAAACCTTAGCTACTTTTGCTGTTGGTTTCAGTGCAGTTAGCATATCAATCCCTGAAGCCTGCTGCTCTGTTGGAATATTGAATCTCTTCAGATAGTGACAAGGGACAAAATGTCATTTCTTCCTGTGTAGATGTTGGTTGGGTGGTGTCTCATGTTTGAGCTAGTTCTACTTTTCTCTTTAGAGCCAGAGTCTACTACATCCATTGTAGGAATAGG
Source organism: Pseudotriccus pelzelni (assembly GCA_035584735.1). NCBI lineage: Eukaryota > Metazoa > Chordata > Aves > Passeriformes > Tyrannidae > Pseudotriccus > Pseudotriccus pelzelni. Next base: position 27,292,834 of record JAWMRA010000113.1, read on the forward strand.
AGCACTTTCGCTAGCTGGCAAATCTCATTTTTTTGGATATTCAGGATATCTGTGTTCAAATGAGACAATTCACTAAAATTAGAGTGTACCATATCTCTGCTTAGAAAACTTAGCACATATACTGAGAAAGGAGGGAGAAGGAAATAGAACTGCTTGAGAAGCCATCTCCAGTGTCCTGAGAACACAGAGGTACCACACATGCTGTTAGCAACCAGACCTCTGCTCAAATCTGAGACACCACTGAAGAGCTGACACCATGATTTATTTGGATACCTGCTCCTGCTCTTATTCTCCTCCTACCCTGGGAGTTGGCTCATGGTGACAGCTGTACTTAGAGACACCCCCACACTAATACAACTCACATTAAATGCCAGCCTAGTTACTCAGCCTGCTCCATCTCATACTAGATGGTCAGAACTGTCTCAGTATGACATTAACATTTGAAATGTGTTTCTCACTTATCGGCAATCCTTCTCCAAAAAAAGATAGTTAATTCTTTAAAGAGAAAAAAATCACTTCTCAAGCTATCAGGACTACAGCATTCCTTTATATTTGGATATGAAGCACTGTGAATACATTTCTTCTTTTTTTATATATATATTTATACACACATCTGATATTTCTACAAGGTTTTTCGGGATGGTGCTTTCCTCTTTATGACTAACTTTACTGAACACTAATAATATGTCTGTCTTGCATGCATATGTAGATGAGTCCCTTCTCCCAGGACATTATCATATAAAGCAAAGCCAGATGATTCAGTTAAAAGCCGAATTGTTCCTGGCACAGCTCTGCTTCTGTAAAAGGAGTACATTACTTATTTATCTTACTTGATCTTTTTTCTTTTCTCAAAAAAAAGGAGAATTACAATAAGAGCAAAGGAAGAACAACAGTACTTCTTAGTCCAGTGGGTGGAAGTTGATAATTCAGAACACACATATAAAAAGCAATTTGGGAGATGACGCTTGGCATTTTAGAGAAGGAAGGCAAAAAAGAAAGGCATGAAAATCTATGGAGGACAAAGATACAATAGAAGAAACAAGTCAATTATTTGTACTGAATAAAGAAAGGAAGCTAACAAATAGCTTCCAAAAAACCAAAGCAAATTAATATCACCAAGACTGGACTCCCTCATGGAGAAGTGCTAGAAACAAAGGACAATAGATGACTCAGAGAGGAGCAAAAGAGCAATGAAATATTAACTGAACATAGACACTCTTGATGTGAAAGGCAGTCTCTGTCTTCAATCTGCATTTGTGTGTATCGCATGGGGAGGAAGCCAGCATTGCACCATCCCAGGGCACACATCCCCTTGGCAGAGTGTAACCCTGCAAGCATCATGTCTCTCAGCTCCCTTCACATTCTCCCAGCAAGTTAAAGAAGTCCTAGAGAACATTTTCCTTTTGGGGATTTGCATTTACTGAAAAGTAACACAGGAATATCCATCCATCCATTCCAGCTTGCTCTAAGTATTCATACTTAGTCTTTTAACGTAATTCTGAGGTTTTTTACCATCACAACTCATCTTCTTCATTCAGGCTATCAACCTCTTGTTTTCTAAAGGCAAATACTTACAGATTCTCTGTCAGCTAAAATCTCTTGAGAAACTTCCTGAGGACTCAATTTTTTTTTAAGAAGGAAATCCCAGACTTTCCCTTTCAATTCTTCTCTGAGGCATCTAACAGCTGTTCTTCTGATGTTAATTGGTAGTTCTCTAGCTGATAAGCACTGGGCCCCATTGCCCAGCTTCTCTGCTGCTGCTACAAGCAGCCATCTCTTCAAATGGCATTATCATGCAACTGTGGGATAGCAAAGAGGGAAAACTCATATCAAAGCCTATGCAGCATATGTTAGGAACTGTGCTGACCACCACAACACAGTCAAGCCTTCTTTACCCCCCAGTTTTAATGACAATACTTAGAAGCAAAGACAGTCTTATATAATAAAGAAGAAGAGTGCTGTATGACCCTAAAGTGACCTGCTGCGGTTGCCAGTCTTACTGCCAGATAAACTACTGCGGCAACATAATAACAGTGAAGAAAACATATCAGTCTGTAAGACTTGGCAAACCATTCTGGAGTGAGTCCAGGAATGACAGATGGCCTTGGACAGCCAGATGTAGCACCATGAAGTGACTAGGCTGTATAGATAAAGACAGAACAAACTTCAGGGAAGCGTCCATCACCAGTGCAGTTACAAATATTTGTAGTATTGGGAGATGGAGCACACACAGTGCTGAATAGTGTCATGCCCTGTGTCTCCACTTAAATAGCAGTTAGACTGCCCTGGAGTGGATGCGGATATTAACTGGACAGGTGGATATTAACTGGACAGGAACAGCCTATAGGAAACCTTTCTCCACTACTGAGCTTTCTGCAAAACCGCTCCATATTCACCAGTAGAGTCTGGTGCTCTGCATGTACACATGTGAATCATATGACTTAATTTAGCCTATATTGTCTAGGTAGCCACATAATAATTATCAGTATCCAAACCAAGAAACAGCACCACTATATGTGGGAAGTTCATAAACTTACTCTTAGACGTAATTTACCCTCCTCTCCCCGCCCCCCTCTCAAGTGGGGAAGGTAAAGGAACAGTATTTCATCTAGATCATAAAAAGGTAACACAGAAAAACCAATCTTGTTGAGAAAGCAGAGAACATCTGCTGCAGTGCTACATTGCACAGCTGCCAATACACGAAGCAGACAGGATATTTGGTGTTTGCAGACAAGCTGAAAATGAGTCAGCAATATGCCTTAATGGGGGAAGAGGGTCAATAGCATTCTAGGCTGTATTAGTGAAAGTACAGACAGCAGGTCAAGGGAAGTGCTTATTCTCTCTGTCCAGCACTTTTGAGATGACATCTGGAGTACTGAACCCAGTCTGAGTCTCCAGTACATAAAAGACACTGTAAAACTGGGGGAAGTCCAACAGAGATATCATATCCTAAGATGACTAGAGAACTGCAACACTGTCTGAATGTAACACTCTGAATGAGAGACATGGGTTTGTTCAGCTTACAGAAGAAAAGGCTATGGGGGTATCTATCTGCTGTATTAACTATATAATGGGGAGTGGTAAAAAAAGACCCAGCCAGATCCTTCTCAGAGGCACACTTGGAAAGGCTGAGAGGCAAGGAGCACAGATCACAGCCAGGGAAATTCTGGTCAGTACTAGTAAAACTTCTTCACAAAGAGAATGGCCCAGGACTGAAGCTGTGCCCGGAGAGGCCAAATGGTCCTTGTGATCATGGGCTCAGAGTCAGTTTTAGGTGGGAAAAGCAATTCCCATCTCCATTTGTGGGGAAGCACTGAGCTGATCTGAGCTTTAACCATCACTGTATGAAGGGAGTTACAGCCAGCCCACCAATTAATAACAGCTTCTTTCTGTGTGTGCCAGAGGCCCCATGCTGACTGGCTGCTTCACTTGCAGTGCTTGTGGAGGAGCTCAGGCTGCACTGGGAGCTGCACTTCTGGCTCAGGATGTGGGAGGATGTGGGTTGCTGGTGTGTGAATGAGAGAGAGAGAGGTGTGAGATATGAGGGTAGTGCAGGTCCACATCCTGAGCTGAGATGCCAATTTGTAGGAGTAAAGAAATACGGCAGACTATAAAAAAGGGCTTTCTTTTTCTGTGCATATGCATTTTCTCTCATGGAAGGAGTAAAACACACCCAGCAGTGTTTTATAAGTCAGAATTGGAAGTCTTACGTTTTTTCAATCACCTACCATGGAGAAAGGGGAAGAAGAAAATACATTTATGGTATTGTGAAAATCAAAGAACATAAAGGCTATTTTGTAAATATTAGAAAAATGTCTTTATCAATAGTATTGTGGCCATCAATGATATACACCTTCTTGTGTAAATAATGGTATTTCCTAGAAAACAATTAACCAGGAATGAGAATATATCTTTTGCATCCATAAGAGCTCTTGATTTTAGTGCCATTTTGGTGATAAATGCCTGTTCAGATGATAGACATATGATGTGTTAGCATCAGGCTTTCAGAAAGTAGAGATGAGGTTGCAGGTTCTATGCTGGCAGTTGTAAGGAGAGACAAAAAAATAAAATGGAAAAGATTTTGAAGCAGAGTTACAGCTGTTTCACACTCAATTATCTGATGGAAGTTGAAACAGAAAAGAAATTATTCTCCAAAGGAAATACTTATGAAAGAGAAAGGAACCTGTGCCAGCTCTTAAAAATGGGTGATAGACTCCATTAGCTCAGGTAAGCTTGTTGCTATGAAGAATGTCAGAGGCCTTTCAGTCTTTACATGTATAGCCTGATATTTTCTAAAAAGGGGAAAAGCATGGTGAATAGGTCGTTTGATTTACCTGTAGGTATTCTGTTAGGATAATATACGGAAAAATATGTCTAAATGAACATTTGGCAAAGCTGATTAAAGTGCTTTTGCTGCCAAACAATCTGAAAGACTTGAAACATCTCTGAAGCATGAAGAGCTCAGAATATTATATACATCTGGCGAGGATGTGGTGGGATTCAGAAACAAACAAACAAAAAAAGCCCCTAAATGTAAAAGTGTTTGAGGAGGAAATGGAAAAGACATCTCAACAGTCAGCCCACAAATCAGTAAGCAAGGATGGGAACAGGAAGGTTGGGCAGGACACAGAAGGAACACACACCCAGCTCAGCTGTTGAATAGTTCTGCATTTTGCTAACATCTCCTTCCTTCAAAAAATACTTTTCAGAATTCCTCTTAGGCTGTTTTAAATTAGATCAGGAAATAGGCCAATAGTGCAAACATATTCATAGACAAAGCCAAAACACTCCGTGACAAGTTCAAGTAGATGAGGTAGATTATTAAAGTATGAATTCTGCCCTGAAGAAGGAAGATTAAAAGTTCAGACGAAATTAAAACAGAAAAATTATGTTCAGACTGCTGAGATAATTCACTTGATGGATGACTTCAGTTTTTTACTTGTCTCCTAAGGAAAGTGATCACCTGACACGGACTGTTCAAGGCCTTATACCATCAGGTCCTCAGGTCCTCATTTCCACTTGCTTGACAGAGCATCAGAACTCTGACTCCTGTTGACATGGGCCTATCACGTATTTTGTCTATTTTGCGCCAAATAGAATCATCAAAGCTGCCTCCCTCTTTGACAATCCTAATATCTTCTAATCCAGTGATTAAACTGCTCACTTGGAGAGGTGTGGAGATCTAAATTCCTATCTCTACTTTAAATCAGATGAAGGATTCAAATAAACCCAAATTTTATATTTTAATTTTCTGAAAAATGTCACAGCTTGAAACCTGCAGCTCCAGCAAATGTGAATCCTAAGGAGAGAGTGATAACCTGTCTTTGAAGAAACAAAACAAAGTCTGTTCCTCCTGTTAGCACTTCCAGATGGTTCTCTTTGAGTGTCAGGATACTGATCAGCAACTTTTAACTTCCACTGAGTTAGTGTCAAATCTATAGTTCCTAAGTCCCTTTCTGGGTTTTGGCCTTCTTATATCTGCCTCAAAAACTAGGAGACAAGTTTCTAAAAGCATCAGGACATCTAATGACATCTCCAGTCAGTATAATTTTTCAAGAGCAAATAACCAGCTTAGGTGTTTGATTCTCATTAGCTAAAAAAATAGAGGTGCCAAAATCATTAATCGGATATTTGTATGTGTACAGTTAAAGATGGCAAAAAACATGCATCCTGTAGAGCTGATAGACAAGACTAAGAAGAAATACTATAACTCAGTGTATAGAAGATGAAGAACTGACACGAAGCTCTCAGAATTCAATTGATATTTATGGGTTCTTGGTGTTAAACTTAGGTTGTCCAGCCTGAAGAGAAAGTCTGTGGAGGTTTGGACAATGAAACCAAAACATCTGAGTCTATTTTAGTTTTTAATCCATATGATCATCTAATGAGATCCACAAATGAGCTGACATTTGCTTCAGATTTAAAAAAAAAAATCAAAAAAAACCCCAAACCCAGACAATGCCACTGCTGTATTTAGCAGCTCTATGTATTTTACTGTCAGTCAAAAATGTAACACATGGGAGAGAGGCAAATAAGATTTATTTTTAAATATTTTGAGAATGATTCAGTTACAGTAGGTCATTTCCCCCACAAAAGGCTACATTCTTCTTCCTCCACAGTGAATTCCATAGAAACTTTTTTGACATGCTTTCATGAAATTTATCAGATTCTCTTCATGTAGGTTAGCGTGCATTTTCTTGCTCCTCCAACACAGTATTGCATGACTTTCATACATATATATATATACACACACATACATAGTTTGGGAATTTTATCTAGGCTGTCTTTTACCATTGCTCATCACAATTTCATACAAATAGTTCTTAGTACCTTTGTTAAAAATGGGAGAAGTCTCCAATCCCTCGTTTTCTTTTGCATTTGTCACACAAAGCCAGTCGAAACTACCTCTTCCCAGTTGATATTTTCCTTGCAGGACTCAATCTATTCCTGAAGATATTCAACATTCTAAAAAACATTCCCAATGTTTTTTGAATACTGAGGTATTTTTCCACAAAGACTGATACATGCTACTTTGAAGAGAAGAAATCAGCAGGTCAAAGTCTGATCCAGTGTCCACTGAAATAAAGAGAGAGGTTTCCACCAAAAGCAGTGTATTTTGGCAGAGATTCACTTCAGTAATTGTCCTAGTGTTACCCATGTTATATGAGCTCTGTCCTACTGATTCAGGTGATGTCTAAAAGGATGTCATCAGTTGTGCTAAGATTTCACATTCTCATTCTGTCATAGCTCTAATACAGGTCATAGATCAATGGGACATTCTCTGGAAACACTGGTTTCCATCTGAGTCCTGGAAACAGATTCTTTGTGCAGTTTGGGACAGCGGACATCCTCCCTGAACATCTAGACCTGCTCTGTACAGCATGCAAAACAAAGTCATCCAAACTGAGTGGGTAGCAGCAACCCCACATGGTTGTTTCTGTCTGCTGTTTTGGACACCTCCCACATACAGGCTTTTCTAGTACCTGCTTCTTATAATAAACTGACAGTATGAATGATCACTTCCTTTTAATTTCATTTGATTCCATTAAGCCTGGCCTACAGCCTTCAACTGTGGATTAAAGTGTTGGCTTATTTTGCCCTGTAATGGATCCTCCACCTTTTCTTTCATTCTCCAATACACCATATGCTGTCAATTATACTTCCTTAGCTTGCCTTCTCAACAGTGATTACTTCAGTGCACACATGGCAGACTCTGCATTTAGAGATTTCAGTGATGCAATGTCACAGGAGATACACTTCCAGAAACATTAAGGGAACATTCCAAAACTGTCTTCCACTGTGAAATCCCCCAAAGGATTCTGCTGTCATTGGGACCTAACCAGCTTTATAATCTCAAGGCCTTTTAATACCATTGTTTTTGCTAGCACATATTCATTACACAGGAACCCGAGTTTCAGTTGAACACTTCAGCTATATGGAATAGATACGTTCTGAATCCTGTGAGTCTTGCTGGTATTGGTAATGCCAGTGTTTTAGAATGGGCCATGCTTCTTCACAGGCTATCTCACTTTATTTTCATATAAAAAAGGGAACTTAATATGATACTCACTTTATATGGTATTTCTTCTGCATCCATTAAAAAAATCCACACACTTCATCATTGCTTGATAAAAATATGACAGTATCACCACTGTTGATTTTATCTCTTGAACTATTCTCTAGCTGGACGCACTCTGTATTTTTCTGCATGATGTGTATTTGTGAAACAGTGAAAAGCATTTTGCACTCCACACATATTTTCCATATTTTCTCGTGTGTATGACATTCCTGTTTGCTGTACATGAGGCAGCTCACAACTATTGTAAACCTTCTGTGTCCTTACATGATTTTTATTTTATAATGATGGGTATGGCTGGCACTTACCAGTAGTTTCCTTAGCCCTTTCTTCATGGTAAGTCTGATTGCTGGTTATAGTCACATTTCTATCACATGTACACTGTGATGGTGCTATTGAGTACTTTCATCTGGTCTTCTGAAACAGCTTTGACACTGGTTTTGTTCCTCTTTTAATGCTGAGGGTTTTTTCTGTATTTCTTTTGGAGATCCACAAAGTTATCCAACAATGATATATACATATATCTGTAAAAGACCAAGCTTTTACCGTTTTCCCTGAGGAAAACAACAGGCTTTGAGTAGTATGAGCATCCTCATCAGTTCATCTGCTTCTGTACACTAAGCAGTGTAGACTCATGATCTTCTGGGATTTCTTTTTGTGCAATGTCTATTACAAAAGAAAATTGCCTGTGTGTCAGATATTTTCTTGTCGAGGTTCCTTTGAAGAACAGTTCTCAAAATTACTTCCTCTTTGTTCAGTTCTTAAAGTCTGTTTCACTTTATATTCTGCAAAAGAGAACACTGCTTGTCTTTTCTTCTTTTGATGTTCTCTGTTCTCTTGTTTAAAACTGTTCACAAGAAATGGAGAATCTAGGATGGGGCCAGATAGAATAACCAGATATTTCAAAAGGACATTTGTGCTTAGCTGTTCAGTTTACAGGGAGGAGAGAAATGACATGAAGGAATCAATACCTTAGAAACACATGGTGAAACTCACTTAAAAACATAGACAGTGATTGTCTATCTAATGATCAGAACACTTCAGAGTTTGCTGCAGGTCTGTTATTATGGTCTGACTAAGATTCTTCCCATTTCCCATTCATCAGGGATGACAGCATCATCTTCCTACTCATTAAACATAAGGAGGGCGCCATCATTTCTCATCCCCTCTCCCAGATTCCCTGATATCTCAGCTTATTACTCCTTTCTCTACAGCTTTGCAAAGACCATCATGTCTTGTCTGAGAGTCTGCCAAAGTGTTAGTCAATGGGCCTGTTGCTTGACTACAGTCACCTCCACTTTTCCAGCTCTGTTGCCTCTGGTCCATCTGCCACTTTGTCTGTACCAAAATGTCTATGCCTTTTGCTTTTGTCACCAGTTCCACCTTGCTTTTTATTTACCATCTGGCTACTTCAAACATGAGCTTCTTTCTTAAGGCTTTAAAGACTGCTACAAGGTAACATCATAGATCTCTTTTGATACAGAAACGACAACAGCTGTTTCATATTCTGTTGACAAACAACTCTGTGAATAACTTGCCTGATCTGTCCTGATTGATATGGGACGTGATATGAAAATCCCTTTTGGAACCCAAGAAAACTTCACCGGTGCATTCTTCAGTTTTCTTCTTAAGTCTGTTCTTCTCTAGGTCTTCTGGTTAATCATGAGTATTTTGGAGGGTGAACTGAGACTGCTCTGTGGCATACAGAACCACATGGATGAAACTGCACCTCCCCCACTACAGCAGACAAGAAACAGGAGACAGGCAGAAGAGAAAATAGCAAAGATGGCTTAGTAATCATGGCATCCTAACCTGGCTGTACTTCAGATTGCATATATTGAGGAAACTGAACGTCATCCTGTTTTCCAAGCTGGGGATATGAAGGACAAAGGGTTCTGCAACCCCATGCGGACAACCATGGTGGAGTGGGCAAGTGGCACAATGGCCAGTGAGGGCAGCATGGGCCCTTCCTGCACATGGCTGGATGCAGGGTGCTGGGCTGACCTTAGACAGGCTTCACGGAGTCCTCCGCAGGCAGAATGAAAGGCTTGAGAGACAGAGGCTACTATTTCTCTGATCTTGTATCTAACTGCTCATCGGTAAGAGTAATACTATCTAGTTTCATGTTTACTCTTTTTTTATGTCAACTTTGAACTACAGCAGAATTTAACACCTGTGACAGGCAGAGTTTGCCTTTTCTGTTTGATCTTTTTTAATGAAAGTTCTTGTAAAGGTTTCCTGAACATGCTAAATAAACAGATCTTCAGACAACATCCATCATCTTACTTCAACTGACATCACTTTGAAAGAGCACAGAATTGTGCAAGCTTGCACATGATCATAATACCTAATAGTCCTTTCTTTAAAACTTTATATGCAGCTCTGACTAGATACCTACCTTCCAAAAATGGTGAGAAAGTCTTTAAAGGTTTAGTCATGATGATACAGGGCCTGGAAGACAGAAGAGGATCCAAAGCAGAAGACTCCATGTGATATAACAGGAGTCAGAAGTGAGATAAGCTTCAAAAAACTAGGTGGGACAGAAAACACCCTAGTTTTTTCTAGCTTTTTTTTCTGCTTATAAGCAAACGTGACCTTTGATTTGAGAAAAGGAAGGTAAGCATGCAATAGTCATCCTGTCAGATGTTTCTACCATCACCTAGAGCTCAGTCCCACATTTGGCGTTTGGCACAGGGGAAGACATTCCAAGCAATGGAAGGGACAAGAGTCTCTTAAATAGGTAATTAAATTAGTGAAAATGACAGTCAATAAACTAGCTAACACTGAATAGTTCTACTCCATGCAAGATAAATGCAAAAAACCACAATTTAAGAATATAAAATACATAACTCCAGTTAAAAAAATGCTGTAGCATTAATAAGCTAAAACTTTCTTATATTGAGAGGGTAGACATGTTAATGACACTGGATTCTGTATGTCTGGTTTCTGCTGCACCAGGATTTAAAGGGAAGGCCTTGGGTTAAATCTGCACCCTGCATAACATCATTCACTAGATTTGTACTCATAAGAAATTTGACTTCTATCTCATTATCAGTTTTCTTCACTGTGACCCCTCTGCCTTTTCCACCCTGATGTTAGGTGTCTGGGTCTTCTTATCCTGAAGAGTAACAAAATAGATAAAGGACAAAGTGGCAGAGAAACCAGCAGAAGTTCCTCTTTCATTCCTCAGTATGGCTTCCTCTGGACAAGCAGAGACTCTTATTTCTCTCTAGCCCAAGAGAGATGGAGAAAGCTTCCTGTTATTTGTCACAATCTAGATCAGCTTAAAGGAAGCAAGGCCCTTTTCCCTTCCTTTCTCAAAACTATCACTCTTCCCAGATGCCTGCTGACTCATCAGCATCCTCCAACAGGCAACTTCTGTATTTTCCTTTTCAGCTAACTTGCTGTGATACCTTGAATATACTGCCATACCCTCTGCAAGGAGAAGAGGCCCACAACCCATTCACTCATCTTTCCACAATTCTTTGCTGTAACTGCCTGCCTGGAGTGTATAGGGCAAAATTTCTTTGGTTAGAGAAGTATATAAACAAGGCATGGCAGAGGTTGGAATCTATGTTACAGAGGCCACATTTTTTTCTGAGGCAAGGGAATACTCAGTCAGTCAGCTCAAAATTACCCTGTTACTGAATAAATTCTGAAGAAACTGAAGAGCAGATTAGAGGAACAAATCCCAGGCAAGGGAAAACAAGCAGTTGTGATGGTTAATAGACACAAGGGCAGCTCATAGGAAAAGAATAATGAGACATGGAGCATGATGTAACAGAAACAGGCCAGATGGCAGTACAGCTGTGGGGAAACTCAGCTAGCTCTGAAATGAGTCTTCAGTTATTCAGCCTGCTGACTGCAGATTCAAGCCACTGACTGCAAAACAAGCTCTAGTTGTCTCAAGCAAGTGGCAGTTTGTTAACAATTACCCAATTGAAAGCGAAGTGGAGCAGGTGATACTAAGAAGTCTATTACGGCACGTCTGATGAGGAGCTATACAAGAAGGTCCATGGCCTCTCTTTCTTCCAATGACAGAGATTTAGAGATACTTTAGAAAGTCGAAATATAACTTAAACCTTAAGTAACACAACACCTAATAACTTTACCCTGCACTGGATTATACAGTTGATATCAGTTCCAAGAAGTCTTTTGAGGTCATGAAGTATCTGCATGGATGGCTCTGTTAAAATAGAAAAATGAATCCACAAAGCACTGTTGTGAAATAGTTTAAAAATGTATTAGTATGTAATTTCTGTGATATCTATGCATGTTTGCTGTATAGCAATGACAGAAATGACAAAGGAAAAACTTAATGCTAATCTAAGTCAATTGACATCCGAAACAGAGCAATTCTTCAAGAACACCAGTGCTCTCATGTTAGATTACTAACTTTTATGCTAGAATTTAGCAGCTACTAACTACCCAATATACAGCATGATACTGTTCTCACAGTAACAAGAACTACATGGAGTGGTGTTTCAGTTTTAGAACAAACAGTGTGCTGAATGTATGTCCCAGAAGTCTCATCTGGCAGGGTGGGCTATGGAACCGAAAACCAGTTTCCAAAGGTGTGCAAAATGAGTAGCAGTAATGGCCTCAAGTGACTTCACATACAAGTTCCTCGAAACTGTGTGAACTCCACAGACACATGAAAGGAGGTTGTAGTGAGGTGGGGGTCAGTTTCCCAAGTAAAAAGTGATATGACATGCTGGGAAAAACGGGGCACAGTATAGTTATTTAGGAGGCTGAACCAGTTCACTGAGACAATCTTAATTATTTTTATACTGATTAGAGCCAACTGAAGGGTATAACAGGGATTACAAGGCACAGCTGCATACAATATCTGAGAACAAAACTGAGGAAATCAGTTCTACTCCCATCTTTGTAATTCAGCCTGCATTACACAAAATCCCCACTGTGAGCCTAGAAACCATTTAGAAAGAGAATATTCATACCTCTCCCCAGTCATAAATCATATTGCTCAGTTTTTAAAGTTCTCTATGAGCCTTAGTTTGGCACCACTGTAAACCTATTTAGATTATGCAAGCTTAGACTTTTGCAAGAAATAGAAGAAACATATATCAAAACCTCATTCCCTACTCTTAAATTCAGTTTGGTAAACAGAACTATCCATAAATCCTGAAAATGTTCTTGACTGGTTCTTTTTATTAAACTTTATCACGCATACATGTCTGGGTTATCAGCTAACACACACACGCTATTAAAGAGGAAGAACTCTTATAGCAGCCAGAATGTGAATTAGGAATGTTATGCTTGATTTAGAGTTTGAGGCAGAACAGATTTTACATCTGTATTACTGGCTGGATGCTTTTGCTTTGAAGCTAGGTTGCCATTCTTCACTTCAGGAAAGTTGCTGCTATACTGCAGTTTCAGTCCACTAATTTGCTCTTGCAAGGGGAAACCTAGCTACCCAGTGTTCAACCATGTCATCCCATTGCACTTGAGTGTCTCTCTCACTCCCCTTTTGGGAGTCTTTGTGGCTTTTAACATCTCTACAATCTTTTTCTCTTTCCAACCCCTCCATAACTTTCTGGTCCATCCAATTGTTCACTGTCTACTAAAACCTCTCTCCTGAGGATAAATATAAATATTTCATAATCTGACAATCTCTTAAAAAAAACTAGAAGAAAGAAGAATGCTAGGTATGGTTTCCTGGTGAGACTCTGGTCTCCACACTACACACTTCATTTTGAAATCAAGCCCAAACAGATAATTTACTTTATTGAGAGAATAACCTTAATTTCAGTAGAGGGCCTTAAAGAAAATCCTAATTATGTTGAAAATCTAGGTCATTCAGGATCTGAAATCCTAAAGAACTTCTTACGAGGTGCAAGAAGCAACTCTAGTGGGTCTAGAGGATCATCGATGGCAGTGAGAGAGCTTTACCTTTAGTTTAAAAAGTGGGGAGATATGCTACCAATTTTAGATATGGCCTGTGGTCTTCTCTCCATCTTAGTCCCTTTTATGAAGGTATTGTGATATAGACTTTTCTTAGAACAATCCCACTGATGAGGGTTTTTCTCATCGTCTCACTGAAAAAGTTATGTTCTTACAGAGAAACTGTGATCAGAGGTATCCCATGGAAAGCTTTATGCCTGCATATGTTTTTCAGTGTAGATAATAATCACCTTATTATCTACAATTATAAACAGCTATCAGTCCTATGACTTCAAAGTTACAGCTGAAACACAACAGCAAGAATTCTCAGCTATTTTAAAGAGCACAAACTTTTGGGGACACAATAAAGACACTGACAAAAGTCTAAACATCTTGCCGTAACAGAAAGCCAAAACTGTTTCCAGGCAAACACCCGCCTGTTATCAAACACTTGGTCTATTAGACGACCTTGTTTGGTGAGATGCATGGAAACTACTTCCTCTTTCTTTGTAGGGTAAAAGGCTGAGACGTCCTGACCAGGCTTAAACCAAGGAATTTCTGTAAGCCCCTTTGCAATACAGAGGAAGACAGTTAACTGTTTGAAAGCTAAAGTCAGAACATGAGGTAGGATTGCCACTGCAGAAAAACAGAAACTAAGGAATACGGTCTCTCCAGGCAGGTCTTCCTGGGGTCCATTGTCAACAAATTCTAAAGCAGTGGTGAACTGTGACAGTTTTGTAATTACTTCCCAAACACAGAACATTGTCCAGCTGTTCAGGCTGAGCTCTGAGATGACTATTTGCACAATATCCATTCCCACTGAAGTCTAAACTTAGATGCTTCAATAAGCAGCAGGAACAGAACCAGGGTCAGGCACAAGTCATTCTATGCCTTCCTATTTTCTTTAAATCTGAGGGCAGAAAGGTTCTAGCCTGGTCTCTGGAATGATTCAGAGCAACTTTCTATTTTCTTACAATTAGAGCCTGCTTCACTGAGCCAGTGGCCTTTGTGGAACTGTCTCTTGTCCTACTTCCTTACCCTAAGGGATGTCACTTCTGTGGATGAATAAGGTTGATTATCTTTTTGCAATAGAGCAGTTTGGTTTTTTTTCCTCTTAGGGAACCCTGTTAATTATCTGTGCAGAGTGATGGCAGCTGAAGCAGGCTCAAGAGTAAGGTCCTACACACATTATTAAAGATTCTTTTCAGGACAGGAAATCAGTTTCTTACTCCTCCATTGTTTATTCACTTTCCTGGGTGATGGGATGAGCTAAATGGCAGGTGCTGGCATGTGTAGTGGAAGTGTGTACAGGAACAGGAAAAGTGGATGAAAGCTGCTATAATAAAGAAGAAATTAAAAGAAGCAGCAGCTCCAGGAGGACAGGAAAGAATTAAGCAGCAGATTTAGGGTGACAGGCATGATGATGCTATAAGAAAAGAGGAAATGGCATGCTGTTCAGCATACATAAGTTATGCATAACCATAAAATGAGGATTGAAACAGCCTTCATTAGAATGCCCATGAGGTGAGGCATTTCCTCTGGGATATAAGGGTAATAAAGGAGGAAAAATAAGTTGCCAGCATTTTAAAATACTTTTCACCAAACCAAATGATTTCGTGTTTTCCAGAGCTTTCCATTTTTATTTTGAGAGCTTACCTGGTATATGGAGAGACAGGTATATGTATAAAGCCCATGTAACAGCTAGCTACTAAATGTGTCTGATACAAAATCCATTTTGGAACCTGTTTTATATATTAACACACACTAGAAACGGCCTTATTCTGCTCAATGGACTTAGTGAGCTCAGTGGACTACAGGACCTCACGGGTGAAAAAAACAGCTGTGCCGATGCGAAAATTCTGTGTGTTTCCTAAGAATTTTGGTAACAGTAAGCACGGCCTTTTGAGCCGCGACTCCGCTTTCCCCGGTGAAACGCCAAGACCAGTTTTTCCGCTCCCAGGAGCAGTTGTGGGGGATGCCGTGGGACGGAGCATCCAAGCCCCTCGGCCGGGGCGCCGCACCGGGAGCAGGCGGGGAAGGCGGGAGGTGCCGGCGGCCGGAGCCGGAAAGAAAGCAGCTTGGGGCACACACACACACACACAGAGGCACACACACACTGACACAAGCAGAGGGCCCGATTTACTGCCCGCCGAGGCGCCGCCGGGGGCGGGGGCCCCGGCCCGGCCCGGCCCTGCCGACGTGACCGGCGCGGCGCGGTGTGAGCCCCGCTACGTGCGGTCCGGGCCGCCGCTTCCCGGGGCCGCCCCCCGGCTACGTGAGCGCCGGCAGCGGCCGCGGAGGGGGAGCCCGGAGGGCGTGGGCCAGGGCCGGCAGCAGGGGCACCTCCGCCGCCGCCCTGGCGCGGGCAGCCGGACCCCAGCGAGGGGATCCGGGCACGGGGCAGTGCCGGGATGCGCAGTCCGTGCGCGAGGAGGTGGGCACGGCTCGGGAAGAAGTGCGGGCCTGCCGAGGCTGAGGTCATAGAACTGGGATGAGTGCCAAGTCTGTACTGTTTTAGGGATGAAGAATTACAGTTTGTGCTAGAAAGTGGGGAATCATCAGTTTGGAAGCGACCGAGAAGGAAGGATCCAGGCTACGAGCTGCCGTGGTTGCAGGTGTGAAAAAAAGGATACTGTGTCCATTCTGCGCTCTTCAGTATAAGAAAGACAAGGAGCTCCTGGAGAGGGTCCAGTGGAGGGCAATAAAGATGGTTGGAGTCAAAAGCATCTCTCTTATGAGGAGAGAATGCAGAAGCTGGGCATGTTTAGTCCAGAGAAGCGAAGACTGAGAGGGGATCTCATTAACGTATATAAATATCTCAAAGGTGGGTGCGAAAAGGATGGTGCCAGACTCTTTACAGTGGTGCCCAGCGACAGGATGAGCAACAATGGTCATAAACTAAAACACAAGAAGTTTCACCTTAGCATGTGGAAGAACTTTCCATTGAGGGTGGCAGAGCACTCAACAGGCTGCTCAGGGAGGTTGTGAATTCTCCCTCTCTGTAGACTTTCAAAACCCACCTATATGTGTTCCTATTTAACCTGCTCTGTGACCCTTCCTTGGCAGGGGAGTTGGACTGGATGATCTCCAGATGTCACTTCCAACCCCAACAATTCTGTGATTCTGTGAAATGTGATCCTAGGTATTCCCAGTATGAAATGCCACAGCAGAAGTACAAATATTCAGTAGGCCATAGCTGAGATGCTACCTGCAACTCTAGTTCAGTTATGCAATTCTGGTCACTCACATTCAAATACAGGTGAACTGCGACTTCCATAGCTGCTGAGAAGACTTAAAAGCCAGATAAAGAGAAGAGAAGCTTTTCCATAACACAGACTGAGAGCAGATACGATCGTGATCACGTTAAATAAATATCTTGTCTGACTTGAGCCTGAAAAGAGTCAAGAATTATGTAAGCTAAAGGTGAAGCGTTTGCACAAAAACCATCAAGGTGTAAATGTGTTGCAAATGTTTTAGCTGGAAATCAGATACTTTTTTCCTTAAAAGAGTCATATCCTGCAACAGCCTTTCTGTGGAAGTAAGAGGAGGAAGAATACTGAATACTTGGCTAGCTAGAGTTCTGTCAGTTAATGACAGAAATTATATATATATTTGCAGTAGCAGGGGAACTGGACTTGAGCAGGGTGTCCTTTCCAATCTTGATAGGTGGGCTGGTAGTGTCTAGATACTGCAATGACAAATCATGCCAATAAGTAAATACATAAACAACATTTCTAATGTGCTTAGGCAGGGATCTCCAACAGCTGTGCAAACATGAGTGCCAGACACATATCTATCACTGAGGAAAAAGCTAAGTAGTTATACTGGCTTTTTGTTGAGCTGGGAAGACTGACATATAGAGAGGTTGAGTATCTGGTGTACCAGTGTCTATTCCAAAGGTTTTCTTTTCAGCAACCACAAAGCTCCATCGGGCTGAGCTGGTAACACATAGAAGCTCTTAAGTGCAAACAGACATGCAGAAAGTCTTCCTAGAGCAATAAGTAAGAGGTCTGTACCTGCCTGTTTCAAGAATTGTTCACTGCTTAAGACAGGATAAGGGCCGTGTCAGTTTCTCAGAGGTGGCCTATGTTGTACTGTAATACAGTATTCTTTATATCCTGGAGATAATCAAAATAATCAGAAGCTGCTGTGTCAATTAAAGCAGCCTCGAAGTGGCTCTGTATTTTGTTTGAGGACATCACAATAATGGAAGAGTTTTCTCCCTGAGTAAAAGAAGAGTGTAACTGAAAAACAGGCCATGTGAATAAGTGGCAGAACAGAAAGAAAACCACAGTAACCCTAAATTCTCTTCTTCCCACAGTGAATGCAAGTTCTGCATTTACATTCAACCAAAAGGTCTTCATTTACATAAAAAAAAAAAAAAGAAAAGAAAAAGTCTATTGCTATGCCCTTATTCACTGGCCCTGCTTTCCTGATATTTGTCCATGCTGTCAGCACAAGCCTGTAAATACAAGAGGTCTAATGAAAAAGCAGACACTTTCCTTTGCTAAGCTTGGCCCATAAAAAAAATCCAAACTTGGCAAAACGCAGTGACAGGTTTTAAGAATTCATCAAAGGAAATGTGTTGGTCTACCTCAGATGAAGTCCGTCCCTGCTGTCATGCAAACCTTCATGTTCCACACCCCAACCCTATGTCCTCAGGCAAAGCTAAGACACTTACAAATCTTCTCACCTGGAAACCATCACTCTCTCAGTTCTGGGTTGAAAAAAAAAATTGTATAGAACAAATAACGTATCAGTCTTTTACGGGTTCTCTGTTGTTTTCACTTTCCCCCTGCAGGTTATGTTTCTGTTCCTTGAATACCCATCTTCTTCCCTGAAGAGCCCAGCAGAGCCCCAGCACTTTAACTTTCTAGCACTTCTGATACTTGCAGCACTCTATTTAGTGAGAAGCTGAATCTGACCTTCTTCTATGGTGCTGGGTAAACCTTGAGAGTTCAACCCAGTTCTTCCATGATTCACTACAGGGTTTGTACAAGGGAGTTCCTTTCTGTCAGTTTTCTCCACTGGAAAAATAGTAGTTCATTTTAATCTCATGATTTTTGAGTACTTCCTGAGCCATGAAAGGCTGTCATGCAACTGGAGAGAAGACATTTCCCATAGAATGGCATCTGTTTACAGGCAGTTTTGTTACAGTTTAGTTATCAGACAGCTTTACCTCATAATTTTTGATACTATGTTTCTACAAACAAATCTCCACACCTCAATTCTTTGCCTGGGAAATGAAATGAAAGAAATGAAAAAAAAAAGGCTTTAAGCAACCTGTTTCCTACAGCAGACATCATCTTTCATTTCTGTGCGGCATGAATTCATCATGCTGACACAGCACATACAGCAGAAAAAAATTCTGGTCTGGCCTCTGCATTGTTGGCATTGCATCACTTACACCATTGCTAGCACCACCAAGTGAAATGGTTGTGTAACCCTTCTCCTGGGTCTTTAGGAATTATGTCAAATGCAAAGCACTGCAGCATTGTATATTGTATCCTTTCTTGCACATTCTAGGCTTCCCATTTTGGCACATATGGTAACATTTCCCTGTATTTCTAGGCACTAGTCATGTTTGCATTTAGGCTTGAATCAAACAATTCTGTAAACTCATGTGAGGCCAAAGCTTGTCTTAAATAATTAAGAATGACAGGTAGGAAAACCCATTTATTTGGAATTTATGAATGCTGGATAAGGATAAAAAATTGCTGTATCATGGAAAGGTTAAGATTATAGGGAATCAGCAATTTGATACCACAGCTAGTGTCATATAATTCCCTGAAAAAGGAAAAAAAATCTAAGTGAGTCACTGCCATTAATAGTCTTCCATTCAAAAAGGACTGTCTTAGATGAAATGTATGACTGCTCTTGCACCCAATGGTCTGTAAGAGCTGGGGATATGTCATGGAAAAATCCCAGAAAAAAAAGAAGGAACAAAGAGCAGGAAGTGGCTTTTGAAAACACGGATGTTAAGAGTTCAAGGGATTCAAAGGAGCACCCTTTGACCAAGGGAAGTCTTTTGACCATTGTACTAGGAAAAGGAAAAGGTACCTTGTTCTGGGAGAAGGACATGGGGTTTGGAACATACATAGACAGTCTGTGGCCACCTCTCTCTTTGGAGGGAAGAGGCAGGAGAGAAAAACATGAAGCTAAGCAGATTCTCCCTGTCACAAAGGAAGAACATGTGTGAAAAAGATAAGGCACATGAATATGGCTCTTACAGCGAGATGCAAGAACTCTGAATGCCTGCAGTGAAACCTTTCTACAAAAACTAAAAAGCATGTGTCTCCCTTATAGGTAGAAATGTGGGGTTTTTTTACTCAAAAAATCTGAAAATATGTGTATCTGGTTTGCTGTTGTTTCAAGAGCTTGCTTTCTTTTGCCTTCCAGTTCTCTGTATCTTCCGTCTTACTGTATTAAGGCAACTGTTCTAAATTACCTGGTCTTGGACAACAGCCCCTGTTGCAAAGTACTCTCCAGGCAGAGTGACACTAGGGACAAGCTACAGTCATCACAATTTGTCTGTTAATAACCATCTACTCTGGCTGCATCTCCCTACAGAAAGCAGAATAAGTGCTGAGCTGTGATAGGAACCCAGACAGCGAGATAAAATGGTAATAGGGAAAGGAGCATCTTCACATTAACCTTTCAGCTAGTGATTTCCTGGTGCCATGAGCATGCACTGAAGCAAAAAGAACACAGTTTAGGAAGCTGTTTCTTCAGTGTTTCCACGGGGCTGGAATGACCATATCTACACCCGTTAGCAGTGGAAACCTCAGTTTTATCTTCCCCTTGTGAGGAAAACTGAGCGCTGGTGCAGCCGGGACCAGTGACTGGGGAATGCAGCTGTGCTTGCAGAGAGTAAGCAGAGGATGCAGACGACCCTGTTTTGGCTCCCCTGCGCAACCCTCAGCCCCAGCGAAGACTTGCCAAGCATCATCTCAGGTTTTCAGTGCTGACACACTGGGTACTAGCAGGCAGTTCAGCACCCTGTTCTTTAATGCCAACAGGAAGGAAGGAGAGGCACTACTGGAGTGGTTAGATACTCAGTTTTTAAGGACTGGAAGAGCTTTGTTAGTCAGAAGGATAAAAGCAGCTCAAAGCTTTAGGAGAAAGACGGTATCAGAGACTTATACAAATGGCCTGTGTAGGGTGCAGGGAAGAAAAAAAAAATTACAAAAACGTGGTGCTGCTGCACTTGGTTTTTTATTATCTGCCGACTGGGCATTAGATGTAAAGAGAAACCAAGGGAACTGAGGCACCAAATAAAAATGCTCACAAATGTAAATTAAATACATTTAATCACAGGTGCAAATTGTGCTTTTTAACTGTTCAGAGAGTATAGCTTATGTTGCACTGATGATTAAGCATTTCTTGTGTAAGAACAATAAGGTCCCTAGATGTCTGATTAAATAAGGCATATTTGTCAATAACAACAGATTGAAGCCACAACTTTTAAATGATCACACAATGTTTTCAGACACGAGGACCATGTTAAACCATCATTTCAAATTGGCAAGAGGGAGTTTTTAAGGACCCTATCTCTTGGTGACCTTAGTTGTTCACTCAGTCTTGCACTGTTGATTCATTCAGACTCCGTCTACAGGGAGAAGCTTATGTGCTTTCTATTTTCAGCTATGAAATGTAAACATTTTTATAAAAGCAGAAATTGTGGTTAGCATGCAACGTGCTTGAAAATACGTTAAAAGTCTCACAACTTAGCTGAAAGTAGCTGACAGGAAGCAGAGGAAAACAGGAGCTCCCCAAAAGACATTAAATACCTATTTTTATACCAAAGGCATATTTCTCTATACAAGTTATTCAGGCATGAGGTCTCAGAAGAAAAAGCCAAGTATTGCCTCTTCACAAATAAGAAGAAAGCCTGTAGTCTGGTAACAGAGGACCTCACCTGAGAGATAAGAAAAGAGCCTGATTTAGAGAAGGGACAAGTTGTGTCTTCTACCTCTTAAGTGAGTGTCTTAATCCATAGGCAACAGGCAATTCTAGGATGGGAGCTTCTCTTTCGGGGGCAACTTCCATTGTAAAACAAAAAGTAAATAAGACATTGAAAAAGGCCACAAGAGACTGGCTTTACAGCTGGTTGACAAGAGTGGCCTTCTAGGTTGTCTGAGACTCATGAGACTCTGGCCTTCTGGACTCAGGATGTAATCTTGTACAAAGCTCTCTTGTAGGCCAGGTGAGTACTTTAGCTACCATGCTTAGACTTACCAGATCCATCTGGAACATACTTGTCCTGTTCAATTAAGACTGCAACAGGGAACTTGCTTCATCTGCACCTGCATCATCTTTAACAGTCTGTTTTCCCTCTGATCCAGTTACTAGACCTAAAACTTGCTTTCTGGAAAGTTCATGGCATCATCTGATATGAAATGGAGAAATACCTTCAGTCTTCTGAAATTTTAATGGCCTGGAAAAATGATTTCTTTACAGTTGTAGTGCTGTTGTGGAGAACTGTAACAGAAATGCTAAGAGTGGTATGAATTTGAACTGTCTGAGTGTGAAAGTTCTGGAAAGGACAGAGGGTCAGAAAGGACAGAAGGTAGGAATGCCCTGTTTTGATGGCACCTAAATTAGCAAGTCATCAGGACCCTGGCACGCTACCTGTGCAACTTCTCAGAACACCCATGTTGAGAGACAAAGGACAGCAAATCCTGATTACTCAGAGAGGTGGGACAGAATGGACAGGTGGATATCTGTCAGCTCCAAAAGAATACAAAAAGGCATACGCAAAACCAGCACACGGTTGCCAACTGGCAATGGACACAGATGTGAGGAGGACTCAGTAGCTGATGCCCCTGTCCCCTGCATCACTACAAGGAGTCCTGGCCAGACTGCCTGAATACATGTGGCTTGGTGTGCTGGACTGCTTGAACACTTGCACGCACACTCCCAGTGCTTGATTGCTCAGCAGGTTGCTTGGATGCACACATCCTGGTGCTTTTACATGGTTGGGAGAGCGCATATGTGAGTGAATGATGTCTGTTTTGTTTCAGGTTTTGATTTTACAGCAAAATTACCTTCCTCACCTATGGGGTTCAGCACTGAGATTTGCTACCCTGCTAACACAAAATAGTCTTGCAATATTTCCTGCACTGAGTACTTCTGAAAATTTAGACTACATGGCTTTATGGTCTTAAGTGATGCCTAGAATTTAATTATTGTGTTTTTGTTTGAGTTCACAAAGTAATTTATATTTAAATGGTTTAAAAAGTAATATTACATCATTAGTTTCATTTACAGCCACCGATTTAGACAACTCTTAAGCAATTCCCATGGGTGATGCTGAGTACTGTAGCTATCCAATCAGATAATAAGAATGAATGCAAATTGAGTCATTGAGCTAGTGTGGTTTTAATAAAGCAGAGAAAGATCTGTGCAGAACGCAGTTTGCTGAGCAAATAGAGAGACTTGTTGACTGCAAAACAAAATTGAGCATGCTGTGTGTATCATTGTGACTTAAATTAATGACAGAGACTCTCTTACTCAAACATGGATCATCAGTGTGGGTTTTTCATTGTAAACATTGGAGTGAGTGCTGAGGGCAATGCCTACCAAGTGGAAAAACAGATTTGTGATTTTTATTAGCATGGCATTGGAATTCTATATATTAGGAGGAAAACAAAGAGCCTGATCTCACTGGTGGATAAAAAGGGATAAAAGGGATTATGTATAAGTATACACCCCATATGTGTAGACATCTACAAATATGACTTTTACTCATTAGAGTTACAAAGTCCTTTTTTTGGATAAAAGGGGATAAATATATGTGTGTGTGTGTGTGTATATATATGTATGTATATGTATATCCCCCATATGTATAGACATCAACAAATATGACTTTTACTAACTAAAGTTACAAAGTTATGCCAGCAAGCATAATCATGACTTAGCACATACTTCTCAGTCTGCGTTTGAAAGGATATTAGCAGGACAATGAATAACTGATGAATTTGAACAATTTAGAATCTATGGCCTTTTTTAATCCTTCATAAAATGGGGTTGGTTATTACGCTGTAGTCTTCTTCTGCCCTTAAAATGAGGTTTAAAAAGAGAACTGACATTCTTCATCACAATCTTTCCATTTGCCCTCTGTCATAACTAATGGATGTCAGATTTGTTAAGGTCGGTAGGAAGCAGGCCTCAACAACTACAATACCTGAGCTTGGATTTCGCTGGCTACTTTACCTGTCCTCAGACAAGTCATCTAAGCCAAAGTTTCAAAATCATCAGCCTAACACTGGTATTGCACCATCATTAGTGCTCAGACACCCCTTGGACCTTTGATCCAAAATCACAAACTCAAATCAGCTTTGCCTAAGCAGAGCTCTGATGCTTTCAGGGAGCTCATTTTTGTGCTGCAGGAAGACTTAGTGGCATTATTCAATGGCGTGCTCTCCTATCAGAGAGTGTATGTATAAGGCTGAGAACATGTATAGGGATAAAGATCAGAAAAGCTAAAATTAGCCATCACCATTAAAGTAATTATTTTGCTGAGGCTCTTTTATCAGTTGCCACTGTTAATGGCACCCCTACCTGGATGGAAAGACATAACCTTCCCAGGAGAAACACTCTTCCAGGCAACTTCAAAAGCTTAGAGGCTAATCTGTGCCTTAGATGCTGTTGCCCTACACCACTGCTCTTAAACCAGACCAAAATGACTCAGCACCTCCTGTTGCTTTAGAACAGCAAACCCAAACCCTGTGTGCAGACCAGAGGTGGTGTATTTTTCTGCAGTTGCCTCACAGCAGCAGCCAATGGTGAAGACTTCAGTGTAAGAAAGCTAACAGGCTGCGCTCTGAGGCTTCACTCCTTAAAGTACGTGGCTCCTTCTACAAATCCTCATCAAATCATTTAAATGCAGTGTCCACATCTGTTCATTTCTAAAACAGGACCTGATTCAAAGCTCATTTGTCTCTAAATAAAGTAAGATAACAGTATGTTTTGGATTCACTAAAGTTTTTTAACAAAAGGTAAAGTCACTTTAACAGTAGACTTTGTGTGTGTGTCTGTGTGTGTGTGTGTGTGTCTGTGTGTGTGTATGTGTGTGTGTGTTTGTGAAAGGTGTATATGGGCTAAAAAATCTGAGCTCCTGTATGCAAAATTTAAAACAAAGTGTTTTTTTAATAAAATGGTTTTTCATTTTTATCATAACTTTCTGGCTTTCAGGAAACTTACTATTTCTACTTCCATTTCAAAAAGAAACTTGTATTGGAAAATATATTTTAAAAAAAGAGAATGCAAAATAATTGGTCATATTTCAGCCAGCTCATCTAAGAGCACTGCAGATTTTACTTGGGCATTTCCTTCCTTGAAATCTGTTCAGGCATTATCACATAGAGATAAGTAATCTGCTGAGAGTACCCTCCACTCCAAGGGCCCCTCTGGGCTATGAAGAACTAGTTTAGGAATGACACATTGGCTCTTGTCCCAGCTCCAGCATACAGGGAAGATCAGGAGCCCACCTGGTAGTCACTTATCCCTGGGTAGTCTCTGCTTCACAGGTCCTAAGAGGCACAACACAAATTACACTGGCTCTGGGGAGACTCTGGCTCACACTAAGAGTTGTTGCGGCCCCTGCAGGACTCCAGAGGGTGATTCCAAAATAACCAGATAATTTTGCTCCCCTGACTGCAATCACTGCTCTCCTGCCTGAAGTACACGAACTGAGTAACTGAGTGTAAAATCCTTTAGGTCTCTCTACAGCACTAGGCTGTAGAAGCCAAATTTCTTCAATTTCTTTTTTTTTCACTGTGAAAATTGGATATACAAATCAAAACCAGTACTGCTGGCTCTTAAAGATTTTACTGTTAATCACAGCCACTAGCCAGGCAATCACACATTACACAATAAACAGTTTCTTTTCAAGTTATGAAAACTCCAGAACAAGAAGCCCAGAAAACAGATGACTATTTTAAAAGCTCTAAGGCACTTATTTGCTTAAAGAGAAAACTCAGGAGTTTTAAGCCAATCATGATTTTCAACTCTGAGTCATGATTTTTGAATACTTGGTCTTAGCAAAGGTAGGGGAACCACTGATTTTGTAGCATTAAAAATGTTGTGAGTGCAGTCCTGAATACAGCTTTGGGCACACACTGTTCTTTGAGAAGCATCCTGCATAAGAGAGAGGAAGAAGAAACAAATATTATGCAGTAGTTTTTATGGCAGCTGCCCTTTTTTAAACTATTTTGTGGAACGTGTTAGAACAATAGCACTTCTCACTGTAAAAGTTGTAACAGCCTCAGGGAGGCACTAAGTCCGAAATGCTGTCTTTGAATGAGAGTTTGTCAAAGTCTATTATTTTCTTTTCTTTTAATAGGTTTTCTTTATGGCTCAGTTTTTGTTTGTCTCCCTTCTTTTGTCTTACTGCCTCTGCAGCACTGCAGAGCCTCAGGATCTGAGGATATTGAGGTGCTGGAGCAGGTCCAGAGAAGAGCAACCAGGCTGGTGAAGGGACTTGAGCACAAGTCCTGTGAGGAGAGGCTGAGGGACCTGGGGTTGTTTAGCCTGGACGAGGCTCAGGGGAGACCTCATCACTCTCTACAACTACCTGAGAAGAGGTTGTAGCCAGGTGGGGGTCAGTCTCTTCTCCCAGACAGCAATCAGTAAGACAAGAGGGCATGGTCTTAAGCTCTGCCAGGGGAGGTTTAGGTTAGATATTAGGAAAAAATTCTTTACGGAGAGGATAATCAGGCATTGGAATGAACTGCCCAGGGAAGTGGTGGATTCTCCATCCCTGGAGGTTTTTAAGATGAGACTGGATGTGGCACTTAGTGCCATAATCTAGTAACCACAGTAGCAGTGGATCAGGGGTTGGACTTGATGATCTCAGAGGTCCTTTCCAACCCAGATGATTCTATGATTCTATGAATTCAAGGAGAAAAATCATAGAACTAGAACCCTTGCAACTTGAGTAGAAGAAAACTGTTGCTCTGGGTGATGCTTGTACAGTGACAGGAGGGAGAGCTGCTAGATTAATTTTTAGGAGTTTGTAAAGTTTTGGTAAAGAGGGAGCGGGACATTACCCCCTGAACACTGACAATAGCCTGATAATGCCAGTCCTGGGCATCACCTGCACCAGAAGTGGCTAAAAACTGATAAATGTGATGGTTCTTTGCAGGTGGCTTTGATGACAACTCCCCACTGAGCTCGGTGGAGCGGTTTGACCCACGGAGTAACAAATGGGAATATGTGGCAGAGCTCACAACTCCGAGGGGTGGTGTTGGCATCGCGACACTGATGGGAAAGATTTTTGCAGTTGGAGGTCATAATGGCAACGTGTACCTGAATACAGTGGAAGCATTTGATCCCGTAGTGAATAGGTAATTTTAAATGTTTTATTTGGCTTATTAAGACAGTGAAGTCTGCCTATGTGAAAATACAACATAACAGTGTGCAGCAGAAGTCTAGCTGTTGTTTCCTGGTAATAACTGAGTAATATCCGTGACTGTCGATGTAAGACTGCTGCCTATGCCACTAGGTTGTTCTTGTAAATATTTAAGCACCTCCTTCCTCCTCTGCCTCCTCTGCATCCCTTGTTCATTGAGTAACAATCTACTGAGAAATAATAAGCTACTGGAGTGCATTTTTGTGCAGAGTAAACAGCTAGGCTGTGTAAAAGAATTTCGGACACAGAAAATAAATACTTTCAGGTTGCTCAGAAAGGACAGGAACTGACTTTTCTTTTTCCCCTCTGCCGCATTGCGTAGGTGGGAGCTCGTGGGCTCGGTGTCACACTGCCGGGCAGGGGCGGGTGTGGCCGTGTGCTCCTGTCTCAGCAGCCAGATCCGGGACGTGGGCCAAGGATCCAGCAACGTTGTTGACTGCATGTGAGCTCTGCCGCCTCCTCCAAATTCCAAAGGAATGATAATAGGGAAGCACTGCAGAGCTTTTAAACACTGTGTTTTGTATGGTAGGTTAAGAAATCAATCCAGTACATTTTCTCTGTGAAAATGGTACCTTCTGCAGCTGTAAAGCTTTTGGTGACTTTTTATCAATAGTGATACAGAAAAGCCTGTGATAACATGGAATAAAAATGTGACTCACAGGAAAAAGCCTGCCAAGAGCTGCAATCATCCCATTTTTGAGAAGCTGTAATTTCAGAATCATTTGAGGCAGCTGTTGCAGGGACTCATTATTACAGGAACTGTAAACCAGGCATGGGGAGAGGAGAGGGCAGAAATTGTTACTTCTGAACTTCACCCAACAACCCTGCTACATGTTTCCTGGAGGACTTGAGTGCCATTTAATATAACTTATTTTCTGGAATGGAGTCTTAAACATTTCATAATTGTACAAGAGCTTTGTAACACAAGGCATCTCAAGTTTTAGAAGGTAACGACATCCCTGGTGCACAATAAAATAACTGAGGCAGAGAAGTTCACTGCCCACCTCTCAGGGGGACTGCTGGCAGCAGTGGAACTCAGACTGGAAACTGTCTTTCAAAGTACTTTCTGGAGCTAATACACGTTACAAAACTGAAAAGATTCTTGACCTGAGTTTAGCCACTGGAATACTGGAATTCTTTAGTCTTTGATAAAATTTGTAGTTACTACCCCTCCTCTCCAAAGGTGATTTTCTGTTCAGAGATCATTCCTGAAGTAATAAGATGTAGTTTGTCCTACTTTGAGATGACTGTGTGTGAAAATGTAGGCTTCAGTGGTGGTTGAATCACCATTTTTATATGAAATGGAAGTGCATGATAAAATTTGCAGTAAAGACATGACCAGTATCCGTATCCAGTAGCAACTCTGGTAATTCTTGAGGTACTGGCTCTTTTAAGAAAGTAGATAGATAGCCTCAAAACAGATAGATGATGAAAAGCTTGCATAAACCAAAGAGAATCAGCAACAAAAATAATTGGGAATAAACCAGTACTTACATAAAAAAATCAAAATAGGGATTTGACAGTCCTGCATACAAACACGTCTCGTTATGCAATCAGAAACCCTGAATTCTGAGTAAAATCCATCTGGAAAGATTGCAGATTCCTGTTCCTGCATCACCTTGAAAGACCAACCACTGACAATCCTTTGTGACCAAAGTTTCACATTACCAGGTTGTCCCCAGTGACCAGGGGAGAGCAGCAAACTTCTCTGCATTCAGGCCCAGGGAAGAGAGAGGACAGCACGAGTGTGAGGCTCAGTCACGTTTTGCTGCTGAGTTACCGTGGTTTATCTTTCCTGTCCGAAATGGCTTGCACTTTGGTAGCACCCAGGGACACAGTGAACGGTACTGTAAATAATAAAACATCGCAATAAAACATTTGTACTTCAAAGCACCTCATGTGTAGTATGACTGGGGCATGCTATTGCTGGAAAACATTACAGCATGGAGTATTTTTTGTTTTCTGCAGTGTATAATTCTCAGCAGAAAGCTTTCGACAGCAGAAAAAACCCTGTGTTACAGCTGCAAGTTGTACCACCCTGCTACCCGCCTTGAAAGGCTGTGGTTACCCTTGTGGCTCTTAATCTGACTGGGAGGAGTGGAAAGAAGGGAAGCAGGTTCTCCCTCTGGGACCAAATGGGTTTTTCTATGGATGTCCTGGCTAACAAAAAACCCCCTGTTTTTCTACCAAGTGACATTGACTGTGAAACCAAGTAGCCTGGCAGTGCTGGTTACGAGCTGATACATTTCTCCTCTTGGTGGGAAAGTGGGAGTAGCTGTGAGGGCAGTGTGTGAGTAACTTACGCCTGGACCACACTGACTGCAGTCACCTTCCAGGCACCAAAGGGAGGAGTGTCCAGAGGGGAAATTGGGTGACAGCCAAGGCACTGGGATTCTGTACTGTATGGGAAGAGCTCTGCTGTCACCCTGTGGCTGTAAGTAGGTCTGAACAGAATCCTAAGACAGACGCCTCAGTCGAATTTCAACACACAGCCCTGCCCCAGCACTCGTGCTCAGGCCTCCGGAGGTGAATCCTTAAGGACTGGCATGAAAACTGCAACACAGGTTTACAAGAAACGAGCCTGTTGCCAGTACAGTGGTGTCCACATTAATCTTAGATGGCACCAGAGCTACAAATATTTCGTGTGGAACTGTTTTTAGAAATGCTACTGCTGGAAATGTGACAATGATGTCAAAGTATGAAAAAAAATTAAAATGCAGGATTGCTTTGGTGACAAACTGTAATGACCTACCTGCACATAAAGCTGTTGTGATTTAACACTGGCAAACTCATTTTGCTTCTTCCAGTACTGGCAATGAGATAACGATGACAAAGGAATACCCTCTCTGGTCCATGCTGAGGGACAGAGCAGCCCCTGCATTTGCAATACCAAAGTCTGTGAACATTCAGGGCCAGGAAATCATTGCATCTAACCACGATACACATCTGATCCCGAATGTGGAATTGTCTCTGCTGATGTTAATGACCTTTTCCTGCATCTAAAAGCCTTGACCTGTCCCTTGGAAATTGTAAACCCAAATCAGGTGCCTGTTGGTATATCCTATAAATGCAGCTTAGTACTCATTTTGGAGGAATCAAGTGTCACAGTTAATCACACGGGTTTCTGGCCCACTGATTTTAACAATATCGTGCTTTTGGGAGGAGCATGACCAGACTTTGGACCACTCTTTTCAAAGGGCATTGTGGTCATTTGGTTATACTTTCTCAGCTTCAAATGCTTTTTAGTACTGCTCTTCCCCAATGGCATCACATTCCTAATAGAGCCGTGCTTGCAAACCTCTTTGGATACGAAATCCTGCTAAAGTATTTGGCTGAGTATCTTAGGAGGCGGCAAGTGATACTTGCATACTGTAAAATGTAAACAAAATACGTATGTGCACTCTCAGTCCCGTCAGGAAGACTGCAGACTTCCCTCCTGTTTGAACACTGGCGGAGACAATGATTCCACTGGAACGCCTGCCTGCAGAGGGGGATGCAGCCCTGCAGGTAACCGAGCCCACGCTGGCAGAGAGCTTTGCTTACACCCTGTGTTTATCAGCACAAACAACAGGCATCAAGCAGCGGCCTCGGGATGCTGCATGGGAGAAACAGCAGCAGGCAGGAGGTAACAGTGATCCCAGCCAGGCTCGGGAGGGATCCCCTGCCTATCTCCAGGGTCTTCCTTCAGATGCGATGGGATTAGGGGGCAGTTATTGCAGTGCCAGTGTTGTTAACCCTTGCAGGGTTAATGTAATAACATAATAACCCTTGCAGAGTTAACACACTACACACAGAGGGCAGACTGAACACGTCAGAAAGCAGTTTGTTCATCAAAACTTCTTTCTTGCTTGTGATCTTGTAAGACACTCCTTTCTTTTAGAACAGTGGGAAGGTAATTAAATGAAAGCACAGCTGCTGCCCGCAGGACTGGCAGCAGGTGCTGAAACCAGCACTCAGGTGAACGGCCGAGTTTCTCTGTGCTCCACCCCATTGCATTCCAGTGCAAGCAACAGCATTACACACAGTCCAGCAGCTCTAAGGCTACTGAAGCACCAGGAGATTTTATGAGATCGTTTAGCTGCCCTGAACTTTTGTCTGCACTCACCTAAAATCAGGGGAGCCTGTGTGCATCCTGGCTGCAGGACCTCAGTTCTGTATTTTCCGTCCACTTGCTACAACATTTTGACTCTTGGAGTGATTCCATCTCTTCTAGGAGTTGGAAACAAGCTGCATGAGTAATTCACATCATCAGGCAAAAATATCTACAATCGGCAATCACTGAGGAACGGGGTCAGGCCTGAGTAAACAAAGGTTTGTTAGAGATAAAATCGAGCACTCAGAATGCAATGCTGACTGTGCAGTTTCACAGCTCCAGCCTGACACAGGTGCCCTGAACCACCATGAGAACCAGAAGTTGTATTCACCTTGTTGCTGTGTGTTCCCTCTGCCTGTTGAGGCAGCTGCAGGATGCTCAGCTGATCCCGTGTGATGGGACTGAGGCTGCCATGAGGAATGACGCTAAGATTCATTTTACAAACAAGTTGTCAACAGGACATAAAAAGTAACCCATTCAAGCTTAATTAGAACAAATGCCTGGAAAATCTTTAACTCCAGACTGCTCCACAGTTAAATGCGGCTTTCTATCTTCATTTAGGCTGAAACTGCTTTTAAAACTATATTCAGCAGAGCAGTGCAGTGCATAGGCAGTGCAATTTTGCAAACCCAAGTACTCTGTTCCAGATGCTCCACTTAAATTTTTTGCTGTCCACTTTTACCACATCTGTACTTGTTTTCTAGAGCTTTGCCTGTTCTCTCAACTGGAACTGGCAGCAAATAAAGCTTGCCCAGCCAGGAGATGAAACTTCTAATTGTAATTCTTTCTTGGCTCTGTCAGCAAGGTTGGTGTTGCTGCCACTTAGTGGCATTTTAACGCAGTTTCTTTTACTCCAGTACAGTTTCTTTTTAAAGCAGATTCACCACTGCTTGCACCAGACAGAACGCAACGCTCTTTAACAACAAAACTGTACAATAAAAACAGTGAGGCTCTGAGGTGGGATTTCCTGCTGTCAGATGCTGAGAAGACACACCTCTCACCTAACATCAAATAGCTCCTCTTCTGCCTCTTTGAGACAGATTGACTGCCTATTTCCCTTTCTCCTGCTGCTCTGCAAGAGGGTGAACTGCTGGGGTCTCTCAAATTTCTTCACAATTTCTCTGCTCTTCTCCAATTTCCCCCAACAATAAAGGAAGTTTGGAAAATGACAAAACTGATAAAACCTGCACAGGAACCAAGGTTATTCACCCACCCGTGCTAAGCCACCTGCTCTGTGAGGAGGAGCATAAAGATAGGCACTGAAATATCCACAGGGGATACCCATTCATCACAGGGCCTGCAGCCAATTCTTGGTGCAGCTGAAGCAGCTGGCTGGAAGTATATTCATAGTTCCCATTGGGAATTAGCTTTCCAAAAACCACTTGTGAGCAACAACCACATCAGTTAAATAAAGGGCTGTCCCGTAATTCGAGGGAAAGAGCTGAGGGGTTTGGCAAAGGGGGCTCTGGGAAGTCCCTTACTGGACACAGCCAGTAAGATGCAGATCTTCTAGACATCTGCATCACTGTGAGCACCACAGCAGCTCCAGGGAAAACCAAACAAGCTTGATGCAAATTTATCCAAGTGCCAAGTGCTTCAGGTACCCTGATGCTTTTAACAGAGGGGCCTGGGAAGGGGTAACTGCCGCCCTACAAAGCTCTGCTTGGGTTGAAAGCTGGAGAAATCCACCAGTGCTCTTGGGGGGGTTCGGCAGTCACATGCTGACACAGCCTACTGCCCAAATTTTATTTTTTTTAAATTTATTTTTTATTATTTTATTTTAATTTTTGAATTTTTTATTTTTAATTTTTATTTTGTCTATTTCTATATTTAATTTTTAATTTTAATTTTGTTTTTTTAAAATTTTTAATTTCTTTTGTAATTTTAACTTTTATTCTTTAATTTTTATTTTTATTTTCTTTTTTATGAGTATTTTTTATTTTTAATGTTATTTTTATATCTATTATTATTTTTATTTTTACTTTTTATTTTATTTTTAATTTTATTTTTTATTTTATTTTTATTTTCTTTTTTTTTTAATTTGATTTTTCATCCTGATTTTGTCACCACTTGGGGACCTCGTGCGATTGACAGCGAGAGCAGCCAATGGGGCGGTGGGGGAGGCGGTGCGAGCCGCGGCATGACCAATGGGAGAGCGGAGCGAACTTCAAGTCAGCCAATAGGGAGGCTGCGGGGGCTTCTGTGCTTGCGTGCCCCCCGCGTCCCTGCCTTGCGCTCTCCCCTCCCGCTCGGGGCATGGCGGGGCTGCGCCGGTGTCAGGTAGCTGGTTCCCGTTTCCCCGGTGCGGGTTCCCAGTTTTTATACCATAAAAATTAAAATCGGGGATAGGATTCCAACAGAGCATTCCCATCACGCCTCATTCCCCGGGCGAGAATTTAACCACTCGGCCACGAGGCGGATGGGAGGAGCGCGGCTACCTTAGAAGGGCTTAAAGGAACTCGAGGCGAGCCCTGGAGGCCGCCATTATGTTGTACGGTGCACGCATAGGGGGGCGCCACGTTGCCCGGACCTGGGCGGCCGCCATGCTGTTCTCCGGCGATTCTGGCGGACGCGGGGCGCTCGCTTGGATTTCAGCGCGCCGGCGGCCACCGGCACCTCGGAGACCGGGACAGAGAACTGGCGGTGCCTGGCCGGGCCAGGGAGGGGAGAGCGCAGACCGGGGAGGGAGGGAGGGGGCAGACAAGCACAGCAGCCCCCGCCGCCTCACCATTGGATGCCGTGAACTTCGCTCCGCTCTTCTATTGGTCATCGCGCGACTTGCACCGCCCCCCCACCGTTACATTGGCTGCTGTCGCTGTCAATTATGATGGGTCCGCAGGGCCCCCCTAAAGCCGGGACGGAAAATTAAAATAAAATAAAATAAAATAAGTAAAATAAAATAAGAAAAGAAAAGAGAAAAGAAAATTATTAAAATATTATGTTCATTTTATTTTTACTTTATTATATTTTATTTTTAATTTCTATTTTATTTTTATTTTTATTTCCATTTTTATTTTATTTTTTACTTTATTTTTAAATTTTATTTTATTTTTATTTTATTTTGTGAAATTTTTGTGGTTTTTTTAAATTTATTTTTATTATATTTTAATTTTATTTTTTATTTTTCTTGTTTAAATTTTATTTTTATTTTATTTTTAATTTCTGAACTTATTTTGATTTTATTCTATTATTTTATTAAAAAATAGATTCTATTTTTTAAAATTTATTTTTATAATATTTTTATTTTATTTTTAATTTTTATTTCTATTTTCTTTTTTTTTTTAATTTTCATTTTTATGAAATCCTGGGGTACATTAGGAAGAGCATTGCCAGCAGGTCAAGGGAGGTGATCCTGCCTCTCTACTCAGCCCTGGTGAGGTCACATCTGGACTGCTGCGTCCAGTTCTGGGCTCCTTAGGACAAGAGAGACACAGAGCTCCTGGAGCAGGTCCAGTGGAGGGCATCCAGGATGATGAGGGGACTGGAGCATCTCTCTAACGAGGAAAATCTGAGGAGCTGGGCCTGTTCAGCCTCAAAAACAGACAACTGACGGGGGACCTTATCAATGTCTATAAGTATGTGAAGGAAGGGTGTCCAGGCTATTCTTGGTGGTGCCAAGCAATAGAACAAGAGGCAATGGGCAGAAACTGATTCACAGGAGGTTCCACCTGAATATAAGGAAGAACTTTATTGCACAAGTGACTGTGCACCTGAACAGATTTCCCAGTGAGGGTGTGGAGTCTCCCTCACTGGAAACGTTCAAGAGCCATCTGGACACAATCCTGTGCCATGTACTCTAGGATGACCCTTCTTGATCTGGGGGGCTGGACCAGATGACCCACCATGGTCCCTCCTAATCTTGCCCATTCTGTGATTCTGTAAATATTGCTATACTTTTTGGCAGGGCTGTGATTCCTCAAAATACATCTCATTTTACAGCACTGCAATCCCTAGAAGAATTATGTTAAACTAAAAGAAGGTCTTACTATTTCAGAAAAATGAGACTTGACCACTTTTAACTTCCTTCTCTCTAATCTTCTGTTTCTCTCAATCCTCAATGCCTTTCTAATGCGTCAGTGAAGAGGCACCTGAAAACATATAATTGAAGCAGAATGAGCGGGCTGGGATATTCAGTCGATAGTGCTGGTCTGACACTACTCCTCATGAAACTGCTCAAACGGCCTTTCTCTGAAGAAAACAAGCCTTAAGCAGAGGATAATCCTGTCTTTTAGGTGCTCAGAAGCACTACTGTCTTCTGCAAGTGGTGGGCTTGGTTTGAGAGTTCAGCAGGTTTGCTTTGCTGGGTTAGGCAGTGCAGATTTCACTCCTCGTTAGCTCATACTGAGGCATGGTTTCAGGAAGTTGTAGCCCTGAGAGAAAAGAACCCCCAAACTCCTCCATAGGCAGATTTTCTAGGAAAAGGGGATACCTACAGATGCAATTTCTGTAACCGAAATGAGTAGTGCCAGGTGAAAGGTAAGCAACTGACTGCTTGGGAGCTGTAATGAATCAGTTAGTCAGGAGAGGCCTCAGGAGTGTCATTCACACCTCAGGGGTTGTCTCCTAATGTTTTGGAATAGTGACAGAGCAGGAATCATTACAGTGGCAGCCCTTCCCATTATTCAATTGTGCCCACTGGATACAGGGCTGCCTAAAGCAAGAAATATATGTGCTGCTGCTATGTGTGTCCCTTTTGAGCTTGTAGAACTTTCCTAGTGCAGCCTGCAGGTTGAATGCAAGGCAATTCCTCCAATTAGAATTTAATTGCCTTAGAGAACAGCTGAGAATTGCAATCTTTTTTTTTTCTTTTTCTCTTAGGCCCATCAATCTTGTTTCTTGAAGTAATTTGATTTCCCCCTCTCAAAGAATGCTAAGTCTTCTCAGGGGCATGAGGAAGCATGTGAAGAAGGAGAAAATAATTTTCAGTGGAAATTTAAATACAATGCTGATTGTTTGCTATGAGCACTCCAGTGTACCTGCAGCTGAATTCCTCAACTAGATGCAGAAGGACTTCTGGTCTTAGTAGGAGTCTGCTAACAGCTGGGAAACAATAGTTTGAAATATTGCAATAATCCAGGCCAAGATTGTGCTCTGATCCTGCTTTAGTATCTTAAAACTGACATACTTTTGAAACCTTAGGGATTTTTAAGACTGTCAGAGGTAGCTACAATTTTTCTGGATTTTTCAGAGTTTTGAGGTTTGTTCGTTCAAATGAACCTCTAAAGAATGGGAAAAGGGCTGTCAGTGGCTATCACTAGAAAAATTGCAGGAAAGGATGTGTAGTACTATCCTTTTCCTGAAAATATCTGACTTTCCAGAGCACTGCCAGCTATGATCATTCAGACCTGCAGGCACTGCACGTTTTGTCAATGGATCACTGCCTCTCTTCTGGAGATTAGCAGGCAGAGCATGGCAGCCAACACCCCACAGGATCCCAGAGAGCAAGAGAGAAGTGTTACATTTCCAGGTAATACAAACATAGACAACATCCTGACATAGTAAATGTTGTAATTGATATCCCAAATCTATGCCTATTCATGTGAAAAAAAATCCCTCTTTCTACTCTGCCCTATGTGAAACACCAGACGTCACCAGTGTGGTTTGTTACCACCACCCCAATGCAAACAGTAAAGATTCTCCCACAGAAATGAATTGGACAATTCACCACTCTACCTCTGTAGGTAAGAACTGGGGCCTGTATAGCCAAATGACACCCAAATATTTCCTAGTAGCTGTATCTCAGTATATCAACTTCTGATAGCTGTATCAATTGTATCTGGCACTGCATATGGGTTTGACTGTTGCACAGCAGCCCAAGACTGGAGGTGGATCTTCCTGCATCTCTCTAGTCATTTCCCCACTGCATCATCACTACGGACATCTGTAGCAAGAGACAACAGGTACCAAATGAAGGCTTATCTCGCCCCATTTTAAATTTATCCTTTTCTCCAGGAAACAGGGCTTCTGCAACTTCACTCTATCAATTTTCCCTCTCTTGTAACTTTGGAATCGGTTGCCCAAACTCAACTAGATTTGATAGAAAAGCTGAATGTAAAGCTTCTATAGATTCTGTGGGAAACATCCAGGTGAAAACCTGTTCACCTGGAAGAAAGGCAGTGTGAAATCAACTGTTTATCAATAGCAGAAAACTCAGATAGGCTGGACCAAGGACACAAATCTGTGGAAAGGCAGTCTAGGCCCAAAATTCCTGGAAATATTATCTGTTTTTTCTCACTTAAATATGGTGGTTTCATCTATGTAGTTACACTTGGCCAAGTGATTTCATTCCTGCCTTGGTGGGGCTCATCAAGCATTTTTGCCAGGAAGAAATTACTCCAAGCCCTCCATTTCCTGTTTTGTTCATCTGTGTCTGTTAGAGGTGATTTTAAAGCTTGTTATTTTCACTGGAGCACATTTTTCAGGACCATTGGTTTATTCAGTCTCTCCAGACATAGCACACCAGATGACTTGGAACACTATCAAAATCAAACATCATCCTCAAAAGCCTCAGTCATAGTACGCCAGAAGAAAGGGTCACAAAGTACTTAGATATTGCCACTGGACTGTCACTGGAGAACTGGTGTTCCCTCAGAACACCATCTGCTTTCTGTCTCAGCCACAATCAGACTACAGGGCTTCAGGTGGAGCTGAAAGAATAAAAAATCTCAGCAGTAAAATTCCTGTTCATGGGGAGCAAAACGTTTCTTCTTAGCTTTCATCGTTAATAAGTTTCAAAGACTGATATTAATACAATATCCAAACTCAGCTCTGTATTTAAACATTAGGTATAGGTTTGGACATACCACTACATCTGACTCCTATCACGAACCTGGTGCCCCATCTCGGGGTGATATGATCCTTTTACATCAATTTTGCATAAAAATCCACATTGAAACACAGGAATTTCTCAAAGGATAAAAATTCTGAATTTCACTCTTCTCTAATTAGTAATGAATTGCTGATCCAATTAAACATTAAAATCCATAGTGAGCTGGAAGAGATTGGCATGTGTAATTAGCATGAAATGTGATGTGATTGCAGCTGCCTGTCACCATGAACAGCAACAGCTGTTTGTAAACCATGTGCATATGAAAGTCACAATGTATTTTTTTGCCTTATTTCCTCTGACCCTCTTTTACTATGCTTGCACTCTTAGAAGCTCTTGAGAAGATGTTGTCTAATGCAAGTGTTTGATAATAATAGAGGTTGAAATTTGTGAGAAAATTATAGAACACCTGATCAAAATCTTGTTGAAATCTATAATCAATAGCCCATTTTAGTATTAGTAGCCTTTGAGTGAAATCTCAATTATAGCAACATGAACTCTGGCCAGTTAACAATGAAGAACAAGCACCATGTTCCTCTGGACAAGGCTATTTGGAATGAATACTATTTTTCAAAACACAAGTAGAGATACCCTTAGCCCACCAGAAACCAACGAACACAGTTTTAAAGGCTCAGCAGTGGCTGAGATAAAACAATTGTGTTGCTATGAGTAAAATGGAGTCTCCAGCTTCAATTCAAACAGTAAAGAGTATGTTGGATACTTGCTGAACCCCTAAACTATATTTTTCAGATGCATCTGCCTGCAGTGAGCAACTGAAAAGCCAGCATGCAAAAAGTCTTGTCTCTGAAAAGTTGTCTGGGCAAATACATCTGGTAGTTATGTCTATTCATATATGATTTTGGTAGAGAAAAGTAGAATGGGTGCAGTAGTAAGTCTGATACACCGTTCACTTCAAACAGAAATGCAGATTGTGCCTTTTGTGGTATAACTGTTAGTAGCAAAGAGAGTGATGTTCGTTGACTGTTTTTGACAAAGCTTAACCTTAGAGCTCCAGGATACTATTTTGAGCTGAAGGATACTACTTTGCTGAAATTATAGTAGCAATAATTCTAGATAAAACAGCAATTGGAGTTAAAGGCATTTGGGAGGGGTTATTAAAAAGTGAGAAATTAGTTGGTAATGGGAGTCATATATACTGGTGGGAGAAGAATCTGGCAAGCTGTAGAAGAAGAGCTATGATCAGAAACTTTTAACATTGGTGCAGGCTTTGCAGAAGCAGTAGTTGGGAATTTGGTTTATAAAGTAAATTTCAGAGGACAGCAAATGCCCAAAGAATCTGAAGTAATGGGGTACAAGATAGAGACTGTAAACTCATGTGATTCAAAGCACAAACCATCCTGACACTGATTGTAAGGACAGAAATTAACTGTATCTAGTATGGAAAAAGCCTCTACTCAGACACCCACATCAACCTGCTCCCATGGAGATTTTACTATGAAGGTATTCTTGCCTACTGCTTAACTGGGCTTGAACTCAGTTTTGTTCTTGCCACACAGAATAAACCACTGTGATCCTGATACATAAAAATCGGCATCCCTTTCAGCTTTACCAAACTCGCTCCCTGAGGACAGAACTATTTTTCTGACAATTTCCAAGTCAACCTGATAATTAGGTTCTAAACTAAAACACATGAAGCATCTTTACTTTTCCTTTGATTCAAATTAGCTTAACAGTATAAAACACTTCACTCTTCTCACACTTGAAAACCGCAATGAAATCCACTACATAGGCTCCACTTGGTGAAAAAAACAGGCTGTAATGAAGTGAAAATAGCAGTTTTGATGCAGTGAATTGAAGAATTAGATCAAGAGCTAAGTTAATTCTTAGAATGCCTGACTTTGGTATCAAAGTTTATCTTCTAAAAAGTTGAGTAAAATGAGTGTGTGGGTGAATGTGTGCATGTCTGAACATGTATATGAGCATTTAAAGAACTACATATCTCAAATAATTAAGATGATATGATGATTGCAGCTAATTCAGGCTTCTCCCTTTATACAAATCAGTGCACAGCCCCAGAATAGCTGGCTAGGATACTTTCATAGTTTTTTACTGCTGCAGAATGACTTTACACATTCAAAGCAGTTCAGTCCCAGAATTTAAATACGTAGAAGATTCCGCACTGACACAGGTCATATTCAATTTCCATATTCCATTAGCCTATCCCCTAATAAATAATTTAGTTTGATCTTGTTGTTTGTATTACAGGTTAAATTATTTAACCTTTTTAGGCTCAGAGATTTTAAACAAACAATATTTAAATGCTGATTTTCTTGTGAAGTATCAAGGCCAAAAACTGACAGGCAGGTTTCTTGGAAAAAAAAAAGAAAAAAAAGACTAACACAAAACTCCAAACTCATTAATAAAATCACTCCTATTTGGTAAAAAAGCTTTGAGAGTGAGAGCTTGCTGCTGCAGGTCTTACTGTAGGAAGAAGGGAAGGATGAGCATCAAGCAAGGGTTTACACAGGGAAACTGTAGCAGAATCAAAACCGCTTTACAGAGGCACCACTTGTGGGATGTTACTGATTGTCTCGTGTTTGTAAAAAGGATATTAAATAGACCAGAATTAGCACTAGAGAGAGATAGTTTAAACATGAGTTTGCAAAGTGAAATCCTCAGCTGCAATCTACATAGAGGGAAAGATCCAAAATCAAGCTCACATCTTGTTAAGAAACTCTAGTGTTATGACTGTGAATGAAAATCTCGTTCATTTGATTATGAGATTAGACATATTTAGGCATTTAGACTCAAAGGCATCCAAGAAGACAGGAAAGATGCGTCTTCAAAGGAGGAGAATAAGCATGGAGAGGAAGGCTAATAGAGACATAATTTAGTATCATATAGATGACTGAAAACTGGCAAAACACATGAAAGGCAAGCTAGTGTCTATTTGCCTTCCTCATTGACTGAGAAAAGTTATTTGTTAAAGGATGTCATGGAAAAGATCAAATGCTGAAGCAGCGTGTGCAGCAGTGTAATATGAAACTCAGTGATCTCAGCAGGAGAAACTCAAGATTTGGAGCACACAATTTCTCCTACTGTGAATTCAAGATGGGCACCATCAGGACTTTGTATTCCCATTTGAAAATGTATTTCAATTTGGAAATGGGTGAATGGCAGCTAGTTGTCACACAGCTGCTGACAAGGAGCAAGAGGCATTAATTTGCACTCACACCTGACTTGATCAGTATTTTCTGTTCAGAACTATGAGTCCTGTACTCCCTGAAAAAATATGTAAGGGGAGTTGCAAGGACCTTCTAAGCCTAATCCTCTTTTGAGACAAGGTGGAGTACTCTCAGTCCATTCCTGATTATAAGAAACAATTCCTGAAAACTTCAGAAGTTTTTCTGTCCCATATTTGAGCTGGCATTTATCTCATTTCCAGTATGTCTGTATAACCTTCCCCCTTTCCTTTAGTGTCCCTTGCTAATAGAAATTTTATTCTGTGCAACGCCTTTCTGCTGTGATCCCTTCATAATTAAATTCTTCTCATAGTCTTCCAGTGTGCACCCTTTTTTTTTTTGCACTCTGTCCAATTCCTTCTTCATTTTTAAGTTACAGAAAATCTCATGTTGTAGCCACAATCATCTCTAAACATACTTTTCCATTCTGACCAGATTGTCATTGACTTCTACAGAATGAATGGCTTTTCCTAATTCCTCATCAATCCTTAAGCTTAACTTTAATTATCTCGCCTTTTCTTTTCTTTAAAGAAATAATGTAAATCCTCAAGTTCATTTTCATCCCACTTACCTGTCCTTTTTGTATTCACAGTAAATTCCTCCCTGTAAATTAATGTCAAAATCTAAAGCAGCCATTTAATTTGCCTTCCAAAACCAGAAGTTCTCTACAGCACCCTCCAAGGACTCACAGTGGTCTGAGATGGCACAAGTTCCCTAGAAAGTCTACAAATAACAAGGAAGTCTTTACTTTAAAAAATCAAGACCTAATCTTCCTCCCAAGCAAAGAACACCTTTTCTTGTCATTGTGCCATTTCATAGCATTTTCATCTACACAAAAGCCTCCTTGCAGCAAGGTTCTCCCTCTCCTTTCTTTTTGCTGTCATCTGTGTATTAATGTCTCCTAATTTCCTGCAGTTGCCCCTCCGTCTTGCCTGCTCTCTCTAGATAGGGAGAGCAGGGTCTCAAGAAATTTTTTTGTGGTTTGTTCTGTTTTCCAGAATTCAAGTGAATTCCCCATTCCCTAGACTCACACACTCAGATGGCATTGTCACATCCCATTGATTCCCAGTTGGAACTGGTTCTCAAAATCCTTCAGCAACCTGGAAACACAAGGCAAGGCTCAATAATATTTGCTCTGAACAATAGAGATAAGGTGGTCATTGACCTCATTTCTTTCTGATCGCTTGTTCTATTGAGCAGCTTCTTCTTTGTTGATCCCCACCACTGACATCACTGCAAATAAACATTCTGTAGGTATTTTCTGCCTTCAGACCACAACCCAACATATTTTGGAGTCCTGATCACTTCCCAGAGATCTAAAATTCCTTTAAAAGCCTGTGTCCATCTTTATAAAGCTTTAATGATCCTTCACATTGTAGCATGACACACGAAGAACTTCATGATTTTAGATGGATAAAACCTGAAACATGAAAGAAGCAAAAGAATTTGTCTTTTGCAAGTTAGGAGGATTTTGTAGGACCGCATGGGAGTGTCTAATCAGATGATAATCATTCCCAGATAACCTATCACCATCAGGTAAGCCTGAAGATCCCTTCCATTTCACACTTTATTTTTGCAGTATGGCTCCTATGGTAAATGTTTAATGCAGCAAAGATTTACTGGATATGCTCCTGGGGCTTATTCTTTGGTCTTCTCTGCTTCCTCTTCACTGAGATTTCTTATCTTCCAGAGATAATTATGGCATTCATTAGTAAAGTGACAATGAAGACAATGAAGTCACCATTTTTAGTCATGTTGTCTATTACCCCACGGATCCAGGTAACCTAGATTTGCAGCATTAGTGGGGATAAACCACCTAATTATCACAGCTTTTTGCATTTATTTGAACGTGGAAGGCTAATAGTGGCAAGTGGCTGAAACTGAAGTGGAACTTGCCATTCTCACATACACTTGCCAAAGCAGGGGTTCTGTATTATGCCAACAGTTTCAACCTAGGCAAAGGGTGCACTGTTTGCTGTTAACAGGTACAAATTGTTTTGCTGCTGTAATTGTAGGTTGATCAAAATAGGTGAATCAAAAGTGTGGATTGTCAGACAATTGTGTGTACCCCTGCATCATCCTTCCAGTCATAAAATGGTAGTTGGAGCTATTCTAAGCTCCTAAAAGCACAGGCAAAAGCAAATGGCTTATCTCTGCATTTTGTCAGAGCTTCAAGGTGCATACAAGCAACCAACATTGCTTTTATCTTCAGTTACACCCTCTATTAAGCACTATGTTGACGTCTCTAAATGTTACATGAGTAAAAGAAGAAGGCACATCAGTTAGTACATAGAGACCCAGAAAGAAGAAAAATTTTCACAATTTTCTAATCTTTCATGTTGTGGCAGAATTAAATTAACATTTTTTTGGGGATCACTTATCATCTCCTGTAGTTGTATGTTCTTGAAAAATATCCAGACTTCCTGGGCTCCTTTGCCCTTCAGGACTGCCTTTGAAGGGACTCTGTCAATTAAGCTCCTAAACAGGACAAAATCTGCCATCTGGAAGGACAAGGTAGCAGTTCTGCTAACCCCTTTCTTCTCTGAGAATCAAAACCTCCATCATTTCCTGATGGCTGTGCCTAAGATGGCCTCCAGCCATCACATCAGCCATAGGTCCATTGCAAGGTCACTCACCGGCTGTGTCAGGAACCTCATAGGCTGTTTCCTCTCTGTTATACTGTATTTCCAGCAGACACCTGGTAAGTTGAACTCCCCCCAGGAGAAAAAGTGCTAGCAGTTCTTCCAGCTGTTTATAGAATATTTTGTCTGCCTCTTCGTCCTGGTTGGGTGTTCTATAACAGACTCCCACCCTACGGCCTTGTTGGCCTTCCTCCTCATTCTTGCCCATAAACACTCAACCTTGTCACCACCATCATCAAGCTCTAGACAGTGAAAACACTCCCTAATTTACGGGATTACCCCACGTTCTCTCCTTGTGTGTCCCTTCTGAAGAATTTATATCCATCCATTGCAGCACTCCAGTTGCATGAGTCATCCCACTGTGTTTCTGGGATTGCATATATATCATAGATTTCCTGCTGCACAGTGGCTGTGAGCTCCTCCCGCTTGTTGTTGACGCTGTGTGCGTTGGTGTGCACCAAGTGAGGGCAGACCAAAGGATCTCGCTAGCATGCCATGCCTCAAATCAAGGTTGCTCTGCATTTCCCTTTCCAGATTACTCCTTCTATTCATGCATATTGAATGAGAAGAGTTCAGCATCTTATTTGCACCTCAGAGAACTGCTTGCTATTAATTTTTAACATTTCTTCGCTGTGGCACTCATTTAGGGTCTGGGAGACTCAAGCCATTTATCAGAGAGGGAGAAGCTACAAGTGCAATTTCAGTCCCCTTTAAAAGGTGCAAATCTCAGAGCAAAGTGCAAGTGTTAGAGATAAAACATTCCTCAGTCTATTACAGTTGAGGATATGTCAGAACATAAATATAACTCCATCCTTTTAAGCAGCAAATTTCTCACTACTGCAGCTTATGGAGCAAATCTCAGATCAAATCGGTGAGAGCCAGAGGTAAATTACTCCTTAATACACCATAATTTAAAATGTCTCATAACTCACTGTACAGAGCACAAGGTTCAGAGTGCCTTTAGCTTCAGTGTGAGA
Organism: Pseudotriccus pelzelni; assembly: GCA_035584735.1. Classification (NCBI taxonomy): domain Eukaryota; kingdom Metazoa; phylum Chordata; class Aves; order Passeriformes; family Tyrannidae; genus Pseudotriccus; species Pseudotriccus pelzelni. The sequence goes on from JAWMRA010000113.1 coordinate 27,337,469, forward strand.
GGCAAAAATGGGTAATTTAGAATCAAGGAGTGGGGAAACCTATAAGGATTAAATAGAACCGTGCCAATTTCAATGACAATTATGACAGTGACAGAAGGCTTTCATTTTTTCAGCAAGTGATGTGGTCCCTTCACCCGCTGTATCATTCCTGGCTGTTGTCCATGACTTGGATATTTGAGAGGTCCTCTCTGTGGTAGCAAGGTGGTTGAAACACAGTACATCTTGTTTCCAGCCTCACTTATTGCTAAGCACCTGTCCCACAATCATGACGCTGAGAAAAGAAAACACTGATTCTTTCAGCTAATTTCTATATAGATCTTTTCTGAAATACTGTAAGGAGCTTCCCAGGAGTGTTTGTCCCAAAGGTTAGATTTTGACTCACATGATATCTCATATTACAAGGCTTACAAGGATGACTGTGCATGTATGAATATTTGTAGTAACTCCCAGTGTCACTCTTCAAAGTTTTTTTTTCCTATCACTTTTTAGTGTAAAAATGCAGATAATATTTATGGTCATTTGATTTTTTGATCAGAAACAGAATCTTCTGCATTTTCTACAGAAAGCTAGAGTCTTGTGAAATCAATTTGAACATTTTTTTTTTAGTTGGAAATTAGTCTGCATGTTACAGTGTTACAATGCAACCCAGAAACAAGAAATTATATTCTCATTTATTTATCTATGGACACCAGCCAGAGAACTCAGAGAACTCATCCACCCAGGATGCTGTGTTTCCCCACATATCAGTGTGGACTGTGTGCTGGAACAGTATTTGGTCCAGGTCCTAAGCGGTATTTGGGATCTTGTGTCCAGAGACCTATAACTTCTCTGAAGCTCTCCCTTACATCAATCCTCTCCACAAATATAAAAGTCAGGGCAATACAGACCTAATATCTCAGTTCAACTTCATGTCAACACAGCACAAAGTGGATTTTACTGGATGATTTAGAAGGCTCGTTTACTTAGATGATATAGCAACAGCATGTAACAGATCCTTCTTTCTAGTGGAGACAAGATAATCTAATATATTTAGAATAAGAAAAGATATAGATCAGATATTTTAACTCTCAGGGGAAAAAAATACTTTCAAATTCCTTTAATCTCTCTCCCTCAATGTGATTGTGACTTTAACACCTGGAACAAAAAGATATATTTCTTACTGTTTCTCAGAGAGTTCTTGTATCAAACCTAACTGAATCAAAAATAAATAAAAAAAAGATAGGAATATAATAGTAACTTTGTTACTTTGTTGATGTTGCCCCTCAGGACAACTGCATTTTATTGGTAGCAATTTTGCCTGTCCCTCCCACCATACTCCTTACCTCTCATTGTGACATTTAAGGATCACCTCTGGGAGCATGACAGCAGGAGCATTGTTATATGAAGCAGAAATTTTGGCATATATTTGTATCTTTTCTAGCTTCTTGCTCTTTTCTCTTGGCTGTCATAGACCTCTCTGGCAAGGATTAAATTTATCAATAATATTGGAAAGAACAAAAGAAAAAAGTGTGGTGCTTTTAACAGCAGAAATATCCACAGGAAATTTAAGTCAGCATAAACTGTCGTGAGAGGTCTGTTTATTGGTCTTCACTATCATCTTCAAATAAAATTACAGTATAACCAAAACCTTGTTTTAAAGAAACCAGCCAAGCAAGATGAGGAAACAACGAAGAAGGGAGATGAAGCAGCTGAGCAGGCAATGCTGAGTTGATGCATAACCGTGAGTATTGTCTTAAAGAAGTTCATAAGGCAGTCACTAAGGACTTTGTGGTCTAAAGATAGATGCAGTCAACAGAGGCCCTTGGTGAAGTCCATCAGAGACCTTATAAGAAATGTATATATACTAATAAGTGTTGGGAAATGTCATGAATATGTAACAGGAATGGAGGGAACAAAAATTAGTAATCATGTTATTCTGACATATAAGCTGTAGTGAAGATACCTCTTTGAGCACTTTGGTGAACTGATTCCCAGTGCACCCAGCACGCTGTGATCATTTCAACACGGAGAAATAAAAGAATGCCTGGCTTCTAAAATTCACAACTTGAATCTTAGAGGATTCTTATAAGAGCTGATTTTAGGCAACACACTAGACCAGGTTGTTCATGGCCCCATCCAACGTGGCCTTTAACTTTACCAGGGATGTGCCATCCACAACTTCTCAGGCCAACCTGTTCCAGTGCCTGACCACCCTCACAGTAAAGAGTTTCTTCCTAATATCTGATCTAAACCTATTCTTTTTTACTTTGAAGCCATTTTTCCTGGTCCTGTCACTATGGGCTCTTGTAAAAGACTTCTCTCCATCTTTCTTGTAGGCTCCCCTCAGGTACTGGCAGGCCGCAATTAGGTCATCCCAAAGACTTCTCCTCTCCAGGCTGAACAAACCCAGTTCCCTCAGCCCTTCCTCATGGGAGAGGTGTTCCATCCTTCTACTCAACTTGGTGACCCTCCTCTGGTCTTGCTCCAACAGGTCGATGTCCTTCCTGTGGTGGGGACCCCAGATCTGGATGCAGCACTGCAGGTGGAGTCTCACCAGAACAGAGGGGCTGAAGCACCTACCTCGACTTGCTGGAAGGTGAATTCCCTCCCCCAGAAGATTGCTTCTAGTCCTGTGTTTCAATGACTTTTACAGAACTTCCACTTTGACGAGTTGGTAGAAACCTCCAACCTCCAGGAGAGCAGTGCTTGGCTTTAGCTGCTGAGCACATCCAGAAGTTTTGTAACTCCCTGTCCTTTCATGGCATCCACTTTCCCATAGCACAGGTTTCCTACATCAGGCAAGCAAACCAAAGTGTATGCTGTTTCATGGAAACCTCAGCCTCTGGTTACATTTTGAGGTTTTACAACGGAAGTTTTGCACTGCTCTATTTCAGACCAGTACTGAACAGGCCTTTGTGAAATATATAGGTTTTGTTCTGGACTTGAACTGAGAAATGGTCATACAGTAACAGACTATAGTGAAATACAATACGTGTCTACACTGGCTTCTCACTTTCTTCATATCTAAGATGCAGAGAAACATCCTTTGTGTACCAAGAGAAGAACTGGGAAATGACTCCTGGTCTTGGATAACTTTATAATGGCATTGACTGAATCTCCTATTCTGAGACACTGTAGTAGCTTCAGAAAATTAATTGGTCTTGGGTAACAATGAAAAAAATGTTGTTTTTACATAAATCACTACTTGTTACAACAACAGGAGATTTTCTGATTTTTTATATTTTTAGTATCTGCTGGTGATGGCTTAAAATAATGTGCAAAAACAGTACTTAGCTTTTGTTACCAGAAGTTTTTACCATAAGGCTACAAAAGGCTTTGTGCTTTCAAGACAGTGATGTGTTGTGGGAAAATTAGTGTGCCATTTAATTTTATTTTTGAAAATAAAGTGGCAGCTTTGCCTCTTTATTTCAATTTCCTTTTGTACAGTAATAACATCACTTCAATCTTGAGGTTCATGCCCTGCCTGTGTGATTTAAAATCATACAGAATTTTCCTGTGTGCAACTTCTGTAACTTTCATGACCTGAAAATTGGTTGGAGAAAACAGTAAGGTGAATCTATAGATAATAATGTTGAATTCCTTTTAAGATTATTTGTAACTAGGAGCTGTGTTGTGATGACAGCTTTTAGGGAAAAAAAAAGATGAAGTGTGGTGGAACAATACTAGCTAACAGGCAAAAGTCTTTTACAAAGAATAAGTGTATTCTTTACTATATTGTTCAAACAAATAAATTCTTTTCCACTTCCTTACACAAAAAGAGAATGTAAACAAATCTTCAGCAGTTACATAAAGAAATTTTATTGACATTCTTGGAGACAGAACAGGAGAAAAAGCAAAGGATGAGGAACAGTGGAAGAAACAGTCAAATTACTGTCATAAATAAGATTAGGATTATTTAGAAGCCAGGTAATATACCCCTTTGGACCTAGGAGGGTTAGGTAGGAAATCCGATTTTCCTAATACTTCCCTAACACTTGCAGGAGGCATGTGCAAGTACCATCATGTTTTGTTTAGAAGCAAAGTTTAAAATTCAGAGAGCACACAACACACACAAAAAAAACCCCCAAAACACAAAAACCCAAAAAAACCACCACTGCCAGCAGCATTCAGAATAAAAGACACTTGGATTTTGTCATTGGGATCATTCTAACTACCCTCACATGTCATGTGTGCTGCAGAAATTCAGGAAAAAGGTGTGAAAGAACCAACAGGGACATGCTTTAAGAGATATTTAGGTTCTTAATGGGATTCTTATGGTTCCTGGTTTCTTACTAAGGCTGATGTACAATAGAACTCTTCATCCTGGAAGAATGTGGCCAGTAATTTAAAAGGCACTTAAAAAATCTTCTGTGAAATAAAACTAATACTAATGTCTGCCATTTGATTCTGACCCTGACAGGTCCATGGCAGCATTTTCTCTCCTGGCTTGAAATGTATTTTTGAATTCCAAGAAGAATAGTCCATAACTTTCTCGTCAATAGAAGGCTTCAGAAAATGACAAAGACTAGATATAGAAAAAAATACACACTGGGCAGTCTCCAAGTAAAATGATTTCCCCCATGTGCTGTTCAATGTCAGTATGCTAGTGAATCTGCTAGTTACACCATTACTTAGAAACAAATCTGCTTTTGGAGATCAGAATACACAGAGAAACAACACTAGGCCCTTTTTTGTCTTTCGAGGAACTACAGCTGTATTCTTTTACATCAGGTCAATATTTTTTGTTCATGTTCCTCTCTCTAGTTATTTAAGGAAGAGGTCTCACTTCCAGAAATCTGTAATTCTTATGCAGGATAGACAATTTATAGTGGCAGACCTAAAAATCCAAGAAGATATGGATTAATATAAATAAATCTTTTTAAGCAGGTATTTCATGCTACTGTAATTAACTGATGTTCCTGAGGCCTCTGTTGACACATTTACAATTTGTCCCTTAGAAAGTGAGCATTCACGTATCTTATTGAAAGGGAACAAGCATCAAAATTATATTGTATGCCTTGCAACCTTCAACAGTTGTTTCTGTTTCCCTAAGATGAAAGAAGTGTGTCCATTTCATGGAGAAGATGTTCTTCCAAGTGTTTTTTATTTCTTTTCTGAACTGTATGTCCATTTTGAAACAAAATATTTCAGTCTGCCACCTCAACACCAAGATGCCAAATCAATGACCATCTATGTCCCTTTGGAAGCAAAATGGGCTTCCTCATTTTTACTCATTAAAATTAGCCAAAACATTGCCAAAAGTGACATTGCCTTGCAGAGATTTTCCATTCCAATGAAGTTTTTTTATATCAAGTTGCATCTCCCTTCTTTTAAACGTATTGACAGATTGGAGGCCATCAGGAGAAAACTAACAAAAATTTAACTGAAAAGGGCTGTGGCAGTAAACAGGGCTTGATGCATTGCTTACAAACCCTGGAACAGGTTATGTCTTCTAGCTTATTGCATTTTGTTTCATCACCTTAAAATAGAACTATACCCTGTGCTTTGCAAGGTTTGTGTGAGGGTTTGGGGGAAAGAAAAAACCAAACCCAAGGCACAGTTTTCTTCTGTATGCTTTTTATAAGAAACTCTACCGAGAGTTGGGGAGTGTTTATATCTTATTGCCTGCTGTGTCAGGTTAAAAGCAAATCTATGCAGCATGAGATGTGCATCCAGGTTACGGACAAAGTATCAACAGGCTCTGAATTAAACAGCAAGGTCATGTAGAGTATTTTGTCTGTGGGAAATATTGCTATATTGTGAAGATACCGCTGAATTTGAGATTTCTAAGTAGTTACTGCACATACATCAAACACGAGCAAAAAAATGAATGTGGGAAATTTACAGTATCTCCTTAGAAGTGAGATACAGCCTGAGATGCACACCCATGTGGGAAACAACTTGTCAGTCCCAAGACAGTCACTTATACTTACAGTAAAGTTTTCTTCCCTAATGAAAGAGAACCTTATGAAAGTTTTCCTCCCCAATAAATGCATATTTATATTTATTGTACTGCCACTTATAAATGTTAATACTGTAGGGTGAATGATGGGTTATTTGTAAGGAAAAAGCTAGTTATGGGTATCTGTGGGAGTCTGGCAGCAAAAGCTATTGAGTTGGGGAGGTAGTGTAAGATAGGATCTGTGAAAAAAAATGTAGGAAAAATATGAAAGCATATTAAATAAGAAAAATAAAAACAAATACTGGAACAAATCAAAGGATGGAAAAAAGCCTGACACATGAGGTCCTCAAGATTGTTTTGTAGGAAAGGGAAAATAAAAAAAGGACTCTGAGAAACCAAAGTCCTTGAAATTTTGCTCCTTGATATTCATGAGGGACAGGAAGAGGTTGTAGTAAGTCAGATTGTTGTAAAAGGAGCTAAGGTGGAAGACAAAACCTTTTAAACCATAGACATAAACTAGAAAACTTGCTTATAAGTGTTTGGAGCTGAATATGACTTCCTGATGCTAAAGGCAAGAAGGTTCAGGAACTGAGACTTATTATCCAAATGATGAGGTCTTGTAATAGTTGTGCAAGTCTACAGTGCAGTCATTTATCAAGAGGTCTTCGCTTCTGGAGGACATATATGTGCACTCCAGCTATATAACACAAAAATCAGTAGTTGGCTAAAATTTGCTTCCAAATGTCATGATCATTACTTCATAATGCTTTCCTTTGGCACTGCACGGGATATAAAAAATAGGTAAGACTCACTGGAAGGTGCTTTCACAAAAAGAAATCCTTCTTTCTCTTTTATCTAATTATCTTTAAGAGAAAAAGGTTGCTAACTGAATCAGTGTGATAGTTTTTTACTAAAGATCACTTTACCTAATGGTTTTTACCTTGAGAGAAAGGGGGAAATAGGGAAACTTTTATTGAGACTACCACTGCACTGAAAGTAAACTATTTTTCTTAAAATGAATTATGTTTTCAAGCAGATTAACTAGTCAATAACAGGCCTCCCCCAGCATAGCATCTAGGATGTTTTCCATTATTCACAAATTCAGAAAGTTACCTCAAGACTTCACTCTCTACTCTGATCTACTGTGTGACCAAAGCCAAATTCTTACCCTGAATCCATTTTGCTTTGACTAAGAGATATTTTTATATCTGAACTAATAACTGCAAACACCTTTGATGCTGGAAGACTTACAATCATAGAATTGAAGAATTATTTAAGTTGGAAAAGACCCATTAGATTATCGAGTGCAACTATAAACCTAACACTGCCAAGTACTCAACTAAACAATGTCCATAGGATGCCACGTCTACATGTGTTTGAAATACCTCCAGGAATGGCGATTCCTTGTAAGACTTGCTCTCTAGACCCTTCACCAACCCTTCATCTGCTTCACTATTCTTCTCTGGATGAGCTTCAGCACCTCAATGCCTTTCTTGTAGTGATGGGCCCAATGATGAGTAAAAAGGGATGATCACTTCCCTGGTCCTGCTGGTCACACTCTTTTGGATACACTGCTGGCTCGTATTCATCCAGATGTCAACCAATGCCCCCAGGTCCTTTTCCACCAGGCAGTTTTCCAGACAGTTCCCCCCTACCCTGTAGCATTGCATGGGGTTCTTGTGACTCAAGGGCAGGACTGGGCATTTGTCCTTGTTGAACCTCATACAATTGGCCTAAGCCCATCAATCCAGCCTGTCCAGATTCCTCTGCAGAGCCTTCCTACCCTCCAGCAGATCAGCACTTTACCCAACTCAGTGTCATTTGCAAACTTCCTGAGGGTGCACTTGATCCCCTCGTCCAGATCATCAAGCACATTAGACAGGACTGGTCCCAGTACTGATCCCTGGGGAACACCACCTGTGACTGGCCACCAACTGGATTTAACTCCACTCACCATCACTCTCTGGACTTGGCTATTTAGTCATTATTTTACCCAGAAAAGAGTGCACCCATCTAAACCATGAGCATCTGGTTTCTCCAGCAGAATGCATCGGAAAACAGCATCAAAAGCTTTACTAATATCCAGGTAAACAACAATTACAGCCTTTCCCTCACCCATTAAGGAGGTTACCTTGTCATAGAAGGAGATCAAGTTAATTGAGCTTCTGCCTTTCTTATGCCAGTGCTGACTGGACTTGATCACCTTGTTGTCTTGAGTTGCCACAATCCTTACAGAACTGTCCTGATGGTTAATGACACTGGAATAGGTTCAGAAATTCTGACTACTTGAGATGTCATGGCACTTGATATCTTAAATCTGCCCTTCATCATTCCCCTCACAATAACAACATCACATGCCTTACTACAAATGCAGAGAAATTCTCAAATTTGCAATATCTTTTCTGTGGAGGAAAGGAACTTAGCTTCTTTCATTAGCTACTGCACAGGTGTTTATTTCTGGTCAAATCTCTACCTCGAAATGAGACTGAGTAGACAGACTGGAAAACAGAGGGGTCTGTGGATTTTATATTACATCTCTCTCTGACTGCTGGAGGACAGCAGGGAAGGGATCCTGAGTGGCATTCTAGTACCACCTCCTTACTGAAACCTTATTCCCCTGCTGTGCCTCTGATTTCAGATGGTAAGATGATACAGAAACAATTTTACAACCTTGGAATATGTTCATGATTTTGAAAAACCATCGAGTCTTCACACCAGATTCTGCTTCATTCATTCATGTTTAATCTTTGAAATCAAGAAGATGACTTGCAGAGTTAAGATAGCAGAAAGCAGAAATACAATTCTGTAAAAGTGCATAATTCTTTTCCATCACTTTTGATGAAGGCTCTCCATTGCTCAAGTCTATAACAATTTGTTCAAGGATGAACAGGGAATAGCATATTCTCTTTTTTGCTTAGGTCTTTTCAGTTAATTCTGGCAGAAATGAAAGCTCTTTTCTAGGTGTAGGCTGCAGTTAGTCACCAGAGTAGAAAGAACATTTATTATAAATAAAAATCAGGCTCAAGATGTGCAGGTTATCCTTGAAAAAAAGCAAAAAAATATACATGACAGGGTTTCTCTGAAGCTTTAGAAACATGGATCTATGAGTATCTAGTGTGATATGAGAGCTTACACATTTCAAATCTGTCTGATTTTAAAAATCACTGTAAAGAAAAAACATTTACAGTTCCTGTAATTTTGTGCAATAGATGACATAATCTCTACCAAAAGTGTTGAAGGTTAGGCTCTTAACTTGTAAAGTTTATAGATGTGTCAAATGAAGCCTGGCTGAGCACCTGGCCTAGAACATCAGGACACTTCTCACTCTTTGAACATAAATTACTGATGGTAGAAAGGAAGCCAGGTTGGCTTCTTGCTTTAAGAAATTGTCTCTGTGGTCCCATTCTGAAGCTCTGAAACCTGCGGGAAGTTTTCGTTTGACGTCAGTGGGCTTTGGACTAAGAAACAAGCAAACAAACAAATACAGCCATAGGAGAAGGATACTGCCCTATTAAAGTGGTTCTGCAAGCTCCTCTCACTGCTGTTCATGCCTTTATAAGTTTCTTGCAGTTGCCTCACTATGTGTCTCTCAAGCAGCTTTACAGCTACGGAAACTGCTTCTACCTGGAAAGCAGACATCAACCAGAAAGGGAGAGCTATCATGCAGTTCTTGGCCTCCATGCTAGTACCTCAGAAACACAGAATATTCTGAGTTGGAAGGGACGCGGAAGGATCATTGAGTTCATCTCTTAAGTGAACGGCCCATACAAGGATTGAAGCTACAACCTTGACATTAATAGCACCAGGCTCTAACCGACTGAACTAATTACCAGTACCTATGTTGGAGATTACTACTTTGTGTCACAGGGGTAAGTAGGCTAAAAATGAAGATGTGTAACTGACTCAACCAGTGCTAGTGATTATTTACATTTTGTCTTCTTTCTATGCAAGTTTTGTCACTTTAAGTTGCATTTCCAACATGTAAGCTGCTGGTATCACAGACCGGAAGGCAGAAAGCTTTGTGACTTCAAAGCAACCTCTTTACTACTAAATCTGACAGTCTAATTTCCATGTGTAAATATGTCAATACCATTTTCATGACATTCGGTATTCCTTAATTTTTTTGCATCAGACTGCCTCTTGTGATGTCTATGGGAGCCCTGCCAAGGACAGGGTTGATGAAACACAGCCTTAGACAACCTCCATCTGTCCCATTTAGGCAATCCACAGGGTCAGGTCTCTGAGGTGAAATTAATAATTGCAAGATGCTTTTCTAAGCAACAGCAAGAGAGAATTACTGTTCACAATGACTAAAATAAATAAACCCAGAAGACAGGATGAAGTCATTGTAGATTTGAGCTAGACTACTTGTTTAGATAGTCCATTTCTATTTAAGACCAACTTTGCAACTCAGAGGAATAAAGAACAAACAACATATTTCCCTTCTGTACAAAGTAGACTTTTACTGATGTCGATTTTCTCAGAAAAATACCTTTCAGAAAGCTCTATACCTCCATCCTGCTCATTGAGTGTCAAGTAGCCAGCACTAAACTAGAAGGTAGGAATGAGAAGGCCAGTCCTACTCAACCTCTGCATGACAGACCATGCCATGTGTCCTTCTTGGACAGTTTATTAGGGCTGTGATGCAATATTTGTCAGTCACTCACTTCATGTGGGAAAGTTAAACTAAAGCTATGTAAAATTACGGCATATCTAAGTCAAGATCTGTGAGGACTGGCCTGGGTACAAGGAAGAGTGAGAAAAGGAGACACAGAGAGTTATCTGTCTGATTTTGGAGAATTTTATGGCAGAAAGGGGGCAAGTGTGATCACATTCTCTTGGGTAAGGGGCAGAAGGTGACACTCACATAACAAGTCTCTGCAGTGCTATTACTCTAGAGCACTGGCAATATCCTCTGCTCTGCAAAGTTGGTTTCTGCCTTCACACACTGACATTTGAGAGGCCTTAAGTGGAATTCCAAAATTATATTCTTCAATGTCTTTTCAGAAGGTTGTAATGTATAGCCAAACCCTTCAACAGTGTTGTAACTGTGCTATGGAAATCTCTCCTGACATTAATTTCACTGATGTAATAAACCTGTAAAAAATGCTGCTTCTGAGAAACAAATTGAATTTTTGAAGGGTTACCATGAGTATACCAGGTATTACAAGGCAAAGAGAAATCTGCTAGCACTACACAGGCCTTAACTTGCCTGTATGGGAATCTTCAAAGTTATTAAAAAATCACCACATGTGTGAAAAAAAGATCACAACTTGAAAGAAACTCTTCTTGCTGACTTGCAAACAACCCTAGCCTCACCAAATTCCTCTACACAGAACAAGAGTAGCAAACTGAAGAAAGCAAAGAGCAAAAGCAACTATTGGTAAAGCAGCTATATGGCTCCCAAAATCAATGCTCTCTCCCAGCTGAGTCATCAAAATCCATGGAAGCAGACATGCATGCCCTGAAGCATTCTTTCAATGACTTAAATACCCTTTTGGAGACTACATGAGCAAAGCTAGCCAACCACTACCCAGCAATGAGTTCCCCCAAATTATCTGTGTAGGAATTTTGTCTCTAACCTGCCAGTCCTCAGCCTCGAGGGAAACATACACAATTATTTTATTCTCCAGCTGGAAACTGAAATCCATAACTACATAATACTAAAAATCAAACAGAGACCAGGGTTTTGTGCCTCATTATGTTTTTCTTGCTACTCTCTTGGTAGTGCTGCTACCAAGAAAACTAGTTACTAGTAATGTCTACTACTATTCTCATGGTGCCTACCACCTCTTGCCTTTTGAAGATTTTTTCAAGTTCATCAGATCAAACTATCCTGTTGTCACCAGCAGTCTAATCTATTTGTACAGTTATATAATATCAAGATTTAATATGATTTTTAGCCTGTCTTAAGGTCCTTGAGGAAGGAATTAGGACTCTTGAAAGTTGTTAGCTCCATTTGTATCAGCTGGTCCAGAAAGACCAACCTGTAAATCTGCTCCCATGGAGGACAGCATCATCAGCCAGCATTTTAACAGATATTTTCTGTTTATTCTGTCCATATAACAGTTAATTTACATTTCTGTATAAATTTATTCAGCCGCGTAGTGCCCCTATGCTCCCTTAGAGAAAGGCAGGTGTAATCTGTGATTCTCTTGGCCACTGTCAGAGGCTGGAGGTTGAGCTGGAAGGGTGTTTGCTCTGACTCCATAGAGTCACTCTCACTATTTTCTTCAAAATTCATATGACAGCACTTGACTAAGAGAAGAGAGTAACTTTCACACCATTGACCTCCCTTGCCCTGCTGTGAGCTCCTCCTGTCTCTTTTCAAAAGTCAGTGGGAGAGCACAGTATAGCAGTTCACGGCATTCTTGCTTGGAGAAGAAGAGCAGCTTTGTTTGGAACACAAACGTAATGAAAACTGAACACAAATTGCTTGATCCTGTTCATCAATATGCTGAATCATGAGCTATTATTATTTTGTTGTTGTCATCTTTAATTAAATTTTCACCTTTAATTAAATTTACATTAAAATGTACCTTGTGAGTAATCTGTGTGCCAATTCTTTTCATCTATTTCTAATAGATGAATAGCTCTTTTTAAAACTTTGACTCAACGGGGAGGTACTGAAACAGATTTTGTGAAATGTAATTTATTTTAATTGATGTGTTTTAAAATGTTCCTCTATTATCACCTACTAATCAAACCACTGAATGATTTCTGTGTTTTAAAATTCGAGATCATAGATGTGCCAAGACTCTACCACTTTAATGAGTGGGATATGGAAAAGGTGTGAATGAGATACTGGATTATCTACTGGAATGTACTTTAATTGGCTTTTGTCTCTCAACAAAATTTGCTTCAGATTAAAGACAGCTAACCAAGACTTTGGAATGAAGACTTTTCTTGTCTGGGAGCTTTGAAAATCAGGCTTTTAGCTTCCTTTTAAATGCCATTTGGAATAATTAGTCACATTCTACTTTCATGCAGTGGTAACACAAGTTGGTTACCCAGACGTCAGCCCAAATACTTTGGCATTAGTCCAAAATCATTGTGCAACTGCCAAAATAATAGAAAATACCCTGTAATAGCTGCCTATCATGATTTGCTTTCTCAGTCATCTTTAGCTGTTTTCTTGAAGAACACCAGCTTGACTAATCCTGCCTAGATCATCAGCATATTCCATATATTCCTATTTTAGGAATAGCCGTTGCTCCTGCTGAAGTCTATGACAGTATCACCAAGGAGGATAAGGACTTTGAAAGTGATGGATACGAATTTCAGTGTGGCATTTTGAGAAGTACCTACTGGAGCTGGGCACACATTTATCTCCTGAAACTACTCAGGGATGGCAGTGGAGAGCTGGTAGTGTCCTGCAGTGAATGAGACTGAAAAGTGATGCTGGTTATGAAGCCAGCTCTTACTCATCACACTGTCTCTGACTTTCCCTCTTACCTGTGCCAACTCCACATTATGCCATGAACTTTTGGCTATTTCAGGCTGACAGGCAAGTTTTCAACTATTGTAGTGAAATCTCTGTAAGGGATGAACAATTCATCTCCCAGACAAACTCCAGTATAAAGCTTCCCTTGTGCTCTGTCATTCTGAAGGAGACAAATTTTCTACTTATTTTGTTAATGTTCAGCTGTTTCAAGTTTGTGTAAAACATCCTAGTCTTGTGAATTTCAACATTGTGGAGGGAATGTCTGTTAGGTGAGAAATTATCTCTACTGGCTGAATGGGATCTGCTTCCCCAGTCCTAGACAACTTTTCTGTACTGGGGCAACTCTGCCATTTTGGAATGCAGTACCATGTTCTGGGAAGACAGGACTTAGCAATTCCCACTGAGTGGAGTCAGTAGCCAAAGCTGTTCCTTAAGGAGGTGCACCCAGGTTGGGTGAACCCTTCAGTAAGGTCTAAGTTGGAGAAAGTTGATAATTTCTGATATCACCACCACAATTCCTTTGGTCTTCAATTATTCACCTATCTTCAATTTTCTATCTATCTATCTATCTATCTATCTATCTATCTATCTATCTATCTATCTATCTATCTATCTATCTATCTGTCTGTCT
>JAWMRA010000113.1:27351524-27375481 GCA_035584735.1 Pseudotriccus pelzelni
GTTGTTTAGCCTGGAGAAGAGAAGGCTCAGGGGAGACCTCATCACTCTCTACAACTCCCCGAAAGGAGGTTGTAGCCAGGTGGGGGTTGGTCTCTTCTCCCAGGCAGCTCTCAGTAAGACAAGAGGGCACGAGCTTAAGCTCTGCCAGGGGAAGTTTATATTGGATATTAGGAAGAAATTCTATACAGAGAAGGTAATCAGGCATTGGAATGGGCTGCCCAGGGAAGTGGTAGATTCTCTGTCCCTGGAGGTTTTTAAGATGAGATGGATGTGGCACTGAGTGCCATGGTCTAAGTAATCACAGTGGTAGTGGATCAAGGGTTAGACTTGATAATCTCAGAGGTCCTTTCCAACTCGGCTGGTTCTATGATTCTCTGATTCTGTGATCACAACAGAGAGGAGATCACTTCCATATCAAATAACATAGTTCCATAAATCTTGAGTCATAGTTGACCAAAAATATTCAGTTTCTCTTCTCTGGGTATATTTGCCAACTGCACATAACTTCTAAAACTTAGCTCTTTACCTCAGCTTTCTTAAAACTTTAGTGTAAGGGACATCTCTTAGCTATCACAGAAGTGCTCACTGGACTGTGGGTTTTTTGACAAAGATGAAAATGGAGAAATTCTATTAATGTTGCCAAACAGACTGTTGCTACCAAAGGCACACATCATGGTTAAAGCTACTGTTTTCTCTCTAGTTCTGTATTATACTGAGAAACACAGGCTTGGGGTTTTTCTTAGTAATAACTGTTCAGTCAGAAGGGCCTTAACAGTGACAATGCTGGATCGGAAGACTGGATAATTGGGACAATTTCAGCAGGTTCTAAAGAGCCAAGTGGTCAAATACTGCAGCCAAGACATTTATGCTTGGAGAGAAAACTTAAGATAACAAAACTTGAAAGAGTGAGTGCTCCACTCACTTTCACACTTCTCTGTGACCATCATAAAAATACTGTGCTCCAGAGACTATTTACACATGGAATGTCTGGTGTTGTTTGGTTGGTGGTTTTTTTTGTTTGTCAGGCAACTGGATCAAATAATAAGTTAATAACAAGCAGAAGTAAATCTCACGTGAGTATTGAACCAGAAATTCCTGAGGACCAGAAGTATAGTCTTAGAGATCAGTCACTTTCCACCTTAGATATAGGTATTCATTGGACATATAATCAGCTAGTATATCCCAAGAAATAAAACCATGCTTGGAACTGACACAGTAACAAACCGTCTTTGATTTTCATGTATTTTGTTTTCTAGCATATAGCTTTTCAAATGTTACGAATGCTACAGTTTTTGCAAGGGAAGAAATTTGATTACTTTGAGGCTCTCAATCAGTCAGCCACTAACCCTCTCCTTTCTCACAAGATTGTAATTTTCTCTAAACATGCTTTTTTTCAAATCCAAAAGCGAAAATCCTTGAATTTCAAACAGAACAAACGAGAGTTGCCAAAAGAACCTTTGGAAGAAATGTGCATCTTTCTTTTCAAGAAAGTATCTACACCTCAGTCTAAGAATAATTGTAACAGCTTTTAAAATTCCAGGATCATCTCCTTCCTCTTGTGACAAAGCATAAAGTAGGGAATAAGTAGGACACAGTCTCCCACATAGTTAATATTTCTTTTCCAGTGACTAAACAATGCACGGCTGAAGCCTACTGTGACACCCAAAAGGAGCTAAATACTTTGAGCACTGCCTGGCTGAGGAACTCCTGGTCCTTGACAATGAGCACTCACATAATCTCGGTACCAGCTCAGTTCTTTGTCTACCCCACTCCCTGACCTTTGGTGTCATCCCTTCATCAGCTCCAGCTCTGTCTCTTTCTCACTGGTTGACTCCAGTCCTGTGAGTCCTATAAAGCATGGATTTCATGTCGTGAATGCCTTTGCCAGCACCAGTTTTCAGTGCTGAGCCTTGGCAGTCACAAACAACTTCAAGTCCCAGCATAGTGGCTCTGGCTCTGTTCAGCACTCACCCTGTACCCAGTACAGCATAGAAGGCAAAGCTTAGTTCGGTCATTTACAGTCAGACAGAGCAGCAGCATCTTAAGCAGTACCTCTGCACTTTCAGGGTCACAAGGAGATATAAGTTGGTGGCTTATTTATGTGACATAATGTGCACAGTACATCAAGGAGTGACATTGCTGAAGTTATCAGTACAGGAGCATTGTTCTGATAAATTACCATCACATATATATTAATAAGAAACGGAACAATGGATGCTTTATAATTCACTAATATTTCTTTTGGTCAGGCTTGATGACTGTATTAGGATCAGGGCCTACGAATCCCTATGTTTCTGTCAGGGCGAAAATCCACTTACATACAAGTGAAGCCACCTACCTTTTGTGAAAGTTCAGTGCGAACTCCAGTTTGTAAATTATGTAGTTGAATTTATGCAAGATGCAACACAGCCTTGATGTGTTGCTCTGTGACATTTACCTTGCTCATCATATTTTTTCGAGTCACAGTGGGGAACAATGCAAACACTGCAACAAAAGGAAATAATGTGAGGAAAACTGCCTGGGTTTTTGAAGGAACACGCTGCAGTATTAGGAAAACACTGTGAGGATAATGACTTTTCTGTCCTTTGGTGTGATTAAGCGCGTAAATGCTCTGGGTTTAAGATCACATTGGTAACTCAAATGTTCTGGTATTTGAAGCTGTAGGATATATGTCAGTTTAAATCCAGATAGCCAGGGATTAGTATCAAGGCTTATTTTAATACAGAAGCCATACAGGATTAAAGGAACTACTTGCTTTTCTTCTCATACAGAGAGGGTGAAAATAACTCCTGAAGAGCTCAAGATTTATGCATCATTTGTTCTGATGCTGCTAAATAGAGCATTGTGATTTCTCTCTGTGTAAAGGTGACCTTAATGCAGCAGGAGTACCCCAAGATGTTTATCTGGCCCCTGTCAAGACATGTGAGAGATCTGAAACTGTATTTAAGGGCAGATTTATAGCACCAGCAAGAACCTGATTAAACCAAGAATTCTTCAAGGGTTTTCAGGCAAAACCCTCAACACAAGTATTTTATTTAAATATTCATTGCACTCTATACTGTGCCTCATAAAAGTATTTGTATTATTTAAATGACTTCCACATAGCTATTTATGAGTCCTGCTTCTAATCCAAACCTTTTAATCAAGTTCTCTTTATTTTAAATTAAATCTCTACATTGGAATGATACTGTTTACTGCTGATTTATATCCTAAATCATTGGCTTTCTACAGTTTTCCAAAATAAGACCCAGGCTGCCAAAAACTGGCATGCTGGAGTTTCTGCTGGAGCCTGCCCGCCAGCAGATGAATAGCAGTCTTCTGTGGACACATACAGATTAAGGTCAATAGCACCATTCCCCTGTTGTCATTAGGGAAACAAAATCTCAGTTTCAGCTAAATTCAGCTATATCAATTACGATCCTCTAGTCTGACTTGCTCCAAAGTACTGACCAAAGAAAATTAACCAGGAATTCCAATTTAAAGCCCACGGCTTCCCTCTAGAAAGTCATCAGACTTCTAGGAAGACATCCTTTCTTGTCACAGAGGCTATGAACAACTGGGAATTCAGGACACCCAGTACTCAATCATCCTTCACTGTTACAAACATGCAGCTACAGCCTGAAACAAGCCTTTCAGATACTCATAACAGGCACCACCCTTCTTCAGTTCAACCAGTGCAGCTGTGTGTGTATGTGCATACTCTGTACTAGTCCGGGGAAAACTTCATCATGATAAGCAAGGCTTAAAGAGACACAGAGTTAAACTGGTGCAACATCATCTTTTTAATGAAACTGATACAATTCCTCTGTGTAATGAACGGGTTTTGAGACCCCACTGCCTTGTCTGCATCATCATTTGTACCTACAAGAAAAGGGTACCTTACCAAATCAGTAAAGGGGATACTTATCATCAGATCAAAAGTTCTCAATGCAACCGCAAAATCAAGGCTAATCTGATAACAACTTAATGCCTTTCCTGCTACATTTCCTATTTTCAAAGCAATTCAGGAAATGGCAGGGACTATAGGTCAGTATGATCGATCTCCACAGGCCTTTGAGTATGATGGGAAATTGCTTATTTGACATGTGTCTGTTTCCATCCAAGTTTCTTGGCTAAGCAAATTCCTCTGTGTAAATAATCCCATCAGGTGACAAAGGACAGATACTGCCCAGCCTGTACTCTGCATGCAAGGTGCCAGAAGTTCTAGGACATTATATCAGTGGATCTCAGTGAAATGAAATACTGTCCAAGAGTCCACATGACTACAATTATCTTACTAAGCACAGTGAAGGTCCTTGCTACATCCTCCAGTACAGCAGCATCGGAGCAACTCTGTACACTGCAGTACCCCGGTGTCCTGCCTACTGGAACAGTTGATTCCTACCCAGCTCAGTCCTCAAAGGCTGTCAGCCCACAAGAGAGAGAGAGAACACTCAGAAGACGCAGTATTTCACATATTCACCCCTGGAACATGGCAGGGATCAAGCTCCAGCTGTGACACACATACCGTGTGCCAGCTCTGCAACTGCTCGTCAGTTCACTGTTAGGGGCGGTGTTAGGCTATGGAAAACAAAAGGCAGGAGGAGCTGAAAATTGCTTGAAGGTCTATTTAATGTCTTCGGCTAGATCGCCTGGCAAACATACTATGCCAGAAAGGTCTAGTTCCTGTTCTTCATTCCTTCAAGATCTCCTATTTGCAACATGGATGCGTGGAGGAGTGTACGCTCCACAGCTAGCTAGCTGCCAATAAGCAGAGATTGTATTTGTCTAAGAACTCCCCTTCCTGAGTAGCCCAAGTAGCCTGTGAACAATGGAGTGCAAATACTTGCCTTGCTGTCTCTCTTTATCCTCAGGAACAGGGAGTGTGACACATCTGTACGTTTTGAGGTAATCAGAGGCCACAGTGCCACACTCAGACACACGAGAGGAACTAGGATCTGTCACAGTCCATATGGTTGTCAACTATATTCTGATACCTACATATTATCCCTTGCTTTGTAAGAATAAGCTTATTTGCTCAAGCCTTTTATATGAGGCATGACTCTAATGCTGTCTACCTCAGTTATTCTGCAGGAAATCTGCAGTCTCTCACTGAAATTATAGCAAGTCCCGTATTTGCTGTGTATATGTTATGTAAGAGTTACTATTCTGGGCTATGCTAAATTTAAAACAGAAATCTATCAGGGACTCCTACCAGCAACTTGGGCATTGAAATGTTCAGAAGGATCTCCTTCTTTGATTAGGCAGATTGTGAGCAAAAAAGCAGAGTTTAATAGCTTAATTTAAGTCCCAGTTCAAGTCAAAAGAGAAAATTGTAAAGCCCTAGACAAATTGTCAATGATACTACCATTTAATCTACTCCCAGAATAATGTTTCGGTTACAGTGACATGTAACATTTATGAAGGCCATTCACATGGCCCTCATGGCTCTCATCCTGAGGCCATTCACCAATAGATTAAATTCCTTATCTAGACTAGCTAGGGAGGGCCTGCTGTGTAAGCGATACAAACCATGGATGGTCTACATTCGAGCCAGGTAGGCTTACTGTAAACTTGTGAAAATAAGCTTTCTTCACTCGTGAATGTTCATGGCTTTGGTGGGGTTCACACAGAGATCTTGTACTGCTTTACCTCCTAAAAGTGATTTTTAACTGCTTTTGGTGGTAGTTAAAAACGTCAAGTTGAATGCTACAGAGTATGTGATTGTTTGTTGCTTTCACCTAATCAGCATTTTCTTAAATAACAATAATTTGATAACAACTTAATTTACCAGTGCTAAGAAAATTAAGGAAAAAAAATAGCTAACAATGAGAGCTAGATTTTCAAATGTTTACTGGCACCTAAGCATACGGCATAAACCTGTAGAAACCTAGATCAGTGTTTGTAACACAGTGAATACATACTGTCTCTGAAAACTTTTCATTCAATGACAGAAGACGGCAGACTGCAAAAGGGCTTAAATAACTCTTTTTGGAAGGCTTTAGCAAGAAGGTGGATAAAGTGAGAGTCCCCAAAGGACGATGCTGTGATAAACAGGTCAATACCTGAAACCGTGACCGATCCCACTTTGCTGTCTGCCCTACTCCAGGGCAGTCTCATTCAGCTCAAATCCAAAGGCTGTGTAAGCCCTCGGAAGGCGCAGGAGCTTTCTCTCCCGTGTTCCCCAAGCCTCTGTGTGCCTGCTGTGTGTTGGTGTAGCCCGGCACAGGGGCAAGCCCGTTCAAAGCGCAGGTAAATCACCTCTCTGGGTGACACCACCGACCGCCACCAGCATTTCAGGAATGATGGGGCCGGTCACCAGATTATTTTTCCCAAACAATCGCTGACAATTCAACATTTTACCAGAAAACATTCTCACAGGCCAGGCTAGGTCGAATAAAGTGCCTGAGGATTTTAAATCTTGGTGAAACGCTGGGAGCTATGGCTTTTCATGTGCAAGGAGCTGGGTGCAGGCCCAGCCTGAATTCTCACAGTGTGCATTTATCTCCATGCTTTTTTCACATGTTCGGCAACCGGTGTGTTATGCGTACGAGCAGCAGTCTTTTGCTGCGGATGTGGTTTCCACAGGGAAGGTGCCTTCTGGTAGGCTGGGAAGAAGATGAGGCTCATCGAGACACTCAAAAATCCCCATTCCCACCCAGCACAGGGGAGCTAGCTGGGGAAGCTGCTGCTGCTCGCTGAGGGTGCGGGGAAGCGGGCGGCCCTACCGCGCTTTGAAACGCTTTTACGTCTCTCCATGACAAGAAGGGCACCGGCGTCCTCGGCCGTCCCGCCCGGCTCCCGCCGCCAGCCCTCGGCAGCCGCAAGATGGCGCCGTGCGGGGCTGCCGACATGGCGGCCGCGCGAGGGGCGAGCCGCGGGGGCGGAGGGCTGGGCCGGCAGGCCCGCGGCACCGCGGGGAGAGTTCCTCGTCCTGAGGGAGAGCTCCTTCTCCTGAGGGAGAGCTGCTGGTCGAGCGGAACCCAGAGCCCCGGGTTTGACAGCCTGTTGTGCCTTGGGCGGAGCGGGTCTCCGGTGCCGTGGAGCGGAGCCAGTGCGCTGGGTGGGGACGCAGGCTCAGCCACCCAAGCACGCTCCGAGGGGCTGGAAGACCATTGCTTGTGGTCAAGCAGTAATAGCTAACACACATGTGACACACACACACACACACAGAGCTCTTCTTGTCAGTCAGTTTTCAGTTTTCTTTCATTAAAGAAAATAAAGAACCGTATGAAGGTCTTCAGCCAAGTCCTGTCACGGGGTCAGCAACAAAGCAGGGTGCAAGCAGCAGGCCACTGAGCTGCTGGCCCTGCTGGGAGCGCCCGTGCTTCAGCTGGGATAATCAAAATAATCACTGCTGCACGTAGCCAGAACTGTTCAGACAAAAGCTTTCACGGAGCTGAAACCCAAGTGTGACTGAAACCCTGTGTGTCAAAAGCAGAGAAATGCCAGCCAGTTCTGATGTGCTGTCAACGTTAAGGAGGCTAACTGGGATCTTACACCTCCAAAGCATTACCACTGCAACTGGCAGATGACCATAACCATGCCACGTTTCAATCCAAAGAGAAGATAAACAGCAGGCTAAAGAAAAGAAGGTTTAGAGACAAGTAGTTGTACAGAAAATTCTTACTTTTTGTCTTTTGAACAACAATGAAGCTGTATTGAAAAGTTGCAGCTCTATAGTCCATGAGTAGCTGCAAATTGCAGATGCATCTATGAGAAAACTCTAAAATTTACAAAAATGTCTTCACTTTTAGGACACTGGTGCCATTGGTGTAACTTGTGATGGGGGTCAGTGCCATAGCTGGGATTTTAATTTAGGTCTTTTCCCTCTCAGCCAGTCTCAGCTTTGGTAACACTAATGTGATAGAAAATTATCCCCATGGGGCTAGCTACACCTTTGGAAATTTCCAAGGTGGAGTTCCCCTTCATGCTGAAGTGGTGTTCAAGTGCTGAGAGAGCATCCTACCTTGTCTTCTTCACAGGACCCTTTTGGGAATTGCATGATCCAAAATCAACACAAAAAGGAGTGGATGGGCTTTGGAGGACACTTAGTACCCCTGGAAAATCTCTATAAAATTATATATTCTTCCATTTTCCTGCAAAATCACCCTGCCAGAGCATCCAGAGTGGCTTCTGGGGCAGTGGTAGGGCAGAGACAACCTCCTTATGGCTGTGTCATCTCTCACAGATCCCTGGAGGACATCTGAGCTTGCAGCAGCTCCGCTGTCTTCAGGGTAATCCTGTGATTGATCATGGAGGCATTTCTTCCCTCTACCGTCCCTCCTGCAGGTTTTTCCTTGTGAAGGGATGATCTAAGCTCATGTGATTTGCAATTCAATATTTTTACCCTAATAGCAACTGTAGTGCACTTCCCAAGGGGAGATAAAGAGTTTTGCTTCACTGCCACTGGTGAGCAGATGCTTAATAGTCTGTGTAAAGTATATCTCTGTGCCAAAATTCAGGCTTCTCCTTTAAGTAACTTACAAACTAGCCTTCTGGAAATGCCTTCTGCTTATTTAAGTGCCAGCACTGCCCTCATCACTGGGGGAGGAGGGGAGAGAGCCGAAATATGAGGTCATGTTCTAGTCATGTGACTGCTGCAGCATCTGTCAACTGTGATACAATTACTAAGCCATAACTGTGCATTTATGACATTCAAACCTGCTCAGCAAAGCCTCTCCTCCTCTCTGGTGCCTTTGCCCTTTCTCTGCTTAGGGATCATCTTAAAAGTTGCCTAAGCAAACCTGCACTGTGAATCACAAAGCATATATTTTGGTGTTCCTGTTGTACCACGAAAATCACATTCTAATTAAACCCTTTCCCTGTAAAAAGCTTCAGGGCAGTCTCTTGGGTGGGACTGTTTGGAGCGGCAATTTTAACCTCTGTGTTTCAGGAAAGCTCTGAGCCTGCTAGGCTGAGCAGCAGTGAATGCTCTCTCCTGCCTGGAGGATCTTGGATTTGAGATCTTTTTCCAAACTATCTGCACGATTCTCACCTCAGCTGCAGTGTGGCTGCATAGGCTGTGCAATCACTGGATAAAGTAGTTTGGTTTTTTGGGTTTTTTTCCGTGACTGTTTCATGACTACAAGGATAGCCAGATCCGTTGTGAGTTACATCAGGAGGTGTAGCAGCACACCAGTGTTTTCTCCCTCTCTGCAGCCTGCCTTCTGTATTGCGGACTCAAAAGCATTGCCAGCACAGTGTGGGCACATTCCCCTTGTTTACAAGTTTCCATTTTTATTTGGTGAGCCACGGCAGAGAAGAATGCGTACAGACTGTGTCCTGGGTAAACCCTGCATTGTTAGAACCATAGGTATATTTAAATGCATAGGATCCAGCAATATCCAGCAATATTGGTTGCAAGTAGTAAATTCATTGGAACTGTAAAAGTCCTTGTGGATTAGCTCACGTAGGATACAGATTAATCACTATATTAGTGATATGCTGATTTTTTAGGAAAAATAAAAGAACGTTCATGCCATACAACATCCCATCCTCAACAGAGACCAAAGTTGATGCTTAGGGAATGTTTCTCTCGGAAGAGTGTTTTTTTCTTCTAGAACATTGTGGCATTTGTTGGCAAAGCTGAACACTTTCCTGAGTCGGAAGTTGCATTTGGATCGTCATATTTAATAGCCAAAGGTGGAATCATCCTCCACAAATCTTTCAAGTCTTTTTAAAGCACATTTATCCATTTTTGCTGCTACAACTGATGGGTATGAGTCACAACAGTATTAAGCACCATGTTAAAACAATTGTTTTCTGATTGTTTAAAACTTGCTGCCTGGCAGTTTCCTTACTTTTCAATTCACATCAGTTTACATTTATCTCATATGTTAAGCACCATATAACTATTAGTCACATTTAATGAGTTATAAGCTGATGCAGTATTCTCTCCCCACTCAGCAGAGAACCAGAAAGAAAAGGAAGAAGAACTAAGACTTTTACTGGCAGCATTTGGGCTGTCTCTGACACTGGTACTGGTGATGTGGGAGATAACTGTACTCTGCAGCTACCCTGCAATACCCATCATACACCCCTAAAAAAATCTGGTAAAGGAGGAATGCAGAAAGTCTAAGACTGTTGTAGCTGTTCATTAGAAAAGGTGAACAGAGGAGCAAAAAGTTCACCAACTATTCTCCTTAAAGCTTTCAATCCCTTCTGCTTCTACAGGCCCATTAGAGGGAAACTACATACTCAGGTCTAAATTCCTTCCCGTATTTGCTAGTGTGAAGAAGGACACCTACTCAGGTGGCAGTGAGCAGAATGTTAATGCAGGCTGAAGATCACAAGATGAACATACTAAAGTCTATTAAGGATGTGTTGGCCAATAATGCATCAGGATGGATATCGCAATCACTGGGAAATTTGTGATGCACAAATAATTTTTACAGAGCTTACAAAACTTGGCAGAGGCTAGCTGATTAGGATAATATCTGTGGGAGAGATTTCTGTGAATGCTGGCAAGGGAGAAGTTACCTGGACCTTGAATTCAATTTGCTAGCAAAATCCTTAGTGACTAACCCAGCTCTGTATCAATAACAGTGAGAATGGGACTATCATTTACATACCCTAATTTGAATCAGCCTCATGCAGTGCTTTAGTATTTTAATTAAAATGTGTGCTATGAATGTGATGTCTGCAACCAACTGGGGACAGAAATTATATCACATCTTTTGGGAGAAAATGGAATTGTGTGTCTGTATGTACTTGACACAGGAGAAAATTCAAGAAAAAAAGACCAGGAGAAAAGAAGTGCAGGCTTCATATTCACTCCTAGGTATAGTTGTCTAGTAGGAGGCATGTAAAAAGTAGCTGAAAGTCATTCCCACAGTATTTAATGAATTAAGAAGTGCTGTCAGCCCAACTTCTCACTTTGGACTGTTAAGAGCAGCAGTTCAGACTGAAGGCTGTGAGTTCTGAACATCAGGTGTAAGTTTGCCCTCTGTCCTCTGCTTGTCTCCTTTTTGCTTCCAACTCTTCCCTTGCATTCCCCATCCCTGCAGGAGCTAAGTTTTTCTCAGACTGAAATCTTGAAGAAGGCAACATCTTATTGTAGGCCACAGTATAATAGCTCCTCCAACCACAGCAGGGTCTCCATGAGATGTGTTACTGTGAACGCCTTAGTTTGTATATGTCATATTTTGCATTTGATAAATAAGCTGTGCTATGAGAGAGATTTCCAGATGCAAGAAATTGTCTGAGAGCTTCCTTAATAGAAAAAGCATTTGATGCTTGAAAGAGCATAGTAACAAGTTGGCACTGCATCTAAGCCTTTTATAACAGTTTAATTCACACCCTCTCTCCAAATGTAAATTAATCCAGATTGGGAAATGCTGGAAATCTGAAGCAGTGTATGTAATTTGGTACTAACATAGGGGTGGGGAAGGAAGAATAAAGGAAAACACCCTGCTCAAACCCTTATATGAGCATTAAGCCAATGTTTTTAAGCCTTCTAGTCTTGAGGCTAATAGTACTGCTAAATCCAACAATCAGAAACTGAGTGTCGAGCCTCAAACTTCCACGACCAGACCTGATGAAAATTCCTCTAGTGTTTGAAAGTTTACAGTTCAGCTTTCCACATTTTCTTCAAAATCTGGAGGGCAAGGGTTTCAATAAAACCAAAGTTAGGACTTTGAAAGTTACTCCAGAGCACAGATTTTGAGGCAAAATAAACCTCTCTCAGATCTTAATAAAAACAATACGGTACAAAAATATCATTCTTGCAAAAAAAGGGCTTGCTGTGCATGCAGAAGAAAAACACACATATACAGACTGAATCACATTTGGAAATGTTTTTCTCCATTTACATGGATATTCTGTAAAATGGTTGTATTTTTTTAAACAAAATTTTCCCCTCTAATTATGGCTTTTTAAAAACCAGGCCACTTCCCATTAAGATGTTCCTAGGCATACCCTGGCAGAGCAAAGGCTGGCATCCTGCAGTCAGTCACACAGGTGGCAGGGCACTTGCATAAAAGCTGCCACTAGCATAAGCACTCCTCTGCTGGTTCTGCTTATTGCACTTAACTCTTTTCCATCCTCTTTTGAAAGGAGGTGTGTATCAAGCCCCTAACTTGGGAGCTGTCAGAGGTGAGCCCGTGTTTGTGTTGGTGATGCAAATGAGATGGAAGGTATTTCAGTTACTGCAGATTACCATTTGAAAAAGGCATGACCTAGCAAACAGGACTGATTCACCGTGGCTACAAGAGAATTAAATTTATAAAGATAGCAGTAGTTTTGCAGTCTGTGTGTTAATGCAGCCCCACTGCATGAAAATACACAAAACTGATTTCCACATAACTACGCAGCATCCAGCTCTACTGCCAGGAAAGGACTTCAGATGTTTAGCTCGATTGATGTTGTCTCTGATGTTAGAGTACTCTGTAAGGTCATTCATAATTAAGGTCATTCATAAACATGGCATTTTTACTGTCTTAGGGTAAAGCAGACTGTATTACTTTTCTCTGATGTCTTTACTATGTGCATTTGTTTCTGCAAATGCTTACATCCCTGTGTCTGTCTCTTTGGGTTTCTTGTGATCAGTAAGATACTGGAGATCCACCCACAGGAAGCAGCAATGTCTTCATTGTTTCCAACTAGGGGACAACGCAAAGAATGCAGTTCCCTGTCTCAAATTTTTAAGTAGACTTTTCTACTGTCTTTTTTTGGTAATGTAAAGCAGGATGGTGAGTAAGGGAACTGGGATTCGTCTGAAGCCAACATACAAATCTAGAACAACTCTCCAAGCTTGAAATTAAAAATATTGAAAACCATTACTCCCAGCATTTTGGCAGTCATTCTAGTGAATGGATGATCATATTACTTATTTCTGGGAGAGGAAGGGGGCACAAATTGGGATGTGTGAGAAGTGAGAAGTCCAGCTTCATTTAAGCATTTGTGAATTCAAAAGCAAGCCCATTTTGATCTGGGAAGAAACAGCTCTCTGAAAATATTTTGTATGGCTTTAATCACACTTAATCACTGGTTGCCACGAAAGTCTTCCTCAGGAAGAGTGTTAGGGTTGTCTGTGCCTGAAAACCTTTTGTTTTTCTCCTGCACTGCTCAACTGCACAAGGCTATGTAAAATTTATTTCCAAACCAAGATCTGCTTTGTTTGAATTCATCCCCTGACCAAATTCAGACATCACAAGAGCTGATGCAACTGGCATGACTCATGCCACTGCTAAATTCTTTCCAAAATCTATTACTATAAGCTGAAGTCTATATCAGTTCGATCTTCTTGAGCTCTTGTTATTGCCCAGCATCAACTGCCACTTTCTGATGATGGTTTAAGGGGTGGAAGGAGCAGTGAGTTTGGGAGCAGTGCGCTCACGTGTATTCACAAATATGTGAACTGCTCAGGTGTTTTCATCATCCCTAAGTTGGTATGATAATATCAGTTTTCCAATGGAAAACATTTCTTCATGTTATTCTTTTAAAAATTCATTTTAAATGCTTGAATTGGTCTTCAAAATGTTTTTTTTTTCTTTGCCTTTGTCACCAGAGAATTTTCCATTCATCCTGGAAGGAGAGTTTTCAGGTTATGGAAATAGAAGGTCAAGAAGGTTTCAGTCACCTTTAAGAAACAACTGTGGTATGTAGTTTACATCAGGAGATGGAGGGGGTGAGAGGTATGCATCCCCTATTTACACTGACATCACTTATCCTTCAAGCTCTGTTATCCTGCCAACATTACTGTTATGCCACATCCTATTACAGAGCTGTAGAACTGAAAAATTAAGTGATGAGTTCATGGCTGAGTTTTGAGAGAACTTGAACTAAAGGATCAGATTATCTGTAGTCCTAGGTCAAAACTTCAGCTTCACTCTATCTTTCATCCATATGCAGCTTGAATCTGAGTTTTAAAAGGTGTTCATGTATGACACAAAGAGCCTACTCGAGTACTTTTGAAAATTTAGCTGTAAAAATGTGACAGTGAGATTTGCTGAGTACATTGTGATAACTTTTTCTGGGTTTTTTTCCCAGAGAGATAGGAGCTGAGCTCAGTTGAAAACTGGTGCCATTGTTTGCAGCTTCAAACGATTATACATACATTTTAAAAAGTTGGTTCCTTTTTATATATATCTGCTAGAGAAACCAGCTTATCCTTAGCTCAGCATTTTCTGACTGTCATTAAAAACAGAACCCATGAGAGCAATAAAGAAAACAGCAAAATATTGGTGAACACTACCACTGGTATAAAAGAGCCAGTCAGCAAGAAAATGTTCAAAACCAAACTACCACCTCACACACAGGAAAAAAACCAACCCAGTCTACTAGTGCATCTAGTCTTTACTAGAAACTTCAGGACTCCTGTATCTTCAGAACTTTTTTCTCATCCTGAATCACAGATCAACACATTGCAAAGATGCTCTCTCAAATATATTTTAAAAATCAAGGAAAGAGTGAATTTCAGGTCTTTAAAGCATCTTTCCTTCTTACTAGTTGACAAACCCCCTTAATTAATGCAGAGTTAGTTTTTCTGGCAGTAGTGGGAACTCTTATAAAATATCAGCTTCAGCAAAATTCTGACTTTTTGAAGCCAGGAAATAGAGAGTTTAGGTCAACATTCAGGCAACCTTTATTTTTCCCTCCTGGGAGCTGGCAATGGAAAGAGGGAACTGGCAGTGTTTGCTGAGCTGATTATTGCTGTGTCACATGGTGGAAGATGTAGTAAACTACGATAGTAGGAAAGATGGGAGGCCACACCTTCAGATGGGGCCTCAGCCCCACAGTGCTCATCACTCCTGTAGGTGACATCAAAAGAATATACACACAGACAGATATATATATATACCCTGAGGTGGCTGCATGCCTCTTTTCATGACCAAGTTCTGTACGTTGAATCGGTACTGGGAAACAGAGTCATTTCAGCCACTGGCACTTGTGCAAAGTAGGGAAAATATTCTGTGGGCTTAATAATATATGTGTGACTAAATATTGTTATTTGGTGAGTAGGGGGAAAGATAAAATTTAATTATTATGGAATTGTTTCTAGGAAATTGGGTCAGCGCATGCAGGTAAAAGGAAGTGTCACTTTGAATACAGTCCACTTTTCCAAAGAGAAGGTCTGCCTGTGCAATAGTCAGTCATATACTATGTTCTCTGAATGTCACTCACTGAAAAGGTGAGCATTGCTATAAAGGTGGAAGTGACTATTGCTTTATTATCCTCTGTATTTCCTGCTTTCTCAGAGGTTTGAATTATGCTGAGATCAACTTTATGGAAGCAAGTGAGCGGTCTTAACCATATGTTAGCAAAGCTTTCCAGCAAAGTAATGTTTTTAATGACACATTATTTTAGATCCTAGAGGTTCTTTGGGTGCTTGTAGTTACTATTGCAAAAACTGCACTACCAAAATGAAATAGAGAGCTGTGACTCTGAAGCCCTGTTCTCTCTACTGTTATATGGAAGAAGGTTGTCACCACCCACTGAAATCTTTGGCATGTGAAGTTATCTGGTTCCACATTGTTTACAATAAACACCTAAGAAGAAGGTAATGGGCCTCTTCTCCTTCCTATCCATTTCCCAACAGGATATACATAACCATGTCTGAGGAAATTTCCAACACACTCTTTTCCAGCCCTATTAAACCACTAGCTCTTTAGAAGCTATTGGCATTTAAGGAGTTTCTCATCCTTCACAGTGAGCTACTTACAGCCCTGCATATGCTGGGTTCCCCAAGCCTGGATTTCTGTCCTCAGGTCTGTTTTTGAATCCCCTCCAGCATTGTCCACGTGCCAGATGACACGACAAGTTGTTGAAAAAGACAGCCAAAGAAGGACCTATCCTTTCCATCCCAATGCAAGGTGGATTCAGGTCCTAGTGCAGGACTGAGTGGGGGTACTGCGGAGTTACCCACCTTCCCATTCACTGCTGTCGTTCTCCGCCCCCATTACCTGGTATCCCATCCACTACCATTCGGTACCTCCACATGATGCTAGACTTTATTTCACTAGGAAGCAGATAACTGTCATGGGTTAAAATGTGGCTACATTTTTCTTTGTGAAACATTCCTAAATCAAGAAAGATGCTTGTTTCAGCATTTGGCTTTACCATTGAATCTTACTGGTGTACAGAAGACTAACCAGTTTAGGGGCTTGCTTTTGTATATCAAGCAGATCAAGAAGCAGATTCAAAGAAACTGATGAAAGGAGTCCAGACGTCATGAAAATTCAAACCTAAATCCAGACTTCATCAAAGGTTGGGTAAAATCCAGGAGTCAGTTTTAGGCACAGATTCATTTGTAATAAATGGAATTAAAAAAGGTCTTTTTTCATGGATATATATCTAGATCTGGATGATTTGTTGGCTGGTTAGTTGCTTTTTGCACAGAGGAAAATATTACCAGATTTATTAGAATTAATAAATACTAAAAAGAACCAAGAAAAATAAATTCCATTGGAATTAGTGCAGCTCAATAAAAATGAAATTTGAAATAGATAGACCTTGCAATTATGACATCTATCATAGTAAATTAGACAAAGCCAGGGTATGTTCTTGAATGCTGAGACTCAGCACTGTGATATCCCTCGACCATTTTTGGGCGTAGTTTTGGGTGGAGCAACACTGTTACTCTCCCAGGGAAACTCTTGCGATGCCAGGCTGGAGTCAGCTTTGACATGGCACCACTCCTAACAGGATATCTGACATCGGTGCCATGTACAGGGCCAGGTTGTGCCTACTGGTCCCAGTATCATGAAATAGGCTCAGGCACAATTTAGTTTAGTTGAAGGGTTATAGCTTTTGGCCTTTTTGTGTCCTCAAAGATTGTTTTAATTTATCTGAAATGAAAGACTGCTAAAGCTTTAATTCTGCCCTCCAACATTTACATCTGGGGTAATCACAAGCAGCAATCTGAGACACAACATGGCAGTGACCCTGGTGTCCTCTGGAAGTCCAGTGTACAACGAAGTACAAAATGGGAAACCTGTTACCTTACTCATGCAATGCCCTTAAGTTTCAGAAGGCCAGTAGAAATGGAAGATGATACGTAAGGTACAAAGAGGCTCAATTTTAACTTTCCAGAACTAGATATTTCTAGGGATTAGTTTAATTCCAAAGTACAGGAAGGAGGCAGTATTCCCTCTGCAAATCCTGCCCCATTCATGTAACAGTACCCCTTCCGGTTTCTGGCAGTGATTCAAGGTTTAAGATTTTATTTTGTTCTTCTTTTGGTACTGCATAGTACATAACAGCCATGGCAGATTATACAGCCTTAAGCACTGGCATGAGTCAGCGCTGCCACACCCAGAAAGGGCTGTTCTCATGCTATGGTGATGTACGGCGCCACAGAGGTGACATCAACTGAGGATGTTAAGTGCTTAGTCCTCTCTTCTGTGCCTGAGAATGGTGGTGACTCTAAGCTGTACAAAAAGCCTCACCATGATACAGATTTTATTTCCAAGAAAATGTCTGGTGAACTGCAAGGAATTGTCACCAAGTTGACCTGAGGAAAAGAATTGCTTCTTCTTGACACTTAGCCCAGTGCTAAATAGCTGAGTAGAAATTTAATTCTGTTCAGGTTCCTTCACTGAATATGAAATAATACCAAAAGAGCTCTGACACAATTTACTTTATATTTTAATACTATATCTTGAAATCCGAGATTTGTCAAGAAACCTGTGGGAGGCAGGTGCCTTAATCTCACCAAGTTTCCAATGGATACCCTCTGGTGCTTTAAATCCTTGTGTAGAAAATTGAATGTTATGTTGGCCTGAAGAAAACACAAGCTTAATTTTAGGCATGGGCTTGGATCTGTGGACTTCTCATATTTGAAATTAAGTACCCTCTCAGAGGTTAACTGAGCCAGATGCTTCTGTTCTTTTCTGGCTGGCTGTTTCTCTTTTTTTTTCTTTTTTCTTAATATCTCTTCTACCCCTACTTTTCTATTCATAATTTCCTCATTCTTCCATCTGCCTTAATTTCCTGCAGCATCCTCCACCCTGCTCCAGCTTTCCCTCTCTTTTTTTTCCTTTCTTCCTAAGGAATCATCTTTTCCAACTGTAGTGAAGTAGTCCTAAGAGGAACTGGTAAACAGCATGCTAATGACTTTGGCAGCAAACATTAATTTGGGAGATATTACAGTTGCCAGCATGAGATAAATAAGCCTAGAGAAAAAGTTACATCTTAAGAAATGTATTTGGTGGAAATCAATCAAATTCACAGCAATTTCTTAGGACAGAGAAACCTGGACAGATGCGTATGACCCCGTGGTTTGTATCAGCTTGATCCTGTTAATTTGAACCCTGACTTCAGTCACTTGATCTCTTTTTTATGTGTTGTACAGTCCTTGAATTTCTTCAGAGATGGAACCATAAAATTTGCAAAAGACAAACTGTTTACCCCTCTATATTTGAGCAGTTCCTATTCAAATAAAATATGCATCCTTAATTGAGGACACAAGACTATTGTGATACAGTAGAAAGAATATTAATAATAGTGTGGTGAGACAGCATTGCTGCAAAATCATAGGTATTCTTGGAATGTATATCTAAAAGAATCACAGCTCTGAAGTGGACAGCACTTATTAAGCAGTTATACTTGGATGACGATGCTGAATCTTGGTTTGTATCAGAAATAGTGCGGCCGGCAGGACTAGGGCAGTGAATCGTCATCCCTCTGTACTGGTGCACTGGTGAGGCCACACCTCAAGTACTGTGTCCAGTTTTGGGCCCCTCACTACAAGAAAGACATGGAGGTGCTGAAGCGTGCCCAGAGAAAGGCAATGGAGCTGGTGAAGGGTCTGGAGCACAAGTCTTATGGCGATCAGCTGAGGGATTTGGGGTGGTTCAACCCAGAGCAAAGGAGACTCAGACAGTACCCTAATGCTCTCTACAACTACTCAAAAGGAAGTTGGAGAGAGGTGGGTGTCACTCTCCTCTCCCAGGTAACAAGCGATAGGACAAGAAGAAATGGCCTCAGGTCGCACTAGGGAGGTTTAGATTGGATATTAGGAAAAACTGCTTCCCCTAAAGGATTGCCAAGCATTGGAACAGGATGCCCAGGGAAGTGGTGGAGTCACCATCCCTGGAGGTATTTAAAAGGCATGTAGATGGGGCACTCAGCGATATGATTTATGGTGGACTTGGCAGTTCCAGGTCAACAACTGGTCTTGATCTTAGAGATTTTTTCCAACCTAAATGATTCTATGATTCTGTGCTATGCTGTCTTACCGTAGTTTAGCATGCCACGAGTATGAGGGAGCACATAATGCTATGCAGAGGATAAAATTTCACTTTTATGAATATTTTTGAGATTTGTCTTTGTTCTAATTAGGAATTCAATCTGGAAAATCTTGAAGCCCTTAAAAATTCTTTAGAAATCCCCAAAACTTCTGGAAGGAAAATGAAGCTGATTGAAATGTTTAATGATGGCACCTTTTCATTTATGCTACACTGTATTCTAACGCTATGCTAATTTAAATTGAAACCATAGTGATTTAGAAATTA
Organism: Pseudotriccus pelzelni; assembly: GCA_035584735.1. Taxonomy (NCBI): domain Eukaryota; kingdom Metazoa; phylum Chordata; class Aves; order Passeriformes; family Tyrannidae; genus Pseudotriccus; species Pseudotriccus pelzelni. The sequence goes on from JAWMRA010000113.1 coordinate 27,370,961, forward strand.
AAATGTTTTGCTCTGAAAAAAATAAAAATGGCATACTTTGTAGCTGCCAGAACATTTTTATGCCATTCTTAAAACACTTTCACAGAATTGACATGATTTCAAAAGGTATTCTTCTCAAAGGAGCTGCCTTTTCATAGAAAAGGTTTCCACTGATGTATTTTCTTTGACTGTCTTTAAAGCTCATGCATTACACTTATTTAGAAAAAGCACATAGAGTAGTGATTGTGACACTTTCCAGTGGATAGTGCAAATTTATTTTTAAAACATTGTATCTCATTCTCAGCAAGGGGCTCTAGTTTTGGTCCTGATGCCACTACTTTGCTTTAGTCAACTGAAAACCCCCATCTCAGTTACATCCACACAGAAACAAAGGAAATGTTAATAAAGGATCACGAGCTGCAACAGCATAATAGAATGAGACAGTTCAAGAGAGCTGTGCAGGAGCTTTCCATGTAGTGGACCACACTAGGTTGGTCTCTGAAGAGAACAAGTGATGTTTCCCCTGTTTGCAACATTCATCCCCATTCTGAGAAGAGAACAGCTACAAGGATAGTAAAGAGCCAGTGTGCTCTAACATTCAAATGACTGCAGCAGATGACCTAAAATGTGTCCTCCTGTGTTATTCTAATGGCATATATTGCATGGCTTTGCTCAGAGATATCACCATGTTCTTGAAACACATGAGAAAAGCAAGCACACAGCCGTGACCCTTCAAGCTGAGAGGAAATTAGTACCAGTGCTCTTGTAAATGATTACAACATTTTGGGGGATAGAGTAGAAACTGACATTCAGAAGGAATTGGATCTACAGCTATCGAATTGCCTGTCCATTTCTGGAACATTAGAAATACGTGATTTGTTTCCTCTGTATTAGCTGGGATACAGAAACATTCTCTGCGTTACCCATAATTTTGGGTAGAGAAGCAAAACTGTAATGGTCGGATTCATAAGCTGTAAAAATGGTTTTCTCACCATTTATGACAACAGTAAATCATTTGGACTAAAAACCAGACTTGTGCTATGTCCACTCAGGTGCAACTTTCTGCTGCTTAGGGACAGCTCTGCTTGAGGATGAGAGATTGATTGGTCTGAAAGACGATATGCTGCAAACGGGGCATTCAGATGACATCGCCCTTTTCATTGACTTTCCTAAAGACTTACCATTCCTTGTAAGTCTAAAAGTTCTTTTAGAGAACCATAAACCATGGTTCTTTCAATTTTCCACAGACAGGGATGCCTAAAAAATTAATCCTCTGATGGATTTTGTGGGACTAATTTGAGTGTTTTTCATACGTCACTTTTAGCTTTGACTGGGACTTGGCATTTTTAAGGGTGTTTCCTCAATATTGGCTACTTCCATGAAGTCATTTCACCCAATGTGGGAAGATGTTTACCTTTGTAATGAGATGCATGACCACCCTCTAGTGATGCACAGCAGCCCAGTGACAAAGTGAGGCACCATGGCTTATCTGACAGAGTGAACAGGAGGATGTGGACAGAGAACTGCTGGAGTGTACTCACAACACAGAGTGGCAGCACAGTTGATGAAAATAACTAGACTGTGTAAATGTCAGGGTTAAATTCAGAGACGTTAATAATGGACATGGTCAGATTTATCTTTTCAGAATATGTTGATTACACAATTAACACCTCTTATTCCCTAGTTCCATAGACCAAACAGGTCTTTTGCTGCTTACACTAAGGCCTGGCTTCATCCCTTTCTCTTCTATTTTCCCTGCTCTCAGTAACTCAGATAAAGGACTTCGTGATTCTACTTCAAGGTCCCACTCTGTGTTTTACTTGTGAAGTCTGTATACCCCAGGAATTGCTTCCAAAAAATGTTTAGCTGCACAGTCATCTATGGAGTTTCACTACACTTGTGTCATCATGGCTTCCCATCATTTATTAGAGCTTCTCCTCTACACACTTTTCTCCATTACTGACCTGAATTATTTGGAATAGGCTTTATTTCTAAGGGTAATCTAGTTACATTTTTTCCTCCCAATTAGTTCTCAGCCTCATATACACATAGAAATCTTCCAGAAATCCTAAAAAGCAAAATTTTAATACCTAAAATGAAGAAATGGATTGTTTAGTACTCACATGTGATGCTAAAGTAACCGTTCAGTACATAAACTAGAGTAACTCAGAAACTGTGCCTTTCGCGAAAAACTAGATGGAACTGTTTTGCATTTCCTAACAACTTCATAGAAAAGAATGAGGAAAAAAATGCATTTTAAATATCCCAAATGATGGGTTTCCTTTTAACAGTTCATACTCATTTATGTTTACTAGCTTATGAAAGAAGTTAGGGAAAAAAAGGCTAGATTCAGTGTCCTTAATAAAGATACCTAAAATAATATTTGTTACAGGTAGGTGATTATTTTAACACTTTTTACATTTGTACTGCTGAAAAATGGAAGCCTATTACACAGAATGGATTGTCAATCTCCCTGAAAGAAGGACGTGGTTCCTGGTAAGGTATCCACTGTGCTGATATAGCTGAGCCATGCCAGCTGACACTGAACAGAGGCTCTAAGCTGCTGAAAGTCAGAAAAGTTTAAGAGAATAAATCAGTTTCCAGGAAATTTCGATGTGTATATTCTCCTCATAGTTGCACCCTCCTTATCACACTGCTGTGGGTGCTGGCTGGAAAATGACATCTGCAGAGGGTGAAAAGCACAGTACATGTTCTGTGGATGAAACCAACAGTCACACGTCCCTATGGGTGATTCCATAGAGTCAAATTGCCGTGGGACTCCTGTTAGGTTTTACATGGCCCCACTCCTGCAGCTATGTGACTTCCTGGCTGTGCAACCAGCCAGGCTGGCGAGGAGAGAGCTGAGGTGAGCATTTCAGTTTGGCAGTTCTGTATTTCCATTTTCTCTAAATATTTAGTACAGTTTAATTGGCCATCCATTGTCTGAGTGAGATGGAGGACTGGATGAGAATCATTTGGCTGAGATTGTGCAAGTTCAAAATGATGATTACAGGATTTGAGAAGCAACACTAGCAATTAAGCAAGCAGCAGAGTGGAGGAAGCGCACTTCCCATCGATTGCGCAGACGACAGCCTGGGGTGCTTTTGTCCGGGAATGTAAGTGTTGGGTGCTCCTAAATGTATACATTGGCAAGTACAGCAGAAAGGAAGTGGATGCTACCTGGGCCACTGAATATCTGCATGATTTCAAGTCCCTCGTGGGTACCTGGGAACCCCTAGGTAGATCACTGTAAAGCAGTTTTCCTGGGCCCGGTGCCAAAACCCATCCTGAAATTGCTGCTTGCACTGGACATACCTGCCTATTAGCAAAAGTTGTTTGGGAGATCCGTGCACTGAGTCCTGTGCTGGTTGACTTCTTGCTAAACCCAGCTGTCCTTTATAGCTGGCATTTTCCAAAGGCTGAGAAAATACTTCCTGGGGCAGCCTCAGTCTACTCGTGAGTCAAATGGTCTCTGGATGAATTGTGAGGAGACTGCAGTGGAGTCTTGGATGTCCTGCTTGCCCTCTCTGTGGTCCGAAGGCATGAAAGCTTGATTCACTAAACTGAAAAACTTGCAAAGTAACAGCTTTTCTATTGCGTCCTGATTTGAAAATATGTTTTACTGAATATTCAGATAAGCTCTGTGCAATGTGGGATTTGCATTTATTTTCTCCATGAAGCATGTCAGATCAAATAGAAACAAAAATTCTACAACACAGAGGTCTCCTCGTGGCTTGAACTGTTGTGTGTGGGTTTTGTTGTAGCTGGATAGGGCTTATGGCATAAATCTGCAAAAAATAAAGACTAGAAAAGGCAATTATTTTTTGCCTGACTGTAAATTTATTTCGTATAATTTGAAAATGTGAAGTTCGAAACAGCTTGCTAGGATGACAATCTCGTGCCACTGAAAAGTGAGACTTTTGCCACTGACACTAGTGGGAGCATGATTTCACTCATTTTTCTTGCAATACCTACTCTTTCTAGATCTTGTCCCCTGGTCCTTTAGCAAACGTGCACTCGAGACTGTTTCAACCACACACTTCGGTGTTCTTCAACCCATTCCCACTACTGAATTTCAGACCCAAAGACAATAAACTCAGGGCAGAACAAAATCCTTCCACATCCCGTTGATTATTTCCATACGTGTCGGCTCGGTTAGGGGTTAATGCCACGGGATGCGGCCGGAGTTTCCTTTGTACGGGCAGGGCGATGGTTGGAGGTGGTGGTGGGGGAGGTCAGCACGGAACGAACTCGCCCCCGCCGCCCAGCGCGGGGCAGGGGGTGCCCGCGGCTCCCGAGCACCTCTCGGGGCGGGGGAAGCGCGGGGTGTGGACGGAACCGACAGTGCATGCGTGTGCGGGCAGCGGGGCCGGGGCGAGCGGCCGCTCCCGCACGGCGGCCCCAGCCCCGCAGCCCCCGCCGCCCGGGCGGGCGCTGCCCCTGCCCCTGCCCCTGCCCCTGCGCGGCCGGGGGAAGGCGGCTCCCGCCGGGCCCAGCGCGGCGGTGGCGGCGGATGGCGGGGGGGCCGCGCCCGGCGGGGGC
>JAWMRA010000113.1:27375523-27579940 GCA_035584735.1 Pseudotriccus pelzelni
GAGGGGCCCGGCGCGGCGGGGCGCGCCCGCGGGGCCATGAGGGCGGGCTCCGGCCATGGCCCATGGCAGCGCGGCGGTCATGCTGAAGTGCGTGGTGGTGGGGGACGGCGCCGTGGGCAAGACGTGCCTGCTGATGAGCTACGCCAACGACGCCTTCCCCGAGGAGTACGTGCCCACCGTGTTCGACCACTACGCAGGTGAGCGGGCGGGGGGGCCGCGGCTGCCGCCCCGTGTGCCCCCCCTCCCTCCTGACTCCATCGCCCCGGCCTGGCCCTGCCCGAGGGGGCTGCGAGGGGGTCGGCCGGGGGCTGCCCCCCCGTCTCCCCCCTTACCCGCTGTGTCTCTCCCCTCTCGCAGTCAGCGTCACCGTCGGGGGCAAGCAGTACCTGCTGGGGCTGTACGACACCGCCGGCCAGGTGAGTGCCGACCGCTGCCCGCGGGACCCCCTGCCCCGTCCCCCCGCCCGGCGGCGGTCCCGGCCATCCCTGAAGTTATTCGCAGGGCTGCGGTCCGAGCTGCGCGGCTCGGAGCCGGGTTGGCGGCGGAGGGCGCGGGGGGGGGGGGATTGATAAAAATCCAGATTTAAAAGAAAACCATCGATCCAACCCCGATTCCCGAGGGCGGGCAGGCGGAGACGGGCTTTATTTTTAGCGGTGCTGGGGCCGGGGCGCCGCGGCATCGCCCGGCGGGGGCGGAGGGATGCCCTGCGCCTGGAGGGCATTGCTCCGTGCCGGGCATCGCCTCCGGCCAGCCCCCTTCCCCCCTGGGGTGCCGACCCTCCGCCGGCCTTCAGTTGGGAAAATATGCCCCGTTCAGCACATAGGGAACACGCTGCCTCGGCCGCCTCGGGTCGGATGGAGAGCCAGGCTGCCGCAGCTTGCCTTGTTTGCGCTTTACAGCGCTCAAATAGCTACAAAGAGTTGCTAAAACTAAAGGTGGAAAATAATAACGTGGGAAAAAAAATATCTCAGCCACTGCCTTTGAGATAACCTGGGTTTCTTTTGCTGTCCCAGACAATTCAAGTGATTCATTTGGTTAAGATTACAGCCGGTTGTGAAAGATGCTGTGATGTCAGCATGGCTCTTAAGTAACTTTAATGATGGATAAAATGCTGGATGTTTAGAGGGATCACTGCTGTAGTGGTTTCTAAAGGGCTCCATGATTCAAGTCACCTCTTTGTTAGCTTAACTTGCACGGCACCAGCCGCGGGCCGAGCATAGTCTCCTCCGGGGTTAGAGTACTTCCAGCTTTCTGGGGATGCCTTATTGGAAAGTTTGTGAAGGGCCCGACCCCAGGAGGTGTGGAGCATATATGGAAATCCTGCATGGGTTTCTGTAAAGTTGTGTATTCCTTATATTAAAACTTCTTCTTGCAGCATGAGCATGTGCTTTGGTCTCACATGACCTCAGACATGCTTCCTTGTTTTAAAGAGCAACTAGTAAAATAATCTCACCGAACTCCCATAGACTGAAGCGGTAATTTTTAACCACGTTATTCCTATACTTAATTGAACAACTGCTGCCTAAATTAGTGTACCTTTTTAAATCTGCATATAGCCTTAGGTAAGGGAATCAGCATTTGAATGGTCTTTTATATCTTTGTTAGGCCTGATATAATTAATTCCATGAGGACTGTAGGAAACAGCCCCATTTCCAGAAAGCTGATACCCTGAAGGGTGAGACTCTTCCCACAAAGACTGACTTCATGGTTGTCATCTCACTGACATAAACACAACTAGTCAAATTTATGCCAACTAAGTGCATTTCTTCTTACTGTCATAGTCCTGTTTTTCAATAGCATTTGGATCAAAACAAGGCTTGTAAAATATTATTTAGGTAGGTTACAAAATGAGGATTTTCCACTCAGATAAAGAAAGCATTTGGTTAGTATGCAACTAACTTTCTTTTTTTTTTTTAATAATGAGCATTGGAAAGTGTGAAAGTGACCCTAGCACTGCTGTACATATGCATAGTGTATTTGGGGATGCCGTCTCAAACTGCTTGTGCTGGGCTTGTTTCTATTAATGGGAGTATGTGTTGTTAGCTCTGTGTAACCTTAGCTAAGGTGGTTTTGTGGTATACCACTCTGTGTGAATGTGCTCAGTACAAACCCAGGTGACCCTTGGCCTCCTCAAAAGTTAGGAGGGTAAACTGGCCAGTTTACAACAAACAGCAGGCGAAGGTGTTCCTGTTACACTAAGAAAATTTTGTCAGTGTGAAGTTGTATAGCCAGAGGTGTAAAAAGTTGAGGAAAGCTTTTTTTACAGTTTCTGAAAAGCTGGAGTCTTCAGTTTGAATTACAGAGCAGTTTTTGAGGTACTTAGGAACAGATCTTGCTGGTCTGATTCAGAGGAGCCTCAGCTCATGTAGGGTGTTTTAATGAGGCTGCTTAACAGATATATCTGGTCTTGGCAAAACTGCCCTTCTAGTCAGACCTGTGGTGCTAATAAAATCTTTATCACTATGCCCATCCCACTTCAGCATGTTTGGGGAACTGGTGGAGATCTGAGGCTGCCAGTCCAGCAACTTCATTCAGCTAAAGGTTGCTTTGTCAGAGAGTGAGCTGAAAGCCTGTCTTATTTTGTGCAATAACAGAAAGCTTACTTTAAAGCTTAAACATATATAGGTAAAGAGCATGAATTGGTGATGCCTTCTCTGTGGTGGGGAAACAGCATGCTGCATCTGGTACCTGCCTGCTGCCCAGAGTCGGGATTTCTGTGCCAGCATACATCAGTGCTTTTATTTCTAGTTCTGTCACCCCCAAATTGTTTTACTGTAAAATACTGGCCTGATAGTATAATTTTATCAGAACTTGGCAGTGCATGATCATTGTGGTATCTAAGCTGTTCATGGTCTTCAGCACGTTTATACTCCCAGCTGTGGACAGAGTATAGGTACAGTCTACAGATCTCAGTTCAGGGGGAAGAGGAGTGAGGGGGTAAATGAAGGTTTAAAGAGTGACCTACTCCAAATCCATGCATGAAGTCTATAGGAGAGCAAAGACTAAAGACCTTTTGGTTCATAGCTGGTGCACAGTAGGCTCATCGCCCTGAAATACTGACTTATCAGTGTGTGGGTCTCTTTTGACTTGCATGGTTATGTATTTAACAACTTGTGACAGACTTTGCTTTGGCGGAGGAGTTGCAAGCTTTTGAGTTCATCCAGTACTCATTTCTAGCTTGCTTCATAACACACACAGAATCACATGTCGTAACTATAACCATGACATAAGGCCTCATATCTTTGTGAGTTTAAAGTAGGTTGAGAATAAATCTATTAAAATCCCATTTTTTCCTAGTTATACATAGCAGAGAAAAATGCCACTAGTGGTTCACGAAGTTCATTTATACACAGGCCCTTGGGTGTGTGTGAGTTCAAGGCAGCTTTTCTCTGGCTGAAAATACTGAGGCTCTGGTTCAGCAGAAAATAGCCAGTACAGCTGCTGAGCAGTGGAGGCTCTCAAAGCCTGTTTGGATTTGCAGCTGTGAAGGCAGCCCCCCATGTCAAGGAGGCACGTGGGAATTTGGTGCCATTCCTCCAGCAATTCCTTCCAGAGGTGGAGCCAGCAGCTCCTTTTAGCCTTCTGTTTGCACTCTGTGGGTCGTGGTTTCTGCAGGATGATGAGATCTATGGAACCTACTTGCATCGAAGACCTGCATCAGTGCACTGAAGTTTAAATGTGAGGTGCTTGTGATACTGATGCTTGGATGCCTTTGGCTTTGTAGCTGCCTGTCTTGCTCTGGGAGATTGTGTCTCAGTAGCGCTCTTCATTGAGCAGGGCTATGTGGCATAATCAGCTTGGGAAGAGAATCACGGCTTCATGAGGGGTCTGTTGGAGTGCTATTGCACTGGTGACAACTGATTATCATTTTGATCTTCCATAATACCAGAAGTAATACTGCCAGTTCTCATGATATTAACACTTTTGGAGAAATGTCTCTAAGCACTAACAAAGAGGAGTGCTGCGTGTCCCCTTGCCATGTCTCAAATGATTGGGATAAGTGGGAGGACACACAGCAGTTGCCTTTTGGGGATTTCGCTCTATATTGAAGGCTGTTGTTTAAAATGGCAGTCCCTTTTGCTGTCAATTTTCATTCGTGGTGTCCCTTTCCTTCAGTAGGTGCTGACCATATACAGGTGAGAGTCTTGCTTTGCTGCTGTGAAGGACGGTTGCGGCCTAGAGGGAGGACAGGGAGGCTGCAGTAGCAGAGCCTGTGTTGCTCCCATTTCTGTGGGAAGAGAGATGCTGAGGCATAGCATGGTTTTTTGGTTGCACTTTTGGCACCAAACCGGCATCTGGGCAGCGCAAAGAGGGATACGGGGAATCTTACTATGGTGCAGTGCCTCATAATAACATTTATACCCCTCAGCATCGCTTACCGTTGTGATACTAGTGTGGCCTGGTTGGGCAAAGCTGAGATAAACTGTGTTCCTTGTCTTTTCACTTTTATATCTCTGCCTTAAAGGCCCTAATATATGGTCTGACAGAATGAAGCTCTCAGTGGCTTCTCAACTGTCACCAAAACAGTACCACAAGACACACTATGCACAAGAGCACAACAATCCACTTCTTGGTACACCTTGGTCCAATTTTTTTTAAAGTTGGTCAGGCTGCTGAAGTGTGTAAAGCTAACTCAGATAATTAGGAAGATCTGCATTAAGGTGACATGTAAAAAACCCAAATGGTTATAACTGTGAATGTGCCCGTGTGTGAGGTGTGGTTATTAAATGGATGGTCACCAAACTTGCAGCAGTTGCTATAAATAAATAGCCGTAATCTTAGACTCCTTGCTGGCTGTTTGTCTTGGCTTTGGTAGGTAGCCCTGAGCTAGCAGGTACCACTCCGGTATCCTACTGAGAGGAGAGGCAGCTGCTGATCATTTTGGCTGGTCTGTTGTGAAATTGAAATGCCCCTCCTCAGAGCACGTTGCTTCTCAGTTGCCCGTACCAACCAGGCAGTCGTAGTGCCAAATGCCAGCCTGGAGCAAAGCAGTCTCACACAATGCAAAGCCTGCCATCCTTTACTGCAGAGTTGTAAACACCAAGACCTCTAACGTGATTTTGGCAGTCCTGACATGAGATATTAGCAATTAAGATCCTGTCCCCTTTCTGTTCCCCCATGGCCTCCCTCCTCCCACATGCATTTTCCCTCGCTCCCTTTACATGTCCCAGCCGAGCTGGCAGCTGGTGCTGGGAAGCTGTGAGCTCATGAGCTCACTCCCGGCTGGCGTGCTGGCCTATGAATAGCTCAGCCTCCACTGAAGCTGCTCTGTGCCTCAGGATGTTGCCAGCCACGTAGATTTAACAACTGGATGTATGCAGATAAAATAAAAACATGCCTAGATGCTCCCTTTGGAATTAAGGTTTTTCATTGTAAGAGGAGGAAAAGTACCTGAGCTTCCAATCTCTGTCAAGACTTCTCTAGACAAGGCTTTAAGTAAAGACAGGTTTTCCCTTTAACTTGTACTTTCAGATTAGCTTTTAAAAATGGCCTTGCAACAATAATAATCCCAGTGTGAAGCTTGCATTCAAACGCCTCCTTGTGAGCTGTGACTCACGCTTTGAAAGCATCACAGCTTTCCTAGAAGGATAGGTAAGTACTGCTATCACCAGATGGGGAGTCGCAGGATGGGAGATGTTGCTCGGAGTTCACAGAAGCATCCACTGGATAGATGTTGGAAACTCAAGACAGTTATGTTTAATTTTGCAGAGTGCCAAAGGCCCCACAGCTTTTTTGAATAGCGACACCCAACTATGTTAAAATGAAACGTAAGGGATGACTTTGAAAATGTAGATCCAGAATGTCTTTTCCACATTGACAGCAAATTAATGGCAGGCCAAAATAAAGAACCCAAAGCAAACCAAATTTGAGAGGTTCTCTGAAACTTCAATTTTTGATATGTTAAAAGTACATTTTTATGAAGATTACGGGCCTAGACAGACTCTTGCTAAACATTGCTTATGTGGCCAAGTAAAAAGCCCTTTTTCCTGGATTAAGAGTCAGTGGATATCCTGTAGTTTGTGGCAGAGTTCTGTCTGAATTTTACTCATTTATAATTCCTTTGAGGTACCGTGGCTTGTTTTGATGCTATCCAAACATCACCAGCTAAAAAGGCAACACTGAACACAAGCAATTGTTACTGCTCTTCCAATACAGTGTTACTCTTACTTCCTGACTTCATTTTAAGTTGGTGTGTGCACCTGCACTCAGTTCAGTCTCATATAATCTACAGCTGTACCGCAGCAGGCAGGAGTGATGGAATGGGACAACTGGGTAAAGTGGCAGGAGCTGATGGAGTTTTTCTGATAGAGATTGTATAAGACCTTGGGAATTTTCATCAGATTCACAGTCAGACTTCTCAATTGAAATCTGTTCCCTTTGCAAAGAGCTCTTCCTATTTTGGTAAATAAGTATAAAAAATGCATAGTTTTCATTCATAGCTTAACTCCTGGTTCAGCTTCCAAACTACATCTTAGAACAAACTAAATTTATGTTTTGACTAGAGTACTGCCTCCACGGCACTGACCTGCAATGTAAAAGGGCTTATAGCGTGTTGGGGTGTGATCCAAAGCTCTGTGCTAGCAGGCACCCTGATTGCTGGTTTCAATAAGCTTTGTTCCAGCTCCTTTACTGAGAACACATGGACAAAGCAGACATAAAACTCACTCCAGCATTACCAAGGTTTTGTCAGTCCCAGGCATTCAAAGTGATGAGTCAGCTATTCCCATCTGCAGACACTGCTACCTAAAAACCCCTAGAAAATCACAATCATTTTTACCCTTTGCTGCATGTATGTTTTCTTTAAACCTTTGGGCTTCATGTATTCAAGTTTTCTCTGTATCTGTGGGGTACTAGAAATTTATCTTTCATTTAAAATGTGAAAAGGATGTGATTTTTCTTCACAAGACTCCAGGAAACTGGGCTTTAAGAAATAATATAAAGCACACTAATTCCAAGTCCTGCAGTTCTATTGTGAATTATAAACTCCAGCATCACTAAAATGGATGCTTTGAGACAGAATCATAGAATGTTAAGGGATTGGAATGGACCTTAAAAATCATCTAGTCCCAGTCTCCACAGGGACAGCTCCCACTAGACCAGGCCTTATCTAACCTGGCTTTTCAGGACTTCAGGACTTTTTTTTTTTAAACCTCCAAATTAGCAGTTAAATTTGTAACAAAACTGCCCCTCCTTTAATGAGAAAAAAAAATGCAAAATGAGGGCAGAGAAGAGGGGAGCTGTATCTTTTTACTGCTCAATTCAGTAGTTTTATAAGCAGTCTATTGGTTTGAATTGGTGACTAGATAAGTTGTATTAAGAAAAATGTGGCTGAATGCTACACGACACTTTCAGCAGTTCTAGAGAGGTTGTGTCATTTGACATGTTAGCAGCTACTGTCCCCAGTCTGTTTTAATCCTGCTCTGTGCTGCATCCGTGCTGTGGCACGTGTGCAATAGTTCTTTGCTATGGCTGGTACTCGCTGGTGTGCATATAAAAATGCAGGTGGCAGCATTATTCTCCAGAGGAAAGGAACATCTGTCAGCATCCTAGGTGTGTTTATTGCTTCAGATGAATAAAACACAGACTGAGAGTGCCTCAGGCAGGTTGCACTCTAAATTAGATGTAGTCGTGAATGCTTAAAGACAATCAGTAGGACTTAATGCTGGTTCCGCTGTGTTGGTCTGAGTTCCAGTTGGGTCCAGTGTCGGAGACAATAAAGGATGGATGCTAGGTGTGATCTGGGATGCAACTTTAGTTATGACCAACAGATAGTCCAGCCACAGGCAGTGAGATGGCTTACAAATTCCTCACTTGAGAAAGAAAAACCGTAGGCAGTTTTTCAATGGCCTCTGCATCTGCTGCAGTGAAATCGTCAAGTGTTTTACCACGTTCTTCAATTGAAGCTGTTAGCCCTGACAAATCGGGACTTGGCATAAAATGAGGTGCAGAAAAGTGTTAGCAGCTCCTGGAATTCCAAAAACTCTTTCACCGTGATGTGTTTTTTCAATGTGCATATGATGGCACTGGTACTCTGACACTGGTATTCTCCTGAGAAATTGTGTGATGTGGAATTAATCTCGAGGAGTCAGTGTGAAGCTGTAGTCTTCTGTCTTACAAAGATGTTGCTTATCTCTGGACTGAAGAACGTGCTTTTGTAAAAAGTGAAAGGGAATGGGACACCTCACTGATCAGTGTTTCCTGTCTGATCAGGATTTATATAGGTAGTAATTAAAAGACATGTCTGTTATGATATGGGTAATTGTATTAAACCAACTGCAATCTATAGGCAGTTTTGCCTGGGAGAACAGGTCATATTCTTTGAAAATAAAGTGAAAGAGCCCGTCTTTCCAAAGAGCAGGTTCTGCAGAGGATCTGACCAGATCTCCTGTGTCAGGGTGAATTTTATTTTTTTCCGTTGACTGCCTATATCTGAAAGAATGGGAAAACCCAATTGTTAATGGCTGCAGACACCACAGCTGGGGTAAATTCCTTTGCTGGGGAAAATGGAAATCCTGTGTGGAAAGAGTGCTGTTCATAAGCTCACTGACAGTGAGAAGGGAACTGGCACAGGAACACACCACAGCCTTGAGATTTCTCATGGGCAAGGAGTGAAAGGGTCTGTCCATGGCAGTTACTCTGCCACAAGCAGCTGGTTTAAGTGAAGGTGTTCGAGTGAAACTCTGCTTGCCCGTACTGCTGGCAGTCAGTTGAATCCATGTTCTGCTGTTACAGATGATAAAATAATAAGCCTTATGGAGAAAAGGCAGCAACTTGCACTTCCAGAAAACCATGAAGAAGCCAGCAAGTTGAAGTCCTTGTGGTGATGGAGAGGAAGGAGGGAGAGTGCTGTTGAGACCATCTAAGAAAATAGTTTAGCATTACCACATGGCAAGATGTAGTATTTGGACAGTACTGAATCATACATTAAGACTAGGATCAAATCTGCTCACTTAAAGACAATTTTGTGTATAATTAAAGAAATACTGTGTCCTTCCTGTCTCTAATGCTTTAAAATCCATTATACTAGGCTCCATCTTCCAGCTAGTTATTTCTCTCTATACAGAAAAGCTTTTCAGACATGTAAGCAGTTGCACAGTTCTCAAATATGCCAGAAGGAAAGTTTTGTAAAAAAAAAAATCCTAATTCACAAACCCTGGGCTTTTTCAATGTATAATTCATATGTCCTTTGAACAGTCCTCCTCACAGGAATTCAGAAATGGATTTAGATCAACTTACTTCATTTTTAGAATACAATGGACGAGCACTTACCCTGCATTCTTGAAGCCTTTTCTATAAATTAAAAATAGATGCTGGGCCCAAATCAGCAGCTTTTTGCACTCCCTGGGAAACCTGTGAGCAAGCCACAACAGGACAATTCTGCTTTCTTTAGCAATGCAAGCTGTATCCTCAGAAGCCTGAGAAGAGACAGAGGGTCTGTAGTGCACTTTTCCCCTGCAGCCAGGAAATAATCACTGCATCTCGTTTTGCGTGTTCAAAAGTCAGTGGCTACAGATGAAAAATGAAATGCAGTGATCAGTGTAACAGAGCTTGGGTTGCAGGACTGGACAAGCAGACATTTTATGGCAGTGCTGTGTCAGTCCAAATTGCAACTTTTTGCCAAATGGTCCTTTAGTGGTGCCTTCTTTTGAGTGGCAGTGCCAGGAAACCAGCATCCGGGGGGACGCTCCATCCTCCTTCCTTATAAAGGGTTACAGAGTTACACAGCACAGACTGAAAAAAAAAATGGAGAGTGCTTTTTAGCCAGGGAAGCAATTTGAGCTTGGCATGGGGCAGTACAGGCCACTTCCCTCTCTCTCCTCCCCCACCAAGCATCTCATAGAATCAGAAACCACAGGGTGATTCAGCGGGGTGAAGTCTCTTTCCTGGTGTGCTTTTGGAGTAGGCAGTTGCTTTCAGAGGCTTTGCCTGGTGCTTATAGCAAAGCTGTAGATCAGCCTTTATATCCAAACAATTTGGGGGAGATGGCAAGATGTGTCCGGGGTAACTGTGAGCTGTTACTAAGTCCCTGGGGTACGTGCTATGTACAACAGTTGTTATGGTTCATTTCTGAAGTTTTCCAGAATGTTACAGGAACCTTCTGAAACAGAAATTTATTTTCAGGGAGGGAAACTGAAAAATGAAGAAAGCTTTGAAACGCACTTCAAAAATTAAAGTATCACAATTCATATTGAGAGATGAGTTCTGCCTCTTATTACTGAGCCCTGCTATGAAGCTGGTTAAAACTTGGGCCTTTAGCTGGGATTTTGCTCTGCAAAACTCTGCCTCACTGAGCCCTCTGAGCAGCAGTAGTGATTACCCTTTGCTGCTAGAGGTTGGATTCCTCTAGCAACTCTGCCTGATGCCTATTTTTGGCTTCCCCTCTAAAAACAGATGGTTGGGAGCGAGAACCTCCTCTTACGATTGCTGTTGTACGCTGTGAAAGCAACAGATGGTTGCTAACACAGAGACCATAAACCCAGAGTTTTTGAGCTCCAGATTTTCCTCCAGTAGTGCACACTTTATTTTGTTCCCTCCCATTGACTTTATTCCTCTCAGAATAGAAAAGAAATAGGATTATGCTTTTGTTTATAAGTGTATGTCAGTAGAACTGGAGGTGCACTGTTAAAATTTCATTCCTAGGCTGCAAAACACATAAAATGATTCACTGCTTTGGTTCCATCAGAGTACAAAACACCTAGTGTGGATTAAAACATGACACACCTTGGGCCCCTGCCTCAGTGTTACTGACATACCAGAACTTGTTTTTTCCTATTTGCTTAAAGACACTAGCCCCCATATTTGCAAGGAAATAAAAATCAAACAGATCTGTTTGACATCGTCTTTACTACTTGTGATGACAGATCTGAGAGGTGTGAATTTCCTCAAAGGTCTTGATCAAGAAGTGGGGAGGTATTGGCTGCAAAGGTCTAAATAGCCCTTCATCTCTCCAAATTGGATAGAGACCTTGATACCATTCCAGATGAGAAGGCCTGTGGTCTCACATTACTGACAGAGGGGTAAGGACCTCTGTCTCTGTCCCCATCACTTCAGCTTGGGCCAGGAGGAGCATGATAACCATGAAACGGTGGAGCTATAGAGTCTCTAGTACGACAGAATTCCTGTATGCCTGCATCTCTCATTTTGGTTTTCTGATAAATATCAGGAAATAATGCTTTTTGTGTGTCAAAAAAGTTATTCAGAAATAATACTACTCCACTTTCTCTAAGTTTATGTTTTTAAAAGTATTCCACTGCACATAAGCTGTAGTAGCTCAAAGGAATGCTTTGCAAAGACTAATGCATTACGAAGCTAGCAAACCTCTACAGATGGGGAGATGCAAATAGAGAGAGGATAATGATTTGCTCAGGACTGCATATTGTGTCAGTGGCAGAGTTAGGAAGATAGTTTGTGTGGTTTTAGATGTGTGTCTCAGCTGATAGCCATAGAATTGTGCAAAAGTGTTAGTTCAGAATCAAATGTGTGACTTGAAATAGGGCACTGCATTCAGCTCTTAGTCTGAACAAACCCTTGAAATGAAGAAGAATATAATGCTGCAGAATTCCAATACCATTCTTCAGTGTGCATACAAAGTTTCTCAAAACCTGTTTCTGAATAGGTAAATGTTGGAAATAGCCAGATTTTGGATATGTTATAGCAAATTCACGTCAACATTCAAAATACAATGAAAATCAGTGATTCAGTATTCAAGGACAAGGAAGTAGAAAATCTCAGGCAGATTATCAGGTACTGTAATATGAAAAGAGACCTAAAGGACAGATTTTAAGGAGATAAGTTAAAGGCAATGCTAGACATACCTGCAGCATATCAAAAGTAGGGCGACGTGATAATTTAAAAGTATGAATTTCCACTGTATGAATTTCCATTCTCCACTCGTAAAAACCAAAACAAAAAGCCCAGTTTGTAGCTGAGAAGCCAAGTCAAGTCATTACTTCCTCCATGTCATCTCCTTTGTCATGTGATGTGTATTGGCAGCTCTTCTGGGTTTCCACAGGGATACTATGTAAATGAGGAACAGTCCTGCTGCAGTGTCATGTCTTTTTTAGGGATCACAACTTCATATAATGTTAGTTAAGACAACATACTTGTGTCCAGTTTTGTTTAAACTTATTACATCCCTTGTATTTTCAGCATATCTTTCTATCTGTATTCACCTGCTTCAGCAAACAGCAAGCAATTTTTGTTTAAAGTTCAGAGTATGTTGGAGAACATGCCGTTTTACTATTATAGCTTGGAGTTTTTGAGACTTATAACTGATTATTTTGATCCTTAGTGGCTTTCTTGCCCACCTTACTCACATTCTTAATATATTCCAATTAAATTCTTTAAATATTCTTAATGCCTAAATATGTATGCAATGTCTCCTCCAATTAGATTGTCTAATTAGTCTAACTGCCATACAGTGTGGTGTGTACATGCACTTGAATTGCAATTTATCTTGACTGGCTAGTATAATTAATTTTGCCATCGCATTTAATTTTAGAATAAACCACATTTATTTCCCTTACACTAGGAAATAAATTATAGTTGAAGCAATAAGATTTTTCCAGGCTTCTCTAATATTAAGTCTAAATTAATTTGGTATTTCAGATTCTTCTACCCAGTCCAGCAGTTATGTAGGCCCAATACATCACAGAAAGTTTACAGGTTTGATTGCCATTTCTGAGGGGTTTCTGGGAGGCAGAAAGAGTCTTTAGGCACAAATGGCCTACTAGATGTTGATAACATTTAAGCAGGGTCTCTCTCAGGAGGACCCAGTCTAACCATGTGGTGGAAGGCTTTGTTAGAAGTACCTGCCACTATTAATATCAATATGAACCTAATGATCAGAGCACAGGCAAGGTTTAAAGGAAAGCCTGACAGCACCTGACAGGTTTCAAGCAGCAGGACTGGTGGGTATAGCCAAATTCTCTGATAATTTAAGAAAGCATAAATGTAGTGAAGTCACTGTTGTGAATACCACATACATCTTTAGCTGCGGTACATGATGTATCCAATCACATTGTACTTGCCTTCAATTTAAGTTCTTAATTACACAGCTTGCCCAGTGCAGATGGGACAGGGTATAAATGAAAAGGCACATAGACAGATGCAGGAGCAGGAAAGGAGTTCAGATCTGAGATCGGCTTTAAGAAAATGATTAATATTTGCTATGAATAGAAGGTCCATCTGTAAATTGAAATGGATTAACTAAAGAGGTATTTTAAGGTTAATGGACTAACATAATTTCTGGTGACAGTGAAATGCTTTCTGCATTCCAGCATTTAGTGCAGACAGTATTCTAGTTACTGCAATCCAGATGTGAGATTATTAGAAAATGTTGAGTGTAGTGATGGCAGTTCTTTGGTGGTAGGAACAAATTACGGGTTTAAACTAGATATTTTCTTTTAAAGAAACATATTCAGTAATACACCCCACATGTGATTTAGTAAAGCTGAATTTGAGAGCAACTGACAGATCCCCCTGTGTGTCCTTGCATGCAGATTTTGTACTCCAGGGACCAGTGTAATTTGCAGTTGGGAAGCTTCTTTTAGGATTTTGTTCTCCACCCCAGAAAAACATGAACAACCATGAGCAGGATCTAACTATATTCAGTAGTAAAAGTAAAATGTAAAATGTAAAATACATGCTTAAAAAAGAATTGAAAGTTGAAGAGTTTCAACTGTGGTACTCTTGAAGTTATTTCTGCTTTCTATGATGAATGTCCACAGATGTGGAAAAGACAGGGTTACTGTTTTTTTCTTTTGAATCAGGGCAGGAGCCTGACATTAGCAGGGAAAAGGCCTGTGAAATACTGTAGTTTCACAGTGGTGCCTGTTACTGTGGTTGTGAAATTGGGAGCCCATGTTAACAACTAAGCATGCTCTAGTTTATTGACAAACCTGTATACAAAACTGGCAGTAGAGCCTATAGTCAAAATGGCACACGATAATACTGACTACAGTTCAGAACACTGTAAAATAGGCACTGAAGAATACTGGTTAATGGTCACCTCCTTGCTAGTGCAGAATCTCTGCCTCTGCTTGTCTTTTCTCCAGTTCATGATGATAGCCCTCTTCTCATAGCTGTTGACTTCCAAATGGAAAGGTGGGCCTAGCAGAAACTGTTCTGAGGAAGTTCTTACATGTTTTCTGAAATTCTAGTGACCATGTTGAAACCTTTACAATCAATGAAGGGCTTTTTTTAAGGGTGTGACTGTAGGCTAATAATCTGGTAATGTGACTGTTGCCAAGGAAACAAAAATTTAATTTTCTGGCTCATTTCAAACATGGAGTTGAATTACATTTCTGTCTCTACATTTAATGAACAAATCGTTCTAATATTTGTGAGATTTAATTAAGACGGGGAACTTACATGGGAAAGATGGAGGCTGCTGCAGCAGCCATAACAGACGGATGTTTACTGTGGAAGAAAAGGCATAAATCCAGCATTTGACACTGTCTCTGCAATGCCTGGGCTCAGTCTTAGTTATCTATGTTAAAAGAAACCCCAAAACCCAAGGTAGAAATGGTAAGACATTGGTTCATTGCCAAAAACCAAAGGACACCTTGCAGAGAGAAGCTGGGGCATGTCCCCTTCTGATTTTAGCTGAAATAGATGGCAAAAATCCACTTTCTCTCTTGCTAGAAAGAATTCTGATTTATAATAGGGGTGATGCTCCTAGGTGCCTGTCTTGCCACAGTATTGTATGCCCTGGCAGTATGACTGGTGGCTCTAAATGCTGTGGCCCTAAATGACCCAAATAATAATCTTTTCACACTAACCCCTCCCCAAACAAAAGGCATTAATATTCCCCTGATAGTCTTGATCCTGGATTTCTCTTCCTTGTGACCCTTTGCTGGGCTTGCTTATAGAGAACACAGTCAACAAAAGATCCTACTGCACTGATCTCTAGCAACAGGACTGTAAAGCTTCTAAGAAATAAAATTCTAAGGAGGGCCTTAAATATCACCTCTACATCTGATCCAAAATAGAACATTCAAGTGCATTAAATAGCCTTAATCTAGCCTAGGTTTGTGTAACCTCGCCTGGATGGCTCTACAGAGTCACATCTGCTTATTTCTCTACAAATAACTAACCTTTGATCTGCAAGTATGTTTGAACCATAAGCCTTTTGTTTCAAGTGAAAACGTTTTAAAGGGTAGTCTTCTGTATATCCTCATATAGAAGTAAATTTCCATCAATATTAATACACTTTTAAAAATACTTAAATTCATATACAGTTACCCTCATGTGCAGATATTGCTCTAACAGCTACAATAACTAATCTGGAAAAGTTGTAATCATTCAGAAAGTTTGCCTCAACAACATTCATGAAATATTAATACAGTTTCTGAATATAACTTTTAAAATTAACAAAATACAGGCAACAGTTTAATATTGCAGATAACAGAATTTTTCTTCCTTAGGAAGACTATGATCGTCTGAGACCTTTATCTTACCCTATGACCGATGTCTTCCTTATCTGCTTCTCAGTGGTAAACCCTGCTTCATTTCAAAATGTGAAGGAAGAGTGGGTACCGGAGTTGAAGGAATATGCACCTAATGTTCCCTTTTTACTAGTAGGAACACAGGTATATCTGGTTCTGTTCTACTTTATATAAACAATTAGGATCGTTGTATGGTGCCTTTTCTTCGGGCTGGAAGTTCAGGCCCAACAGGACCTGAGCAGCAGCACCTCCTTCTGCCTTTACCAGTGGCAGAAAAACCTAGATCTGTGTTGTTCTCTAATGACCTACCTCCATTTTGATAAAAACCCCCACTTGTTATACCCGTTGTAAACAGGGTGGCAAGATTGGCTGCATGTCTCCACCTGACTTTCTAAAAAGTCATGGGACTTACAGAACAAAATTGTCTGCTCGTGCCCTTATTCCTGGAATTACTTGGGTCCACAACTGTTAGTCATATGCAATATTTGCTGAAGAAAAGGAGAAAGGGGAGAAGTGAAACAATTTCCTCTTACTTATTGTGGGCAGTGGACTGAGCTTCATTTACGAAGTGACCCGCATGTTCGTATCATGTTTGGGTTAATCTTTCTGCCACTGCTGGATACACATTTTGGTATTCTGAGATGATCACATCTAATTGAAGAGCTGAACTACAGAATAAATGTTAGTTGCTTCTGGGTTAAAGATAGTTGTTCACAACTTATATTTAGGGCTTTTGGATCAGGAACAGTCCATGATCTTAAACATGATATGACTCCCTTTTAATAGACGCAATACTCCTTTAAATAATTCTCTTTTTAAATGAGGGTATCATATTGTCTGCTGACTTTTGTTTAAAAAAAAGTATTCCAACATGACTGCAATCTTTCTTGCCAGATTGATCTTCGTGATGACCCAAAAACTCTGGCAAGACTGAATGATATGAAAGAGAAGCCCATATCTGTGGAGCAAGGACAGAAGTTAGCAAAAGAGGTAAACTGGATATTTCTAAATGAAACCAAAGAAAAAAGAACAAAAAAAAGAAGCTATTTACACTTGTCTCCTTTTACCACTTTGCCCATTTCTTTTACCAGTCCATGTATGAAACCTTGCGACTGGTTACCAGTTGACAATATTTACTTAAATTGCTGAATAGAGGTAACAAGCAGACCTGTGTAATTGAACTTCCCTGTCAGCAATAGTTCTAATTTTCTGCACAGACACCTGTAAAAGCTATATAAGATAATAAAAACCACAGACTGGTTTGAGGTCAGAAGGGACCTCTTCTGCTCAAGCAAAATGTTGTAAGCATCTTTTAAAAATTATTTGAGAATATTATACTACCATTTTAATTACTATGTTAATGCTTATCAGGACACTTACTTATAGAGTCTTATTTTTGAAACACGAATTCGTCATGTAATTTTTTTTTTTGCTGTTTAATTATCAAATATACCTTAGGACCCCACTGCCAATCTAAAGAGCTTATTTAATATGTTTCCTTTATACACCAGCCAACTTAAATACCTTCTAGATTTTTGGCCAAAAGACAAATCTTATTTTCTCCTACAGGGGAATGCACATCAGTTATGCAGATAACTTTTCTAGATTGCAGCCAAACATTGTAATGTCACCATAGGGGGGAAAAAAAAGCAGAAGTGCACAGATGGAAGTGAACAGCTGAGATATATTGCTATTGAATTAACTTATTTTCTTGACAGATAGGAGCCTACTGCTATGTGGAGTGTTCAGCTTTAACACAGAAAGGACTGAAGACCGTTTTTGATGAAGCTATTATAGCCATTCTAACTCCAAAGAAACACACAGTGAAGAAGAGAATAGGCTCAAGATGCATAAACTGCTGTTTGATCACGTGAGAAACATTTGACACTGGCCAGGCTTACTGTGAAATTCTACTGATTTTAAATACAATGCATTAAGTACACAGCAAACTTGTTACAGGTTTGAAAGCTGAACCTACGATTCTGCCTTCTACAACCAGTGAAATCCAGAGGAATAAAATCAAAGTCAACAAACTTACAATAAGAAGCCACCACACCTGTTACAAATATTTTATTCAGACTGGAAGGTACAATCTCTCAGGGTTACATAGTCTAGAGGAAGCAAAAACTGCACCATGCTGAAACAGCATCTATGTGATTTTAATGAGTGGAGATGCTTGGCCTGAAATACTCTAACTGAATTTGGACAGTCTTCTGCTTTGACTATATATATATATCTATCTATCTTAAAAAACCCAACTTTTGCACAGTCTGTATGGAATCTGCACAAAGAAATACCTTGTCTCTCTTTGCTCCAGTTATCTGCTTTTGTATGTAAGCTGCTTCCGGTTCCAGTGTATCCACAGAGGTGCAATAATCAGACCAGCCATATAGCCAAAGGTAGCTCCGAGGGAACAGGAAATGGGCCATACCTGAGGGGAGAACACAAGGTAAAAGCAGACAATGGTGAAAATGTCTGTGGGTTTTTTTGTACTTCGTGAGCACAAAATCTAGGTACTGAAAGACAGTAGTCTTATTCTACTTTAAAGCTTTGATGTGCTTTCCTAAAAATGCCAAAAGCTTAACAATCATCTTCACGAACACTAAATGCTGTTGTACAGTTTTTAATTAAGATGCATTACAACGTAAGAAGGCTTCTGGCTCTTGCAGACTTAGTTTGATAGTCCCAAAATTCTGTGGAAAAAAAAATTTTAGAAGTATTTATATCACCTGAAGTGTTCAACTAACCTGACTTCCTGTTCTGCTGCATACATTTGGAAACCTACATCTCTCACAGTGATTTGAAACTTTCAGAGGTGTGTATAAATGAACTAGTATTCAGACAAGGGCAGAGACTGAGATGGATAGAGGTTTGTTGGCTTTTTTTTCTTGATGAATTTCCCTCTGGCTCTATATTTGGAAACTGAGCATCCTGCACTCAGTTCAGCAAACATGTAGTAAACTGGTTATGTTAAAGAGAGCTTTAATTATAAGTCCTATTTTCTAGTATAAGAAGAGGGAGCTGATTCAATAAAGCTGACTCACTTTCACAAACCATCTTGTACTGAGGCAGAGTAGTAATGGAATTCTCCCCTTGCCCTTTTTTTTTTAATTGGCATTGATTTGCAGGGAGGAGCAGCCAAATGAAGACTTCACCAGTCTGTCCTCAGATCTAGCTTATATTACTAGTCTACTACATACTGCATCTGATGAAAGTCTCAGCTAAGTAGGTGATTAAAAATATTTATTGTAGAATAAACAAATTCCCATCCCTCTTCAAAATTCTCCTTTGTGTACTTTTTTTTTTGGTAAGGACAGTTTTGAAATTCCTGCTGTACAGTGCATATTTCTGAAGCAAGAACAGACTGGACTCTCCCATTCTTTTATTTTTTTAAATTAAGGGGGATATTTCCCCCTTCTGTAGTACTTGAGACTGAGAAATGCACTAGACATTAGAGAAAATATCCCAATCTCCAAGTCCAGCCTTCTTTTCTACTTCACTTTGACTTGCAATTCATGAATATCAAATGAAGTTACTCTTAACATTATTGGTTTCTCCTTTCATTCATTTTCCTAGCTCTGATTCTTCTCTTTACTTCAATATCATGTAAAAGAATATATTTATTGATAACTTCTGATCATAGGAATTTTAACTATGAATAAGAGTAATGTATTTTGTCCTCTGCTCTCTCATCTTCAGTCTCCTCAGCTGTTTCATCTTCACATTCCTTAGCATTTACAGTTTTATATGTTATTTGGAGGTCTTAAGGAGTGTAGCAAAGATGACTATTAAACAAGGTGCCTTAGGTACTCTTTATTGACCTTGTTTCATTCTTCCATTTTCAGACATTCTGTCTCTGCTACTCGTTTTTGTTGCTGAGTATTTTGGCTGTTGTCTCTCAAACCAAAGATTTGCTTGTTTTCATTCATTTAACAGTGATATTGTGTATTGTAGATCATCTATAAAAAGCCTTGAGATGCTGTGGCATGGTAAGATACTATGTATATTTGAAACTCACATAAGTTTGTGGCCTTGGCTAAACTTACACTTCAGGTGGATCTTTTCAACCTCTAAATGAAATGTAATTATTTCTAGCATTTTGCATATTACACACATCTAAAGGACAAAACAAAGTCCCTGCAACCCCAGCTGCTCACTCAGTAACATTCAGCTGGAACACGAGTCATACTTACTTATCCACTGATGAAGTCAAATACCACTCTAATATCTACAGAACTATGGATAGAGGCTTCTTAACTTGGTAGTCGTTTTACATCAAATTCTCTGAGTGATCAATGATGCTTCATTAAATTTTTACCTACACTAGGTGAATCTGTAGTTGCCCGTTTGCTTTCCAGAAGTATAGGTGGATGATGGACTCTGAATTGACCACGTTCCCTTAAGTAAAAAGTCAATATCCCTGATGACCCATTGACCCTGTATATTTTGGTATTCTGTGTATAGTCAGTGATTATTGGTACGATTAAAAGAATCTCTGATGACCATTTTAACTTCTTTTACCTGACTGAACTGCAACTTGGGACATGATTTTTCAATAGTTATGTAATTTTTAATATTAATTATGCCTCTGTCTTTCTTCTAAGACATTACATTTTTTCTTTGCTTTTTAAAAGTCATAGTTACCTTATAGAAGTTTCAGGCTGTCTCACTTAACCATGTGAGACTCTGACTTCTGAACCCTCACCAATGGCAGGTGGCAAAGACAGGACAAAGAGAAGATATCATAAAACACTCCATCTCCCTGTCTAAGAATAAGACAGAAAAACCCCACCACCTCATCCCTTCTAGTGGTATAGAACAGAAGGGTACTGGGCCAGGTACTTGTTCTCAATCTGCTGCTCAGATGGCCCCAAGTAGTTCTGAAGGCAGTCTGATTGTCCTTTAGAATTAAAAGCCTGGACTTATGAGCACTGCTGTCCTCATGCTATTTTCTCTAACCCTAAAGACAGCACAAAACCCCCTAACAAACAGGTAATAATACCAGTTTTGCACCTTTTATTCCTGACTGCTGGCCTTTAGGCTACATATAGCCAGAGGCACCCATGGGTATCTAAAGCAGCAAGTTATCAAAGACAGATGAAGATATGGCTCTTGAGCACATCAGCTGCACTAAAATAACAGCCCTTGCATATACTTTTTGTCTGCCTATGAAAGTGGGTTGCTTTTTTCTATGAAAGTGGGTTGCTTTATTTTGTATTAGCTGCTGGCCTCATTTTTTGAGACCCAATCACTTTCTGCTGGACCTTTTTAAATGACTTTGACTTACTTGATCAGTTTGCTTTTGCCCTGTCTTTCATATTATCTCAAACTTGATTTAACTTCCCTGACTCGGTATGAACTGCCTGTAAGTGACAGAAATCTAAGCAGCTAATACCTGTGTGCATGTTCTAAGAGATTCCACTCCGCTTGTTTAAAGTATGCAACTTGTAATACGCCCCCTCATCCCCTGAGAACTTTTCAGCTCAATTTCTCCTGTTTCGTGCTCCCTTCGGCCTTAAGGAAGCTGGCATATCCTACCCCAGTACTGATGTCATGTCTAAGCTGGGTCAGTAGCAGGGGAATAAGATGTTAGGCAACATGATCTAGCTGCACTTATTTTTGAGGGGGAAGAAGGCTGATCTGGAGAGAAAAGTGTGGGGGTTGCAGGATACAGGACAGAATATTTTTCATGAAAATGTCATGAAATGTCTGTCCCAGCAGCTGGGAAGCATCATCTACCATTCTCACAGCCTAATACAAGAATAGTGAGTTTACATATCAAATGCATGAGGAAAAGGACAATTTTAACAATCTGTAATGATTACTAGGAATCTGAACAGCAGCTTGGCAAAACCAAATCTTAACAAGAACAAAAAATGCATTTTAAGGGACAGAGCATGACAGTTAATGCAAAATGATTTTGACTTCTGCTATTTGTTTAAATTTCTTTTTGCCTTTTCATCTGGCAGCAGTGTTAGGACTTCACAGTGATTTCTTTAGGCTGGCTAAATAGACACTGCAGAACTGCAAGGCTTTTAGTATATATTAGAACCCATTTTAAGAATAAGGACTCAAAATAGGAATTACCAACCCTTCAGGATACAAATGAGCTAGTTTCCTCTGCATTCTTTAGAACACCTAAGATTCTATGATGTGAGAATGCTTAGCATTATTGCATGGAAAGCAGAGCATGTTGCAGATCCCAGCAAGGTATCAAGCTCTGCTGCACTATGCATGTAGCGAGTTAAGCCACAATTCTGACTGCATGACAATTTTGTCATCTATTACAAGTCTGTAACATGCATCCCATGCAAGGGGAAATAAACAGACATTGATTAAGGACATAAAGGCCAGATTCTTGTAGACCAGAGGAACAACACCCTATTAAAGTTTTTAAAGATACTGTAAAGTAAGCAGCTGACTGCTGGAACTTTCATTATACATATGCAAATACAGTGGGGCAATCTACTGTACTTACTTTTCTTTTTAGTAAACTTAGAGTGCTTTTCTCATATTCCTAAACTCGATTTTTTGTATGCTTACTGTTTCAAAAGACTCATTTCTGACTGTCATTTAGAAAGCTATGTAATAATTTTTGTTTCATTTTAAAACTGAATAAATGAGCACAATTACTTTCCCTCCCTGTTTCTAACATGCCTTAAATTCCTGATTGTTTAGTCTGTACTGTCTTAAATCAGTACATGCCTTTAATCTATTTTGGTTGCATGCACATGTTAACTAAAAGTGTCTTATCACATTGTACAGAATGTGTGTGTTGACAAGCGCACACTGAGAAGAAAGTGTGAGGTTTTTTTCAGGCTGGCATTTGTACCTAGAAGTTGGTTTTGTGGATTTGTGTTCTAAAGTTATAGCAAACATAACTGCCTTTGATCTCACCACTAAGGTTTACATTGAGAAAACACATTATTAAATAAACAATGATAACCACACTAAAGTGGAACAAGCTTCTACCTCTGTTTAAAACAACTCCAACTGCATATTATCCCCTCTTCTCATATTAAGCAACTTCTCTTACACCACAACTTTCCCAGTAGGTAGTAAATCCAAAAAGAAATACAAGAAGGAAACTCTCAGAGCTGTGTTAAGAAGAAGCAAGGTAGTGTGAAAGTTTATAGTCCTATTTCAGCTTACTTGAGTAAGCACCAAGAACTGTACCCAAGATTCTCCAGATTATTCTTCAGGTCTGAGAGGTATCCAAGGCTAATATTTGCAGTCATATTGGCTAAATTACATGTCAGTCAGTCAGCTCTAGTGAGTTATATCAGCACTACCTATTATGTGTGCAGTATCCAGTATAAAGAGGGAATAGGAATTTTACTTCTACCCAATGATAACACTGTAGGCAGAAGTCATTGTTTCAAAGTCACTTTTTATCATTAGTAACAGGTACTGCAGATAAAAATGGATGGGTGGGCATGCATACAACAAACACAGAGACATGTTTTAAAGGTCTGATATCAAAACATGCAATAAACCCGGGAACTCCACAATGTGCAAAATCCAGTTGTCAATGATGAATGCCATGTCTGGAATACCAGTTCCACCACATACAGAGCGTGCTGATAAAGTTTGGGTCTTTAACTATACCATCTTGTTCTGCAACTAAATTACCTCAGGCTGAGTAGAGAAAGGACATGTCTAGTAACACCTAAACAGGTGTTTTAAAAAAACACTGGCAAACATTTTAAAAAACATTGGCAAAATTATTCTCCCAGTCTAACTGAAACATGTCTGGCAGAGTAAGGTCTTGAGAGGTTGTTTTTTTATTTAAAACAGAAATGTGACTACTGGAAGACTAACTTGCATTCCTGTAAAGCAATTATCCTTACCTTTGTCTGAGATAGGCTGAATTCTGCAGACCTATAACCAGGAACAACCATAGGCTAGGCCTCTCTGACCAACTGTTTCTCAGTTGCAAAATAAATTTTTCTTTAAACTAGCAGAGGAGCAATATGCCAGATTATGTTGAAAAGTTGCTTTAAGAACAACAACAGAATAATAAAACCCAAGGAATCATCAGGGTATTAACTGGCTTTCAGCAATATATTTTATACTTCTAATAGAAATGCTTAATATATTTTTCATGTCCATTCTGAAACATTATTCAGATGACTGGTTTAATTTTATTTCCAAAATATTATTCTGTTCCTCATAAGTAATACTTACTTAGCATAAAAGTTGTTGTACGCTTAAAAAAAAAAAAAGGCATTTTACATTAGTATTTTTAAATGTAGACAGGCCCACTAATCTGAATATCCCCTGTATGCATTATTTTTCGAAGATAAACATGGAAAAATAAAGTGAAGATTTTCTGAGACATCTGTATTTATCTCGGTTTTGTTGCATGTCACAAGAGGTATGTGTAAAGAACCAGTATGTTTTCTTTGGTTTATGAATAACTCAGCATGAAGTAGTATTTGGGTTTTAGCCATTAGCACATGAATTGGAACTCCTAGTATGGAATTCATCATCAGGTTTACTCCACAGAACTCTGAATTACTTGGAAGTAAAAAGAAATTCTAGTGAAAGACACAGAAGGCATTGACATCTGATTTTCTGATCAGGTAAGATATAGGTAGTAATACAACAGATTTCTCAGCTTCCACTGATATGTCTCAGCCATGATGTAAAGGAATGACTACTATAGAATTTTTTGGTTCTTCTATTAAGATAACAGGAAAAGATGCTAGTCCCAATACAGCCAGCCAAGGACAGGGAAACAGAGTAGTGAAAAATGTTGCTTTTTTTCTGAAGGACACAAAGTGACAGCAGAAGAAACGTAACATATATCAGTGTAGCAATTCAGACAACACTGCCTTACAGAACAGTGCAGTCAGCTTAATTCAGTACTCTATTGAAATTCCCACATTCTCAGTACTCCCTTCAACCTCTTGTTTGCCAAGGCCATTTTCATTTGAAGCCATTTCTATGAACAAAACAGACTTAACAGAAGTGGCTTTACATACCCACTTTCTGAGCTACACTACGTTAATTTAAAAGTTGAGTTTTAAATTAATGGTTTAAAGTGTAGACAATTTACAATTTAAAGTGTAGACACTAGATTTGATTAAGTGCTAAATCCTGATTAAGTGAAAAAATATACCAATTCAAGACACAGTGCTTAACTTCTTGTTCTAACAGAGCTAAATCAATAGCAATAGCACTTTTCATCCCAAAATCACAGCACATTTCTGTACCTGCTGGATGTTTTGGACAACTCTTGGCATTTTAGGGCTACAGAGCACAAGGGCAGCAGCAGAAAACCCTTTGGTTTGCTTTATCATGTGATATTTCTCAATTATTGCTGATCCATCCAATTCTTGTAGAACCAATTTCACCTTGTTCATCACTCCTCCAGTAACGAATTGTCTGAAGCTAAAAGTGCAAATGCAGCTGTTGCCATCATGTTACACCACAAATACCAACCATAACCAATACAAACATCAGAACCAGATTTTGCAATAAACAGGCTTAATGGCCTTAACACTGCTCTCTAAAATAATAATACCACTTTAGTCTTGCTCATGTAATAAGATTTAAACCACATTTTCTGCTTTAGAGCAGAACCATTTCCACTACAGATTAAAAAAAAAAGTTTACAACAGAAAATCTAAAACACAAAAAGGAAAACAATCACTAATGAAACTTGTTCTTATCTCAAAAGCTGGTCTTGAGTCCAAAGACTAAGCTGTTCCATTTGAGTCCCTTTTCGGATAGGAGAAGGGTAAATGCAAAATTGTAATCCTCAAGCTCTCTGCTTTTCGGCTAATAAGAGAAACAGCTGATGTCAGAAGCATGACAGCTTAAATGCTTTACTCATGCAGATGCCCAGAAGTAATTTGGTTTTGACTGGGTTTTGATTACTTTTCAGCCTACATTAAGATCTACATGATTTTTTTCAGACCTTGCCTGGGACTTAATCTGTAGGTGTTCCCTTAAGCATACCCAGCTGAATTAATTTCTATCAATCCTTGTATTTTGGAGGGATTTTAAAAATTATTATTTAAATAATAACTACTTCCTGCAGGTATTTTTATACGTACAGGTGTTTGTATATGTATAATTATATGTACAGGTATTTTTATGTCCATTAAGTCAGAGGTCAGACCACTCAGGGGATGGGCAATCTGCATTAAAAATATTCTCCCAAACTAAACAGATCTGCAACAACAGCAGAATCCGTTATGAGGACCATTTTTCTTTCCCCTGTCTTAGGCTGAAGACAACACAGAAAGCAGCTCTCCTCTTTTATGGTTACAATGAAAGAATTTACTATTAGAGTTTCTGTCATTACCGACATCAGGTAGTAAAAGGAACAGTTGCAAAAAGAGGCTTTTTGCTACTGCCTGGTGAACTTCTGAAGAACAACAGAAATGTCCCTTGGCTCTGAAGATTTCTGAGACAGCAGTGCAGCTACTACATGTAATACCTGGGTTGTTGAATCCACACCACTCAGTGGGGGTAGAAAGACCAAAGACATCAGCTGTTGCACGAAGTTCAGTGTTTCCCCAGAGAAAGTGATTCATAATGTATCTCAGCTTGTTTCTATCTTGAAGATCTGTTACCATTTTGGTGCTTCACTGTGTTGCTTGCTGAGACAATTGGACTTCTAAAAACTACATTAAATTTAACAAGAACTTCTTTCATCTTCCCTGGTAATGCAGATCTTTAAAAATTAGCACTTAAAACTGCAGTTTTCAAAGACTGCTGGAGTGGCGGCCTGCGGGAGTGGTAAGCAAATTTCTCTATGGCTGCTCTTGAAACTGCTCACATGATGCTTAAAGCAGTGATCGAGCAGGTCAGACCCAAGATGGAACACAAGATTTCTTCCTCCACCCCACTATTTAAAACTCTACAAGGCAAAAGACTGAGAAGTGAGGATGCGGAAAAATGAGAGGAACTTAAAGGAAAGAACACAGCACCAAGTGCTCTAGATCTACGCAAAAGAAAATTGCTTTGATGCAGAATTTTAGAGTCAGAAACTCTCCCCTGTTAACTTTGGTATCAGGAGTATGTCAGAAATAAGAGTGGAGATGGTGAAGGAAAAGGGAAGTGCAGACACAGAGTTTTTGCTGCTGCCTGAAGTCTCTGGGGAGCATTCATGCCCAGAAACAGCTAGGGACAAGTTTGGGTATCTGAGGTTTCTGCAGGTGCTTTGCTGTTCTGAGGAGTCAGATCATATCTTTTTAGATGTTAAGTATAGACTAAGAGCTAAACTTTCATCAGTCGTGTTTGGCCTTTATTGACTTGGAAGAGTTTTTAAACAGAAAGAGCTGCCAAACCATTACCAAACTTTTCTCTCCCGCTATGTGAAGATGGGGGAATGAATAAAAAGTAGAAAATTAACTGTACCTAAGATACCTGTCTTTAGCTATTAGTGTCTTTATTTTGTTAATCAGAGCCCCCGACTTAGTAACCAAGTTTTCCCTATATCACTGGCGCATAAAAGGTGAAATTTTTATATACAGCGAAGTCTCAGATTTTGGGAATAAAACAAAACCTGCCAGATGTGACATGCTATTTTAAAATCCTAGCTGAGCAAGGAGAAAGTACTTGCCTCTCATCAGAACAGGAAAGTGAATAAGACTTTGCAAGAAGATACAAGATTGCATTTCAATGAATCCCTTGATTTTTTTTTTATTACATTCATGTCTGTCATGTCAGATTGATGGCAAAACATCTTGCAAGAGTAAAACCAAGCATTTTTAGGGAAGAAACCCTGATATTTTTACTTAAAGTATTAAACTACTCCTCTATTATTTCTGAAATACAAATTTTAATGTCTAATTACGCTACTGCAATGAAAGGCTGCTGGCATAAAAGCAGGCTCTTAGCTACTTATGGAACACAGATTTTCATTGCAGCTGGATCTGCAATATCACAGAGGAAAGTGTGCTGCCTGTTACACTGATTTCTGAAAGAAACCTTTGAAACCATCTGCTTAAGGAGAAGCCTGGTAGATACCACTCAGCTAAGAGTGTATGAGTTTGCTAACCAGAGGAAAGAACATATCCACTGAGGACATTTAGAAAGAATCGTTACTAGTGCCATTATTTTATGGCACTTGCAGACTTCAATTATGTATAATTTAATCCTTTCTCCATGCCAAAAAACGTATTAAGAAAACAGCACAAACATTTGAGTTTATAAAGACATAATCTGCAATGCCAGCTTCACATTTTTTCTCGTCCAACTACAAAGTTAATGTTTGTCTTCCTTTGAAATCAGAAGTGTTTAGTACAGTGCTTTGGCCACACCATTTCCACAAATCAATCCAAATCCATTTAAAATACATTCTCTTAAGTGTTTTTATGGAAGACATAGGGGAGCTAAAACACTAGGAAAGTATCTTTCCTTCCCTACCCATGAACAATAAAAGCTACCAGACTGAATGCAAACTTGGGAGCCATCTTTATCACTTCACATTTCTCCTCCTGCTTGCCTGGCTTCTTTTTATCAAAATCCTTATTGGATGAGAACTATTTCATGATAAAATTTGCATGCAACAGACACTCATAAATCTGTCACAAACCTATTAAGAGGTAAAAATATTGCATTTTAATTCCTTACACTGTAAGCACAAATGCTTCCAATGACTTTTTAAGTGTGTGGCATAATTCTGAAGGAACAGCTTATGAATAAATCCAATATACCTATAAAGCTTCAGAGCAATTTTGTGTAATGTGAAAATCCAGAATATTAATATTTCTTTTAAGATTTATTGTAAGGGTGCACATACTAACCTGCCAAGGCCGATCCCAATCAAGAGGAATAGGAAATGCTCCAAACCAAGCTCCAAGTATACTGCACACAGTGGTAATCTGCAGACTGCTTTCCCAGATGGACATAGCTCTGTAAAAACAGCATATTACAAGTTTTCAACATCAGCTGAAGTTACCATGTCAGAATGTTAGATCTGATTTCTCTCAAGATTTTTGAGACTAAAAACAGATATAAAAATTCATATATTTTATGAAATGGCATGCAGGTTTCTCCTAAGACACACAAATTATATTTAAAAATTAAGTTGCACATTTTAGCTATAATTACAATCTTTCTATACCACACATTCAGGAAATTAGTTTTTTCTCCTTGAGATGTTTACTGCAAAAGCTAATTTATTTTACCTGGAAATACTCCTATTGAGCTGGAAACACTGCTTGACTGAGCAAATAAATATATCTCAATGACACTGTGTATACTGCAGGGAGAGGCAGACGTGAAAGGGCAGTATGGGGTTGTACAGAAAAGCACAAGCACAGTCACAGAGTACTCTGTGGTGCAGACATATTATTCGATGACTACAACAATTTGAAATTTAAAACAGAAGTCCACTATGAGGATATTCCAAAGCCAATTTCCATCAACTGAAAAGAAACATTGCAAATAAGTGTAACCTGCACATTGCAGCCCCTCAGCACCAGTGTATCCAAGTTCAAGTACCCTGGCTGCAGGAGAATTTTATTGCACACTAAAGAACACTTGCATTCCCGATCATGGCACATATCGTATCATAAGAGATGTTAAATGACTTCAGTTCTCAGTTTATAGCCTTCTACCCCTACTGACTTCAAAAGTTTTGGAGAAGTTGGATTTCTGTTTAATAGATGAGTGCTTACTGCCATCAGTCTACCAAGTGATTGCTTTGCTTTGCTCAAGCCATGAACATTTGAGTGCTTGGTGCCAATTAAGAAACAAGAGAAGTTCAGAAGACAGTAGGGCACAGTTCTGCGACAGGAGAACCAGCTCCAAATCAGTACAGTATGCAATCTGAATGGTAAGTTTGCTGCATCTCAGATTATAAACACCCACCTAGCTTTAGCTAACAGATGAGAAAAGATGTGCATTTTTAAGGCTCAAAGGCTGGATGCATAGTAAACTCTGAACTTCACAAGTGCTGTTTGGCTGCATGACAGGAACACCTTGTTTTGAAGATTCTGAAATTTCTTTTTACTTCTGAGTACACCGAAGTCACTGCTGCATTTGCCATTGACCAAACAGCTCACAAGTGTAAAGCAAACATTCTTCATTGCTTGCAAAATAAACATTTAATAGACTATGGTACTGAGAGTGCAAGGTTGACATTTTGAGCAAAACTGTTTCTTCTACAAACCCATCCCTTAAACTTAGAACACTCCACAATACTACCAGCCTGACATTTTTTTCTTAAAGGGAAAGGTCCTGATGTAAATGTAAAACTGTTTAGCAATCTGCACATAGAAAAATATTTTGAATTATTTTCAGAAGCTGAATAATTGAGCAGAGAGCTGTTAGGCAGAATGGGGAAGAGAACATTCACTACAGCCTAAAAGGAGCGAAAAAGCCAGCAGAACATACCGAGGACTGACTGAGGTACATTTATCCCCCGCAAGACAACTTATGTGTGTAGCAGATTAACCAGATACTGGTGTACCATATGGAGATATCAGACTGGGTCCAAACGCAAAACAACAGAATTAGCAAGGCACAGTGCCCAAGTGGAAAACAGCCATTGGTAGTTTGGCAACTATTTCAGCTGCTAATTCAACCACTCTGCAGCAAAGAGGGACACCGGCTATTTACACACAACCTGACTTGTCCTCCAGCATTATCCTGAAGGAACAGTGCTTCAATGACTCCCTTTTCTTCATGGAATGACACCTGTTGGGATTTTTGCAGGTATTCTTTAGCCCACCACATAAACTTCTCACATAAACTGCGTGAGGCTAACAACTGCAGCAATGTTTATAAACTTTGTGTTTTGCAGGTTAATTTTTTAACCATGAATAAACTACAACTAAGATAACCCTGCAGGCAAAACTAGCAATATTTCATTCAGATAATAAATGAGCACTAGTGTCAGAAAGGTCTTTTGAAGAAGCATAGAGTAATTATTTAACCCCTTTAAATAATACTATACATTAAGTGCAGCTTCAAATAATGTTTGAATTAAGAGGTTAGCTAACATAAAATAAATTTCTAAGACAGCTCCTGCATAGACAAGATTTGGAATTCTTGGCTGCAACGGGACTAAAATTTTAAGCAGCCCCTCGTGTGATGATGCCTACCTTTACACAGGACATTTCAAGTCTGTAAGAGTATGCCATTCACAACCAAAGTAATAAAATAGGTGTAATGAAATCTGTAAGGAGGCCTAAAGTCATGGGGCTTATAATACTTTTTGGTGATCTCCAATTTAAAATCTATTTCCTACCAACATGACATCTTATAATTGATATTATACCAAAAATATCAACAAAATTTCTCAGACCACTAACTTGAAATAAACAGTCCCCAAAAGGAGCCCCTCAAAAATCAGCAATTGAAAGCTGATAACCTTTCTGTAGCTTTTACTTCCCTATACCTGCTTACAACAGCACATGACTGCATATGACACTGACATCAGTCATAACACTAGATGTCAGAATAAGGTGTCCAGAGGTGCTGGCACGGCCCCACCCCTTCCCAAATGCAGAATTAGTGAAAAGAGCCCTATTTACAGCCTAATAAGAATGGAAGGTTTTATGATGCAGAACACACAGCTTTACTTTCCTCACTATATTTTATGTGCACATACATGTGAGGGTAAGAACAAATTGTTTGAATTTCTTAAAATAAAGTATCTAAAAAAAAATAAGTCTATTTTGTTCATTTTTTGACAATTCCAAAGTGTACTCAGTTTGACAACGTAGAGTGTGTGCAATTTTCTTTCTGAGCTACAACTGTGTTTCATGTATACAAAACAAAACCCCACCGAAAGCAACACCTCCCCTCCAACCCACCACCCACCCAAACTGTTATAATACAAATAATAAAGCTGCAGTATCACAGATTGCATGTTCTCATGAGGCAGCACATGTAATCCAGCTCCTAGAGACAAGGGCACTTCTAAGACTAGTCTTGTAGTAACCTTATTGGAAGTGATTTTACTACGAGTGACTGACATCCAAGTTCTACAAGTAGAAAAGAAAAGGCTAAGCATGTCTACAGAAGAAAAGAAACACTTTGCAAAATTATCCCCGGAATATTTAAGTCGGACTGACTCAGTCACACCATAGCCATTATGATGTTTGCGTACAAGTTACTTGAATTTAACTTTATGAATAGTCCTGTGACAAGCCATGAGGAGCATCAGTATTTTCACACCAGACCACCTTAAACATAGCACAAAGTCATCCAGAGCAGCAGCACTAGGTACTTGGTAGCTGTTACTTATTTACACTTAATATATCAAGATAAACTTTCTTTTTCTACATGTCCTTTTCTGTCTTTCTGCAAAGACAGTAGCACAAGCACATTTTGATCTTATAAATATTGCACAGGCAAACAAGAGTAACAAAAATAAATGCCAATGGTTACTTAAGTCTAAATTGCATTCAGGTATTTTTAAAACATACTCCCTTTTTATACTAAGCTGTGGACTTAATCAGTCTTTCAAGCTTGCTCTTCCAGAGCAATTCAATTCCCTAAGTTCTATTTTGAAGGCAAGCAGCTGTGTTGATCTTACCTAACCATCATTTTCCTCCGTTTAACCAGTCCACCTCATTCCACGTGGTTAAGTTAGAGACAACCTTTTAATATATCACATCTACACTCATCTCGTGCCTAGACCTCATCCTTAAGGTCAAATAAAAACCACAGGATTATTTTTAAAAGAGCAGCTTGCTACAATCCATTAAAAATTGCTACAATAACTCCTTTGTAGTCTGTTTTCATTCACAGGCTAGAGTAAACAAACATCATAAAATAATAGACATTTTACTCAGCTAATGTCACATGGGTCACTAGTAAGAAGTACAAGTCTTCCCAGCAAAAACGTCAGAACAAGACAATTGTTTCCAATGCAATACTTGTACTGAATAACACTTAATATCTAGATTATGAAAGAAAGAAATTGACAGGCATTCAAAATCTAACCTGGCACAAAGACAGACTGATGTTGTCAAACATCTGTTACTTCAATTCAACTATTATTTCCAGTTGCAAAACCTCCAAAGATGACTAAGTGAATCAGCAGTGATTTGTTTTAGCGAAACAACTCCATGCTTTTATTACAGTCTATTCAACCCGTCCACTGAGACTAAACAAGAATAAATGCCTTGAATAAGGATTCAGGATATTTTTCAGTAAGCTGAGAACTGAGATAAACCAAAAGTCAATACCTGAAAGTACTGTGAAAGGTCTAGTTTTGTCCTCCTATACAGGAGAGCAAACCAAAAATAACTCCATAGGTCAGCACCATAATACAACTTTTCACTTTCTTTAGAGATGAGGCTTCACACTTATGAACTATTAAAAGGGGTCGAATACTAATATTTTATTAAATCTCAAGCACAGGTGAAGCCTCTTTATATTTCAGTGTCCCAGTCTTTCAACAATCCTATTATATATTGAATGAAAAAAGGCAGAAGGGATAGAATACTTCTGAAAAACACATTATCCTTGATACATGCTAATGCCATGGCTGTCACTGAGGTGAAAATGCAGTTAAAAGTCTCGTTTTATTTTAAACATACTCTTGAAAAAAAATAGTGCTTGAAAACTCTGGCACTGAAAAATCTCCCTTTGAAATTTGAAGACCATGGGTAAAGATTACATACTTCACACCGCTGTATATTCTAATTTCCACCATTATATTCAAATTTAAAGCAGTGTTTGTTTTGGCTTGCTATTCCTGCTTTAAAAGTTGTTTTTACACAGGTACTATTGGATCATGTGCAAGATTCTTCCTGTATAGCTCAGTGTCTTTATTTGACAACCATCATACAGGACTGCACAGTGTTAAGGTATGTTAACACTTAAAGGTGTGTTGGACACTTCACTTCCTTCAAACACATATAAAGTGAGATTTAGTGTCTGGATGCCAAAAATAAAAAGCTGGTTTTCCAAATCAGTGTCTTCAAAATAAATAATAATTTTCTCTGTCAGAAAAGCTTTTCACAAGCCTGTAATTACAAACACGAAAAACGCCCATAATTCAGGAAGTTTTCTTTATAAAATATTCCATTATATATTGAGCCTGAAATTAGCTCAGTTCGTTGGAGCATGGGGCTAATAACAACAAGAGAGCCTGGAAAAGAGAAGGCTCAGAGACCTCATCACTCTCTACAACTCCCTGAGAGGAGGTTGTAGCCAGGTGGGGGTCTGTCTCTTCTCCCAGGCAGCTATCAGTAAGACAAGAGGGCACAGTCTTAAACTCTGCCAGGGGAGGTTTAGGCTGGATATTAGGAAGAAATTCTTTACAGAGAAGGGTAATCAGGCATTGGAATGGGCTACCCAGGGAGGTGGTGGATTCTCTGTCCCTGAAGGTGTTTAAGAGACTGGATGTGGCACTGAGTGTCACAGTCCAGTAACTGTGGTGGTGTTGGATCAAGGGTTGGACTCGATGATCTCAGAGGTCCTTTCCAACCTATCTGTTTCTATGATTCTAAGACTGTGGATTCAGTCCCTGTATGGGCCATTCACTTAAAAGGTGGACTTGAACCTTGTGAGTCCCTTCCAACCCAGAATATTCTGTGAAATATTGTTTACATCAGTTCAGTCTGTTTCTATTTTTCTAGGGTATAAATCAGAAACTTTAGATTAGCACTTACCCATTTTTACTAAACACCCGTATCCATGCTTGTATGTTTGGTCCCAGAATACACAAGCACTGTAAAGTAGTAAAGGTAGACAGGAGAACGGCAAACAAAAACGTCTCAGTAACTGACCTACAAAGAAAGAATATTAAAAAATTGAGGTAGGTTACTAATTTTCTAAGAGTTCCAAGATTTAGGAAAAAAAAAACCCCAAACCTCTAAGTTAACTTGTGAAATCACAATAATCTCATGTAGAAGGCTAAAATATTTTCTTCTTACTTTGTGGAATAGTAAAGAAAATTGGAGAGAGTTCTGCTGTTATTTCAAGAGCGAAATGCAGTAATTACTTTAAATGCCCAATACCTGTAACACTTTTAAAACACCACAGGTGTACCTCATATACATCACTAGTTCTAAATTGAAGTATACTTGGACATTTACTTCATTATTCCATTTATTTTTCTAGTTTGGTGTTGTGAAAGTAGCCATGAAGTGAAACTACATGATGCTATTATTAGTCGGTAACTTAGTGTATCTCTCAAAAATCACCTTGCCTCACACTTCTACTTTTTTTCTTCTTATAAAACTTTCCTGAAAGTTAAAACACTACTATCAGAAGGATGAAAGACATGCAAGATGCATGGTTTAGAATCTTATGGGGAAAATGACCAACTGGAACTCTGAAAAATGTATGTGCCTGTATATTTAACATAAATATTAAAGTAAAAGAAGTTGTTTGTAACTGTCTTAAACAAGACTTCTCCAAATAAAAATTGTAAGAACTAGCTTCTAAGGAAACAAACAAGCAAACAAAAACCTCAACAGTAAAACTAAATTAAACCAACCAACCAACACCCAAGCAGCCACCCTGCTTCCCCCAGCCAGGAGCTTATCCTTTAACTTCCAGTGTACCAGAAAATATACAAGTACTTATACCAATATCTGTAAGGAAACTGCCCCTTAGACTGTTAGGAGAAAGAGAGGGTCTTCTGACTTACTCTATGAGAGGTGCTCCATAAAGAACAATAATCGCATGAAACAGTATGCAAGACATGAAAAAGTATATACAGCATTTTAGAAATCTGGATATCTAAAAAAGAGCAATAAAATATCAGAATAACGTTTCAAAGAAGAACAGAAGTAACATACACAGTCTACATCTTATCAAGAGCACAGTACTCTAATTGCTTCTTTAATTTCAGCAACAACACAGTATAATAGCATAGCATATTTAAAAATAGTTTTCCATTTGTTTAAATAATTAAAACCTTTTTCATGCACCCCCTTAGAATAAGGCAAAAACATAAAAACTATAACCAGAAATGACAGGATAAACAGAAGTAATTTTATTGGATATTTTTACATTTCTGTTTTACATATGACTGTCATGTCCATTCATTGAAAGGTAACTCCCACAGAAAGTAAAAAAATATTTAAAAGCAAGGAAAGATGCAGTATAAAAAAATATGCAACATTCAGCACCAAAATGACATTAAATAAAAAACACTACACTTTGAACTTGGCATCTTAAATTTTAAATATATTTGGGAAATATCCAAACTTTCTATAAATCTGCAAAACACAT
The DNA here is from genome assembly GCA_035584735.1 of Pseudotriccus pelzelni. Lineage (NCBI taxonomy): Eukaryota > Metazoa > Chordata > Aves > Passeriformes > Tyrannidae > Pseudotriccus > Pseudotriccus pelzelni. The sequence goes on from JAWMRA010000113.1 coordinate 27,411,136, forward strand.
AACTTTCTATGAACTTAAACAACTGTTACTGGGTACTCACTATATCATATAGAAGCATACACACTTGATAAATAGTTCTGATTAGGTCTGTTCTGATCAGGTCATCAATGCAATTCCATAATTTCCCTTTAACCCTTTTTTTTTCTATGTTTACTCCTTATGCTAGTCTAGGATGAAATCTCACCTAGAACATGAAGCATGCTTCATTTTTATATCACAGATTATTAAAATAGGGGTTTTCCATAATGGTTTCGTGCACTTCACATCCTCCTCAGTCAGCAAAACTACACAGAAGCTTTGCATACAGAGATAGTGCTTTCTGGGATGCTTGCTTAAATGTTTAAGAATCACCACATCGGAGCACTGCATCTTGTCTGACTCAGCAAGTCAGGAGTACGAGACTATGCACCTGACTTCAAATCTGTGATGTATTCTCCCACTCCTGTGCAAGTTGTGTGCTGCTCCAAAGTCACGCCCTTCAAACTTACTTCACTGAGATCTGTACCTTTAATGTTCCCTGTTGCAAACTGTACTTAGAAAAACGTCTCCCAAATTTAGATTTTTCTGTATGAAATTTTCATCATTCAAGGAAACATAGCCACTTCAATATTTTTTCCACGTAACTTTTTTAAACTGGCCAACTTTGTTTAAATTGTAATAAGCTAGTGTCTCTTTCATGTCTCAGATTCCAAAAAGTATTCTCTCTTCCTTTAAAGTCATTACAAACTTACAACTACACACAAGAAGCGTGTGATGACATGTCTTTTTGGTATGCCCACTAATCAAGAAGAGTAGCAAGGCCTGGACTATGAAATGAGTTCTGTGCCCGTTCAATTTTGTCAGCAATGCGTTGATAAGGAAACCTCAGACTCACTCACCCAAACAGGTTATGTACAGAAAATTTAACATAATGAAAATATTGGAAAAACTCGTTTCAAAAAGTGCTACACTCAGCTCGTTCATGGACGACGGGAATTCACCACCAAAAAGTGTCTTTTTTTTTTCTCAGTGGATTATTTCAGAGAATTTGATTCCCCTCTGGTATTGTCTGGCAGCAACTTAAGAATAAAGACTTACCTTTTGAGCAAACGAACTTCTCCTGGGAGACTGACTCGGTCTAAGGACCAAGCGCAAGATTACACTAAGGGTACCGACACAGACAGAACAAACACACAGCCACGCGAGGTGCGTTCCCAGCACCGTGAATCCCTCCAGGAAGAGCGGCGGAACAGCCGCCGTCAGGACAACCGACAGCGCGCAGAGGAGGTTGGCAGCCAGGAGCCTCCTGATTTCCACCTCTTTCATCGTGTTCCCCGGGGAGGGGCCACGGGCAGCCACAGCCGAGTCACCCCGCTACGGGAACGCGGCGGCAGCGACACACGGCCACATCTTTCCCGGTCGCGGTACACCAGGCAGAGCCCTGAGCCTGGCTTTCGGGGCAGAAGAACGTCAATCACTTTAGTAATAAAAATTAAAAAATCAAAAATCAAGGGCAGCCCCTGGGAGCGGCAGCCCCGGGCCGAGCGGGCTGAGGGGCGGCGGCGCCGCTCCCGCCTCTGACCGGGAGCGCCCGGGGCCCCCGGCAGCGGAAGGCGGCGGGACCCGACGCCAGATCCGGGGCGGTGTCGGAAGCGGCGGCTTGTTGTGGTGGGGCCGACATGGTGTGCGAGAAGTGTGAGTGCGGGGGACCGGGGGCGTGGGGGGTCCTGCCCTGCCCTGCCCTGCCCTGCCCTGCCCTGCCCTGCCCGCGGCGGTCCCGGGCGGCCCCCGAGCGGAGCAGCAGCTGCGGGTCCCGGGCTGCTCGGGGCGGACTCCGGGCGGCGGCGGCGGTTCCGGGAGGGGCCCTGTGTGAGCTGTCGTTCCGTGGGCAGTGCCTGTGGGACGTATCGACGCAGCGTAGTTTAAGTGATCCTGGCCTGTGTCAGGAATAGTGTGGCCAGCAGGAGCAGGGCAGTGGTCGTCCGCCCCTACTCGGCACGGGTGAGGCCGCACCGCCAGTCCTGTGTCCAGTTCTGGGCCCCTCAGAGCTGGAGCGGGTCCAGGGAACAGCAAAGAAGGTGGTGAAGGGTCTGGAGCACAAGCACTCCTCCCTATGAGGAGCGGCTGAGGGAGCTGGGGCTGTTTAGCCGGGGGAAAAGGAGGCTCAGGGGAGACCTCATCACTCTCTACAACTACCTGAGAGGAGGTTGTAGCCAGGTAGGGGTCGGCCTTTTCTGCCAGGCAACTAGTGGCAGGACAAGAGGACATAATATTAATTTGCCCCGGGGCAGGTTTAGGTTGGACGTTAGGAAGAATATCTTAACAGGAAAGGTGATTAGACGTTGGAGTGGGCCGCCTAGGATGTGATGGAGTCACCGTCACTGGAGGTGTGTATAAGGGAAGACAGGACATGACACGTAGTGTCGTGGTCTGGCTGACAGGGGGGTGTTAGGTCACAGGTTGGACTCGATGATCTCAGAAGTCTGTGCCAGCCCAGTTGATTCTGTGATTCTGAATTTTTTCTGGCTTTGTAATATCTCCTTACATAGGCGAGAAGAAGCTTGGTACGGTGATCACTCCTGACACGTGGAAAGATGGGGCAAGAAACACTACAGGTAATCCTGGGGAGGTTTAACACTTGTTTTTGAGGTATTATAAAGCCAATCAGGCACCTGAACTATCTTATCATATTAAGGCTAAAGTGTTACATTATTAAGCAGATTAAATCTTAACTCACATAATTTCCCTCCCACGCTGATTCAATGCATTATTACCTGAAACTCTTCAGTATTGAAATTGTTTGGGTTTTTTTTTCTGTATGGAATGACGATACACAGAGCATTTAAACAGAGTATAAAGTATTCCACTGTCCTGCCCCCTAGTGCTATGCTGTCTGTTATATCTCTGTGACTTTTTTGCACATGTGTAAAAGCTGTAAACTGAGCTTTTTAAAGTATGCTTGGAATTGGGAAATTCATTTGTTTATGGTTTAATTCTTTCTTTAGAAAGCGGCGGCCGCAAATTAAATGAAAACAAGGCATTGACCTCAAAGAAGGCAAGGTTAGTATTTAGTACTGATTTTGGCTAAGAACATCAGTTAACAACTGGGCGACTACTCAAAACTTGTCCAAAATACGCTTAAAAAAAGCCCAATTGTGGGGATTATGATATTTTATTAGTTGGTAAAAATATGTCAGTACATATTTCATGAGGGCTTTCTGCTCAGTCATAGAATGCAGGCAAGTATTTTTCTGCAGTTCTTGCTGGAATTGCTAGAGTTTGATGCTTTTGTAGGAGAGAAGCTGGGAAACCTTATTTTCTGTGCTAGATTGCTGGCATAATCTCTTGAGCATTTCCTTACGGTCCAAGGGACTTTCTGTGGTGCAAGGGACCAAAATGCTGCTGGAAGGTGTTTAAGTTCAAAGTCATGTAGTATCGTAATAAAAATACACATTTTTAGTTTTTAAGTTTTTGTCTGTAGTGTAAGAAATCTATCTTAGTAGGGAAAGTGGGAGCTTTTCTGCATACTTTGTGCAGCCTATTAGAAATAATCTCTGTATAACCCTTTTCTAAATTAAAGGTTTTGCTGGAGTTTCTGACTATGTCCTCTGTCGTAGACTTTTTAGGATGAGGCAGAAGAAATACTTAATCTCAAGGTGTATAAATAAAATACTTTTTTTTTTTTTCCCCAGGTTTGATCCTTATGGGAAGAACAAGTTTGCAATATGTCGGATCTGTAAGAGTTCTGTCCATCAGCCAGGGTCTCACTATTGTCAAGGATGTGCCTATAAAAAGGGTAAGTTTCACTGAGTACCAAAAATACCCCAGTTTGGTTAGAAACTAGGGAGGAAGCAGAACACTGGAATTTGTTTTGCCTTACAAACAGAAGGCTGAGATTATCAGATTTAATTGCTGTCTTTGACTACTAATAGGAAGGCACAGAGAACACAAAGTCAGACTGCTTCGGTGCACAGTAACAGAATGAAAAGCAATGTACACAGGTTAGAATGTGGAAAATCCTAATTACATACAAGGAAAACAATTTTTCAGTGTGAGAGTGATCAAATACTTTAACAACAGGCACCACCAGAGGTTGTGGAATCTCTACAAGGAGGTATTCAGAGGATGACTTGAAAAGCCTTGAGCCAGCCTCATCCAAATTGGCTGTGTTTTGAGCGGGGCAGGACTAAAGGCTGCTGGAGATTCCTTTCAACTTGTGTAATTCTGTGATTCTGCTTCTAAAATGTTTCTGGTATCAGAAGCAGTAGATTTGAAGAATAAGCTTAATCTTGGCAGTTGCATAGGAAACTGTCATCTAGCAAGTTTGATTTTTCTCAGGTTAAAAAAAATTAGATTTTGTAAAAAATTCATTTGATTGTTGCAGTCCATTTTTTGCTCCCTTCTTCCCTGCCCCCTTTTTATAATAGCTAAATCTAAAACTCTAAATAGTGTTCTCAAAAAAACCCACCAAACCAAAACAACAAACAAACCACAAACTGAAAACCCAACGAAAAACTACCCCTAAACCAAAAATTAAACACTCCACACTCATCCACCCCCACAAAAAAACCCACAAAACAACCCACTTTTAATCTTGGTTAAGCAGTAGGCAAGTTTAATGGAAGTGAATACCTGGGGAATAAAAGGCAAAGAGAAAAAAATAAATTTATTTTACAGCTCAATTTAGAAAGTGTCTCTGAAGACAAGTAATACTTGTGTGACAAACCATTGTCTGTATGCCTTCATGTATTGTTTTGCTTTCAGTGGCCTGACATAAGTCATTGAAAGGTTCATTTCTCTAAAAGGAGGTTCTAGTCTAATTGTGAACATACTTGATGTGTTATAAGTCAAGCTTGGCTTAAAGTGAAACTGAGAAATGAAAAAGAATATAATCACCATTCCTAGAGCAAGATATTGCACTGTGCAGTATGTAATATATAAAATCTTTCTGTACTTAGAAGTTATATGTGAAATTCTGCTTGTAACTCGTACCTTTCTATCTCCCACATTCATAATAAGACTTCAGCGTTGTTAAAAACTGTTCAAAAATTGCCGAGGCAAAACCAAATCATTTCAAGTGAGTTTGATGGAGAGCCTTAAAGAAATAAAACTTTTATTAGTCTTGTGGTTTTGAGTAGGTGAGCGAAAGGGTTCAAACCTGTAATTCCTGGATGGGAAAAAAAGCATCATGAACTCAGTTACTTGACTTCATATCCAGGAATCCATATAACACACAGACATAGGGTGAACGAATTTTTAGATGCAGAGCTACAGCTAACCAGTAGTAAGTTTTGTTTATGAAATTAATTGTTCAATAAATGTGTGCTGTGTCACTGAGTCAGTGGTTTAGCAGCCTGCTGTAGGAGGGTTGCCTTTTCGAGTTGCTAGATGGTCACCAGATGGCTGCCTGAATCCCATATGGTAGAACCTTGTGCTCTTCCTTAAATTGATGGCTGGTTTGGGCGGGCTTCAGGATTTCAGCTTTGTTTGCTTGTGTATCCTTCTAGGTTGTATCTGTCTTCTTCATAAAATTCAGAGCTCTTTAAGTGCTTTGGGTCCTATCTCTGACCATCAAAGATGCGGTTGTGGCATGTTTCTGAAAGCAAATGCAGCCATACAGCTTGGTGCTTCAGCTGTTACATATCTGACACTAAGAGGCAATCTAAAGTAAATTACTCCTCAATTTAGACCTGAAGTGATCATTCGTGGGCTGGATTTTGCTCTCCAAAGTATATCATGTGGCATGTTCCCTGCTGTTCTCTTTCGTAGTGGACTGCTAGATGTGTGTCCAGTCATGATGCCCATATGTGAAACCACACAATTTGGAGAGTTAACAGGAATAATTGCCACCTGACAGTTTTTGACCGCCGATGAATGGTTGTGTCAAATGAGGTGCGGCCCTATCAGACAAAAGATTTAACACCTTTCTACTTTGGAAAAAGAGGGGAACATTGAGACAATCCACCCCTCTGCCCAATTTGTGCACTTCTTGCTGCTCTAGTCCTTTGACTTGACATTCTTTGGGTTTAAAACAAAGTCCTTTGGTCAGAGGTCATCTTTCCTTCAACTCTCAAGTACTCGTAGTGTCCATTGTGTTTTCACTCCTGCTCTATTAATTCCTTAATTCTATGAAAGCATGTTCTTCTCCACTTTCTCAGTTGCCTGAAGCTCCCTACCTGTTAATCCTCCATTTAGCAGTCAGTTTGTAGGTGACTGTATTTTCTTAGCCCTGCTACTTTCTGTCTGTCTCGGGCCATGGTTTGACTACAGAACATAAAAGGATTAGCAATACACCAATTTTACCTGTTTGCCAGAGCCTTTCCTGGCTCTCTTCCAGTGTTCCAGCAAATTACAGAGGCTTTGGACCTCTTGTGAATCATAAAGCTCTCAAAATAGAGCTTATTTTCTTGAGTGGCAGTATTACGCATATGCTGCAAGTACTGATATGTATTAGAAGTCATAATATTACTTCTAATTCTGCAATATCTGTTGGGAAAATGCACAGATTGTCCATGAGAGCTCATCTGAATAATTTTTTAAAAAATAGTCTTTTCAAAAACATAGCAAATTCATTTTTGAAGAAATACTTTAGTGATTTTAAAATAATTTACACACCTTTCGTATGCTTATAGGCATCTGCTCAATGTGTGGCAAGAAGGTCTTGGATACGAAGAACTACAAGCAAACTTCAGTCTAATTGTATTGAGTAGTCTTTTTATGAACTTTAACTTCTGTGTCCTTGTACAGTAACTTTTCCCTAAAATAATTTGTGAATATTACTTTCTGGAAGATAATGCAGTTTCTTGGAATGAGATGAGAGGTAAAGACAGCCTGATTGTTTGTCTAAAAATGTACATAATATTTGATTCTTGGTTTACCACTAATATTCACTGATACTGAAAGCTAATGGTTTGCAGCAACTGATACAGTTTAAAGGGAATGAGAGAATCCTAGTAGATAGGTTGAAACTATGTTACCATCATAACAGAGATTTTGAGGTTAATACTTTTATCCTTTTGGCTATCGGGAGTCTTCTGCTTGTTTCATAGTTATATTTCATAGATGTATAAAATATGAGCTCATTAAAATATCTTCATTTGGTTCTATGCCTGTAAGTATTTATAATTACTCTCAGCCCAAACTCTTACATCCCTGCTCTTCAGATCTTAATGCAGTTGTCCAGCTGAATTTTGTTTCTGCCTACACTACAGTTGGTTAAATCACAAACTCTTAAACTACTGAAATCTGCTGAGTTGCCCTGCCAGTTCTTTGGCATTGTCCTGGTTTAGCCCCAGCCAGCAACCAAGCCCACAGAGCCACTTTCTCCCCCACCAGCAGGACTGGGGAGAGAGTTGGAAGGATAAAAGCTGGAAAACTCGTGGGATAAGGACAGTTTAATAGGGAAAGCAAGAGCCACACACACAAGCAAAGCAAAACAAGGAATTCATTCACTATTTCCCATGGGTAAGCAGGTGTTCGGCCATCTCCAGGAGAGCAGGGCCCCATCACATGTAACAGTTACTTGGGAAGACCAAACACCATCACTCCAAACATGCCCCACTTCTTCCTTCTTCCCCACGCTTTATATACCGAGCATGATGCCACATGGTCTGGAATATCCCTTTGGTCAGCTGACCCAGCTGTGTCTCCTTCCAAGCTCCCACGCACCCCCCAGTCTCCTTGCCAGCAGGAAAGGCCCTGGTTCTGTATAAGCCCTGCTCAGCAATAACAAAAGCATCTTTATGCTTTCAACCCTGTGATCAGCACAGATCCAAAACACAGCCCCATACCAGCCACTGCAAAGAAAACTACAGCCAAAACCAGCACAGGCTCATCAGTTATCCCCTTGTTAGCCTCCAGGGAGGCTTTATGTGTGGCATCTGGTGGCCCAAGGCAATAAAATAACGAGCATCAATTTTTTAAGTGTCTCAGTCTTATAATTTCCTAATTTGGTCTGGCTTTTAAATACCTAGTTTGAAACTTGCTCTTGAATTTGATGATCTAATTGCTTATATATGTGTCAAACTTGAAAGCTGAAAGCAGGCAGCCTTGTCTTCAGCACTGGTTTGATACAAGACTTGGAAGTGAGCATGAGAGGCTGTGTAAGATTTGTCTTTCACTTAGTTTCTGCATAAGAAAGCAATTTCTGTTAGAAGCATAATAAGTGTTCCATTTCCATGCATTTTAAGGGAAAAGAATGGTACTCTTTAATTCATGGCACCATTTTAACTAGACCTATTTAAGTGTTTACTCCTCCCAGCAACCTTCTCTTGGTAGACTCATGCTTTTGCAATTTCAACTCTTAACAGAAAAGGTACCAATGGGAATTTACCTGTGAGTACGTTTTAGGTTTCCTTTTGTTCTCATATTTTTACTGAGAAAACTGCATGGCTACTGGATACTTAAAAATTGCTTTTCTTTCTATGGGACCAAATGAAGAATACTATGCATATAGTTATGCTCTTTGCTTCTGCCACCCTGTAGTTGCACTGTAAGTAGCCCTCTAAAGGGGGTTGTTTGACATTTCCTGTCATCCTTAATTATGCATTATTGAGCATTTGTCACCCACGTTTCTTCCAAATGTGCTAGCTTCCTGCAATTGCTAAAGGGGTCATTCTTTCCAGCATTGTATATTTACTAAGAAGCTTTGTCAGGATAGTGGAGTTGGCTGTTTTTTCCAAAAGAAGAGGGGAATGTTGCTGCTTCCAAACACTTCAAGGAATCCCAATATTAGTGTATATCTCTATGACACATCCTATGTATGGGGCAAAAGAAAATGTCTATAATTGGCTTCCAATTTTGCAGCAAGTGCTTGTGAGGAGTGTGTGACGATTTCAGGTGGCAGATTCTCCAATATTCTCTGAATTCTTCACCCTTTATGGGTGTGTGTTCTAAGATTGCCTGATTTTTGCTATTCTGTGAATAAAACTTCTTTTCTTGTCTTCTTGAAACTGGCCAGTATCTCTGCTTCAAAAGCATGACATTGTAATTCTTGAATACGTGGTATGGATTGAATGTTTATTGCACTCTGTAAATATTGGCACTGAATGAACTCTTACCTCAATTTGTAACTGATTTAAGAACAACAGGGATTTAAATAATATGATACTTTGTTCATAATTGTTCTGTGAATCAAGCTTTTATGCGCCTGTATCCTATTACTGTGCAGCTGCTTTTGCATGTTAGAACGTATTTTTGTTGTAAAAGGAGGATGGGGTTTGTTTCGGTGGGCTTTTTTTTTTAATGGTGGATACAAAGAGTATGTTGTTTTTCCAAGGGTTTGTACATGCTCAGGATCTTCCATCTGTAGCCCTCAAAATGTCTTAGCCTTGTGAGAGTTTCGGTTCCTGACATCTATAAAATTTGTTGATGTAACAGTCAGCATTCAGAAAAACTCATTTTCCAAGCATTGCTTTGGAGTCTCATTGCTTTAAATTTAAATCAGAAGCCATCTCCTGAATCTCTGAGATGTACCACAGTTCAAGGCAGTCTTGGCAAAGAAGCACTTAAAGGTAGCTTTTAAAATTATGTACACCCTCCTTATAATTGAATTGTCATATAAAAGCATATTGTTGATACTAAAAGTGTTTTGTAAGCATGGGACGCCTTTCCTGAGATATTACGCAGTGAAAAACAAAAGAAAATTTGTAATGGAAAGTTGCCAGTTTTGTTTAATGTACTGAGAAGAACACAGTAATATTCCCAGATGATCAGCCTGTCCTCTAAATCACAGGTTACATAAGAGATTTGTGTTGCCGAATTTAGTAGGATTAGAATTTTCCTCAGTACTGCTGAATTCCTGTACCGGCCTTGCTGTTCCTGCATATTCATTGGCCAGAGCTATTACTGAGCAAAGTATAAGCAACATTTTGGTGGAGGTCATTGAGAGAAAAGAACAGATTAGCTACATAAATGTTGCTGTGCCTGTAGCAGCCAGTCAGATGAAAACTGAACAGCAAATATTGAAGGGTCCTTCTTGTGTTGGGGTGTTCTCTCATTCTTCCCTATGTTGTTTTGTTTTTTTAATCCTGCTCTTCCTGCTGCAGAGCTGGAGTCAGGACCATCCAAGGACAGACATTTAGCAATAAGGTTCCAAAGCATTAGGACTGTTTTAATTGTTTACTTGCAGAAATGTGATGGGGTTTTTTTCCTGTTAAGTTTATTCTGTTCCTTCATTATAAGAAGAATTGCAAGAAAGACTTTGTCTTACATACAGGATGTCCCTGAACATCTTTGCATTCAGTTTTTCTTGAATATAGCCCAGTCCTGCACCACAATTCCTTATTTAGCAAAACAAGAGATGTACAAGCTTCCAATGGTAAGTCCGTTGCACCTACATGCTTGTTCTGTTATCACTCCTACCATCAGCCCATCCCTCTGCAGTTCCTGAGATTGCACAAATCTTCCAGTTCTGTACTAGCTGGACTTTGCTACACTCAGAGGTGCTTAGGCCTGGAGCCTCTGCCAGTCTCACCGTCATAATCGTGGGCAAGAGTGATTGAGGCCTTTGTATTATTAGCGGACATCAGAGGTATGTGCAAAAATTAAAACCCAATTAAGCAGCTGCTCAAAGTAGTACAATGAACTATGTTTATTTTCCTAATACAAAGCTGTAAGTTTCCCAAACATGGAAAGATTCCCCAGCATGAGAGATCCATTATTCATTGAAAGACAAGTAATTGCTGGATTGAAACTGGGCTTCCTGATCACCTGTAAGTATATCTGGCCGAAAGACGGGCCCCTTTCTGTCACTTGCCTTGGATGTTGGAGAATCCAAGAGTGGTTTTTGGGATGTTGCTGCCCAGGCACTGACCTACGAGTTGCTTCCTAGAACTGTCTACTCAGTGAGCACTGGCTCAGCATGGGATCATGAATGTATCTTTTTTGCTTAGAGTTTCTTACCAGATCACTGGTTTAGGAGAAAAAAAAGTGGCCAGATACAAAATGGAATACTGGTAGCAGGAAAATTCACCCTGGATATCCTGAGAGAATGAACACTTTGCTGCATCACAGCTGAGGTTTGCTATTAAGCAAAACTTATTTTTGCTTTCCCAGTAAGCAGGATTGGTTGGACAATCTGAGCAGGCATGATGACAGCCCTTACAAATAACAGAGCCAAATGTTTCTTTTAGTAAGGATTATAGATGTGTCTCATGTGAAGACCAGTTGGTTTTGAACCTTTTGTCTTCCTCCCAAACATGTGCTTTTATGGAGGAGCTTTTTTCCAGCTGTCATCTGAAATTCATCAGAAACTGATTTTTCATCAGCATTTATGGGTGGGGGACATAGTTCACTTTGCAGAAGTTGCACGAGGTATACGTGGGTTCGTCATGCCTGGCTAATGCCTGCAGAAAATACGAGTTCACTGTTCACAAGGAGTGCTTACTTTGCCCACTCAAGGGCAACAGGAACAGCTGTGTTGGAACCTGGAAGAATTTGAAATCTTGCCAAGAAACTGAAGAAAGAGTTGAGTGAAGTATTCTCCATGTGGGTATTGCTAGTAAAGGTTACTTTGTTACACAGTTCACAAAGATGCTACTGACACTTTTTTTTTTTTTGCCTTGATGCCATTCATTTGTGAAAAATAGCAAGTAGATTTTTCAGGCACTGCTGAATTGGTGACCAGAGAACTACCTAATTAAGCAGACATTTTCAGACTGGCTTTCTAGCAGAAAACTTCTCAACACTACTCCTTCCTTTCTGTCTCTCTCTTTTGCACTAAAAGATGCGAACTGAACTTAGCAGTGTTAGTGACTCACTAAGCATTAGCGCTTCCAGCAAATGCACTTGCTATATGCTCATCTGCCAAGTGCCATTGGCAAAACAAATGTTGAGGAGGTTTTTTCCTGCCTCATCATGGTTATGATGATTAAATACCAGTACTGTTAACTGTTTCAGGTCCCATGCAAACAGAGAGAACTTGCAGTTGCCATTTTCTACTGGCTAATGGGTCTCAACTGTATCATGATCAGCCCAGTTCAGGAAATCATTACTTGCTGTTAATTTTCTGCTGCTCCTTTTGCTGCCATAGAAGGTAAAGATTTTAAGTTGATACAGCTCCCACATTGTGTCACGGACCTTTACTGTCCTGGTGTGTTTAATACTGTTCAGTAACACAGCAGTGCAAATATGTGTAACAAGAGGCATGCTCTCAGGGAGTTGGCATCTAGCCCAGTCCAATCGTCATCTTTTATTGATTAAAATATTTACATGCTAATTGGATTAAACAAAGACTTTACTCTGTTGTCTTAAATCTCTGTCTTTCTACGGGAAGCTTTTGAAAATGTGATGACATGACATTTCATTGAGGAATAGCTTTCATTTTATGGCTTCCAAAAGCATTGTTTTCCTAAAGGATGGGAAGTAAGCAAAAGTGATATAAGGGAACAATTATTCTACCAATTTTCAGATTTGGTTGATTTGGTTTGTTTGATATTAGAGTTTCAAAGAAATCTTTACAAGATGGGGCATATTTTGTATATGCAGTGTTGTCAGCCTGAATTTGAAGAGAGCCTGAATGGGGGAGTCATGCACTCACTCCATGTAGCATCCTGCAGCGCTGTGGCAGAGGCTCTGGGCAGAGAAGCTTCATCTACCCATTCTGGTGGTATCTAAGAACAAAAGTATCTGCTAGTGAGGGCAACAGAATTTAGGAGTCAGTGTATTCAAATTTAATGTCTGTGGCAGATTCTAAAACATTACACGTAGTCAACTGCGTGAGTGAATCTTTGAAGCTTCTAGGAAAACCCTGCAGAGAACAGCAAATGCAATTTATTTCTTAAGTTTTTGCTGATAATATTCACACCCTTTCTTTTTTTCTGTTTTATCCAGTTTAACTCTCTGCACCTGCCTAGCATAGAAGCATATGTTACTGGGGAACTTTGGATAAGTACATCATTGATAGTTGCACTGAGTTAAAAATAGACAACCGGGTATTATGGTACGTGAAGGAAAAAACTGCCAGTTTTAAAAGACTGTCACATACATTCATTATAAAAGAGAAAACTTTTTAAATTATTTATTTTAGCTAAATTAAAAATAAATGATCATGCAAATATTAAAGATACAAACCAGTTTGCAATCTCCATGGTTTTTAATTCTGTAAAGCGTATCTGAAGATTTTGCTGGTTTGGTTTGGTTTGGATTTTTTTTCCGAAACAGCTAGGGGCCATGGACAATTTTTAAGTTTACTTAAGCAAATAATTAAAAATTTCAAATCTTTTCCAGTGTGTGACTAGGTTGTGAAGATTGTTTGGAGGTGAATATATAGGTTAGCTGGGTTTTGTCAAGTGTGCTTGTCACATGCAAGCTGTGAAGTGCAATTTTATAAACACTGCTCTACCATAAAGTGCCATATGTTCTGACTTTGCTCCTGCCTTTATATTGGTAATGAAAAAAATCAATGCTTGAACTGAGGGAGGAAATGGTAGGACTAGGAACAGTAAAATTGCGTGGAGCACAAATGCACACTTCTGTCACTGAGCATTCCGGTAAGCATTAATTTTCCCTTACAATCCCACACAAAGTAGATAAATAGGAACCATTCAGCTGATTTGTCCAAGGCTGCTGAGGAAGTTGGTGTCAGACTAGGGTTAGAACTCAGTGAAAAAACCTGTAGATTGGTAGGAGATGGCTTGTCTTTGTGTCTTTTGTGTGTACAGTACTTTTGATGCATGGGTGACCAGCGCAGACTAAGACAGGAATTTGACACGAGAATCACTTTAATGAAGTTTGTTGTGAAAAACAAATAGAGCATAGTTTTCATATGGGATTTTTTCCCCCTTGAAGTCTATTCAAACAGTTTTCCATAACATTTTTTAAGTTTCATCACCAGTACTTAATACTTTGGGCTATATAGCTGATTTATTTGTGTAAACGCTTTCTCTGTATAATGGTCAGATTTCAGCATTGATTAAACTTAGGCAGGAAATTTCATATTTATTGAATATTTTATACACAAAACTGTCAGTTCAATTTGTTCTTATTTGGATGCGTGTGGGTTATGATATATTATCCCAATTATGCCAAAGATTAAGGCATATCTAGGTTGTTGTAGGGCGTTTTCTCAAGAAGATGGATCAACAGAATTAATGTACATTGAAGAACAACTGTATCTGAAAGTACATTTGGATGTGAAAAATGTTATATTTATAAAACTAGTCAAACTAAGAATGCAGAAGAAAAAGCAGGTGTTCAAATAAATCAATAATCAGATAGAAAAAAATCAAACATCTATAGAAGATAAAATTTTTATTCAAATTCAGATCAACAGTCAGATTTTGTCACTCTTCCTGATGTAGAATAGTATTTTTTTCTCCCGGTATTGATCCTCATTTGGTTTAGAGGTGCAAATATCTAAAAATAGTTAGGGACCTAATTCGCTCTGAATTTGTTTCATTGAGAGTGGGTGCTAACTACAAGCTGTGTAAGAAGGTACTGCACAGCATATATATATATATAAGGTACAAAACATAAAGAATAAGGTACAAAAGGTGACATATCAGAACAAGTATCATTTTTTTATATACATCACTATCTGATTTACTGTTACTGCAGGTTTATTTCCAATAAAGCTTTAATAAAAACTCAGCTTGCTGCTAGTGGGTATATACTGATACAATAGCAGCTAATTTTTTCCCTGTGCATAAGGATCTGGAAAGAGATTGGTCCCAGAGATCTTTAGACTCAGCATCATGTTACTTTTTTGGTCGCGTGTTCCCTTCAGAAAGAGGCAAACAGGACTCCTGAGCTGGAATTTCTAGCTACTGATAAATAAATTACCTTCACTGGAGGAATGAAGCAGCCTGTGAACTGATGACTGAACATTTTCAATATATTGAAACAGGCTGGTGCAGTACTGATACACATTGCATGGTATATCATTGCATGATACAGTATATCATTCAACACTTTTCCAGTTTGTCATAGAAAATTGCTTTAGGTTTATGAAAAGGATTAAAAATATTTTTGAGGGCTAAATAAATACAGGTTTGTCCTCTTCTTTGGATCCTGCAGGAGGTCCTGTAACATTTCTATGTATTAGAGAGTCCTGATTTCAGGATGTAGAAGCGTTTGTGTGGAGGAAGGGGGTAGTTCTGAAGGAGAAAGGCTCTCCACAACCACATATCCATATTTCACTGAGGTCCATTTAACCAAATTTCTGCTAGTGACTTTTGGGTACGCGCACATAATTACCTCACTGTTTTCCTAGTGGGCCATAAATTCAAAGGGCAGCTGCTCCTGAAGCACTGTGGCATGTTTGTCTTGCCAAGCCCACTGGGAGTTTTAGTTTGCACCCTAATTCTGCCAGACAGAAAGGACAGAGGACAGTGGAGAAGCAGATTACATCCATCTTGTATCTTCTGGCTGTTCATCAGCTGTCTGAGGAGACCTGGGTTTTTTTGGTGAAGGCATCTTTTAGAACGTATCCCTTAGAATCCTTTGAAATATGGCAGAATCCTCAAGAGTAAGGTTTAGGGATGTAAATCCTCAAAGATGTGTGATCATCCAGCTCTTACTGAAATTTAGGTAATGCCTATGTGTCTTTGGGAATATGTAGTTAAGTTTCTCAGTTCTGAGAGTGCATTCAAAGAAGGCTACTAGTCCCCTTAGCATAAGCCAGTGAAATACATGGCTCACATTCTGCAGTCTAGCTATGGTTGAACCCATTTGCTCCTCCCCTCTAGCCCAGTCTTTATGAAGCCCGAGTTAAACCAGCACTGACTGATTTTAATAGATGTAGTTTATAAATGTTGTTACAGTCTCCTGGGGTAAGCATATGAAAACCTCTGCTTTTTCTGTGAAATATCTGTCAGCCAAAACAAAAAGATCTTATTTTTCCAGTGTGATCTATTTCCAATGCATTATCAGCTTTGTTATCACAATCATAAAGCAACCTCCAATATCACAGTGCATTTGTTGCGGTTACAGTAGGAATATAATGAGGTCACTGGCAAATGTTATTTTCGGTTTTGGGGTATATGGACCATTTTTTCAAGTGTAGGGAGTATGCTCATTATTTGATAGCCTCAGGCCCTTCAACAGAAAGGGGAGTTCCTCTATTGTGAGAAATCTCTTTTTTCTACCCAGAAAGAGGCACCAGTCTGAAAGTTACAGGTATCCTTGATTTGCTTACAAAACTAATCTGGCAAATATAGTAGATGACCAGCAGGGCCATCAGCAGCTGCCAGTAAAATATGCGCACATGGTAGATAGATCTTAACTAAGCACACCACAGACTCTACCCTTCATACAGGCCTTATCTTCCTGCCAAGTCCCTGCCCACTGAGAAGTCTGGGCAATAGGAAAATATTTGCAGCATGCCCGTGAAGCTATTTCAGTTCAGGGTGATGTGCCAACTCCTCAATTAAGGATGTCTCACAGAGAACACCCTCTTGCCAGTCTCTTTCTGCCTGTAGATGATGGCAAGTGTTTTGTGTGCAAGCTTTCAAGAAGTCTAATTGGGAAGTGCTGTCACAAAAGATAGCATTTCTGTAGCATGAAATAGTCCTGCCATGAAAAAGCTCCAAAAAACCATTTAAACTATAATAAAATCATATTATTTTCTCTATATTCCTCCTAAAAAATTATTCTGATATTGCTGTCGTAATCTTTGTTACTGGTATAAACAAATCACAATCTACCATTGGCACTGTTCCTCTTGTCTGTGAAAGACTCTTGCCTGCTGTGAGAAGGGGAAGGTATTCCCAGAACTTGGGACGGAGATGGAATTTCACTTGTGTACCTTGGAGCTGCTCCCTGAAGGTCTTTTTTTACTGTCAGGTTCAGAGGCACTGCAGAGCCATCTGCCAGTTTTGTCACGAGTCAGAGGAGGCACAGCACAACCACAGTATCAAGACTATAGTCCTAGCTGTGAATGCGTCCCTTTGAGTGGTTCACCACCACACAGTTTCAGTTCTGAAAGACAGACTTGCCTCTTGCACCTTAACTGCAGTATTCCACGATTTAGTTGTCTATATACACGCAGTTACCTCACAAGCTTGCACGGTGCAACCCCTTCCTTCCTTAAGTATGTGATGCAGACCTGCAAAAAGAGAGGGTGCAAGTGCTGAATGACTAATAGGAGAGATCCTGGAAGGAAAGGTGAAATCTAAACAAAGGAACGACTGAAGAGGATTTCTGTGCCAACTAAGTCTATGGGGCTGCCCATGGTGCAAATCAGAAACTGTAAACACTGAGCTCTTAAATTGTGGTCTTCCAGCTTGCGTGGCTTCCTAGAAATACCAGCAGGAAATTCAGAAGTGCATCTGAAACAAAGCGTAGTAGTTGTACAGGTAAACAGTCTACCTGTAGAGGTCCTGATGCTAAGAGATGGTAAGGAGCTGAGAAACTTAGTTTTCTCCAGTTTCAGAATAAAATTACCTTCAACATTATGAAGGATGGTATGCCCAGGAACAATCAACCAGTTCACGAAGACAAGGTGACATTTTAAATGGAATTTTTGTTTTGACGGGACTTTTTAATTCCCATAGCTGGGTATTTTATCTGGTTTTATTCAGCTAGTAAAGCACTACCTTAATATTCTGAATGTTTGTAATATATTCAAATTCCAATTTACATGTAAGCATAGCTTAACACTAATCAGGAATAAAAAATAAATTGACTCTTAATATCAGTTACTTTTTTCTAACAGCATAAACTATAAACATTAGAAATCTGAATAAATAGATGTCATGTTAAGTAAGTGATTGTGTATGTAGAGAATGTATCTTACTGATAATCAAAATGAAGACCTAAGTTAATGTAGAGGCCATTTTCTGCTGCAAATGAACACTACATTGCCAATCAATGAGAATCCAACTTTTTTTGTGAAGTAACAAAACCATGGAAATGGAAAATGATAAACTATTCAAATCAGACATTCCATAATTAAAACAGTGGTTCGAATTATTAATCAGTCTATTTTCAGACGTGGTTTATGTGTGGATTTTTGGTAAGGAAGAAGGCAGGCAGGTATATTTTTGCACATTCCAAATTATTCAAGCTGTAAAGGATTCACATGGAGTTAAGTACTGGGGCCTTGAACAGAGGATGCTTTAGCTAAGCAGCCTGTCTATAGAAAAAGTGTATGGCTAAAGGAAAGAAAAAAAAAAAAAGGAAGCTCTACTGTTTAGTTTAAATGTCATTCTAGCAAATAAATGCAGCAGGAGTTTCAGTTGTGGAAGGATCTCAAGATTAAACCAGTAAATGTAAAACTTGGATTAAATTTTTCTGCCTTTGGGTAGAGATAGTCCCTTCGTGTAGCTTGCATAGTGTTTGCATGAGCAATACTTGCACTATAATAATTAAATTCAGTGGGAATTATGAATGGCTAAAGGAGAGCAGCAGCTTTACCCCTTACAAGACCATCAGCTTTCAGCTATGTAGCTACAGAAATAAATGTAACTGTCACTTGTGGATATCTGGAGTGACCAGCTCTGGACTGTTTTATGCCACAGATACAACTGCTTTCATATTTCATCTCCCCAAACTGCCTTCTTAAGAAGCTACTGTTTAAAATATCTCTTCAAGGATGAGTATTTTCTATTCTGGTTTACCTTGCTGGACAGTAAGAACTGAAGCAATTTCTTCCTCCTTTATTGTCTTTACTATTATCTCTCTTTTTATTTCATTTTAGTCACTACAGCATCTGAGACTGAAAACTTGATTTTTTTTTCCATAAACAGCTGGAGGATAACTAACAAAGGGTAGTAAGTGGTACTTATAAAGGGACAACCTATCAGTCTCCTTAATGGTCATCTTCTCATCATGGCCTTCATCAAGACAGCATCACTAAGTGTACATAGAAGCACAGAGAGGAGTTTTTACTGGAAAGCAAATATCTGACTATAGAGCAGAAAACTCTTGCTCTAAAGTGATTTACAGTTGTAATGCAACAAGTGAGTAAAACAGCCCAAAGAGAAATTTGCCAAATGGGAAATACAGGTCTACATTCCAGCCCTTCAAAATAGCTTTAATGAAAAAACCTGCAGTTAACCTATGGAGTTACTGTGAAGACACAGTTGTTCTAAGAGAAAGTGTGGGCTTGCACCCAGACCTGCTCTTTCCTTTTCCCATCTGTTCAAGAAAGTGAGAATTCTCCTCTGGGTTCAAATCTATGACTCAGGTACCTTTCCAGTCTTCATCCTTCCACCTGATCTGAATGTTGCTGACATTTCATGAAGTTTGAGTCCCAATCACAATGGGATACCTTTCTAGGAGTAAGCTTAGTTTGTCTAACTTTGTTTTACTGATTGTAAATCAAGGTACAGTGACAGGCCCTTCTAAATGTGAAGTCTTAGAGTACTTAGAATACATTCAAAATCTAAAAAAATGACATGGATTTATTATATAGAAAAAAAATTTTTAAACTCTCAAAAATCAAACTAGAATCTCAAATTTACAAGCAGTGAGTGTGCTGAGGTGAGGGGTGGGAAAATAGCTCTCCCATGCACAGGGCAGCAGCAGAAGAACCTCTTCCCAAGCATTTGAATTACAGTGAGAGCAAAATCAAGTTGACACATGGAGGCCATGTTCCCCAAATGAAATGGGAGCCACAGTGAAAGCACTGGATAAATCATTATTTTCAGTTTCACAAATAAAAGGGTGCAGCCCAGAAAGCAGTGATAAAAAAGACAGAAATTTTTCCATTAGAGAAAGTAAGCAGAAGAAGATGTAATTTATTGAAGGAGATTTTTTGAGTAAAGCAGTTTTCACATTTTCCATAATGTACCTTTCTTTTGTACATATTTTTCCCTTCATCTTGTCTCCCATTTTTGTCATTAAAGTCCTTCCCTTAAGTAATTACTGCAGTACTCCCTAAAAAATGCTTTTACCGATTATTAGCAAAGTTACAGTATTGTCGTAGCCTCAAATTGGCCAAAGAACTGAACAGCTTGCCAGGGGAAAAATAGAGGTAAATGCCAGAAGACGTTAACAAAAGAAAGGGGAAGCACAGTCAGTCTAAGTACAAAGGATGAGCTCTGCAAATCTCCTCATCATACAGTAAATGTTCAATTTTTTTTTTAAACTGCTCATAGATCTTTTTTTGGTCGTAAGAGCCCTGTCCATGAGTTCTTTCTGATCTGATATATGACCTGGTTCCGTGAACACTTTGGCACCACCATCACTTTAATCATATTATCCCAGGCAAATTCCATGTAAACAGAGATAATACCTACATATAAACACTTTCAAGATCTGGCTTTGGTTTTGAATTGTCATATGTAATTGAAGGGGAAGCATCTTAAAAGGTGGCTCTGGAATAGATTGTCAGAATGGAGGATAAACAAAATTGTGTATATTGGTGTTCTCATTTTCTTTTAATTAATGACCAATATGTTTGTAACTACTAGCTGATTTTTCTATTTCCATGGTGATAGCTTTTTTAATTGGTCTTTAAATACTGACACATAAAGTTCCTCTACTAAAAGGCTTATCCTTGACATACTTTCAACAAAATAAATAATAGGAAAATTTTCTAACTACTATTATGTGAGTATCCAGAATTAGAAAAAAAAAAAAGCAGTGGCGGTGGTAGAACTAATGTGTGCAATGTGTTTCCAAAGAAAAATAAAGATTTTAAAGCATACACATATAATCTGTAGGAATAAAGGTAGATTATTCATCATCCATGTTATTAAAAATTGAGAAAAGGAAATAAAAGATCGGGATTCATAAAAAAATAAAACCTCTCCTGCTTTTGGAAGCAGGACCTTTTAAAAGAGAAGCTTTTTTCCATTAAAAAAATTCTTTATACATCTGATGTGGCAGACCCATGAGTTTTAATAGGCCATTATAGCAAGAGGATATCTATGAATTAAAAATGATTTCTCGAGAAGTGGTAATATGGTGCTATTCAGAAAAGAGGAAGGTAGCCAGCCTCTGGCTGCATCCTTTGTATCAGGAATGGCTGGTTTTCCTAGCTTTAGGAGGCACATATCAAAATCCTACAGCTCAGGCCTGTAGGGCATATTTCACATATTGCAGGAGACAATGAGTGGAGAAAGTCCTGAAGAGGTTCATACCTAGAAAATTCCAATGAGTATCCAGGGGCCCTCCTGCCCCATTAGGGGATGAGGATAGAACTGGTCTGAATGTCCTGCTGAGCCCTGGAAAGTCTCCAAGATGGTGGCACCAGCAGCCCCAGGTGGCTCACTCCTTTTTGCATCTGACATTGAAACTAATACAAGAGGAGGCTCTAAGGGCCTTCCCTCACAGCCCTGCTAGAACAAGATGTCCTTAGGTTTAGGACCTTTTGACGTGGAAAATTACTCTTGTTTACAGCCAGTTGACTAACAAGGGAGCAGGCAGAAAAGAATCCTATCATGACAACTTTCTCCTAGTTCTGTGGTATTGAAATTTATCTCTTTTGGGGAAAGGCTGTCTATACAAGGCTCCCAGAACTTTCCATGAGAAGGTAAAGACCTTATTGAGTGAAAGCTGGCTCCATTTATTTGCAGTGGTTTGAGCCAGGAAAATCCAAACACCTTTAATCTCAACAACTAATTTGCTATTACAGGTAACATTTTCTTTCAATACAGTATAGGATGAAGAAATTAGGAAGAGGGAAATATAGGGAAAGAATACTTAATCACCACTGGGACAGTGAAAAACTGTGGTGATATGAGCCAGATGGGCCTGTCTGCAGCTGAGAAAGTTGTTTGGAGACTTCATAGCAACCTTCTAAGTATCTGAAGTCTGGAGGACCTACAGGGAAGCAGCAGAGGGACTATTCATCTAGAACTGTTGTGATAGCGCAAGGAATAATGGGTTCAAACAGAAAGAGGGGAAATTTCAGTTAGATATATGGAAGAAATTCTTTACTGTGCAGGTGGTGAGACACTGGAATAGGTTGCCCAGAGAAGTTGTGGATGCCCCATCCCTGGAGGTGTTCAAGGCTGGGTTGGATGGGGCTTTGAGCAACCTGGTCTAGTGGAAGGTGTCCCTGCTCCTGGCACAAGGGTTGGAACTAGATGATCTTTAAAGTTCCTTCCAACCCAAACCATTCTATGATTCTACGTATAGCAGTGGCTGTTCTGAATCAAACAGTAGATAATCTGCAACAGCTCTCTGCCATTCTCCTGAACTGTGATATTATTGATTTTCCCTCTACTCAAGCATTAGCTGAAATTAACCTCTAAACCATTGGCAATCATCTCACAGATATTTACAAGGGCTGGAAAAAAGAAATAGTATGCATTCAGCTCCAAAGAAAAGTCAGAGATGACAAATTCATCAGTCTAACTTCGTGCCCTTGGGAATTTTGGCATAAAACACCAGAGAATGAATATGTGAGGGCCAAGATAAAACACTGAGAAGTGTCCACCCACAGCCTGCCCCCTACCTGCTCCCAGTCTGTCATTACATGAACAAGTCTAATTTTCTTCTGTAAGATGATAATTAGCCTAGCAAGGGAGGGACAAATTGTAGATCTATAGATAGAAAATAACCATCTATGTATCAGTGCAGCAGAAAAGTATGTGAGAACAAAAATATTTTAAAAACTACAGATGAGTCATCTCAATAGTGTCACTCTGGGATAAATGAACAGGCCTGTCATATTTTAAAAAAAAAGGGAAGTAATTATTCTGCTCTACTTGATCCTTTTAAAGACTGAGTTTGAAAACTTTGTCCTGTTTGCAGATTTTAGAAAACACAAATTAAAGGAAAGCTTAAGGCACTAATTTTTTCACTTAAAAAAGAGAAGGTTACAGGTGGAGATTTTAACAATTTTCCCATGCATAAATAGATCTTTTAAAAATGTAGTGCTTATCTCCTGTCCATCCTTACAACAATAATATATTTGTTAAACATATATCTTCCTGGATACAAATTAGACTGATTTATTTTCAGTGTTTGATTTCTGAACATTTATGTTCAGAAATAATGTTTATGTTAAAAAATGTTTATATTAAAAAATGTTGGTTTTTAACATAAACATTTAACATAAACATTGTTTATGTTAAAAAATATTGATTTATATATAGCAGTGGCTGTTCTGGATCAACCAGTAGTAATCCGCAATTGCACATATATATATATATATTGCATATATAAAAAAATATATAAGACTGCTGTATAATTGCCTTCATTAGAGCTTTACAAGCAAATGTAAAAATACCACTGTGGTTGGTCTCAAACCACTTTAGCTGGCTTTAATACATGGAGTTGGACTATACTATCTCCTGAAGTCCTTTCTGGCTCTGCAGTCATACATTTCATTAATTCTGTACTAGAACATCTTTCAGACAGAAAACTCTTTGAGGCAGAGTATGTCACCATTGTGTTTGTGCACTGTCTGTAACAATTATGTCTATATAGTACATGTCTGCAGAATTATCTAGAGAGTAGTCAAGAATTAGTGCTGCAGATCACAAAAATCAATGTCATGGCAAGTAATACACTGGAAAAGGTGAAGTGTATATACCTAGGGTGGTTATCTAAGTAAGAAATGTATTTATATTTACTTGCTTATATTTTCTGGTATGGATGTGTACAGATACAGATCTTCTCTATATTATATTGTCTTAATCTGTATAACTCTTTTTTTTTTTTTCTTGGCTTTATCATCATTTAGCTAGCACAATACTATTAACAATGTTTTTGCAAAGGTCTAATTTGGTTGGCATGCTATGGAAAACAAAATTGTTCTAATTTTCCCAAAGTTTTTCTACAACCTTTGATCCAACCTCATATGATTAAAGCTCAGTACAGAGAATTTTCCTTCTCATAAAACTTGCAAACAACAGTAGTGTTATTCCACAGTACAAAAATTCCACCAGGAAACCCAACCCCTAAACCAACTAACTGCAAATACCTTCAGTCCTACAGGAAGATCATGCTACAGTAGGATCCCTTCCCAACACCCCAACAGCTTCATACTTACTGCACTCACATGGGGTGAAGGGTACTTGTGTAGGAACGCCTCTTCTATTTTCATCAGACCAGAACATTGAAGCTCCCTGTGCTGTATTTTAAAAGAGACTGGTTGCCACCTCCAGCTGGGCTTCACCTTCTGAATAAAAATGTAAGAAAGTGCTTAGAGAGCAGAGCTGTTGGAAAGACAGATGGAGAGGACCTGACAGCCCACAAGGAGAAGAGCAATCCATGAAGAATTCATAGAATCACAGAATCAGATGGGTTGGAAAAGACCTCTGACATCATCAAGTCCAACCCTTGATCCACTACCACCACAGTAACTACACTATGGCACTAAGTGCCACATCCAGTCTCTTCTTAAATACCTCCAGGGACAGAGAATCTGCCACCTCCCTGGGCAGCCATGTCTAGCTGTTAAAGTAAGCATGACCTACTAGGCTTTCTAACCTGGGGATTTTGGCCTTATGAATCTGGATTACCAGATACTGGTTTGTTTCAGAAAAGTTTTCTTGCTTACCTATTACTATTTCTACTGAAATCCCCGTTCTAGTAGAGGAATAGGTCACAGAATTAAGCAGAGGTGTGGGTGTTGCCAAACTCAGAAATGAAAGGAGTTGCAAAAGTCAGATGAGGAGGTGGATTCACTGCACACCTGCAGAAGCTGTGTAAGGTCCTGAGCCTATGTAAAAACTGTTGACACAAACCTTGCCACTCTGACAGGCGTGTGAAGCCTAGAAACTGAACATGAAAAAGCCTTGTTCAAGAGGGGGAAGATGCTCTGAGAGGCAAAAATTCACCTCCAGGCAGAAATCCAGCTAAGACAAGAGCCTTTGCTCAAAGTCACAGACTGGACCGTCAGTTGGAGGAAGTTGTGTCTGTATAGAGAGTTGGGATGCATCTGAGTAACTATGGATGTCAACATCTTAAGTGTCAAAAGCGTATACCCATGAATTTTCTAACCTAGTCTTCTAACCTATACATTCGATAGAGTGCTGCACTACTGTCTGTTTCCCTTTTCTTTTGTGGTGGTAGTGGTGGGTTGACCCTCGCTGGATGCCAGGTGTCCACCAAAGCCACTCTGTTGCTCCCCTCATCAGCTGGACAGGGGGAGAGCAAATATTAACAAAAGGCTCATGGGTCAAGACAAGGGCAGGGAGAGATCACACAGCAATTACTGTCATGGGCAAAACAGACTCAACTTTGGGAAATTAGTTTAATTTATTGGCAATCAAATCAGAGAAGGGTAATGAGAAATAAAACAAAATCTTAAAAAACACCTTCCCCCAATCCCTCCCTTCTTCCCAGGCTTAATTTTACTCTCAAATTCTCTACGTCCTCCCATCCTGGCAGTGCAGGGGGATGTAGCCAGTTCATCACACGTTGTCCCTGCCACATCTTCTTCCTCACACTCTTCCCCTGCTTCATTGTGGAGTCCCTCTCATGGGAGACAGTCCTCCACAAACTTCTTTATCCAAGGTCCTTCCCATGGGCTGCCGTTCTTCATGAACTGCTCCAGCATGGATCTCTTCTATGGGGTGCAGTCCTTCAGAAATAGACTGTTCCAGCATGTGTCACGCGGGGGGTCACAAGTCCTGCCAGAAAACCTGCTTCAGCACAGACTTCCCACAGGCTCACAGTCTCCTTTGGGGCATCTACCTACTTTGGCATGGGGTCCTCCACAGGCTGCAGGTGGATCTCTGCCCCACTGTGGACCTCCATGGGCTGCAGGGGCACATTCTGCCTCACCAAGGTCTGCACCATGAACTGCAGGGCAATCTCTGCTTCAGTGGCTGGAGCACCTACTCTTCCTTCTTCTCCACTGACCTGGGTGCCTGCAGACTTGTTTCTTTCACACATTCTCACTTCTCTCTCTGGCTGCAGTTGTGCAGGTTTTTCCCCCACTTCTTAACTATGTTATCTCCAAGGTGCTACCAAGCATCACTGATGGGCTCAGCCTTGGCCAATGGCAGCTCTCCAGCACTGGCTCTTCAGACACTAGGAAAAGCTTCTAGCAGCTTCTTGCAGAAGCCACCCCTGTAGCCCATACCCCATTATCCCCCACACACTTTACCGTTCAATCCCAATACAGAGATCCATCACACATCACCTCAAAGTTTGGTGTCCACTCTGAGCTAATCACCATGTATTCTCCTTACCATCAGTGGAGAGGAATATATATTTCCAGGTTGTGATTCATCCCATCTTAGCTGTGCATCTTACACATCTTCCCCTGGCATGGCTCTGCAGGCTGAACACAGAGTGGGAGTGTGCCCTTGTAACTGGTTCAAGGAGATGGCTCAGTGCATGGCCAGTGGCTGAAACTCAGACACCCACTGCAGACTGAAATGAGGATCTTGTGGTTTCTGGGGAACATTGAAACCGAAATTTTACACCTCCATAAATTTATCTCATGTTCCCTTCTCATACCCTGTCTGGCTTGAGAAATAAAACTAGATGTTTTGTAGACTGCAGATGGTAGGGAGAGATGTACAGAAACTGAAGGTAAGTCATGGATGAATAATTAGATAGTACTGCCGTACTTCGTGCATGTATCAGTAGCCAGACAGTGAAATCAGCTGGCAGTGGGCTGTACGAGTGCACTTCTAGTACATTGACTATTGCCTGTTTTGACTCCAGAGCTGAAAATATTAATGAAAATGGCCTAGTCACAAAACAGGCTACATGTCATAAACAAAAGTTACTTTTTCTACTAAGGTTGCATCAAGGTTTTCCAGCAAAGATCAACCTAAAATATTGTCTAAGGACTTGCAGATTAAGGTGTTAATCATACAGATAAAGAATAATATAACTAACACAAAAGAAGTTCCCTGAAATTTCATCCATGGATCCCTGGTTTGGTAGGAGGGTCTGCATGGCCCTTATGAATCAGAACATGCTGGAAATCCACAGATGATACCACAAATTCATTCCTGTGAAAACAGCAGGCGGTTTTCTTGTGAACAGCAGAGTAGAATAAGATAATTGATGTATGCAGAGCTAATAAAGTACTTAGACATTTTATGGGCAGAATATGATGTAGTTGCTTTTGCAGTAGTTTCTGTGTTGAAGAAATCAGGGTACAGTGGGTGAGCAGCGGATCACATACAGAATTAGATGGGGCTGTCAGTAATCACTTTTGTACCAGTAAGAGTCTCAGAATTTCCAACAGCTATCAATGTATGCATATGCATTTGCATATATAAATGTTTGCCAAATATATATTGCATTCCGTTTATGACATGGGTTTCCCTCTAGAAAAATCATGACTTGGTGCATTCTTAAGATATTTTTGCAGAAGGTCTTCTAAAAGCTCTTCCACTTTGGTTTTATACAAGGAGCAAGGCAGACTATAATGTTATACTTTGAACAGCATATTTAATCCATTTGCATGTGAGTTCATGGTAAAATTAATTTTGCTGACATTCTTACATACTTTTCCCCATTTTAAATTTTGACTTTTTGGACAGCCTCTGGTCTGATGGGAGTGCTGGCTCTGTTGAGAGAAATGCCATGGTGCAGAAAATAATTATCCAGCACAGTGAGACAGAGGCATTTACAATACTCAGCATTTTAAAGTGAATCAAACCTCCAAACTATAAAGCTGATTTAAAAATCATAGCATTTTACCACAGCTCATCCTGGGAGGGGGAACTTGGCTTTCTTATTTTTGAGCTCTTAGGATTTATGGTTTTCTACCTTTCTCTGTAGTTTTAAAAGCAGTTAGCTTACTTTTTTTAACTTTTTCCTTTTTTTTTTAAATTTAAGATAGAAGTGGTGTGTTTCAGAGAACTCTTGGGAATTTAAATCAAGAGATTTCATTTAATGAAAATTATGCAATTGTGACCAGCATCTGGATCCTACCTTCTCTCCAACTCAATAAAGACCCAGAAAGGGCAAAACCATCTGCTTTTTACATTAGGTTTTCACTTTCTGGAATAAATCCTGGAATAAATCTAGTGCTGATGTTCAGTTCTAGCTCAGCTTCTACCGCAGTAAATGAAACTGCTTCTGCTGGTTTCAGTGAGAGCTAGGGCAGTCCCTCATAGCAATGTTCTTTAGTCACATCTCTGTGCTCAGAAAAAGTTCAGTACTCTGTGACAATTCCTAATGCATTTGAAATACAGGCAACCTAGTGGAAGAAAAGAACTTTAATGTCAAATCAAACCAGGTACACAAAAGTGCCTCAATCAACTTTTTTTTTTAGGTCAATAGGAACTTTCCATTCACTTCACTGGGCATTGAATCAAGCCAAATAAATCAAAGCCATAAATTGAAAATCTGAATGTAATCTAAATAAAACTGATAGCCTCGGAAAGAGGTCATAGGTAATAAGCCTCATACATTGCCAAGCCAAAATTCAAAGGGTATGTGCACAGCAATACAAAAAATCTAGTCAGAGTGCATCTAAGTGCCTACTTTGATGCTGAAAGCATAAATGAGTAGATTGGAATATAGCAGTAAATCAAACTTAAATTATCAAATGTATCTTTAAGCTATATAATGTGTAAAAAATACTAGATGCATCTTTTGTCCAGGTTGTGCTGCAAGAACTATTTTTTTGAAAGTTCTATGGCAATAATATCAGCAGCTCTGGATGCAGTCTCTATCAGCACATTCAATCAGAAATGACTCAAAGCAGGATTTGGGGAATGTCAGTAATAGATGTGTCAAATCAGGGCTTGCAAAAACTCTACACAAATGACATTTATTAAGACTAGATTCTGTTAATGACACTGCATAGGGCTGCATTTGGCAAGCCGTACAGATAAAATGTAGGGATTGTGCACTGGCAGTTTGTCTGCTTTGTCCTCCTGTCACTCAGATATGCCCACAGCTTTCCCCACCTCAGTCCTCACATGCTTTTTGTTTCTGGTGTCCTTCCTTTTGAACAGAGCTAATGGTGATGATAACAACAATACTGTATGTTTCCAGTGTAGATGTGGTCTGAGTGACCCCAGTCCACAAAGAAACAGGGCAAATGGAAATGCTGCCACCACAAACTGAGACACTACTATGTGTGGTGATAGGGGCCAGCATTGCTATTGTCATTTTGCCAAAATGTCTAAGTACCAATAAAATGTCTACGCGTGACCAGAGAAGATGAGTACGCCATCAATAATTCTGGGGATTCTTTGTAGAAGCAATGCATAATGTTTCAACTTTGAGTGTCTGGCTTTTTTCACATTTCACTTTCTTCAAAGCTTTGTTTTGGACCAGGCTGTTTGTGCTAATCCTTCAATGTTCAGTGGGAAAGCTGGGAGTTTCAGTTACTATTGCAAATGTTTCTTCAGGTCTGCAAGTGTTAATGAAGATTTTGCAATGACTCATGAAAGCTCAAAATGTGATTCATCTAACCTCTGCAGAAAATTCTTTCGGAGCCAGGTCTCCCAGACTGAGAACGCTTTGTCCTACGCTCTCACTCACTGTATTGCCAGGCTTTGAGATCTGATTCATTCTCTCTGCAGAATCCTTGAGCCTTTTAACTTGAATGGCTTTCAAAGTGATAAGATACAATTTAGCTTTTATTCTTAAAGCAGTTATTAATGTAGTAATATTATCACCTCACTGTATTCATAGTTATTTCTTCCTGAAATTTATCCTCCAGATTACCATTCCACTTTCCTTCTGGCCTAGCCATGTCTTACACTCAGAATATAAAGTTCTCGATGACTCATATTCCAGGCAAAATGCCATTCATCCTAATAGAGTGAAACAGAGTATATTTTCCTCCTATTAATTGTTCGGACCATTTTCTGTACTTTCAAATAAATCTTATTTTTCCTAACATCTTCTAGCTGAGGACCTCATTACATTATATGGTTTCACAGATTAGACCCTGTAAATTCACTATGAAATATGTAAATACTAAGACTTTATTTCAAATGGAAAATTCAGGTATGGAGAGCTTATAAAATTTGTTAATGGTTATAAACTGGTAAATGAGCTATGATCTTTATTCCTTAGCCTGAGCTTGACTCCTAATTACTTGGTACATAAACAGAGTTTCTTACGGGAATATGTATGTAAAACTCACACTTCCAGAGGTGAAAATTCTGACATGGTCTGTATCACATAACCAGTTTAATTTTAGTAAGAGAGTTTGGAAACACAGCTCTGACATCACGGCCATTTTATGGATCTATAATAGTACTGTGTTGTAGGTTGAAAATACTAATGTCTGTACCATAAAATGTCTTTATTTCTGTAAACATCTTGCCAAGTCTAGAGAATGAACATTCTTTTGAGCCTGAACATCAATCTGTGAGCAGTAGCTGTTTATCTCATCCATTCCTGATAGTTTTTGGAGAAGACGTATGATGGATCTATTTCTAACCTCATACTGGGAGTGATGTGATTGACTGAGCATAAGGTACTATTCAGGCATATCCATATAGTGGATCTGTTGTTATTTTTCCTTTTCTCTTGCCTCCCATAAAAAAGAGTTAAATTAAAACCATTTCTTTGACGTTTTGCTTGCTAGTGGGAAAGCTTTGCTTATTGAACATTGCAGAAGGATCATTTAGTTTAAAGACTCCTTGCTTTGGACTTGCTGTGTAGGTGGTTTTGCAAGGGCACTTAGAAATTGAAGTTAGCCTTTTAAAGCTTTTCAGTCTTTGGCAGATGATCTACTATGACAGTGTTAGGAAACAAGACTCTGGCTGTGAAGAAGTGCTTAAGGGCAGGACTGCTCAGCATCTGGGCAGCAAGGCTGCATTTGGCCCACATGCAGTAGTGCTTTCCAGCTTGTGCTCATTCCCAGATCACATGAATTGTAGTCATGTGTCAGTAGGACTCGCCTATGTACTCAGAGCTTCTCTGGAGCTGCACAGGAAGTTATAAACTTATATTTGTTTCATAAGCAAAGCAAATTCCTGAAACATTTCACTACAAACTGCTTTCCAATTTTTAATGGCAATTGTGAGTCTTCCCTAAAACTTCTCAGAGTTTCCACACTAAAATTAGTGGAGATCAATCACACTTATGTCAAATAGGTCCCTTCACTTTTGATTTATGAGTACATTTATGGATTGCATTAGTACTGTTGGCTACAGAATGAGAGCAGAAGCTGAATGCTCAGTAGACAATCATATTACTCATTGCCAAATCCTTTCCAATGTCACATCTTCACAGGACAGATTGCTCAGCTTTAACCTGTTGTCTTAAATACGAGGCGTATACTTTCATCCTAGATGTATGACCTTATGTTGGATTACATTTTCTGTTTGTGCCTAGTTGACCATGCCACCCAGATTGTTCTGTATTATCGATCTGTCTTCATTCTTCACAATTCCTGAAGCTTTGTTGTATCTCTAAACATGGTGATATGTTGGGCATAGATATGCTCTTGTTTGCCTTGGGTGTGTTTGTCTGTCCTATGCACCCTCCCCACCGCGGCTTCTGTACACGAGTTTGTTGAGGCAGCACAGTTCTGGTAAACGCAAGGTGTACAAATAACAGAGACACTGTGCCTTCTGTTTGCTCAGTCTGCTTTGTGGTGCACTACAGCACTTAGTTTCTAAGTCCTGTGGACTGGGCCTCACTCTGTGAACCTGTAAGCCTACTGGGATGAAGCACCTCTAGTCCTGCAGGCCAGCCATCTAGAAATAACTTAATTTGTTTATATACATGATGCTGTCACAAAAGACACAGAGACAGCACTGTGTAGGCATCACAGCCAAGTTTCTTTGAAACACTTTGTACCAGTCACTGTAAGAGAAAAGGTTTTGAACTAGATGAATCTGGACCTTCCCATGCTGATAACACCCCTGTATTAAAACTTCATTTCTGACTTGCTGTCCTCTCTGGGGACTCCAACACTAATTTACATGTGACTTGGGTTACTTGGGTTAGTATCATCTTATACAAATTTTTTTTCCCTCTCAATTCCTCGGTAATAAGACATTTTGGCAGTAGATTTTTAACTAATTCAGAGCTACAGAGAGACCAAACTATGCCAGTATTGCCAGTAAATGGAATACTTTTGTTGTCAGCTTTTCTCTATGTATGGACCCTTGGCACCATCTAGTGTTTGAAAATGTAGACCAACTCTACACCACGGAGTACAGAACATTAGTACAAATACGTTTTAGCCATAATAAAAACTAATGGTGCTCTGAACCGTCACTTAATTAATTTCACACAGTTGTGCTTTTCTGGTTACAAAATACAAATGTAGCAGACCAGGATATAGAAAAGACTTTCTATGCTCATGATTTCTTAATCCCTTGTCTCTCCCACGATGTTACACTTGAACTAGTAGATCAGTTCAGTGTTAGAAATGGACATCTGTGTGTCTATTAGTGGTAAATGCACTGTACTTTTCATGGAAATAGATATGATGTTAGATAAATCTTCAAGCACAGCCTGACTGGAGAAAATTATTTTCTGCTCCTGTTCTAGATTAGCGGCAGCTTCTGACCCAACCATAACAGCAGCCCTTTGCATTCCACATTTAGCTGCTGATTATCCCTCTTTCTATGGATTGATGTTGCTCTTCCAGTTCCTGCATGAAGTTTGGCAGAAACAGAACCAAACCCACTTTTATATGTATGTATTATTACATGTTCTACTTTCCAAAAATCTGCCAGCAAAACCTTTCTGTCAACAGTTTGCCTTTAATGAATTTGCTACCAAAATATTTGTTTTAATAAGATAAGTAAGGTGCCTATTGTTTTAGCATATAATTCTATGGCTTCTAACAAAGCTGAGACAGCATAATGTCTGATTTCTGGGACCATTTCTTGCAGCAGCTGAGTGAAAAGATCTGCGTGAAATGTACAGTGTGGCTAGCCAAGTATGAAAGAGAAAAATTGCTGTGACAGCAAATTGCACTTCCTTCTACGTGCTATGAGAAATGTGAGCAGGCAAAAAAAATGACATCCCTTTGTCAGTTTACGCCAGGCCAAATGAAAGCCAGGGAGACGAGATACAATTTTTAACTGATAGTTTTGTCCTGTTCTTGTGACTCCATGAATGTGACCCAGCTGCTGGTTATTGAGGTATTGCCAGGAATGGCTGGGGAAAGACAATCTGCTATAGATAACCAGAACTAGAGGGAGAGGATGTGTCTAAGAGAACAGAGAGGATATTCAGCATTTAAACTAAACTTTATGGATTC
This sequence comes from Pseudotriccus pelzelni, assembly GCA_035584735.1. Taxonomy (NCBI): domain Eukaryota; kingdom Metazoa; phylum Chordata; class Aves; order Passeriformes; family Tyrannidae; genus Pseudotriccus; species Pseudotriccus pelzelni. The sequence goes on from JAWMRA010000113.1 coordinate 27,444,113, forward strand.
TCGTATATACAAATGAATTTTGTTATGCATGGAACAGATTATGAGTGCTTTTCTGGAAAAGTAATCAGCTGCACTAGGGAGTCTGGTCCATCATTAAGGAAATAATTGTGGCTGTCAAATAATTTGACACCTGGCCTAAGGCTGACCTAGTTACTCCCCTGTTGGTCCATGGAGAGAGGAAGCACATTCAGAAGATGATTCATACCTTGTCTCTAAAACATTTATTTTGGAATGGAGTGAATCCAGGCCTTGGAAGGTAGGTCTTCTTTTCCCAGACTCCAGAGGAAACCAAAAGGGGCTTAGACATGACACCAGTTTTAGATCAGTTAGGTGGGACGAATTCTCTACTAAGCTGGAGGTAGAAGCAAAGCAAGAAGAAGACATCTGAAGAAAAGCACACCATTAGTGGTGTGAACTCCCTTCTCTGGTCTTTTTTCAGCACATTGAGGGCAAAAGTAATAGGCGTGACAGTCTTGAGACCCATGGCCAGTAAGTATATAAACTGACCTGCATGTGCTTGACATCTCTGTTCCCCACTGTCCTCTGCCTGTACATTTGCATTTGTTTCAGTCCATTTTTATTGTATTAAATGATCTGACAAATGCAGTGCAATGCAAGGATCCACTCAGAAAACCAACAGCAGAAACAAGCCTTCCTCTGGGACTGATTGCACCCAGGTCCCTGTGCAAACTCTTTGACATCATTATACTTGAGCTGTGCCTAGTCTGGTTGTGGATACAGGCCCTGAGACCCTCTTCCCTCACAGCTGTCACAGCTGACATGATCTACCCTGTGATCTACGCCCATCTGTCCCCCAAAGTCAGCTGAAGATCCTTAAGCTGGGCTCGCCACAGTCCTCTCTGCAGTGAAGCACCTGCGTTACACAGGTCACGAGCTGAGCGTGAATCACTTACATTGGATTGCAAAACAAACAAATGATGTTCTGGGAAGTTTTAATAATAGGACCACACGTAAGCCAAAGAAGATAGTTTTGGGGGTCTCTTTGGCACCATATTTTTCTTCCACAGCTGGAATAGAGAGTCCCATTTTGGGGACTGTGTTTTTTAAAAAATGAAAACTTAGACACAGCTGAGAGAAAAGTTGACAGGCAGTTCAGAAATCCTGAGCTCTGAGAAAGGATAGAAGGAATTTAGGTGGAAAAAAAAAAAGGGAAACTGAGGGAAGAGGAAATATAGCAGTCTGCTGAGTATGTTTTCGGTTGTTGTGAAGCTGATTCAAGAGTTGGCTGTGTCCAGTGCAGCTACAAGGTTGAGAATTAATTACCTTAGTTTGTAACAAGAGAGATTTGGATTAGCAATTAGAAAAAAAAAATCGAATTAGAATTGCAATGAAGTAGCATGAGGGGATGCTGCTTGTGGTCATTGTGGAATCACCTTAATTGGAAGATGTTAAAAAATAAGCATCTGTCAGGAATAGCATGACAGGTGTCACTCTGTGCTGGTGCTGCGGAATGGAGTAAATGATACCAGGAAATCCCTTCCAGCTACAGATTTCTAGTCCTGTTAATGCTGTCAAAATTCAGGAAAACCTGTATTTACTTTGCTTAGATGGAGTGACAGATATGAATGACCTTTCCTATCAATTTAATGATATACCTGCCTTCCCCTCCCCCCCACCCTAGAGCCTGCATTCCTTGGCTGCCTCTGGATGTGCAGACTGCAGTGGAGGCAGGGACCCTCTCGTGCCTGACTAGCATTGTCTTGGACAATGACTGTGCTGCCCTTCTTCCATGCATTTCTCACTTCTGTCCTGGATCACTGCACTCATTCTCATCAGGACAAAAGTAATCCGAGCTAATTCAGAAGTCTGCACTTGTGTTCTATATTTTTATCACATATATTATTAAAGTACAGACCAAAACACAATGTAAGGTCCTGTGAAAGATACATTCCTCACTGAATCGTGTGTGCCATCTAGGAATCACAGGGGTAAGAGTTTATACTTTATTGTAAAGTGCCTAAGAAGTCCTAGCTGCCCAGATATCTGAAAGACAATAATTAGCTGCTTCTGTCTGATGCAGAAACAGAAGGGGAGGAGGGAAGCTACTAATGGTGAGTAACCTTTAGCAAGAGGAGATGCAACTGAGCCTTAAGACTGAAACATTTCATATGTTCCTGTTTATTTGCTTAACTGAGCTCCTGCTAGGGACACCATGCCTCCAACACAGAATACAGATATCAGAATTCAGTATTAAAATGGATCTCATACACCACTTCCTAAGATGTTCATAATTGTCAGTCATCCTGCAGATTTTAAAGCTGATAGTAAAAAGAGAACAGTTTATTGCCATATTGTGTCTGGAAGGTTATATGTGCCTACACTCATTAAATAATGATAAGAGCTGAACAGAAGAGGATAACATAGTAGTTCTTCCAGTCCTGCTGTACAGTATTTTAAACAGTAAGCTGTAATATTAAATAAACCAAATAAACAGACTTCCAAGTGGCTGGAGAGATAAGTAGTGGAATAACTAGAAGTACATCTGGTAGGATAATTTCTTCTCTTTCTGTCATCTGTAAGGAATGTTCCCAAGACAATAAACTTAGAATTGAGTTGGAAAAATGGTAATTGTTTTCCACTCCTGTCATCAGGAAACTGAAGTCAGAGCAAAGTACTTAAATCCTTCCATTGCAACCACAGATGTCTGTAGCATTCCCCCCAACCCTGATACACCCAGGTTGTTTGGTAAGTGCACTCAGAGAATTCAGCACTTTAGAATAGGTATGTAGACTGTACAGGCAACCTGAATGTTCATGAGTGAAAAAAAATAATACAGAAGTATATCAAAGGGTTGATTGTGGCTGTACGTTACCTCTTGTGCCCTGCGTTTCAAGTTGTCCACCCAACAGGATTGTAGCTGGCAAAAAAAATAGTTAGAATTGAGAAGGATGTATTCAAAGTTCAGGAGTAACTTTCCAGATTTAATGGTTAATATTCTGGCCAATTCAAGGAGAGACTCCTTCCTGAGGACCCACTGCTGAACCACTGAGGTTCAGTTGCCTAATTAGAAGCATCTAGTATCTTCTTCCATCCTGTGCAGCCTCTGGCTGCTATTGCAAAAGGGCTTAGATCTCCTGTAAGTCCTTATCATACCTGCCAGACCAGTGCAGGTATCTTGGACAACCTAGGTCATCTAAAATGGCATAGAAGGCTATCTCAGATCTATCCTGATCACTCCCAAGATGTCTGTGTAGCTGGGAAAATGGGACACAATTGAAGTTTGAAGATTGTATTTTCTGCACAAAATCAAAAAAGAATTTTCTTGGCCTACATTAAATGGATTGTTAGGAGGACTATAAGCTGTCCATGTTTCTATGCATGAAAGGAAATTTAGAAGGTCATGAGCTGTCACATGCAATGAAGAACTGTAAGTATATAGTTTGTCTTTAATCTGTATGTAAACTACAGTGAAACTGCTGGTTTTGATATCACCTGACTGTTTTCATGCAATCACAGGCTTTAGGATTGTTTGTTTAAGAATTCATGAGATTTCAGTGGCACCAAAGACTGTAACCTATTTAAGTATGAGTAGACTCTTGTGAGAACCCAAGTTATTGTGCCATAAGAAATATGTACTGCTTCATCGCAGTTTTCTGTATTTATGTGTTTCTTTCCAGAAATTATTTAAATATACTTCATGCCATGTGACTCAAACAATTTCATAAAAAAAGTGAAATGAAATAAAATGAAAATAACCTGAAATCTTAATCATTGCCCTAGAAACACATTATTTTATTACATATTTTACAATTGTAGCTTTGACTGGCCAAAGCTACTGCACATGTAGCAGTAAACTGCATGGGTGTCTGGGATTTACATCTTCTTGTGTTGTTGGTGTTTTGGGGGTTTTGTTGTTTGTTTGTTTTGTGGTGTGGTTTTGGTTTTTTGGTGGTTTTTTTTTGTTTTAACTGGCCAGCTAGCAAGTCTATATTGATTCTGTATAGAATGGACTATAAAGAATGAACACAGGGAGGCACCAATTAGTCAAAGGCCTGTTCAGTTCTTTTGCAGCCTCTGCTGTGCTTTCCATCAAGGCTTATGTGTCCTGTGTTACATCTGCTGTGCTTGGTGGGTTTTGTCACTCTTGACAAATCCTGTCTTGGGCACACCTAAATTTGGTAACCTCTTGTACTTGCTCTAGCACCTTCCCACTGGGATCCCAGTCTGTCCTGGTTTCCTTCCTTCAGCCTGGGTGGACTGAGAACCTTCCACCTCAGCTCGTCTTGGGGGAGTAAAATGCAAAGGATTAGGCGAGAGAGCATGCTTGTAAGGTAACCAAGCATTCTTTAAACTACGGTACACACTATGACAAGCCTAGAAGAATATGTAACTCTTGAGAAAAAAAATAAAAACCTGGCTTGTTATATATAAAAGCTGAAAATTTTTACCCAGAACTGAGCCTTGGAACAGATGTGCTGCTATACAGTAGTTAGAAACACTCTGGTGGGCTTTGTGATGGGCTGTGGACTCCCAGATGAAAAGAGAGCAGAAAAACCAGGCTATTTCTCACTCACTGCTTTCCACATGAGGCAGTGGGCTTGCCCAGATATATTATCTTCTAAGTCTACACACACTGGGTGGACATGCCTGAAATAGAAGTATCAGGGAAGGCTGAGGTTGTAGCTAGATTGACGTATGTGGCATGCACACTCCTGGTATGGATTTTCATAAGTTCTGGATAAAAGCTCACTTCTCAGTGCAAAGCAAGTCAGTTGGGCTGTGCCAGACCCAAGTCTAAGTGCATCATGCCTTCTGGACTGCTTGTGGACAAACTGCGAAAAGTGAATTTGAGAGCACACTTTGATGCCATGGATATATCCAGGCTGATTCTGCAGCCTTCACATCTCTGGAAGCTTACTGCCTGAGTCACTTAGCTGACTTTCACATCTTTATTCACTCATCCACAGAGCAGTGTACAAGGGAAGGATAATAAAAGGAGCAAGCCTGGGATTTATTTACTTGAGCCTCAAGTCATGCATGCTATGTCAAACTAGTGGGGTTCTCCTCTAACTTGGAGTTTGAATCTGCAATGAAATTCTGTACATAACAAGCTACAGAATGGCTTCCTTATGGCCAGGCTTGCCTTTTGTAGCACATGTACACATTTTTTTCTCTCTCAAAAAGCTCCTTCTCTCTTGCAGGAAAGAGCGTGAACAGGCCCGGAGAGACAAGGACCTGTGCAAAATCACAGGATTTACTTAAGGAATGGAGGGGGAGAAGGAGGAGCAAGGGGACAACTGATCATGAGGACAGGACAACAGGAAAGAGATTTGGAGACAGGCAGAATTGTTTACTTCAGAAGGATGCAGACTTCTGCAAACTCAGAGCTTTGTTTGGTCTCTTTTGAATCAGTATGAAAGACTGACTTTGCTGGAATCTATGGAATAAATTTCGAAGTGGTAAGCTCTAGGCCGCTAATCTCTTTTTTTTTGTGGCCTTGCTAATTTATTTGTAGCTTTGCTCTTCTAGATCCTTAGCTCTCCAAGGTGGAATTTGCTCTCTACGACCATAAAGGTCAGGTGGTCAAAGAGGGCAAATTCACCTGCAAAAGTTACATGTCGTTTAAGTAAACATCGGTAGTTCAATTAGTAGTCTGGATTTTTTTTTTTTTAATGGCAGGCAAATGATTAAGAACAGACAAGTAGACAAGTAAACACTTATCTAAACAATGAGCTTCACTAAAGAAAAATACAGTGGGTTTAGAAACAATTTCATATGATGCCATTCTATATCCTAAAACCCACGTTAGAACACCGAAAAGCTGACTGGCATTTACCTGTAATGGAGCTGTAACACTAAGACAAATTTATCTGAAGAAATATTAAAAGTGCCAGTATACTGAATGTAGTTATAATGCTCTCTACTCTCTTGCAAAGCCCCATAGTCTTCCCTGCTGACTTTCCCTCTAAAACAAAATAAATGTTAGCAATAATAGAGGCTCATATCACCTTACAAAGCTGTAAGATCATATATCATCAGAAATGGCAATTCTTTGCCAAAGAAAATAGAAAAAGATTTTCACATTCTCAAATGTCTTAGCTTTTGGCATTTGGAGTAAGACCAACTCTTTTTGAAAAATAAAACATTACTTTATGGAAAACTTATGCTCCTTAAGAGCCTAGAAGCTATAAAAAGATACTTCCTTTAAATCAGTACAATTTTTAAAAAAACAATGCAACTCAGATGTTTTCTAAAACTTAATTAGTTTTAGTGAATATCTCAACAAAAAGAGTAAATCTTTCTAGCAAGCCAACATATCATACCAGAATCTGCAATTGTTTTTCAGTGTCTCTCTATTGTAGATGAGGTCGGCCGAGAAGAGTTGAAAAAAATTTCAGAGATAGAAAAAAGTGTTGCAACAGAATGCATGCCACTTGGGAATCCTGCAGCCACAGGGTCAGTGCTGTTACAGTGCTGTGTCAGTACTGCTCTGTCAGGAGCAGAAGGCAATTACTACACAAAAGTTATAAATATTTTCAGATTTCCTAAATGTAGCAATAGAGGTGTCAGATGTGCTCAAATTACAAATGAATTCTATGGAAAACATTTACCTTAAAAAATGTAGAAAGCAAAGTTTGCAGATCTTTGGAATTATAACGTGATGGTCATTTAAGCCTCTCTAGCTCTGATTCTTGTGCACATGAGCGTATTCACTGCTCCCCATGTGTGAGAGGTCTCCCCAAGAACACTGGGTTTTGCTGTACGTCTCTTTATCACTTCATTTATTCATAAGCCCTGCAGGCAGAAAGAGTCATTGAAGATCATCTTGTCTTATTCTGACATAACAGAGGCAGCTGGAATTCACAAATCAAGGCCAGCACTTCCTGTAGAAAGATATCCAGCCTGGCTTTTGAAATGGCAAATGCAAAGGGGTCCACAAGGCAGCCTCCTCCAGTTTCTTCAAAACCCTCAAGGTAAGCCCAAGATCTCTGGCCCAGCGAAAGAAGGGGAGCTTACCTGTGTGGAGTGCGTGAGAAGGATTCTCTCAGTGTCCCTCTAGCTGAAGGGAAGCTCCATTTATTGGGGCAGAATTTTCTCAAACTTAAATGCAGAAGCCTAGAATGAAACCTACAGTGTTGGATAAGGGTAAACTATTGAATATTCACAGAGAGTGAAAACTCCTTTTCAAACTGTTCAGTTTTGACAATATTTACTGCAGATCACAGAAGTCACATCAGCAGACAGGGTTATTTTTTTCTGCCAGAGAATCCCAAATCACACAGCAGTGCTAAATGAGTAGAAAAGAAAAAGAATAATTTCTGTGTACTTTTCTTAGCTCACTTCATCATAAAACACATTTCACTCATATTACAGAAAGCCCCTGAGCAGAGTAGGGATCTGCCAAATTTTAGGCCCAAGGAAGGGGAAAAATGTTAAGAGAGATCTACAGATAATCCCTCAGATCAGAGAGAACTCAATTGCTGCACCAATAGGCATCAACTTGCTGCAATAGCACCACGATTCTACACTGTGGGAAAGGATGACCAAGAAAGTCAGAGATTTCAAATGCATTCAAATTTGAAGGGAAAATGAAAAAAAATCACTTGTCTTTATTCATGGTGTAATGAATTTCTGCAGTACTTTGTAAAACACCTTAATTATCAATGGAAGTTCAGAGAATGCTGAAAAAAGATATGCCCACTTTGTAACCATTCTGAAAACAAAGCTTAAACACTCATAGGAATTAGCATCTTCCTGACAATGAGAGAACTATGCTGCTGGCTACACATTAAAGCAGAAGTTTTGGTCTCATGAACTGAGGCACTATATCTCCAGAGCAATCAGCAGAGATCTCTGGATCTACTCCTGTGAAAAAGAGAACAGAGCCTGGTCCTGAATGAGTTCATTGATTTCTTCTCTGCATGTGCAGAAATCATAAAGAGGGGCCTTTAACTGATTTTAATCAAGCACTTGGTAAAGAGGCAAGTCTGCTCTAACACACCTCTTACATTTGTAGGGATAAAAGAGAAAAAGGTAATAGAAAGAAACCAATCTACCAGAAAGACAAGTAACATGATATAAAAGTCCACACTATGACTATTAAACAGAAATATATCTAGACTTATTGAGACACGAAACTACATAAATATTGGGGGGGGTGGGAGGGGAGGGGAAAGGCATTCCAGTACCAAGTAGGAGTTACAGAGACTTGGGAACACAACTGAACTTGCTGTCTTGATAGAGTTCATCACAAGTATACAGCAAGCATTAGGAGGACAAAAAAAAGGAATCCATTACAAGCATTATTCCTGGTTTTTCAAAAAAATTATGAAATATCTGCTGTAACACAATCTGTTAACTTTTAGCATTTGGTACCTTTAAATAAGAATGAGAAGCAAATGCAATCCACCCAGAAACTTGGCTAACAACCTTCCAGCAACTCACTACCAAAACTGAAAAAAATCCCCCAAAAAAGGCAGAGTTAAACTGAAACACCAACAAAACTAAATGAGTAATATGAAAAAAGAGAGCCAAAGTTATATTCCAGATGGAGATTATTTGGAGTTAGAGCAGTGAACTGTGTAAAACTAAAGAAATGGTAATAAAGAATGAAAATGAATCTGACTATTAAACAGAGGGGATAGGAAACAGTGCCACTGAGAGATGGGTGTGTTAGTCAGCAAAGTGAAATGGAATACTCTTTGCAAGTGCTTGGCTCCAGAGAAATCCTGCAACATGTCAATTCTTTTCAAAGCAAACCCAGCAACTCTTACTAAATATCAGATAACCCATAGTGAGTTATGAAAACTGACTTGCCTATGCACTATTACTTGACAACAAGGAACAGAGAACGGGTAAAATGACTCCCTCCATCCATCCCTTGTTCTGTAGCACTGCAGCAGAGCTGCTTTGCAGTACTGACTCTGAAAGTCTCCTGCTCTAGCAGTGGAGGCTGATAGCGGACCCCATGCCTTGGGGAGATGGGTGCTGCAGCACCCTTGCTCCTGAGCCACAAGTCCTGAAGCTCAGTGACAGGATCCAGTGAGCATTCACCAATTTTTTCTTCATTCTTAAAGGTCCTGGGTTAAGGGACAACGAAGATATTCAGGATGAGAGAGTTTGAAAGGGGCTCCCTGCTGCCATCACAGCCATAGTCTGTCTCAGGGGCTTAGTAGGGTTTCTGAACTTCTGTGCCTCAACTATCCAGTCAGTGCAAATCAGACAGCCTCCCATTCCACTGGGGGAGCCGCAGCAGCAGCTGAGAAAAGGATCCCAGGCACTGATCTGCCATATTCAAGGGCATCAAGGTATATGAATCTTTCTGAAGGCTGGAAGAGTTCATTAGAAATGTATTTTATTTCAATGTGATGTTAGGCTACAGATGACATTCACACTTACAGGTTTTTGCACAGTTCAGTTTCCAGTTTGCTCTTACTTTATCTGGTCTCTTTATCAGAGACCACCTCCACACTGCTCTGCTCCAGCTGGACTCTCCACTGCACTCATAGACAGCCCTTGGCCACGTTAAATATTTAACCTGGGGAGTGGCAAAATCTTTTCCCTGCTATGGACTGAAACACCTTCTGAACACCTTTGACAGGTCACAGCTTGACAAACATTTTAATATTATCCAGTAGTAACCAGAAAAATAAATAAAATACGTATTGGCAAGCAGCCTGAAATACAGTCACAAGTCACATTGAGGCTCGACTCAGATCTCACCTTCCCTTGTTTCTTTCTCTCTCCCTCAGCTTTTTAAAATCTTATTCTTCCTCAAAGCATCCATTTAAGGCTGAGATCAGGTAGTAAAAGCCATAGCCTTCCAACACCTTTGTTTCTCCCATTGTCTAAAGAGATGCACAGCAACAGCTGGTAAGGGCCTCATTCTTCTGGACACAACCATGTCCTGAACTCTAAAGTCTGGGCTCTGCTATTTCTGCACCAGCCTCCATTTGCCTGGCCCGTTGCTGTTGTTTGCTGCTTCTCTCCCAGTTCATTCACCCTTTGCTCTCCGTGTGCATCCTGGTTTTCACTCTCATCCTCCTCTCTTCAGCCTCCTCCCTACACAGTTGCTCTTTTCTTTCTCTGCCTTCAACCTCAGTGCCTCCTCACATTACTGTCTAAGGTCCAACATCAGTATCTCCTAGAACAGAATGTTTTGACCTCTCCCTTCATGCAGATGAGCACACACCCATTATGTGACTGTTATATGTTAAATACATGCTTAGTATAGAAGTCAATGTTTAGTTACATTCATTCAACAGGTTGAGTGGAGAGAAGTCATTTATTCACACAGGTACCTGATCTCTGGAAATGACTTATATTGGAGCAGTGGTGGGTTCCCCACTCTGTTGCTTGATACCACAGATCATCTGGATCATTCAGGATCACCCATGAAGGTACAAATTAGACCAGTTCTGTCCTAAGGGTAAAAGCAGCACAAAGAGATTAAAAAAACAAGGAAAAAAGAAAACCAACCAACAAAACAAAACATGCAAAAGAAAGCAGATAAGAAAAAGTCCTTCAGACAGAAATCAGGTCAGGTCAAAGGTTAAGCAGTCAGAACAGTACCAGAGAGGAGAACTTTATTTGCGAAATATCATGTCATATGTAGGAAAAACGGGAAGCCAGATGTCACTTCAGAAGTCATGTGTTGGTATCGTCTGTACAACTCCTAGGAGAAGGCAATATTTGTATTTAAAGCTTTCTGTTTCTATATTGTTTCTTAAGATACATTTATTGCTTGATGGTGAAAAACTGATGTATACCTGTAATATCTAAATCTTTCACTCAGTTTGAAGTATACCAGAGTAGAACATCTATCTGACAGTTTAAAAGAATGAGACAGTTGTGTAATGTCTTTAGCTCTGACACTGTCAATCAGCTCAATTTTGTTTAATATGCTGTGCTCACAAAATGTGTGAAATGCTTTCTAGGTAAGATGGAAATATAATCCTAACCTTTAAAAAAGAGTAAAATTTAGATAGTTTGTTCACACATTTGGTATATTTCATTGCTAAGACATATTTAGCATAGCCTTAAAATTGGAAGTCTTATCAGAGTTAACATAGAACGGAAAGTAAAATTCCTAAATTAAGCAGTGTAAGTCTTTCCCACAGTTCCTGTGATATGTTCCAAATGGATGCCAGTCAGATGGTAATTATAAATCATCACTTTCAGTTTTCTAACTTGAGCATAATCCAAGATAGACAGTGAACACCTCTGAAATAGCTTATACAGTGACCTCAAAGACTTCAGGAAGACGTTAGGTTTGCTGTCATTCTTTAGAACTTACATGGCAAAATCTGAAAAGTGTCTTCTCACATCAGGTTTTTTCACCCCTTTGCAATTTGAGAAGGCGTTGGACAGCAGTGGAGACTCTGAAATTACCTTCTGTGGACTCCTTCCACAGAAGATGATACTAAATTGTGTCATTCTCAAATCACATTTGACTTTTTTTTCAGGAACAGCACTAGAAACTTTTTTAAAAAATCAAAGTTATTGGCATTCATGGGGTGGGGAGTAAGGGCATCCTTACTCCTGCTGAATGTATTTGAGACATTTTTTATTGGATCAAATTCCATCTCTGACTAACTCACAGAGATCTATGAATACTGTTCAAATGATCGTAAATTGCCGTCTTGATCTGTGCAAAGTATAGACTGTGTAGGTTTCCTTCTTGCAGTTTCCTCTTGCACAGTTTGCCGGATCCTGTGAAATGTTCCAGCAAATTCAGGCTAGAGTAATACTAGAACAGCTACAGAAAGTTTAGTGTTGGATACACAAAAACCGAACAACAGGCAGTAGGGGCCCTTTCAGAAGGAAAGTTGAGAATACATAAATGTATTTCAAACAGAAATCTTGAGCCTGGTGAAATTTGTGCAGAGGCTTAACATTTTACTTTGTGAGTAGCTCCATTTAAATCAATGAGGCTCTTCTCAGCATGTAAAACTTGACACATGCACAAGCCTTTGCAGGATGAGAGCCAAAAAAATTTTTTTAAGAGTGTGACTTGCCTGGAGACATTCCAGAGGAAAAATACATGTGGGGCTTTCTATAAAATTGTTGGCACCACTTGCTTATTAAATAGGCATGAATTAGGAATTAAATAAAATAAGGTCTAGACATTTATATCAAGTATGTGGAAGTTTGTCCCTATTCCTAAGTTTAAAAAAAATAGCAATAATGCCTCTAGATTTGTATGCCAGGTTAAATTCTTGATAAATATTTATTTAGAGTTTTATAATATTCCCTCTCTTACCTGTTTTGCTTTCTTACCTATAGTTCTGCTATCAGGCAAATTTGCTCTGTTAGCTAATAAAATGCTATAACATTCAAGCAGACTACTTGGAAAACAATTTCTATTATTTATTTTATTATCTTAGGTGTGGTAAAACTTTAAACTTCCTATCTTACCTTAAGCTAGTGCAACACTAAGACAAGAATTTATTGTTAAATTTGTAGCTTGCTAATGGAAGAGCAATATATTCATTTCAGGAACACAGTCTAATTTTAGATCCGTATTGAAGGTGTGATGAAAAGGCTGGGAGTGTCAGTAGGACTTTTCAAGAGCAAGCCCTATATAGCCCCTGAACTATATAATGATTGTGAGATGAAAGAAGTCATAGAAAAGGCTTTACTGGTTTAAGTGGAATCTGTTACATGTCTGAAATTATTCATTCCCTGGTTGCTATCATGAGCATGGCCTCAAACTGCTTCAGATAAATGTTTTGACATTATAGCTCTTCAAGAAAACAGAAATAACCATTTGGCCCTGGGGGTGCTGGACTGCTTGGGGGTAGATGCTGCCAGCACTCTAAATAAGCGGCCTAGGGAGACACGTGGAACATCTGGCAACAGCAGCTACTTTTTTAATCACACAGGCCACGGTCACATTGTACCACAGCTCACAAAATCAGTGTCACATTTAGCAAAGCACATTTATTCGACCACAAGGTGTCTTGAGGTCAGATTTAAAAACTTCTGCAGACGTGGGCAGGAACCCAGCAAGATCTTCACAAGCCCCCAAGTGCTTATTTCCCACTGGTTTCCCACTAGGACTGTCTTTGTAGTAATACTTTAAAAATACTTCGAAAATACGGCATTAGGTGTCTCAAGGCACACACACTGCTTCACACTGCAGACAGCCAGATGCTGCCTTTTGGGTAACTGGTTTTCAGCTACAGTTACTTTTAGGGCAGCTGTCCCATATCAGTACCAAAATCCTCTAGTGCTCCTAGTCTAGAAACATAGGAGACCCGTATGAGTTAACAGGGACAATTGCTACATGAATAAGGGACATTTTACGTAACAGAATCGCATAGAAAGTCTTGGAAGTCCTTTTCATCTCCTAGGGTGTGGTAATCCCTGTGGATTTTTCAACAGAGATAGCACCCTATATATACAGGGAAAAGACTAGTTTCTTTACCAGCTGCATTGGGTTTGATGCTTCAAAATCATCTTTGCAAGGAAGAATTCCTTCCCTTCTCTAGGCATACTTTCCTGAGCAATTTCTGCATTCCTATATTTAAAAGTTGCACATTTTGAAGATACAGGAACACATGCTCTTTGTAAGATAATCTCCAGTTCCTTCCCCACTCCACACTGTCACACTGCTCAGAGCCAATTTTTAATGCATTGCTGGAAAGCCTGTTCTAGAAATGTATATAATTTATATCATGACTTGCCTGAGGAAAAAAAATGGGGGGGTGGAATGTTGTCAAAGAAGTTAATTGAATTTTCAAGATTTCAGAGTATTTAGAGCTATAAGTGATGAATCCAGAGCAATGTCCTTGGAAACTATACAGCAAATGCAAGGATCAGCAGAGTAGCACTAGATGGCACTACAGTAATTTTCACTCACTGAGCATAGGCCAAGTCCAGGGAATGATGGAGCCGGGTCCAGCTCTGAATGGGCAGCTCAGGTTTATCATCTACATTTTACCTGGGTGGCCTGGGGAGATTCTGAGGAACGTAAGATACAGCAGCCTTTCCAGGGATTAAAATATAGAGCCTTGAGTTGGTTGATAAGTGATATAATATAGATGATGAAAGTGGAAAGCTACCTGAATGTTTTGATTTCACAAAGTGAGATTACAAGGCACCCGAAAACCTGTTATGTTCTACTGAACACAAGATAAGCATATCCAGATTCAGTACATCAAAAAGCATCTCGTTCAAAAGCACACGCAAAGTGTTATGTGTTATGTACAGTTCATTGTCTGTCTTCAGGTATAAACTGCCTGGTTATAATTACAGTGTTTTGTGCCTAAAAATGAAAACTCGACTTGGCCAAAATCACCTAGAGTTTAGGACTAGGCTCATGGCTTACATTTCCTGACAGACAGAGTTAAATTCTGACTGTTGCCAATTTCTTTTAATGTTTCTCCCACAGGTGGTAGCTAACATCAAAGCTTAATACATATCTCTTTCCTAATAAGAATCAATATATCTTGTTGTCTCTAAAAAGCTGATTTGAGAGACTACTTTTAGAACTTTGCAGAGGTATAGTCTTTAATTGGAACAACTGAGTGATTCTGTAGCTTATATTATCAAAAACACACAGGAGAAAATAGAACCTCTCAGAAAAAACATACTCATTCTTGTAAGCTGAACCTCTTCAGCTGAAGAACCATTCATGTGGTTGTGGCAATTTAAAAAAAACAAACATTATCTATCTCAGATTTGAGTTCTCAAACATTTTAGAACCAGATTTATAAACCCTGTAAATCATTTTAAAGGAGACATCCAAGCGCAGAACATTCACTGCAACAGCACTACGAGTTATTTTTATAATATAATTATTTTTCTATTATGCCTTTCTGTGAGTTATATTTTGCCTTCTGCTACACTCCAGGTTCAAATTCTCAAGGGTAATTAATATCTATTTCACTGGAATTGGTGGGAGTTAGATATTTCAAAGATAGGAAACTCTGATATTTAAATTTTAAGGCAAGATCAGCATGAATGTTCGAGTTTCTTCAAATCTTATTCTAGTCATTCAGCTACATACGTTTTAGGGATGCTGCCAGCCGAAAGGCCACATATTTGCCAGTTACAAATGAGAAAACCTACTAGTATATTCCTTTACAACAAGAATGGTCTTTATCAATGGAAATAGCCTGACTGGAGACAATAGGATTGCATAGGAAAATAAGCATTGGAGCCAGTAGTATTTGACCATAAGTTGTGCTCCCACCCAGCCAATACCTGCGGGTTAACCCCAGTGGGCTTTCAACCCTAAAAAGGGTGGAGAAGAGGGGTCATAAGAGTCAGAGCATAAAAATCTAGCACTGCACCCTTGCTTCAAACTGCCAGCATTTAAATAGCATCCTTTAGTAAGAAATGAAACGCCCCTTGCGCTGGAATTGGACTGTTTGCCCATGCAAAGCTAAACCTGTGGTAAAGGTGAGACATATGATGTCCAAAACCACTTTAAGCTGTCTCATTTAGTCATAAGCTACTGCTCTTTGAAACAATTCGTGTGTGGTTCTGAGCACATCCTGAGAAAATGTTCCAGTTGTCCTACTTCTTCTAGTGTGTTCTCTAATAAGGGCTCCTTTAATCTGTGCTTTGAATCTCCTTTAATCTGGTCACTGCTTTACACTTTGGGATGTACCCCTGAGGCCTCCTCTCACCTCCAGAGGCTTGAAAACAACCATAACTTGCTGCTTGATTTCTAAGGCATGTCTATGTCTGCATTCCTGGAGTCCATGTTGGTCCTGATGGACATTTCTGAAAAGCAGGATCCATCCTGGATGCAAAAGTGGTCTGTGTAGCTGGCAATGAAGCATGGCACTCACGGATATACTTGGTGAAGTGAAGGTCTGATGAGACATGCAGTTTGTTGTTGAGCCCCTTTTGCAACTTGGGTGACTTAACCAAAGTCTATGCCAACAACGCATTTGAAGTCCAGAATGGCAGCTGGAAAAGATCCCCAACAGTGTGGTATATACCTGTGGGAAACAACAACAATGCCCCACAGCTCACTGTTCTCACTGTCACCCCAAGAGAACAGGGTGACACAGGAGTAAATGAGGTGGTGCCTCGCCTCACCTTGAGCAAGTAAAGCCACGGTGGTGGTGTATTGCTGCCCAAGTGTGCAGGCTCAGGAAGAGGTAGGTATGTGCTTGACAGACGTGCCTTGTTCAGTGCTAATTACAGTAACAAACCACGGTGTGTGTGTGTACGTGTATGTGGGTGTGTGAGGCAGGAGATCCAGGAGTTGTCTTACCTGGCTCTGTTACCAGGTAACTTGCCTAAATTCGTCAGCTATGCTCCCTTTGTTCTCCCTGTTCTGACCCAGGAGATAAGGCTTAGAAAACTAATTTACAAGGTTATTAGCTACTATTTGGTTAGCTGAACATGTGATAAAAGTTTTCCCTCACTGAAATATTTTCAAAATATAGCATGTAGACAATCTATTTTGTAGACAACCTATATAGACAATCTAATTCCCTTCTAGGTTTAAAACCCATATCTAAAACCTCCTCAATTTTTTAAATTTATCTATTGTCAAGAATTTTGGCCCTCTCCATTTCCAACCTAGCCTGTTTCACTCCTCCTTAGGCAGCTTGAGCTCCCTGGGGATCACCATACTGCTGCTGGCCTTTCTGTGGACACGTGTTCCTCACAGCACACCGCAGCCCGCTAATCCTGGGCTCAAGCCATCGGGCAGATTCAGCCTCACAGGCAGCTGGGAGAGCAGGTGTGTGCCCAGAAAACAGCACTGCACAGCATCCTGGGCTCCATTAGGAGGAACACTGGTCATGGGAGGTGATCCTTTCCCTTTGCTTAGCCCTGGTAAGGCCACACCCTGGTGGCCTACTACTGGAGTAGTGTGTCCAGTTCTGGGCTGCCCGGAACAAGAGGGATGGGGACTTACTGGGGTGAGTCCAGCCTGCAAAAGGCCACAGTGATAATTACAGGACTGGAGCATCTTTTGTAGGAGGAGAGGCTGGGAGAGGTGGGACTGTTCAGCCCAGAGAAAGGGAGGTGAAGGGGGATCTCATGCATGTGTACAAATATTTGATGAGAGGGGAAAAAAGAAGAAGGAGGCAACCTTCTTAGTAGTGCCCAGAGACAGGACAAGAGGCAACGGGCAGAATTTTAAATACATGAAATTCAATCTGAGCACAAGAAAAGGCTTTTCTACTGTGAGGTTGATTAAACACTGGCACAGGTTGGCCAGAGAGCTAGTGGAGTCTCCATCCTTAGAGATATTCAAAACTAAACTCGACACAGTCCTAGGCAGCCTGTACTGGCTGACGCTGCTCAGGTAGGGGCTTGGACAAGATAACCTCCAGAGGTCCCTTCCAACCTCAACTGTTTTGTGACTTTGTCCTTCTGTGACTTTGCTTCAAGAGAAGAAAGCTTCAAGTTTTTATTGAGCTTGTGCTCTAAGGACAGTATCTTTTAATATTTAATCTGTAGTAAATCCAGACAACTCTGATACAGGAAACAGGCACTAATTTTAACCTAAACCAAGTTTACCCTTATATAAATGACACTGGATTCATTTTGTATGCTTATTATCATTCTATCCCTTTCACTCTCACTTTCTTAAAATTTTCATTTGTGCAGCTTTCTTCAGTTATGGCTTTAGCTGTATTTCCCAGTTTATATTCTTCCCTCCATGACAACAACTACAAAAAAAACCAAACCCAAAGAAATAAACGCACTGTATTTTCTATGTTTCTTGACTGAGAGTTAAGAAAATTGGAGATGTGTTCTCTCTTTTTTTAGTACCTTGCTACTGATTGTTAAACAACATTTATATTTATGCCATACATGCACATGCTCAGACACAAGATCATTTAAGTTAAACAATTCAGTTGTTTCGACATTGCACTCTTCCAACACTTTCTTTCATTCTTTAAGTTGGCTATCAGCCTTTAGAAATCACATTTGTAGCCACTAACACCAAACATTACTGAATATAAATCAGATTTTCAAGAGAGCAAGAGATATAAAACCTAAATCCTACATTGCTGATCTTCAGTACTTTGAAAACACGGAACAAGTTCAAAACTTCTTTGCTGCAAGTGTGGAAATCTCCAAGTGGAGTGAAGCCACCAACCAGAATGTTTCCCAAACCACCTCCTAGTAGGCACTGCCACAGAAGAATACAGCCTGCACAAATATTCTTGGGGACTGTTCAGCTGCTTCACTTTATACTTAAATTATGCTGGCAATCAAGTGACCTGGAGAACAAAGAAATATTTTAAAGCAACTTTGTAAGTTGCTCATACCTATATTCAAAAACCCTGGTCCACATAACACAACCCCGTTGATGCTGGTGTCAGACGTCAGAGTTACACATCATTTTGCTTCACCTCTTTCTAACTAGCAGTGAATTCTGCCAATGAAAAGTGCTATTACAGGTGCTGGAAAACAGTCTTCCTTGTGGAATTGTGGAAGGTATGGTCTGCCAATCCCACAGTACAATGTGCAGCCACAGGGACCAAGCACCAAAAATACAAACCTGGAATGCATCTGGGTGGCATTAACTAGGTTTCAACCCCATCTTTTCATATTGTTGCTGGAGCCTAAAAAAATTATGCAAATGCATTGCTGCTGAAGAAAGGAAGGAAAATGAAACAAGTCCAGACAACCGAACCACCAACTCACGTTAGTATTCTGCCCTGGTGAAATAAACCAGATGCTTCAGGCTAAATAGGCACAATCAAAGGTCTCATCGGGAATATAGCTGCTTGAATAGGAACAGCTTTAATGTCAGCAGTACCACAAATCCCTTTTGAGAAAATGAATTTTGGAACACTTTAAATTTTTAACTGTTCCTCCTTTTCCATGAAACAGCACTGTGCCTCAGGCCACTCTAATAACATTCCTGGCTTGCCCTGCTGTAACAGTCTGTAAAAATTCATGCATTTAGATGATTTGGGGTTTAATATCAAGTTGCTTTGGAGCACATTCATGGTTGGAAGTGCATAATAATATGTTTTATTACTGCTGTTAAAAAAAAGAAAAAAAAAGAACTAGAGAAGAAGTGGTTTCTTTTGACCATTGGGGAGCTCTGGTTTGTTATTACATTCTGTGCAATGATAATTAATGACTCCACAACAAGCACTAAAAAAAATGTTCCCTGGCTAAAATTTTCAAAAGTAACTAATGATTTGGGGTTTCTTTGCTTTTATGTGTTCAGTTTGAAACACCTTAAAGAGGGACCTGGTTTTCAGAAAATGCTAAGCGCTGACTTTCTGCAAATGGTCTACCCTCCTCTCAAAACCTCCAGACCCTGTCATTTTAATATCATGGTAGCGACTGTTTACTGGTAACAAAAGTATGTCAGTTCATAAATTAGTAATAGAGCACCAGAGTAGATCACAAATAAATCCATTTCAAAGGAAAATCTTTTTAAATGATACCTTCCTTGCACCTGCAAGAACAGACTTCTCGACTCTTGGGATGATTGGAAGCTACTTAATGAACAAACATACAAGCAAACGAGGGTAGGCTAGGGACCGGTTCTAGCAGTTGCTTTGTATTACTCAGTAAAAGAAAGATCAAGACCACACACTACAGTCTTGGGTGGTGCTTGGACATGTCAGAGTACTTTTGAAAGTCACTGCATGTGTTGTGCCTGCCTGAAGCTGTCCTGGAGCCTGGCTGTCCTTTTTCCAGCAGGAGGAATCACTATTAACACCTGTGCAAAGTGGGGAACCTGAAACCAAATCAGAAAGGTGATGTTTCAGCCTTGGTGTCAATGCTTATTCAAGGTACGGAACGATGGAGAAAGGAGCATCATGGATGTCCTTATTTCATCCCCCCAAATGACTCAGCTTCAGGAAAAGCATCAGAAAGGCTCTAGGTCTTTTCCCCGGCTCAGCTGCAGAGGAGCAGGCAGAAGCAAGCAAAGGACTGAATGAGAAAGCAAGTAACTTTCTGAGCTCTTCCTCCACCACAGTGATTACATCAGGGTATCTTTATTTCATGCCTCTCTACTTCTAGTCATATTCTAGTCATAGCCCAGATGAAAATCATTTGCACCCATGTCTTCCAGCTTGGTCTAGTCATTTTAGCAGCCTTGCGTTTTCTCTGAAGGGCAGTCCCTGGACAGGGCAGGCGTGCTGGATGTTCAGGTCAACATTTCCAAAGTACATTTTTCTGCTCATACCTGAGGTTCTCAACGGGTTTTTTTTAAGTGCAAACTTTCCTTTTATTCATTTAGGCAAGATAGAACTTTTGGTCCTGCAAAATTAGCAATGAGTCTGTGAACAACCAGATCGCTGTGCTGTGGCTGATTTCACATGCAAGCAAAGCTGTCAGAGGTCAGCGAAGGCAAAGCAGGGCAGTACTTGGTAGGTGAAGGTGCCCAGCCACATGGAGCTGGCTGGCCTGCTGATGGGGGTTCCTCCATTCCTAATCCTAAATCTGTACCATGTTGGGATTATGTTTGTTAGATTAGACACAGACAAGACTCTGCATTTGCTCTACCTTACCCAGGATTGTCCACTTTTGCTTTGCAGAGGTCTCTGTCCCTATTGCAAGTTCTTGTTCCCAAGCCTTTGTGGTTTATCTAGTGCTCATCAGCCTTTTGCTTCAAGGTGTCATTTGCTGACATGATTTATCCACAGACACCAAGATTTCCTTTGCAGGACAATGAAAGTGGTTATTGTGTTTTTCCAGCTCTCCTAACTTGTTATTATCTTAGATTTTCCATCACTAATTATTCTTCTCTGCCTGGCTGAAGGAGAGGGGAGTGGTCATCTAGTTTCACTCTGAAGGGAAAAAGTCTGGAAGTAGGCAGGCAGCATCAAACGGAGAGAGGATAAACTCTGGAGAAGGGAGTGGGAGAAAGTGCTCAGGGTCAGAGCTGCAGAGGTTACCAGGGTCAGACAATTTCTGACACAGAAGCAGATCAGGAAACACAGTTAATGTGGCAGCTCAGGGCTGGTGAAGCAACCACAGTGGCCGAGAGCACAGTGGGCAGTGTCCCCCAGGAGTGGCAGGCTGAGGGCACTGTGCATGGCATGCCCAGCAGTGCTGAGCTGCTTGTTGGCAGCACACACCCCAGGCTGGCGGCACGCCTGGGAAATAAACATTGCAAGATGAAAGCAAGCCAATGTGGGAGGTAGCAGCCTGCTCAGTTTCCAGCCTCTGATCACCTTCTTCCAAGTGGTGTTTCCTCACAGCGTCCCCTTGTCCTACCACAATGAATGGACTGTTGCCCTCCATTGGGAAAATGAAATGCCTTATGAAAGAAGGAATTGCCCAAATATTTTCCAAGAGAATTGATTTTCATTCCAGAGGGTGTGCCCATCCTGAGAAAGGAGGTGATCCAGTTTTTTCTAATAGGCTCATTGCATTCTCACAGTCTGGAGCACCAACAAAGGCCCATGGCCTTCTCATATCCTTCTCAGTCTTACTTACAAAGCTCTTCAGATGTCCACACGGGCACATTAGTGCAGAAAAATCACAGCAAGTAGCGTCATGCTCATGAGGTCTCAGTGCTGGTCCTTTGCACCAATGCCCCCTCACAAAATCAAAGGAAATCCCACAGCTGCGTGGGTCAGGCTGGTGAAGCCTGGGCATGATAACCACCAGTTGCACAGCCTCCATCCTGTTAAGCTCTGGCTCCAACCCAGCTCTGCTGGTATTAGGAATTTTTCTTCTTGTTTAGAGCAAGTAGCAAGACTATTTTCTTTCTTTTCTCCGTCCTATAATCAAATCCTCAAAACGAAACACAGTAGAAAGAACAAAGCAGTTGATTATTTCCCTCTGTCCAGTCACTAGTTCTTTGCCCAAGTAGCAGGCCAGAATGGCAGATGTTTTCATTAGATGAAGACTGTTGTTGAACCTTAATCCTGACAAAAATGGTAACATCAAGAGGACTTGCTCTACGAATATGAAGAGATGATGAGGGTTTATATTACTAAAACCTTATATTTCTGAGAAGATTTTAGGTATTTTGCGTAAAATAATTTACTACATAGTGGAAATTAAAATGCTACAGTTTTAGTACAGAACTAATTAAAGGTGAAATGGCCTACAAGTTGAAGTTAAAACTGACTTATGGAACTTTTATACAAGTGGAGTCACTGTTGGATAACTGCAGAAAAGATTGTTGTGATTTAACCTCAGCTGGCAGCTAAGCCTCACTCCCCTCTGGTCAGATGGGGAGAGAATAAAAAGGTTAAAAGTGAGAAAACTTTGGCGTGAAGAAAAACACAGTTTAATAGGTAAAGCAAAAGCCCTGAGTGCAAGCAAAGCAAAACAAGGCATTAATTCACTAATTCCCCTGGGCAGGCAGGTGTTCAGCCCTCTCCCGGGGAGCAGGACTCTATCACAACAGTGACGTGGGAAGACCAACGTAATCACTCCGTCTCCCTCTTCCTTGCTTTCCTGCTTTTCTGGTTCCCTGCTTTATACGCTGAGCATGATGCCATATGGTATGGAACATCCCTTTGGTCAGTTGGGGTCAGCTGTCCTGGCTGTGTCCCCTCCCAGCTCCTTGTGCACCCTCAGCCTCCTCGCCAGCGGGATGGGATGAGAAGCAGAAAAGACCTTGACCCTGTGTAAGCTCTGCTCAGCAATAATGAAAAGTACCTGTATTACCAACACTCTCTTCAGAATAAATCCAAAACACAGACCCATACTTTCTATTATGAAGAAAATTAACTCTATCCCAGCCAAAACCAGCACAAGGATAAGATGCTTTAGATGCAAAAGCTCTCAGGTGATACAGTGACAGTAAATGTTACAGAATCACAGAATGATAGAGGTTGGAAGGGAACTCTGGAGGTCATCTTGTCAAACCTACCCTGATGAGGATCAGCTGGAGCTGGCTGCCCAGGACCATGTCCAGATGGCATTTGAATATCTGCAAAGATGGAAACTCCACGATCTCCCTGGGCAACCTGTTCTACTGTTTGGTCACCTTGCTGTAAAGTGTTTCCTAATGTTCATGCAGAACATCTCATGTTTCAGTCTGTACCTATCTCCTCTGGCCCTGCCAGGGGGCACCACTGTAATGAGCCTGGCCCCATTCTCTTTGTATCCTCGCTTTGGGTATTTATATACATTGATGAGATCCTCTTCTGAGCCTTCTCTTCTACAGCTGGAACAGCCCATCCCTTCCAGCCTCTCTTCACAGGTGAGGTGCTGCAATCCCCTAATCACCCTAGCGAATCTCTGTTGAACTCTCTCCAAATAGCTCTGTGTCTTCCTTGTACTGGGGCGCCCAGAACTGGACACCACACTCCAGCCTCACCAGTGCTGGGTACAGGGGAAGAATCCCTTGACCTGCAGGCAACTCTTCCTGATGCAGCCCGGGATACTGTTATCCTTCTCTGCAGCAAGGTCACATAAATGGCTCAGGTTCAATTTGATGCCCACTGGAACCCTCAGGTCCTTCTCTGCAAAGCTGCTGGGTCAGTCCCCAGCACGTGCTGGTGCCCGGGGCTGCTGCTGCCCAGTTGCAGAACCTTGCATTTCCCCATGATGAACTGTTAAGGCTGACTAGATGCTGGCTATGCTGGCTCTGGATTGATTTTGCTTGTTGTTGCTACTTGTTAGCTCATTCTTTCTTGTGCTGTGTACATAGGACTGCCAAGCGGCCATTTAGCTGCATTTGTGCGAGGTGCACATGAATCCTTCATGAGTGCTACCCTGCTCTACAAATGTAAATTCACACGTTGGCCTCATCAGTATCATTTTGAATGCAACTAACATCAATTATGTATGTTTCATTATATTTTTCATCCTCTTCCAAGGTGCAGAATTGCTTATACAGTGTATTATTTCATCTTTGGGATTTTTGTTGGTAATGTATATGCTAGGGGACATTCTAAAGCTGTCTCTTCTCCAAGGTAAACCATGCTGGCTACCTCAGACTCTTCTCACAGGGCAAACGCTGCACCTTCCCACTGTTAGTTTCTTGAGGTTTTTGTTGCATTTCAGGACCCAAAACTGGACACACTATTCCACATGTGGCTGAGCAGAAATAGATAATCGCTTTCCTTGGCCTATGGGCTGTGCTTCTGGTGGTATGACTTGGAATGCTCTTGGCCTCCACTGCTGCCAGGACACACCGCTGGCTCACTGCCAACCTCTTGTCCACTGAGACCCCACATCCTTTCCTGTAAAGCTGCTCCCCAGCCCACCGGTCCGCACCCTGTACTGTTGCAGAGGGCTCTTCCTTCCCAGGTGCTGGGCTTGTTGAATCTCCTTGCTGAGTTTCATAGACTTCCTGTCAGGCCATTCCCCCCAGCCAGTCTAGATCGCTTTAAACGGCAGCACTGTCCTCCTGTGCTCCTGCTTTAGCGTCACCTGCAAACTTGTTGAGCGCACACTCCATCTCCTCCTCAAAGGTCACTGAGAAGGATGTCAAAGAGAACTGTCCTCCACCATTCCCTGCTTGCCGCGGGCTTCCCGTGCGGTACCACCCAGGGACCCTTCCCTCCCAGCTAGACATCTGGACATTTTCTCCCATCTAACTGTCCACCCTCTGGTCTGCGGTGTCCCACTGCGTGTGTGCCAGACACAGAGAGCTGCAATGTGCCCTGTTACTTGGAATACCGGGTGTCTTCTCGCCCTGGTGCAGCAACGAGTGATTCCTTGGCCCGGTGGGATCAGATGTTACTTCACCTGTACTTTAGCCAAGCAATGGATTTGCTACGGAGGAAGGCAGAGGAAACTGTTTGGAACGGGGCATTACTCCCTTCCGACAACACCCGAGTGTTTCCACGCGTGAGCACTCGTAGCTCCCTTCATCCTACAAGGAGCCTCCTGACTGCTCCAAACGCAGTGCCGGGCCGGTCCCTGCCTGCGCAGCTCTCGGAGCCCTCGCTCAGCGCAGCATCCGGCCGCCTCGGGAGTCGCGCTTGGAGAAATCATCCTTACACCGCCGTTCGGGCTCTGACGCCGAGTGTCCCGGGGGAATTCCGGCTCCCGGCGGGGCGGGGCCTCCGCTCGGCCGCCTTCCTGCCCGCCTTCCTGCCCGCCCTCACACGTGATTCCGCCCGGACCCGAGATGGCCGCCGCCCGGCGAGCCCCTTCCCGGGCCGGGCACCGCGCCCGACTCCAAGATGGTGGTCCATGGAGGCAACCGGAGACACCCTAGCGGGTCAGTGCTAGCGCCGCGCCCCGGTTGGCTGGGTGACGCC
The DNA here is from genome assembly GCA_035584735.1 of Pseudotriccus pelzelni. Lineage (NCBI taxonomy): Eukaryota > Metazoa > Chordata > Aves > Passeriformes > Tyrannidae > Pseudotriccus > Pseudotriccus pelzelni. The sequence goes on from JAWMRA010000113.1 coordinate 27,469,201, forward strand.
CCGCCCCCTCCGGCCCGCCGCTCCCATTGGCTCCGCGGGGGGCCAGGCCGGCTCTCATTGGCCGGCGAGGTGTCGCTCCCGGTGTCTCCGCTCCGGGGCCCGGGGAACTATTTTCCATTGGGCGGAGGGAGGGAGGCAGGGGGCTCGGTCCGGTCGCTCCGGGAGCGGCACCGGCGGCGGGCCCGGGCCGGGGATGCTGCGGGCGCTGCCCCCGCCGGGACGGCGCTGAGGCGCCGCTGCCCCCGCCGGGACGGCGCAGCGGTAGGTGCTGCCTCCGGTCGGGGCGCGGGCACGGCGGGCGGGACTCGCCTGCTCCGCTCGCCCCCCGGCGGCCACAGGCTGCCGCGGCCCCGCTGCCGCCGCCCGCCGAGGCCGCGGCTCCGGGTGGGAGCGGGGCGGGAGCTGCCGCCGTGTCCCGGCCCGAGGGAGCCGCGGGAAGGGGCGGGCAGGGCTCGCCGATGCCCGCGGCCCGGAGAAGGGCGCCCGGGCGGGGAGGCGGGGGCGGTGCGTGTTGGGGCGGCCCCGCTCCGTCCCGCCGCCCTCCGGTAGCGCTCGCCGCGGGTCCCCGGGCTGAGGGGGGTGTCCAGCCTGCCCCAGGCGGTGTCGGCTGCCGGGGTGGCCGTGGGGCCGTGCAGGAGCGGGGGGTGGCCGGCTGTCTGCCGCCGTGCTGGGCTTGCACGCGCGTTTGTCCGTATGGAAATCGCCCTGGAAGAATTGCCACTGAAGAGCCCTTGGGGCGCACAAGCTCCTGTTAACCCCTCCTGCGGAGCATCAGGCCGCGTCCCCCGTGAGCGTTCGTAAAAGTTTGGAAGTGGTCGTTATGAGTGCCTAACTCAGAGTTATGAATGGATTCTTGGAATTGCAGAAGCAGTAAATCGAGTTATTTCTGCTGCTGTTGTTAACTTTGTACCTCTGTACTTGCACTGAACCACAGTAGCTTAATCCCGTGGAATACGTTTCTGTCTCTGATATGTTTATTTCATCAGGGTTGTGTATCATCTGATCTTCTATTCTTACAAACGCAGCATATACAGGAGTTATGTTTCCATTCCTTGAATATTGACAGAATATTTTCATTTTTTCCCTTCCTGTCTCCTCTGGAGAGCTTCTTGAAGTTTTCTGCAATGTTTCTGATTGTAAGCTTTAAATTTAATGCTATATGGGGTACCATATCCTATCATGTGAGGTGTGATTCCTGGCTGTGCGATGCAAACTAAAGATGCTTTTTCACTGAAGCTAATGCCAGTGTGGTTTGGGAAGGTTACATCCATAGAAATCTTAAGATGTGGTCCATGCACCTCAAAACTTCCTGTCATGCAAGTTTGTGCCATTAAAGGCTTCCTGCTGAAGATGTCATGCACCTCTCAGCCCAAACATAACCCCCATTACGTGGAGTATCCCCTGAGCTGATGAGTTTGCTGCAATGAGAGATTTGAAAGGAAGCAAGTTTCCAAGTTAGCAACCTCCTACTTCATTCAGTTGTCAATTCGTAAACCAGGATACTCGAGTGGACCTGGAATCAAATCAATAGCCTTAGCAATAGAGTCTCTGTCAGAAGAGATTTATTTCTTTACATTTTTGTACCTGAGTTAGTATGGCAGACTGAATATACAATATAATATATATACTTCTAGGGTGAATTCTTTGTCAGTCCAAAGCAAACTGCAAAAAAGAGAAACCAAAACAGTTTTGAGACCTGATGGACTGAGCTGATGAAATCTGTTCCGATTTTCCAGTTGGTCTAAATGTCCTCCATCTACTCTGGTTTCAGAATTGCATTAGAAGTACAAACCAGCCAGTGAGTTCGAACAGCTGGGTAGCAATTGCTTGACATGACTTCATATTATGAGAGTATTGGAAAAATGACTGGGTTAGTCCTTGGAGGAATATCTAGAATTTCTCTGCTGTTGCTCTTTTAATGATGGCAGGTACATCTAAGAAAGAGAGAGCAGATGGAAGGGATTAGAAATCAACTGTGTTCTAGCAGAAAGGGCTTTTTTTTAATCTTCTTTGAAACATGCGAAACCTGTCACTCCTCAGCAAGGTTCTGGAGAGATGAGTGACTGTTCATCGAATTAGATGTGGCAATTCCCATGGTTCCGTGATGGACTAGTGACCCGAGGTGGTGTAGCATGCAATTTTTGTTCTCAATCGTTATGTTTTAGGTTAAGAGATGTGTTTTAGCCTAATCAAACAATAGTGATGATTGCTGTTAATAGCTGTAAACCACCATGTCCCGTGATAGCCTGTTGCGAAATAGCTCAGTTTTTGGTTGGTACTTCATGGATTCAGATCGCTCCGTGTAACTTTCGTACAGTAAGTTTATCTATTCGTAGGATTTAGTTGAAGTGGTGATGTTTTATTTACTGCTACAAACAGTGAAAAGAAATGTAAAATCTAAACAGGATACCTTTTTGTTTAGTAAACTGTATATTCCTGACTTTGTAGAATGAAAATGTAAAGGCTCCATCATAAACTCCTAAAATATTGATTCTTACTCCAAAATATCAGAATAGGTTGGCTAGCTGAGTAATCCTGAAGTAGCTGTCTATTTTAGGCTGATTTCCTTGCCGTTTTTTTCCCCCCAAGAGCTGTGCTTCCTAGCTTCTTCAGCCCCGGGGGAAATTAGCACTTAGTTTTATGTTGTGGTATTTATGCCTAGAGGCTTCAGTAAGGCACAAGGTTTGGTTGTGTTGAGCAACATGCAGTGCCTCCCCTCCATCTGATCATGGCCTGCACTGTGCTGACAAGCCCTCTGTCCTCCAAAGCTACCTGTCTAGTTTAAAAAAAATACATTTTGATTTATGGGGTTTGGGGTCTGAAGGATTACCAACTTTTCTGATATGCTGACCTATGCATGAGTTTGAAACAAACAAGCAATTGCTCCATTAAATAAGAAGTGCCCTGAAGTGATACATATTTGTGTGGTTTGGTTGTTGGACAGCTTATTTTAATCTTTGAGCTATATCTAGTTAAAATGTATTTAAAATTTAGTAAATGTATGCTATACCTTCTGGAGCCCTTATACTTTGTCAGCTTGATAAATTAACTTTGACACACTGAATATTTTTCGCCAGCTAACATAGCTGTTAGTTAAGTTAAATAAAGGAGAAAAGCCCACATGCTCTCTCCATGCATACAGCTGGACATTTCTGTTAAATTTTTCAACAAAAATGAGATTTTGATTGGTTTTTAAAGCTCCATGAATACACTAATTGGTGAATCATCTAACGTGCAGTTTAGTTTCAGGAAATATGAAATGGCTCACTAACTTTGTAGTTATAAGATTATGCAGACCTTCTGAAAATCTCAGTATGAAAATGTGTGCAGTGGTGGTGGTTGATATTTTTGGCTGTGAGAGAGGTTGGCTAAAACTCAATGCAGTTATGCATAGTCTGCACTAGTTTATATGGTAGGAACTCACTTGAAGAATTATCTGGAAGGAAGAAAGAATCATTTTACAGGTTTATCTGCTCTCAGGACCTTATCCAGATTTTGCTGAAGAAGTTTGCAGTCAGGAACCTCTTCTAGCTCTGTAATGGATCCTGAATTTTTGGATAATGTGGAAGTTGCTTTTCACCGTGTTCTTTTACATGGCAGTGGTTGTTGAATTCTTCAGCCTTGATATTGGACAGCTGCAAAATGTTTATAGCCTATCTTTGAAAGATTGGGATAAGGAGGGGGAGATGGAGGCTGGCCCAGATAAGTAATACTTCTTGAGGACTCTGAAGTATTTTCTTTATGTAGCCATATACAGTTAGCTGGGTACTCCTTGATTATGTTCCGCGTTATCAGCTGAAGTATTTAAACCAGTTCTCCTTTCTTGTGAAATTTTATGAAGAATCAAAGTCAGGAATTTGGTTTTTGGTTTGCTGCAGCAGAATAAGAACAATTTCAGTGCGGTACTTAAGTACTCTGTGTCAAGTCAAGGTTTTTATAACAAATATTTTCATTGTTGTTGAAGAAGCCCAGAGCATTCTTAAGGTACTGTTGCATTGCAGTACATACCACAATACTTATGGTGAGCACCAGTTTCTCACAGGCAGAAACTTTTACAGTGTTTGTAAGTGACTTCTGATTGGAGCACATTTACAGTGGTGAAACTTGAAAGATTGTTTAAAACCTTAAGTAAGGTAGAAGCAGTCAAAAATAGTTTTTCTGCAGTAATAAATCTGATAACATTTTTATTTTTCTTCAGCAGAATGAATTTTGATAGTAATTAAACAATCAGCCTGGCTCCCAGATGAAATAACTTGGGCCTCGTTGGTCAAGACCCAAATGTCAATCACAGGATTAAGAATTGTAATTCTGGGATAAAAAATATCTGGCACTTACCACCTAATATTCCCGTTAGGCTGGTAGAGACTCAAGGACAGCAGCTGAATGAATTAGGCTTGATCAAGACTGTGATAAAAACTGATTCTAGATAATGTCTTAGACCTTTTGGCCTTTAATAACAAAAATTTATCTTGTAGTGATTGCTTTTCTCCATGGAACTTGGCTAGCTAAAGATGAATGTGTTTAATAGGGCAGACCTGTAAGTACCTTGTTTCTTGAAAAGAACTTGAACACCAGACTTCCATCTCCAAGATGTCTCTAACTTCTGATACCTTGAATTTAGTCTGCTTAGGTAAATTTGCTTTTATATCTAACTGTATAACTCTGCCTCTGTACCTCGAGCTTTTGGTTTTGCAGTAAGACCTGTGCAGCAGAGCCTGATTTACTGACTGATTCACTTATGAAAGAAGTACCTATTACTAAACTTTGTTTTAGAGGAGCTTTTGCATTTGTCATCTGTGTAGAAAGAGGCATTTTAATCATTCCACTAGTGCATTAAGAGATCTCTTATTATTTTGAAATAGCATATGGATAAAGTGAATGAATTTTAGTCTGCAAATTATCTTTAGTCTTCTGTTGACTTGTATCTTTGTGTGATAGATTTGGTTAAACACACTGCTTAGTTGATGCTTTGTTTTCTTAAGTCTTTAATTTTCACATTTCTTTTGGGGAGTGGTAAATTAAGTACTATTTTTTAGCATATGTTAAATCTCACTTGGATAGAATGTGGAAGTCAATTAAATATACAAGAAGAATTTTAAAACTGGTTGGTAACTTACTTCAGATATGCTGGATGAGTAGTTAACACAGCAATTTTAAAAAAAATACATTTTTTTGTAATTTAAAGTTTGTTCAGTGAGTTCAATTTTCTATTCAGTTGTGTCTTGCAGTATTTAGGCTTGGTATATACAGTTTTTCATTTGTTGGTCTTAAGGCTTGGAAGAGGAAAATGACTACATATTTTTAAGCTGTCAAACAGTTATGGTGCTAAATTTTTAACAGTTAAGACTGAGAGGACTGGCTAAGAGGTTCTTTACTAAAAGAACAGTTCTTTTAACACAAAGCTCACAGTCTGTGGTTGTTTCCAACTTTCCACTTAGGATCTAGGATAATACCTAGTGGTGGGTGTGCCACTCCTGTGGGATCCACCAAGAGCCAGCTCTCCATATTGTCGCGTTATTTACTGCTTGAGTCCTTCTGAGACTTGTGGGTGTTTAGCAGAGGACTTGAGTCCATCCCTCCCAGGGGTGGGTACCTGGCTTTGTTAGCATTGATATGAATGCTTTTCCTTGCCGCCTTCTGAAACAGTATATAGGATGGGGCTCTGCAATCACTTGTCGGAGAACCAGAAAAGATGCTGTGAATGTGATCATAGTTAATAAAGCTTCTGTTTGACCCGTCTTAAATTGCACCTGTGTTATTATGCACTTGGAGTCCTCAGATTCTTTGACACAGTTTCTCAGTTTTTATTCAACTGGTTCAGTTAATCCACAGTGTTCTCATTTCTTTTCTCCTCTGGGTTAATTGTTAATGGGTTGTTGAGGGAGGCCAATGCTGAGCCCTAAGAACGTACTGAGATGTGTGATAGAGTGTGGGGGTGCAGATGGGTGATGGTGTTGTGTTGTCCCTTCAGACTGCAGTGACTTGTTTTCTCTTAAGTGTGTCTCATCTAGCCACCCTCTTAATGTAAGAAAAGTTTCTTGAGCCCAGAGAGCAAAGTTTCTGCTGCCAAGATCTCACTGAGAATCTCTGCAAGTTCTTGTCTGTGGCTTATTCGATTTGGACATTTGATGTTATTTAAAACTTTGGCAACAAATATGATCTGCTTTGATTTTGCTTTAATTTTATTTGTTAATAGTATATTGAGGCCTTAATGCAGATTGTCACAATGATGGTAGATTGGAAAATAAATTGAGTTTAGAGTTTCATTGTCAGACCTGCTTTATCTTCAAAAATGTATGTGGTTTATCCACTGAAGAAATTCCTCATGTTTATTGTCCTTAAGATCTGGACACCTTATTTATGGAAGCAAGAAATTTGGCAACAGGAACTCTGGTCCTTTACCGATGTAGGACAAATCATGCGTAATAATTTCTGTTTAGATTGTGAGATTAAAATTACTGATGGAATAATCTTGGAGAACTCAAAGGTACTATTTCTGGGTTTAAAACCCTGAATTGCAAACCCTCCTTCTTCTGGGAGAGGATATCAGAAATGTGTTAATAAATAGTTCACCTGTCACTGTATTCTCTGCTGAGCAGCACGTATTGGCCAGACAGGCTTTTTATTAGGTGTACCCTGTGATGGTCAGGGCTACTCTTATGTTACATCCCATTACTGTATTTCAGGAGTGTGTCGTCTGCCTGTTAGTATTTGCTGACATGATTAGCGTATAGCCTGGCTTGGCAATTAACAAAATCCTGTCCCATCTTTGGTTATGACATTGTTTCTTTCATTAACTTGGTTCTCTTTGGAAGAGAAGGTTTGAAATGGTCTTTTGCAGAAAATCTGCCTTTGTACTGGATGCCTAACATAATGTGCTCTGGTAAAACTGTAGTACTACTGATTTTTTTTATTTTTTTTTTAAATCCCTATTCACATAATCTCTTTGAGAAGGAAAATTCATTTTTTGTTTTTTCGCATAAAGGTAACTAGACAGTTAGTCTTCCAGTATGACAATTCCAAAATAAATTCTCTTAGATCGTCTATGTCTTTCAGGTCTCAATTAAAATGTTTCCAAGTTCAGTTAATCCACATCATAGTGTATATTACAGAGGTATTTTTATCGCCCGTTGAACTTTATTCTAGCAAAAATTATTTTAATAAATACAAAGACTCTCTCAGATTGACCTGCTAATCTCCTGTTTCCCTTTACTGGAACTAAAAAGATAAAATCTGGGAATTGGCCAGAAGTTTTAATTTTTATAGTGCTGAAACAGTTATGCTGTGAGAAGTGAGAAAGCTGCTTTGCCTCAAGAATCTGTTTGACCAGTGTCAATTCTCATGTGCATATGCCTTGGTTTTGTTCTCTCAAACTCCTTTGGGAGTAAAGCGTCTGTTAAAGGATTTTCAGTGTTTTTTGTGGGAACAAATGTGACTAACATTCAAAACTATTCAGTAATTACACTCATCTATAGCTCAGAGTTGCTTATGTGGGGGACTGATGACCACTGCACTGAACAAATCTTCTATTTTGGTATTTGTCTAACAGTTGTGAATAGAATAGATGGGGTTGGGGGTCTTGGGGTGCAGACCAGTAGAGGAATTAGTGTCTGAAAAAGTGGTAGTGGTCTTTTATTTCAGATAAGGTTTGTACTTCGATTCAGCATGGCACTGGTTTTGGAAAGGCATTTTGTTCTAGAATTGTATATAATTCAGGCAAAACTGACTTTTTGTTGATTAAATTTACAATTGTTTTCAGGACTAGTTCAAAACGTGGCTTCTAGGGGCTAACTCCTCAGCGGCTTGAAAGTTTGAAATCTTCTTGCTTTGTGCGTTGTTTGGTTTTTCGCTTCCCTTGATCTGATGATCGCTGTTGTATTTTTTTGATGACTGCTGTTTAGCTTTTTTTTTTCAAAACTGGTTTTGATCAGAATTTTAAGAATGGAAAAAATAGCATAGTAATGTACCATCAGTTCTTTCTTCTGAGGCTGTCTATATTTAAGTGATATTTGGAAATCCTTGTTGGTAGTGAGCTCTGTAGGAATGTTGTTACAGCCTTGTTTTCCGCAATATGGTTTGACTGGGTAGAAGATATTCTCCTGGAGTATAGCACAACTGCAAATCTTCAGCTTATTTTGTAAATGCTTTTTAAGATAGAAATTACTTTTCTTAAAGGCGCAAGAATTATCATGTTACAAAATCACATTTTGTTTCAGCTATTCAAATAATTCCCTTATTTTGATCATGTATCAGTAAAAACATGCTGCAGAATATCTACTTAGCCCATGAATTCTATATTTTTCAAACTTTAGTCAAATATGAGGTATTAGTCAATTTTGCACCATGATAAGCCAGTTGTCTCAATTCTGGTTGAAGTTAACATGACATAGTAACAGTGTATCTATGCATGGTGGAGGAATATGTCATCCCTGCACTTGCTTTAAAGCCTGTAATAAATGAAAAGAGTATTGATTTTCCAGTTTCATTGACAGGGGCATATATAATTTCACTCAAGTTTCTTAATGGGACATCTGCAGTGGTGTTTTCCATTTCCATGAGAAATACAGAGGCACTGATAATTTTGGTTTTCCTTTCCTCATAATCCCAGAGAGCAGTGAGTAAATCAAACCTGAAAATTGAAGAGCAAAACAAATAGTGTTATGTAAGGAGATAAAATGCCATACAGTTACGGTTTATAACTTGTTTCTTACTACAAAGTTTGATAAAATTATATTCCTGCTTTTTAATATTAATGCTTTGTTTGACAGAAGTTTGATACCACAAAGATGAACAAAGCAGTACTGTCCTTTTTGTTTTGCAGTACAAATCTAGAAAAAGATTGTTCAGGGTCCATTCTCAATTTTTCCCTGTATACTCACCGCTTGTATCTCATTTTCTGAGTTTCTCACAAATGCTGGGCTTGGTTTCTTCTGTTACTCACAGACTTGCTTTTCTTTGTACCATTAAGTTATAGCTCTAATGCCAAAAAATCTACTTCACAATTTAATTTTGGCTGACTTGAAGAGGGTCAGTAATTATAGTTACAGTTTCCAGCAAGTTGAGTTTTTCCAGAAGCCTTTCTATGAAGAATGTGACTGCGGATTAATTGAACGTAAAAATGAGTCAAAAACTTTTTTTCTGCCAAAGGCAAGCATAGGAGTAGGTGCTAGTAAGGTTTTCAAAACTCTGTTACCTAGGTAATTTGTAGATGTAGTGTGGCCCAAAGAAGTATAAAACTGATTTAATTTCATGAGAGAGTTACTGGGGTACAGCTTACCTGTAAAATAGATAGCAATTCTCTGGAAGTTTTATAGTTTTCACTATTAGAAACAAGTCAGTGTTGAGGCATTTTTAAAGTACTGCCTCCAAGCTTCCTGCCAGCAGTAAGGCTGTCATCTCTAAAGCATGGTACCCTGTCTTTTTTCAAGTTATCCTGAACTCAGAGAGGACAGTAAGTTAGCAGTTGTTGATTTTAAGAATACCCTGACATCATGGATGACATACCTAACAGAATTTCTTCTCTTCTGCCTTGCTGGTTTATGCACATCCCTTTAGTGTCCTGGAAGGGCTGAAGAGTCAAGAGGGGTGCTCTGAGGCATCAGGATGACGTACTTTAGTCATTCCATAGCGTGTGATAGTACTCAGCTGATGCCTCTCTTGTGAAGGATGTTTAGTTCTGCGGTTTCATTAATCACTGTAAGTTTTCCTAATGCTCAGGGTGCGCTTTTCTTTTATAAATACACCATAGTACTGGTACAAGGAATGATCCTGAGAGAAACATTTTGCAAATGTAGCTGAGTTTGTTACTAGCATGGAAAAATAGTCTAGGTCTTTGCTGTCAGAAACCTGTGTGATTTTTATATAGCAGGAGTTATGATGTTACAGATACAGTTATGTAGGAAAAGATTCTGGTCTTTAATTTGGGAGAGTGATGAAAGCCAAATCAGGAAAAGAGTGTCAAAGAATGTACAAAGGTACCTCTCTCTGTTACAGAATCTCACAAGGTAGGCCTATGAGTACAGCCCTATTTGCAAATCCATTAAGTATAGCTGAATCCAGTGCTCCTGATCCTTGTTTCCTACTCATTGAGCTTTGCATGTGTATTTTATCTTTTTACTAATTTTGGAGTTGAACCATGTATTGAGCTCTAATGGGAAGTGACTGCACTTCAGCATTTGAGGTAGTTAAATGCCTCTATGCAGGAGCTAAGCCCGAGGCTGAAATAAACACATGTAAAATTGCTGCTCAGAAGGCTTCGCACAAGCTTACCTGTCCTACGTGTGCAGGAATCAGGGAGACGGAGTAAACTGTGTACTCATGCACTCTGCTTGTTGTGTAGGAGTGTGCAGAAAGAAGGTAGACTTGAGCCATCTGGGTGAGGAGCAGCAGCAAAGGAGTGTGTAATACAGTGAGGGCGGCGGGTTCTGTGTGTGCACGCTGCCAAGCGAAGCTGCAGCGTGTCGGCAGTAGCACAGCCACAGGTGGTCGTGGTGCCGAACTTGTTTGTGATCCCTGGGCTGTAACACAGTGCCAGCCTGCTAAAATAATTGTTTCTGCTTTTGCATCTTTCTCCCCTCCAGTCAGGTAGAAAGGATGTGTGACCATGGAAATCTGCTGTGGGGCAGATCTGTTGAGGGAGCTTGTTGAAGTCCTTGGATGTGTCCAGAGGAGGGCAACTAAGCTGGTGTAAGGGCTGGAAGGAATGTCCTGTAAGGAGCAGCTGGGGAACTTTAGGCTTATATAGATTGGAGAAAAGGAGACTGAGGGGCAACCTCATTGCTCTCTACAGCTCCCTGTGGAGGGGAAGTGGAGACAGAGGTGCTGAGATTTTGTCTGGAATCCAGAGATGGGATATGTGGGAATGGTTCCAAGCTGCTCCAGCGCAGGTTCAGACTGGACATTAGAAAGTATTTCTTCAAACACTGGAACAGGCACCCCAGAGAGGCGGTCAGTGTTTCAGAGGCATTTGGACAGTGGCCTTAACAATGCGTTTTAACTTGGTCAGCCCTGAATGGGTCAGGTATTTGGACTAGATGATCATTGTTTTCCCTCCCAAGTGAAATAGTCTATTCTTTAAAACAAACAAGCTGAAAAAAAAATCCCAACAACAGCCAACCAGTATTTAGACAAAGGTGTAGCTTTGTGCCAAGTGTAGCTCTATTCAAAGGTATTTCAGTTTTTAAGCTGGGTACATGTAGTGCTCTTCTCATGATACCTCAAATAGCTTGAAATTGCCTTTAGTCAGAGTTGAAAAATGGTAACTGAATGTAAAGAGTTCATGGTCATGGCTGTTTCTGGTTTTATTTATGTATCATCTGAATTTAAATAGAATGTCCAGGACTGTTTGGAAGAGAGTCAGAAGAGTGAAGAAAAACCTCTCCTTGCTTATTGTATTTTCTTAGAGTTGAGGTGTGTTTTTTTTTTCCCCTCTTCGGACTCTTTGAAGGATATCTGGTCCTTATGGACTTTGGCTCCTGCTTACTGTGGGCCTAAATCTCCTCTCTCTTCAGTATTAACTTTTGAGAATATTGTGTTCTGTCTATGTCCATGTTGTTTCACTTGTTCACTGCATCCACTTGGTACTCTTAGAACGGACTATACCACTGTACAAGATCAAGGCTGTGAAGTTTTCCAGTTGACTGTAATATCTCTGAGGTCACTCTGATTTACCTTCAGATGTTTTCTGGAGAAAACAAAACGGCATAGAGTGTTAATGTTACCTGATCTTAACGAATAAACAAATAGTGGGAATTTTTAGAAAGGAAGATATTTTTATTTGCGTTTGCTGGATCATCCTGCTCTGTCATTTCACTGAACCCAACATTGGCCATTACACAAATAATCCAAGAATGTCTAGTTGTTCACCCATCAGTTTGCAGACTCGTAATGGACAATTTGAATGGTTTGATTCTGTATCATTGACAAAGTATCCTATTTTGTTGCACAGCTGTAAACTTCTCTAGAGAAGTGTATCGCTGCTTTAGTGAGAATGGGAGTTCAAACATGAGTCATTGTTCCCACTGGTGTTCCTCCTGCATCTCTTTTTTTCTGTAGATAATAGGAAGTATTAGAAACATTTTAAGAGATGGTATACTGAGTCACTTACAGCTTTCTTGATCTCTAATCTCCTGGACTGAAGTATTTTATGCCTTTTCTTTGCCTTGAGTTTAATTTTGTTTAAAGCTTTCAGCCAGAGTTCTTCATCTGTTTTCATAAACAAAACTAGAATAATTGTGCCATTTTTTATGTCACTCTTTTCTTTGAAACACTGTAGTGCACCTCTCAACTGGAATATCTATTTGAAATTTGTCAGTGGGCAGCCTCTAACTGAGCTGTATTGTTTTAATTTTACCTGATACTATGTCAGAATTGAGCCAATTCTCTCTCTCAAAATTTGTGATCTTGACATGGCAGTGGTTTTTGGTTGGTGTTTGTTTGGAATTTTTTTTGGTCTTTGTTTTTATTTTTTTGGTGTTTTGTGGTTTGTTGTGGTTTTTGTTTGTTTGCTTTGGTTTTGGGGGTTTTTTTGGTAGTGTTCCCTGCAGACTGTCTGCACTCAGTGTGTGCTCAGCAGGAGTTTAGGATTTTTCTTTGAAATACATCTCTGAACTGCAATAAGCTGTGCGGAGCCTGGGAATACAACTGTGCCAAGTTAATTAGGGGGCTAAGGGGGACCTTATGGCTTAAAGCCGGGTGGGAAGTTTCTGAGATAGCCCTGGCACGTGTCAGCTCCAGAATGGTGCACTCATTCCTTCCTGTCCCATCAGCTCTGCAATACCTTCAGACTGCTACCAACACCAGTACCCTTGACTGTGACTTTGACAGTGTTAAGACTGTTTTTCAGAGAAGTTGAAGTATCCATACCGGGGTAAAGTTTGGCTTCTCCTGTATCTGAACAGATTTGTGACTTCTGAGCATCACAGGGATGTCACTCATCATATGAATGCGTAACTTGTGGTTGTAGGGAGAGTGCTCAGCCACTTCATGCAAGTAGGGTATATGCATTTGTTCAGTATGATTGCTGTGAAAGCCAGAAAAAGCTCCATGGGATCCCTCAGACACCTTAACAGATAAAATCTCAAAAGACTACTGAGATAATGAACCTAAACAGTTTTTTTTTCTCCTGGAACTCCAAGTTGGACGAAATGTGTCTGAACTTCTGTAAGGATAACAGAAGGTTTTCCACATGAAGTCCACACTTCTGAATTTATAAGATGAGGAGATGTTGTTCTTTTTAAGGTAGCCAAAATGTAGTTTTTTGGACACTTTTTTCTACAACTACTTTAACTTTTAAGAACTATTTTAGGTAGCTACCCAGCCTATGAAATTCAGACCAAATCAGAAAGCTCCGGAAAGCCATTGAATGCGGTCTGATAATGGGAAGCATTAGATGATGGTAATAAATAAATTATTTTAAAAGAAGAAAAAAGATAAAAAAAGGTTTCGGAAGCATGTCCCTTTTGTTGGGAAGAAAAGTAAGGTCACCAGGTAGACTGAATTTCTTTGCAGTTTTTGAGGTGGCTAGTTCGAACTTTAAGAAAGATGGCCTTGCATGTTGACACTGACAGCTGAAAGTATACTTTTTAAAATGCATTTCCCCTGTAGCAAAATCCATGCCAATTATGTAGACACTCAAAGCTGTGTGAGATAACCCTCGCTGAGTTTCACTGCTGTGCTTTCTCTGAACTAGCAGCAGAGCCCCTGTAGCAGTGTGAACTTCTTGGGAAGTTCGTACCCAGTGGATCAGGAGTTTCTTTTCCATGTTTGTTCTGTTATAGGAGTGAACAGACAGATTTTGCTGCAAGATATTCCAGTCTGGCTGATGATCAGAACTCTTGTGAAGCTAAATCTTTGGTTTTCTTCAGATCGTGACAGATTTTATGTTATCTACAGGTTAGTTTTGTATGTCTGTGTGCCACTGCTGCCAGTGCTATCAGAAGTTAATGGCCTTATGTACACTTGAACACTGGACAGTGTTGCCTGGTTTTTCCCTCCCTCCCCCTAGCTGAGTGGCAGACTCCTGCCAATCAGTAGCAGAAGAGTTTGAGATCTGTGTGAAGTTGCACCACTGGTTTTAGTTATTTGGACCCTTCAGCTTTATATGATGGTTTGAAGTGTGCTCAAGCTGTGACTAATCATGGGTATCTCAAGAAAGTTTCTTAGTTTTCATCTGTGAATGCGAATTTGAAATTCTTATTCTTGTGATCACCATGCATGTTTTCCATCAAGAAGCCCTGACCACTATGTGACAGTAGTTAGATGTGGACTGCTATGTCTCCCAATGACAATTTTATTTTTTTTACATCAAGAATCAAATTCTTTTTTTTATCAAGGAGGATACTTAAGGATCACAGTTTCCTGAAATCATTTATTGAACAGGTTGTCCTTGTCTTCTTGGAAATACTTACAAAAATACCAGAAAATATCTGGTATTTTAAGTAACCAGTTGAACCATCTTTTTGAAAAAATGAAGATGAATAGTTCTTGTATTTTTACGTTAATAGTTTTTCCTGTTAACAGTGTTATGGTTCCAGAGTCTTCCGAAGTGCAGAGTGTTTTTCTAGATGAGTCTTAATCTCAAAGCTTCATTTTATCTTTTTGCTGCACAATTATGTCTTTCATTTAATCTTTCATTTAATAAAACATGTTTCTGAATATAAGGAGATGCTAGTAGGTTAACATTAAGGAGTGGGTTTCATGAAGGGGCTAAACCAGTATTAACAGCTTGCTGCTGCTAGTAGCCATGGTTCTTTTCCTTTTCCCTCTTTGCATAAGACCCAGGAGATTTTTCTGCCCTCAGGCTGTCACGTTTCTTCTGGCTTCTTTTTCCTGAAGTGTGTCATTCTGGTGCTTCCATTAATTAACTTATGGTGAAAATGGAGGTCAGATGAATGTTGCAACTGTTGCAAAGGGATGGGAAGGAAGTAAGAATATCCCTTTTGATAGTAGCAAAGTAATGGTAGATTAGTTATCATGGACTGTCACCCTTAGGGTGTCCTGTCTGTGGCTAAATTCTGTTAATGAGAAACAACCTTGAAAGAACTGTACTCCTCTGTTCCTTTTGTGCAGGGGATGGTAAATTATCCTCTCAAACTGATGTGGTGAAATAGCATCAGTCTCTCCCTTTGCCTCTGTTGTGTCTTGGGATTTGTTTGGTTTTGTGTGTGGTTTTTGGTGCTTGTGGGTTTTTTTAAAATACCTGCTCTCTGACAAGTTCATCGTTCGGTAACCATTGTCTGATTTAGGTTTGCTCAGTTTTGTGTGGTGCTGCAGGCTCTTCCTGCATGAAATGCAGTCTCCTAGACCATTACAGAATCCCAGAATGATAACGCTGGGAGGGACCACAGTGGGTAATCTGGTCCAGCCTCCCTGCTCAAGCAGGGTAAACCATTCATACAACTGAATCTCTGCTTTCATAGATCTGATGAAGGGCAAAAGAGCATTATTAGTTTTATTAGTCACATGCAGCTGGTAATGCTGTTGTAAAGATTCATTTTTCTAGCCTGTTCCTTTGCTGTGTCTTCTTGGAGTTCCTGCAGCCTATAACTTATATTTATCCATATGAGATAGGAGCCCTTGGATACTTAGCAGCTTTCCAATACTGAATGAGCTGGGGTGTGTGGGTATTAGCATGGTATCACAGGTTAGTGAATTATCTTTTTAGATAGGCTATTTCCTATTGATTAATAGAAATGCACATTAGCAAGCCAATGGATTATTTGTCTATGACTAGGTCTTGGCACAGCAATCCTTAGTGAAAACCAGAGTCAGCTTTTGGTTTGGATAGATGACTTCAAAAGACAAAGCAGTTATATATTTTATTTTCAGAAGAATTTAGGAGCTAACCTAAAACATATATTCTGAAATTCTCATCCTGTGGGGGCTCACTTACTTAACATGCACAGGTGCTTCTTTGCTAGAATAAGCGTTTCATTCAAATAGTTTTGGTGTAACTGATAACATTATGTAAGATCAACAAGAAAGATGCAGCCACCTCTTGACAATCTTACTCTGTTTCATCTTACTGTGTAATAGCTCCATAAAGATGAGATAGTAACGGAATAATCTAGTTAACACCTCAGTTGTAATGGATTGAGGCAGTGGATGCTCTTAAGAGCGAAGACAGACCTGATCTTCTTATCAATGTTTATTCAGTGTCTCTGATGCCTGTTCTGTGCAGAGTCATAGTCTTACATTTGTGAGCCTGTGAAGAGTCAGATTTTTTTGCTTGAAACTTCCATGGTACATCGTGATCCTATGTTTTGAATCATGGGCATTCCTGTTTTCCATGGCACAAGGAGAGTGTGGTGTGGGTGGGTTTGGGGTTTTTGGTTGGTTGGTTTTTCAATTTAAAAAACCAGAAAGTTCCCTGATTGTGAGTGGAGACCAAGAGAGCTTCTAGATTTACTCGTTAGTTGTCTCTGAATACAAATGGAGAGCAGGTGTTGTAAGGGGCTGGATCCTTTACTGTGCTTCCATACAGAGAAACATTTTTGTTATTGTTGCTAGAGCAGTAACTCTAAACATAGGAATTTATAATCTCATTACCCTGAGCTTTTTAAAGATTGCTAATGGATCTTTGTATTGGTATTGTTTAACATCATTACCAATTAAAGGAATGTTGCAATTGTTTATATAACGTGTCCAACTAAAACCAGAGTGGCACGCTCTGTGGTGCGCGGGGTGAGTTTGATGTAGTGATGCTGCTGGTTTGACTATCAGGCGGTTCCATTGCAATCTCTTGTTCTCCCAAACACCAAAATTCTGCCAAAATGCTTATTGATTGAAACGTCTTTCATACTGAGACTGTGTATAAGTACACTTCTAAATTTCCAAGTGTTTAAGATATGGGAATGTTGGTGCTACTGTATGTCATTGGAATCCTTGACTAGCAAGCCAAGAGTAAAACGCCTAAACACGAAATTTGGCAGAGGCATAGTTAATGTATTTGCTGAATACTTTGCTTTGAAGAAAATTAGTTCTGACTTTTTAATGCTTACACTATCTTGTACAAAAAATTTGAAGTATATTGATTTTATATATATTCATTTTTGTGTATATATATAATTAGGCACTTGTTGGTTCATAATATAAACTCTGCTAAACTAACAAAGGGATTTGTTTGGTTTTTGTCCCTTCCTCCTAAGAAAGATCTCCCTGCCTCAGGGGCTGAACCTGCAAGGCTAAGACTTTTTCTACTTTTAATAATGTTTTAATAATGTGGAAAAAAAAAGGGCAGAATTTCAGAAAGTTTCACATTCACTGAAATTTTTGATTCCTAGCAGAGGTCAAAACATGTTTAAAGTGTTTTTTCACTTTTCTGGAAGTCCCACTCCAAGTTCCTCATGCATTATACTTCTGCTAGTTTTCAGAATGTTGGGGATTTTTATTTTTTTTTTACTTTCTTTAAGATGCACTTTAATTTGCTATTTGTAAGCTATCACTGCATGTGCTTTGTGTTTAATATACAGAATAACCAGGACATTCTTAGTTTTGATTTTCTGCCTATTAGTTTTAAAGTTACAGTAACACCTTTAAGTGGATTTTTGGTGGCATTTGAAAACCAAAATTTCAATTCCACCACAATTTAATAATAGTGTTGATGTTGCATTTGGCTGTGCTGCAGTGTGACCCGGCACAGCAAGGCTTGGTGGGTGCTCAGTGGCAGAACTTGCAAACAAAGAACCACAAAACACAGGTTTTCTTCAGCTAGAAAGTGGCAGAAAAACGTTTGATAGCTCTAACTGGGTATAGTCTGGGATAAAGTTGCCTGTGGATCAAAGTGAAAACAGCATGAAACAGGCTAGACCTACTGGCAGCCTTCCAGCTGCTTCTCCTTCTTTGCAGGGTTTATGTTCTTTTACCTACCCTGGCCCAGCCTGGGGAACCAGGTGCTTGCTGCCAATTAGTCTTGTCAAGGCAGCCCAGAGCTTCTCTTGACAAGCCTGACTGCTGACAGCAGCTGTGGGATAGTCTTGGGCAGGATTTTAACTCCTTGCTTGCCAATTGCTTTGCAGGTTAAATCCCCATGTCTCATTCTGCAGTTATTCAAATATGCTTCTGTTTTATGAAAGCACATTTTATACAGAAACCGATCTAGACTTCCGGTGGTGCTGTAGTGATAGAGATTATGTGCCAGACTTCCGTCATGAAAGAATGTAAGTTGGGAGTGAAGTCATTATGAAGGTCACTTTGGGGATGCTGTTGGAGCCGTCCATGCCAGCCCACCTTCTCCTTGCTGTAGAGCGTAGCTGTAGCTGGATAATGTACCAGGCTGCTCCGATAATACTCTCCCTGGTAGCTTGAAGTTCAGTCTCTCTCTGGTATTGCAGTGGTGCAAGGGAGTTTGATCAGTTTCCAGGTGATCTGTTAATGTCATTGAACTACAGTTTACAATTAAATGTTTAATATTTTTGAACATTTCAAGTAATTTATGGTGCTCCAAAGACAATCTCATTTTTCGTTGTGGAATTTTCCTGGATTTTCTTGTCTTTTACATGTGTGTATGTTGTTGCTAATATCAAGTCCTTTGCTCCAGTAATTTTAGCAGTGAACAAAACACAGGTGCTCTCCATTAAACCTCACTGAGTTTATTTTCATCAGAAATGGCAAATTAATGCACTGAGCAATCCATAGTGTGAGAGATTTAAATTTTTTGAGTGCATGTGGCAACATCTAGTCTTCAGTTAATCTCTTTAGTAGCAATTGCTAAGAAATCATAGCTTGGGCTGTCACTCTTCTCAGTTGTTGTGGTTCTAGAAACCGGTGAACTCTTGGGTCCATTTCACTCAAATCTGAAAGAAGAGAGGCTGCTTTTTATGTCTTGTTAATTGCATGAATAGCAATAATGTGTTTTTCCTCTGCAGTCACCATTGCAGATACGTTGCTAGAGAAAGACAATTTTGTCAGTTTTAAGAGGTGACAGGTGGCCAGTTTGTATTGGAGAATATGATCAGGTAGAAAGCTTGGTCAGGTAGAAAGCACACAAGGGAAATGTCTGGGTGCACGGGAAGAGCTCTGTGTAAAGGAGATGCCTGTAAGGTGGCGGGGGGCAAGGCTACAGTGGTGAGAGAGAGGCATTAGGCAGGCACTGAGGTTTTGGAAAATGTAGTGAGAAGAAATAGGACTGTTAACCCAGTATAAATTGATCCCAGAACAGAACAACTGTGTTTGCAAAATAGGCCATTTGCAATTGAATGAAATGCTCTGTTTACAAAATATCTTAAATTGGATGTTTCTACTGAGCTAGTCAAGGATGTGGGATGTGATTTGACTCATCTTTTCAACTTTGCTTCCAATTTCCTTTGCTTTTCGTGAAGCATAGCTATTAAGGTATGCTTTCTCTTAACTCAGAACTCCCAAGAATTACATACGAATAACCATTAGATCACTCTTTGTATCAATTTGAGACCTTTTTATATTTTAGAACTTTATAGGGCAGGATAAGCCTCATTAGGTAGAAACAAATTCTACCCTGCTAGGGGAGAGCCTCCCTAACTTCTCAGAGTACTTACAGCTTTTGCAGAGGTCATCAAAAGGGCTTCTGTGTTTAACTTGAACTGGAACCATTTATTCTGCCTACATGAATTTAAAAAAAAAAGTATATTGGCAGCTTGTGTTTGAGCACAGTTAAACATAGCAGCACAGAAAACATTATTACAGCGAGTCACCTAGAGTTCTCT
Organism: Pseudotriccus pelzelni; assembly: GCA_035584735.1. Taxonomy (NCBI): domain Eukaryota; kingdom Metazoa; phylum Chordata; class Aves; order Passeriformes; family Tyrannidae; genus Pseudotriccus; species Pseudotriccus pelzelni. Next base: position 27,488,883 of record JAWMRA010000113.1, read on the forward strand.
TCCACAGCAGGCACCTTACTTTGCTAACTTAATGCTTTTTCTTTTATTCTTTTCAAATGGTAAGGTGAAGTTATGAGTTTACTGATCAGGGTGTATGGAGGAAACTTACAGGAAACGACTTCTGTTTAATGTTGCTTGAGTGGATTTACACATGATAATGAGTGACCATCAGGATACTGCCTAAATTATTTGAAGGTTTCTGTACTTGGAATGAATATATGCCATTTTCTTGAATTTCCAGAGTTTCTACCATAGAGATCTACCAGCATGTGGAGTTCTTGGTAGATCTGTATAGAGTTATTTCTGTATTAATATCTGAAACTGATGTTTGCTGTGTGTAGCTCTGTGATCTGTATCTGATTAGAAACACTAGCTTTGTTCATGATGGTTGTGTCATTGCCCGCTAGACTTGTGCAAGTACAGGGAAAGGAGTACTTCAGAAACAGTTGTCTCTATTTTTGGTTCAGTGGTATTCACGTTCTGTTCTTCCATTGATGGCTTGTCTGCTTCAGTGGTTTTAGATTTTCTGAACAGTATTTTCTAATCCAGTGTGAACATGTGTAGCCCTGACATTGTCCTTTTTGAACACCAAGTCCTAGTGAGGGGCTACAGGGACATAGTCTACTGTTCAAAATGTCTTGGAACAGTATTTTTGAACTGAAGTTACCAATGTGTGTCTGCTTGGAAAGAAACTGGCAGAACATCAGCCATCTTGCATTTTGCTCATTGTGAATCTGTACAAGGAGGGGGCGGAGATTACTTCTTACTTCAGGTTGGAACAATGGCAAAATATCATTATTTTTTCTTTGATTTGACAGTCTGCCAGCTTAAGTCCTTGAAACTTGTAGCATTCCTTGTGTTCTAGCAGTTTCAAGCCATCAAGCCAACTCAGCGTTTTATTTTTGAAGTAAGGGTTTTCCGTGGCTTGAACTTTCAATGTGAACATTTAAAGCAGCAGCTTAAATAGTCTTAATATCTCTCTTTGCAGCCAGAGCCCCACAGTTGATTAATATGTAGGCTTCAAAAGGAGATATGTCTTCAAAGTAGCTGTCTAAGGACTTAATAACTTCAGCAAAACTAACCAGTGCTGCTGTAGAAGGAAGCAGCCTTGCCCTGGCTGCTGCTTCCTCCCTCCTCATCCGTTCCTTCTGTATGTTCACTTGAGTGTTTATACAGAAGTCATAAACCAGATGGAGTAAATGATTGAGACTTTTTCTGAGAATTCATTTTAGTCTGGATCAGTTCCTTGAGCTGGTTGACTGAGCAGCCATATGGTGTACAGACCACCTCCTGCACCAGCACAGGTGGCCAGGAAGAGGCTGATGCCATTTCTTCTGGTTGTAATGCTGACTTAGGCCAATTTTGTGTTGGAATTCCAGCTTGGTGTCCTTTACCTCTTCTGTGCAGGTCTGACTTTTGGTTTGGGAGTTCAGACCTTCAGATTCATCTCCCTGGGCAACTACACTTCCAATTTATCAAAGCCTAATAGGAAGAAAACAGTAGTACTTTATCCTAATAAGGCTTTCATGAGAACTTGAGACAATTGGCCCCTTTACCTTGTCTAGTTAAAAAAATAGCAGCCACCTCTTCCTTCCAGCCCTCTAAATCAGTTCTTTGAGCTGTCTGCAGTGAGCACATTTTTGTGTGTGTAGAAAAATGCATATTTTCACTTGAGCCAACATATTCCTTTTTTTTTTAAAGAAAGTTATCTCTAATATTACAGTAGTAATTCATTATTTCTGGAATGTGTATTGGAATGGAGGAAATTGCTTTGTAATCCTTAGTATTGCCCTTTCTTCCTTCCTTAGGTGGGTTACTTGAAATGATAGGGGTTTGCCAGCCTTATTCATTTTGACTGAATAAGGTTGAGGAGTGCTGATGTGAGCAGCTCTATTAGTGCATCCCTAAGAGCAGGAGCCTGTCGTGGGCATTTGGCAGTGTGCAAATAAACAGTGACCTCTTCTGCAAGCATCCCTTAGTGGAAGCAAAATCTTCAATAACACAGTCTCATCACTGTTAAGTGAACAATTTTAAAATAAGGGACGATACAAATAGAAGTATAGTTTCCCTTCAATCTTTTTGCTTCTTCCTTCATGGTTCATGGTGGTGTGCACCAGTATCACAGAATGTTGGCCTGTTTGCCTGTACAGGCTCCTGCTAGCATTGAACTAAACAGTGTGCAAGGAGCAGAGAGATTTCTCTCCCTCCCTTCTTTTCTCTCTCCTTTCAGGGTACTGATTTTTGAAGGATTGTCTGGTTTTGTTTTCCTTCAAAACCTTTCCTTTTGTTTTGACCTTGTTATCTTTTAATGTTTTGGAGCTTATGAAAACATCCTATGAAAACACCAAAACAAATAATCTTGTAGGTTCTTGTTTGTGAAATAATCATAGTATACCTGTCCTGTGAGGTGTCGTATTTTGGGCAGTGTATCATCTCTTGTGAAGATGGTACATTTTTAGGAGTTAATATTTTGAATCTAATATACCACATGGGCTAATTTTTAAATTGGGTAAGTTGTGAGAGTGAAATGAGTGTGTTATATCACAGCACTGAGCCTGACAGAGTTCCAGAAGTGTTTGGACAATGCTTGCAGGTACATGGTGTGATTCTTGGGGCTGTCCTGTGCGGGGCCAGGAGTTGGACTTGATGATCCTTGTGGGTCCCTTCCAACTCAGGATATATGTGATTCTGTTATTGAAAGCACGACCTTGACTTTCATTGTTCTTCTTTGGAAGTAACAGGCAAAAGCTCCAGATACATCTTGTGACACTTCTGGAAAGAGTCTTGTTTTCACAGTAATCCAATAATATATGGTAATTTAGGACTACAGACAGGTTGTAGCTGTTTAGTGTATCATATTGCACAAATGGTTTTCCTAGCTCTCCTTGTAGTTTCATCATTTGCGCACTCAGAATACTTGAAGACTACACTAGTGCAAACTTCATGGCTTTGAATGTCTCTAAATTTACTGCAAATGGGAATACAGTGCTAAGGTACTACTGTTCATTGCTTCTGAAGTCCTTATAGAGTGCTTATTACCTTTTATTTTTTAAGACAACTAATTTAAAGTTTAAAGCAGGCGGAAATAATTTTTAGTTGAAAAGATTGTTTCAGGAACATTAGTAGAACTTGTATTTTTCTTAGAAAAATAATTAAAATTTTTTTTTCTTAGAAAATCTACCAGTTATTGAATTCAATTTTGTGGATTTTGGTGGAATGAAATTTATTTCCTGTTTAGGCTAGAATAACTGTTGGCAGTGCTTCTTTGTAAAACTGGGATGGCTTTAGGACCAGTTCAGAAGCAGTTGTGTTTTGTCAAACTTAGTGCTGCCGCAAGAAATCTGTGAAACCACACATCTGTTGCACATTTATTTAAATTACTTTAAAATTACTAAATTGAACATGAAATACTTTACCTATGACTCCAGTTTTATTCTAGCAAAAGGTTGAGAGGGTTACGGGGACAGTCACCCAGAATCAAGATACTGTCTTCCATTAGGAAAGGCTGGTTCCCAAAGCAACCCCTCCCTCCTGGAGCCACAGGGGCAGATTTTCTAGTCGGTGTCAGCTGGGTAGCAATGGTGATGTGATAGATGGGTGGGGCATCGACTGCTCATGTTTCTGACCACAACTGAGGAAGAGTGGTGATACATAACACTAATACCATTAAGCACGACACTTCAAGATAAGCATCCATGTGGGGGTTTTTTTGTATTTTTAATGAGGGAAAATGGTTAGCATGCAGCTCCTTTGCCACCTGTACCCAGTAAAACAACATCACTGGTTTTATTTGGAATGCAAATCTCTTCAGAGACGTGAATGGCCTAGTATCTTAAGTAAGGCTTTGCTGAAAATTGGATAGCCCTTATTCTAGTTACTTTCCCTTCCATTTGCTCTGTTTAAGGCCTTGCTCTCAACCAGTTATAGTAGATTTTATTGTCTTGTGTTTGTCAGCTTGCTAGGAACATTCTGCAGAAAAGAAGAAATGAGAGTAAATGTTAAAGTTGTGAAAGATCTGTACTTTTGCTTTAAAATCTTCATTTTGTACAAAATCTTTGTACAAAAACTGTTGCTCTCTGAAAAGCTTACTTTTATGGAATCTTTCCATAGCAGTAATGTGACCTAATTTTAAAAATGTTTCAGCAATTTTAGTGCTTCCAGAATGAATGGAAACTAATAATATTTGTGCTTTTCTGACACTGCTCTGGAGTTTCTGCCTAGGAATGCTAACTTCTAAAATTCACTTAGCGTTTGCTCAACCCCATAGCTTTTTTTCTCTAGTACATATGCATTATGTGAATATTTTTCTTTCTGTTCTGCATGTAAAGCTTTAATGTAAGTTCCCAGTGTTTTCTGTTAACTCTTAGTGCTCTCCTGGGCTTGGTTCTAGCATGGAGAAGCAAATTATTCTCCTCTGTTCTGTTACTGTTAGCTGTCTGACAGTGGTGTGAGCTTGCTAAATCCCACAGCTCTTCTTGGATTTCTGAAAAACAATGATGATTATTTCAGGGAAGTGCTGATCTGCTCTTTTAATAAAGAACTTGTCTTGCATTCCACTTTCCCATTTTTAGAATCATGGTTCATATTGCTCTTGCTTCACAATCATATAACATCCTTGTGGCAAGTACAGCAGTTGCTTACCTGGAAAAGTAATATTAGAAAAGTGTGTATTTTTAGCTGCCTTTTGATGTGATGTAGCAGCTGGAAACAAGGAAGGGAGACAGTAGGAGGTGATCTGACATCACTGCCAACCACAACTTGGGAACCACTGCTTTGGACTTGAGACCCCCATGTGGGGAAACCATTTCACAGGCCTGAGTATGCCCACTGTGCCTGGCACCTCAATGATCCAAATGCTGTGGCTTTGCTCTTGGCTATTAAATGTTTTATTTGAGGGTCCTCCCCATGACTCTATTTGACAAATGTAAATGGATAAAAAAAAGTTCTATGAAGCTTTTTGTTTTTTAATATGCATTAGAAATATATAATGAACAGGCAGTTCCATGCAGACATTTCAGGTACAAATAGTAAAGTACCCTTTGATATTTGTGAATAATAGTAAATATCTAAATGAAAAATATTGTAACAACTAACAAAATTTCTCTTTCTTCCTTTGTAGTAGCCATGTCTACAACTCAGAGAAGGCATGTAGCAAGTTCATGTTGAGGTGTATTCTTGAGACAAGACACAGTGACTCATATGCTTTTCTGGGTAAGAAGTGTATCTATATTCTCTTGAGTGTGAAAAAAGTACTTAACCTTTTAAATTTAACTTTAACTTTGAAAAATTAGTCTATCAAGCCAATATCGTGTTTCTCATGTAAAGGATGCCTCTGACTCTTCCCCAGTCTTAGCAGATTCTGCTGTAAAGTTATGGGCTTACAGCTGTGCTTCTACCTTAAGGGGCTTCTAGGCTGGACTGCTAAAGTATTGCTTACTTGTTGATCATCTGCTTTATTTCATGAGACCTAGTGCATTCAAGCACTGTTTCAGGTCCCTTTCTAGTTGGGCACAGAAAAGAATTGCAGCAACAGAGGAGTGTTGCTTCAAAATAATGTTTCCAAAGAACAGAGCAGTTTCCAGAGAGAGTTAAATTAGATGAGATGACATGTTTTAGTCCTTTACATTTAGCACTTCTGTTAGAACTTAATTAGATCTAATTTAGCTTGGCATTGCCTGACCTTTTTTAGTACAGAATTAGCCTGTTTCTCTCTGTCCTAGGGCAGTCCTGTGTTTTTGGCAGTCTTGTTCCAATTATTAAACTGTGCTTCTAAAGATGTAGTTTCAGAATACGTAATGTTTTTATCTTTTTACTGTATCTTCATGATTCACTGTCATGTTTCTGCTGTGGACCTGCTTTCTTTCTAGGTGTTCTTACTAAAGACAGAAAAGCTCCTTGGGCTCTTTCATTCATTTATATCTTAAGTAATAAAGCCAGACTGTTGGTTGGGTTTTTTTCAGTTGTCTCAAATGGCTTATATTAATGTGTCAAACTTCATAATTCTAAAATTGTTTTTTGGTGATTGCCTCATCTAAGAATGGTAAATGCTTTATTCCCCCCTAAATTTCTTTTTTTTGTGGTGGGGTTTTTTTTTTGGTGGGTTTTTGTTTGTTTGGTTTGGTTTTGGTTTTGTTTTAAATCTTGTCAAGTTATAGCTTGGCATTATCTGACCTGGAGCTTTTGCTTTTTAGCTGGTGTATCTGAACATTTGCAGTGTACTTGTTGGATTTCAGTAACTGCTCTCATAGTTTGGAGTGACTTGAACAGTTCTTATTCGGGATTTGTTTTACTCCTGCTTATTGGAAGCTTATCAGGGAGTCATACCTTACATATGACTTAGAAATTCTTCCTAAAAGGAAGAATTTGAGACTGTATTTCCTGTCTGTCAAATACAGCTATGCAGACCCACCTACATACCTACAGAAAAATGAGAGGCCTGCTTGTAAATAAAATGTTTTTTATTTCCCCAAAATTTACTTCATAGTGATTTTTCTACATACCAGAGTGGTATAATGCATGTTGCTTCCACATAACACTGCAAAGATTAAGGCACTTCTTCAAATGTAGTGTGTTCAGTTAAGTCATCTTGTGTCTGTAACTTAAATGATAACTGAAGATGTATCCTCGTGTTTTTAATGTATATTTTTATTTTAATATTTCTTCTCTTGAATTTAGATAACATAATCCATGGATAAAGTGGGAAAGATGTGGAACAATTTCAAATACAGGTGCCAGAACCTCTTTAGTCACGAGGGTGGAAGCCAAAATGAAAATATAATTGTGAACTCCAGTAGTTGCTCATCTGCTAAAGAGAAAGCTATCCAGATAACTGATTTGACTCAACAACAACCCAGCAGCCCTTTGAGAGAAAACATTGCTTTGCAATTAGGTTTAAGCCCTTCAAAGAATTCAGCAAGGCGGAACCAAAACTGTGTCACCGAAATTCCTCAGATTGTTGAAATAAGCATTGAGAAAGAGAATGACTCGTGTGTCACCACGGGAGCCAGGCTTGCTCGAAGGGACTCCTATTCTCGACATGCTCCTTGGGGTGGGAAGAAGAAGCATTCCTGCTCTACCAAAACCCAGAGCTCCTTGGATACTGAAAAAAGATTTGGTAGAACACGAAGTGGCTTGCAGAGGAGAGAGAGAAGGTACGGGGTGAGCTCAGTCCATGATATGGATGCAGTATCCAGCAGGACAGTCGGTAGCCGTTCTCTGCGACAGCGTCTACAAGATACTGTCGGGCTGTGCTTTCCCATGAGAACTTACAGCAAACAGTCCAAACCTCTGTTTTCTAACAAAAGAAAGATCCATCTCTCTGAACTAATGCTTGAGAAATGCCCTTTTCCTGCAGGCTCCGATCTGGCTCAGAAGTGGCATCTGATTAAACAACACACAGCGCCTGTGAGTCCTCATTCGACTTTCTTCGACACGTTTGATCCTTCCTTGGTTTCCACAGAAGATGAAGAAGATAGGCTCAGAGAGAGACGTAGACTTAGTATTGAAGAAGGGGTTGATCCCCCTCCCAATGCCCAAATACATACTTTTGAAGCTACAGCACAGGTAAATCCATTGTATAAACTGGGACCAAAGTTAGCCCCCGGTATGACTGAGCTGACTGGGGACAGAACCATAACACCTCCTGGGAACTGTGACTCCGAAGAGGACACAACAACGCTTTGCCTGCAGTCACGCAGGCAGAAGCAGCGTCAGATGTCTGGAGAGAGCCACGGCCATATCAGCAGGCAGGGGGCTTGGAAAGTGCACACTCAGATCGATTACATCCACTGCCTCGTGCCAGACTTACTTCAGATCACAGGTAACCCGTGTTACTGGGGGGTGATGGACCGCTATGAAGCAGAAGCACTTCTGGAGGGTAAACCCGAAGGCACTTTTTTGCTCAGGGATTCTGCGCAGGAGGACTACCTCTTCTCCGTGAGCTTCCGTCGCTACAACCGCTCGCTGCACGCACGCATTGAGCAGTGGAATCACAACTTTAGTTTCGATGCCCATGATCCCTGTGTGTTTCACTCCTCCACTGTTACAGGGCTTCTGGAGCACTACAAGGACCCCAGCTCTTGCATGTTCTTTGAACCATTACTTACTGTGTCTCTGAACAGGACCTTCCCCTTTAGTCTGCAGTATATCTGCCGGGCAGTAATCTGCAGGTGCACTACGTATGATGGGATTGATGACCTTCCTCTGCCCTCAATGTTGCAAGACTTTCTAAAGGAGTATCACTATAAACAAAAAGTCAGGGTGCGATGGCTGGAGCGGGAACCTATAAAAACAAAGTAAATGGAATTGAAAATAAGCTTCTGGAACATGCTTTTTCTTGTGTGTATTACAGTTTAACTGCAGCGAGTGCACCGGCGACGTCTAGCTTTTCTGCAATATCCTATTTAAGCTAAGTGTTAGTATCCTGTCAGATGCTGCCTGCTGTTAATCAAACTAAGTTGTGATGACTCTTGGAAACAATAAGCAGACAAATTCTGCACGTTTTTCATTAAGGCCTAATGAAAATATTTTTGCTAATTTCTAAATATTTTTTTTCCCTTTTATAGCTGTAGTAATTGGATGAAGAAACTATGAGGCATTTTCCATGGGGCGTTCATGTAATGCTAATAAAGAAAGGCTTTATCAGAGGAGCTAATATTGGAAGTATTTTTTTTAAATTCTCGTCCTGAAAACGTTCCACTACTCTAAGTACTAATTTAGCCCACAAACAAGTTTCCAAATACTAGTGAATATTTTCTTTTACTGAAGAGCAGTTCATTAGAAGCAGTCCATTAAGAGTTAATGGTGCTTTGATGCTGACAGATGAATCATGCTTTTCACAGTGTATAAGGTTTCCTAATCATTAAAACTTGAATATGCCTGCTCAGTACTGTAATTCTGTTATAAACGCTTGGAGATTTAAGTGGCATTGTTAGCAAAAGTAATACTGTCTTGGACAGTAAAAATACCTTCCAGTGTGAGTTGCTGCGTCAGTGGCAGGACACAGGATTAGATTATTGACATAAAACCATAAGGTTGTGAGTTTTTCATAAAAAAGAATTTGGTGGCCTTGACTGCTAGTAACTTACAGTGGAAGGTAATAGTGACAAGAAAAACATTTTTAATTATTTAAAGTTGACTGATATTTTTATGGAGAACATGACAAGTGGTTGAATTATTATAATCAGAGTACAAAATCTGACATATCTGAAACAAATGTCAGGTTTCAAAGGTACTGTTACACTTTATTTGTAAATATCTTTCCATTTGCGCTTTTGAAAATGTTTTAAATATGCACTGATTATAGTTTCAACAGATTACTTAGAAACAAGATTCTAACTTCTGTTTGCTTATTTAATTGGAGATAGAACTTAAAGTAGTTCTGTCTTTAGACATTTTGCACTAAAATTTTGTTGGAATGCCCTGACCCCTGTTTAATGTTTTGTACCAATTGAGTGCTCCCTAGTTTCTTTACCAGCTGCTACAGTGTGTTATTTCTTACTTCTCTAGGGCAGTGACCTGTGTGAGGTAGGGAACATTTTGGCTGCAAGTACAATAAACGTTACTCTTGTATGCTACACTAACCCTTCTATTGATGAATTTTTCTGCTTGCTGTGCCTTGTTCTGGCTCTTTGTGCTAATAAAGTACAGTATGTTCAGTGTTATACTTGTATATCTGCTCTCTTTTTATATATTCACGTAACTTGTAGCAGCTAACTGAATTTTTAATAGGCTTTTCTTAGTACTTAGTATAGGTAATGCACAAGCACCGTGCAGTTGGATGTTGGTTGGTCAGCACAGCGTATTCCTGGGTTTTGTTACAGAAACTTGACAGTGTACACCACTGAATAACGTTTCTGTAGTCACTGCAAAGTAGTGGACTTGTCTGCAGGCATAGAGCATTTTACAGGTTTTTGTAATGTAAAGGATAAATGTTAAGCAAAAAGTGTTCTAAAACATAACTGATCCCCTGTAATGGTTGCTGAAGGTGTTTCAGCTTGTTATATAGCTAACTGCTAAGGTTAATATTTTGATACTCCCCACTGAGCAAGGAATGCTTATTCCTGTAAATTGACAGTACAGCAGTGGCATTTGTTCACTTTTAGGCTATTTTATTAAATAGATGTACACGCAAACTGGCCAAATGTCCTGTTTTTACCAAAGAATACTGTCAATTTATGTTGGGGTATTTTTTTAGTAAAAAAAAAACAAACAAAACTCAAGAGTGGAGAGGTGCAATTTTTGTTCTATCAAATATTTATCCCAAGCTATGATAAACCAAAGTATTTGACAACTTCATCTGAACTTAAGTAATGTATACGTTTATGTTGGTAGAGCTTAAAACTTTTACATCATCGGTGTCGTCATTTTTCCTGAACTCACAATGCACCTGAAGAGGAATGATTTAAATAATTTTGTAATGACTGGAACAGCACTACATAAAAGCTCGTACTGCGAGGGGTTAATCTGAAGCACCCAGAAAGCACTTTAAAACATGTGTTTATATGCTTGTGGAAAATCTGTGATCCCGTTATGCATTCTTTGTAGTAGATTATCTTCTTTCTTGTGTTAAAGGACTTCAACTGTTAAAATGGAACTTTGTTTAGAATATGTAAATACTAAGTTTATGTAATTATGTGTACAACTGTGCTAACGGTCTCTTAAGTTTTGAATTGTACGTGTGTCATTGGATATGCAACTCCTGGTTTAAAATCTGCTCTAAGCATAAAAAGAGGAAAAAGTCACCAGCATGAAATTGCACCTAAGTGTACCTTCACTGTGTCGTTCTCACTGTTCCCTCAGTCAGAGCTGAATGCCAGATGAGTTTACTGAAAATCTTGCTTTCAATATTAGTATCATACAGTCAGCCTGCAACCAAGCTTTGTCCCGGTTTAGGGACCTGTTTTTTGTTTACACCTGTTGCAGTTGCTTGTCATAAACTAGCTGTGACGTTGTCAATGTGGTCAGGAATACACATCCGTTTAATTTTTTATCATGTGGTGGAATCCTTGGAGAAAAAAAAATAAAATAAAAACCCCAAACCCTTATCTCAGAAAGTTTGCTCTTGCGTTTGTGTAAATAACCTTTATGGAGAGATTTAGTGTTCCCTTAAAACACACAAAAAAGGAATGATCTGTTTCTCTACAGCTTTTTTAGAGCTTTGCTTCACTGAAATACAGAATAATTTGCTCATGTGCTTATGCTAAACTGAATCTCTTTGAATTATGCGGGGCTTGAGTGTTGACTACTCAAGCTGAAGTTTGTTTCTGAATGAATACGTTTTCGGTTCTAAAGGCACTAACATGCTAGTATGGGGAGAATGCAAATAATTGATTTCTCGGTTTCTGTTTGACCTTCTGGTTTGGTTTAGAAAATCTTCCATGTGTCTTCTTACGGATGTGCATAAAGCACAAATTTGTTTTCTTTTCCTTAATTTAACAGTAGGATTTAGTGTTATAAGGTATGCTTGTATTATTCTGATCTAATTTGGTTACGTGGCAGATGCCTGAGTTTTTGAGCCTCAGTCTGGTAAAGTGTTCTTTTGAGGTGATTCTCATTTTTGCAGAAAGGGCTATACAAAGGGCTTCCTCTGCAGGAGGATTTTGTGGGAAATCTTATGCAGATATTTTATGTCCCCATGGAACTGGAGAAAAGGAAATTAGTATATTTTGAGTATATAGGAGGGTCTGTGAATCAGTTTTAGATGCTTTCAAGGCAAGTAGACACTTGTCCAGATAATTTACTTGTCAGAAAGAAATTTCTGAAGAAAATAAGTTGCAAATCCGTGTTTTGCATTTATCTACTTGTAAATTTAGCTTGTTGCTTACAAAATTAGTCTTTAAATCAGAAGCATAGAGTCTTTGAAAGACAAGTCTGTGTATCCACAGTGTTTGAGAAGATGAAGTCAAGCCTTTTAGATGTCATCCTGACAGTCACTCAAATCCTAAAGTCCATATTTAACTTTTAAGTTCTGCACTACTTAGAAATTCAGGATCTTTCCTTGTTTCTGTGATAAAAAACCTGTTTACTTTAGCATCCTCGTGGAAGCCAAAGTATTTGCAGAATGCTATAAAGTTTGTCTCCGCTGCAGAGTTGCATGTAAGACAGAAGCTGTCATGTCAGAAGTACCAGAGGGATGTATCTGCAGGTATTTTTTTTTCCAAAGCTATCTTGAAATACAGTATTTAATGGAAAAATATGAACTGAATCTTAGTGGATTCTTCCTAAGATGGCAATGTCTCTCCTTTTAAAATCGCATTTAAAATTATGGAAGCACTTTTTGAGCCTCACTTTTCTAAACTGTTGTTGCAAAATGAGCACACATGTGCCGAACCTTAGTCTGCAGGAATCTAGCACATATATATTTATATGTTAATAAGATGCCTCTTAGCATGTTTTCATTCATGGTGTTTTTTTGAAGCTCCTGAAGTTCACCAATATGGTGAGCGCTAATATATTGGAATTCTAAAGATTCTTTCTCAGTTTTCTGTCTGTGCATGGCATGCTTTGCAAATAAAAGGACTATTTTATTTGTATGTTCATCTGTATTTATGTATTATGAGCAGTTGATTGATGTGTGTTTTCCTGCTGTTCTCATGCTTGCTAAACAGTTGTCTCTGGACTGTGACCGAGGGAGATTTTTCGTAATTTTTTTTTTTTTAAATAGACAGAAATCAAATTATCTGGCTTTTAAAGTGTTAACTCCTGTGGAGCATGGTAAAACACTGCTAATTGCTCTCCCTTTTTGCAATATCGATGTACAGAGAACCATTTAGTTGACGGTGGGTTGTGTCTGCCAAATGCAGTTGACTTAATGCCTGAATTCTAAGCTTTTTTTTTTTTTTTTTTTAAATGAAAGTGCTACTGATGAGGGCTTTGAAAAGAAAAAGGCTTGATGTTTTCGTGGCAATATGCATAAAGTAAATGTTTTGCAATGAGGTAAGGATCTCTTGAAGATGCTTTTTAGAAATTTTCCCCCTCTCACTGTGTCTTAAATCAAGACTGTTTAAAAAAGAAAAAAACCCAAACAACCTCTTGATGACTTTAACCTTACAATCATGTAAAGACTGAAAAGAAATCTGGTGCTCTCCCTTAATTTGCTTGCATGTTGCCAGACTGATTTAAGAGCAGTTGTTTCAAGAAGCAAATTGAATCTGTTATTTCAATGAAGCATTGCCATTTCTTATTTTTAGAAAATATTCAATTTGCAAAAATTGTCTATCAACAGGATGTTAACCTGATACTGTATTTATTGTTATCGAGGTAACTATTGTGTGTATGCTTTTCAAGCTGAGTAAAGCGCTCACTTTGTAAATCTGCGTTAAGGCTACAGCTGTTACCAGCTGGGTTCTCTAGGGCCAACACAACGTACTTATGAGCTGAAGCTCCCGGTGCTTGACCCTTTTTTTGTCTTCAGTAGGAAAAAAAGTACGTAACTGTGCGATATAGCTCGTGTTACAGATTTCCCTGTTAAGCGCACAGCTACACTGGCAAGCAGAAACATATCTGAACTTGCTTGTCTGGAGTAGAGCAACCTCTCTGACTTCTCAGCAGGAGCTGTAACTTGGTGGCACGTTGGCAAAGAGGAAGCAGAATTAGGTTTCTGTTCTTCTCTGAGCAGCTGTTAAACTGAACACGGTGTGTGCTTCCTGTGCGATAAGGTATGTCAACTGCTTAGAGCCATGGGAGCTTTAAGAGCGTTTGGAAGACACAGAAGCACTTGGCTGCTTTGTCACTTCTTGCTTTCATACTTGTGGTTTTGCAAAAGCTTGAAGAGATGTTTTTATTAAAGTTGAACCTATGTAGTCACCAACTGTATAAGCACTGCTTTGTAATATCTTTACAGAGATTGCAAATTCCTACAGCAAGTATAATTTGAACTGCTTTGGGGAAAATGAATAATGACACTGTGGGCACAAATTAATTCAGATTGCACTATAAACTTTCTTACCAGAAGCCTTCATTCTTAGAGAGAACTATGCGATCCCTGCACAGAAACTGTAGCTTTGGTGGTGCGCTCTTTGGTAGGTGGCCAAAAAAGCAGCATCCAGACGGTCCCTGGACCTTTTCTGACATTCCAGTTGCAGGGGCTCTGGCAGGCCCGCTGGGCACTCGAGGAGTAGGCTGGCAAGCACACCATGCCGAGCGTCACCCGGTGCCAGCACCTTGTGTAACTGTGCTGGTTTAGGTCTCCCTAGCCTAGGTGTTCTTTAACTCGCTGCAGCTTAAGTGTTTCTCCACCCTGCCTAATTTGTCTTTGTTATTTGGTTGCCAAACTGTCTTGCATCTTAATAGAGTGAGAAAATAATGTGATTTATGGCTACCCAACCAGTGTATTAAGTAATAGATGGCTCTGTCTTAATAAATGGGGTATGAACTGCCGTATTGTTTTCTTTTATATTTGTTTGGGAGCAAAAACGTTGTGAGTTTAATGAATTTATTTTAAGTCTGCGCTGTAAATACAAAGTTTTACCAGTATTTATTTGTACATGTCAAAGTGGTAAGTTGTTAAAGTAGTCAGTAACTCATGTTTGTTCCAGTCCATTTCTGTTGCATTTAAAATACTTGGGACAAGAGATCCACAGACTGACAGATATTGCCTTTAGAAGTTTTAACTCACTGTGAAATTCCATCAAGCTCTAAATTTAGCAAGTTTTCACTTAAATCTCAAGTGATTTTCTCCCAAGTTGTGGGTTAAAGATGTGTTTTTGTGATAGAAATGTGTCTTTTAGAGCACAGGCCCCCTGAGCACAAACCAAGGAACAGATGTAGATGTCATCCTGTAAACTGGGAGTGTTTCTCCTCTGTGCCTGATGGGAGCTGCTCTGAAAGCAAATTAGTGCAAACTCTATAGATAATTATGAAAACTGAGCGAAATGCTGCTGGTGAGGAGTTATAGCTGGGCACAGCAACAACCGTGTGACAAGCTGAAGAAGTGTCGTGGGCTGCTCTGTAGAACTATTTCAGGCTTCTTAATTTGTTAATTATATATATTTTCTAGACCACTGCTCCTAAAAATACATTTAGTCTAGGCTCCATTGAAGTATTTATCTCTCATCAGTAGTGAACTAATAGAAAATGAAAACCCTGAAAACAAACTGTGGAGTTTTGGCTGGTTTATGTAGAGATTACCTCTCTAGTTTTAGCTTCATTGAAACATGCAGAAGCCTAAGTGCCTTAAACTCTGCTGAAATAAATCCATAATTGATTAATAAATAAAAGTTATGGACATTGACTTTCCTGTTATGGTGGTGGGTTTGAAATATGAAGTGCAAGTACAGTTAAATTTATGGCAGGTACACTTAATCATGTAATATTATGATGGTTTTATTGTTTAGCTAAGGAAGTTACAGGCACAGTAATATTTCAAAAGGGTTTCAAAACACCAGGTGATCTGAAGCTTCCGTGTCAATTTCCTAGGGGAGGGAATTTTAGAATTCTGTCTCAGAAAGCTCTTGTATTGTGACTGTGCAGGTATCTAGAATAGAACATGTTGGTATAAGGAATAGATATACAACCTACCTGTGAGATTGTTCTCACACTGCTCTCCCATCGGGTGTCTTGGGGCATCTAGGAAGTCAAGGTTGTAAACCTTCAGGAGGGGTTTCTCATTCTCTCCTTAAAACTTACCAAAATGGATAAAAATTTTTATTTATAGGATCTCTAGTCTTCAGAATAGCTTTAGCTGTAGCTCTCATCTGTTACTTTAGTAGGAATGTGTAAATTCATTGCAGTTTCAAGCGCGGGACACAGACTTCATAAGAAGGTCACAAAGAGCTGCATGGAATCAGACTTGCTAGCTGTGGGGTAAGTTGGATGCGTTGCTGTTCAGTAGCTTGGGTTTTCCTTCAGTGAAAGAAGAATAATGATACCTGGCTCATCTGTGAAATACTTCGTGCTCTAGTGATGAGCAGCACTTCCTTCAACGAGCCTCATACCTAGACCTGAGGTAGGTACATGTCCACCCCCAGTATTTCTATTTCGGTGTTTTTGCTCAAGGAATGACTGACACTATATATATGATGCACAGGTATGTAGTGGCATGGCACGGCTGCCATACACGATATATTTCCTAACCCAGCCTTTTGTCAAGCCGTAGTTTGGGTTTTCCCCACATAAAGCATTGTTTGCTCCTTACAAGCTCTATTGTGGAGGCACTGTTTTTTGACTCCTTGCTTTTATCATTTTATTTTCTGAGGCCAATCTGATAAGGCTGATAAACCTGTGAGCAGTGTGTGAGGAGAATTTCCTGGCATGAGCCGATGAATTGTTGAGATTGTTATCATTCTGTTCTACAGAGGCACCCTGTTTTATTTATACACCATTTGTCTTTGGTTTCATTATATGCCAAGAGGAAAAAAGACAGACTTTTCCTTCAAGTGGTTACTTGTATGACCATTCATACTACGGGTGTGGGGACGCCTTGGTACTTGAGACAAATACTTTTCTGCTCCAGCAGTGTTGGTAAGAGTACTCTCATTCCTTCCCCTCCTGCACCTGTTATGTACTCATGGTTGGAGGACGCTTTTCCCTTTGTTCTTCTGTCTCCTTGAGCCAGGGATACCCAGTTTCTCTTTTTAACTGCAGATTTGCTTTCCTGACTTTCTGTGAATGGCTTTGCATAAGGGCTGTGGCTTTCTGTGGCTTTGAGCTGTTCCAGATGTGTTGGAGCCAGTGCTGACCATCAGATGAGTACTTGCCAGTGTTTATGCTGTTCAGGAAAAAGCCAGTGGGAAGCATTTTGTGAGAAAGGTTTTAAGCCAAGAGTTTGCAAGAAGCATCAGCAGCTTAAGCTATTTTTTTCTGGATGACTTTAGTTTCGTCTTGACTCCATACTTCAAGGAGGCTTAATCCTTATGCCAGGTCACCTCACCTAGATTTTTTTTATATTGGAGGAAAAAGGAAAAGAAGGGGAAAATTTCCTGTACGCAGTTCCAGCACAAACATCGAAAGAGCCATTTCCAAGGCTGGTGTCTGCGTCACTTTAAGACCTCCTTAAATTCTCAGGTGTCTGGTGTCTCTCACAGGAATTTAAGACTGGCACCAGCTCCAGAGATACAGTTGCCCAGAAAAGTTGAGTAGTGCCCTAAAACACTACTTGGCTGCAGCCCTTGGTGGATGCCTTGGAAGTCACTTTCCAGCAGGTCATTGCTTGCTCCAAATGTGTGCTTCATAGGCAGCGGTGTCCTCCAGAGCTCACCCTAGGTCATGGTTTCTGGCAGTTCAGACATTTTCACAAAGGTCGCATTTCTAATCCTTGTGCTTCTCGCAGGACCAGTGCCACCTCATGAAACAGCTGAAGATGGTCTGAGGCTCTCAATGTGGCTCAGTCTTCCTTTGCTTTTTGGGGGTGCCTATTGTAGGTGAAAAGAGAGGAGTAGCCACAAGAGTTGATCCCCATCAGACTGGACAGAGAGTAGATCTTGTGGCCAACCCTGCTTTCCATCCCCTATGATTAGAGAGCTTTTACTACCCTGCTGTAGCCAGAAGTCTTAGGTTGACAGGAGAAAATGTGGCTTGGCTCCTGTCTTAAGTCTGCGGATCAAATCCCTCTGTCCTAGCAGGGCCAGTCCTGGCATCCCTCTTGTCACGTACAAGGTAAGAGATTCTTCCCATTCACCTTGGTTATTGAACAGGGCTCTCCTCAGGCTGCCTTTTCCTAGAGTACAGAGAATGTTTCTGCACCTATATTGTGAAAAATTTGCACTCTGAGCAGTGAGCTGCCTTCAGTTTTGCATAAGGAGAATTTCTGTAGTGTTATTGTCCTCTTCAGGTTGTTTCAAAGGGCTCCTCTTGGTTTTCTCAAGACACTATGTAGTCTCTTCATGTCCATTGTAACTTGAGTCAATAAAAGCTTATAATTTGTTTTGCTACAGCAAGTTTTGCCAAAAATAACTAAGCAGTTTACCAGTCTATCAAGTACATGCTGATCAGCTGTTTCAGACCTGCTCACAGACGTCTAAATTGGCATCTCCACTTGCAGCTCTGTTCATTGTCCTCAGTCATATGGTCCTCAGTGTTAAATCATGACTTTGCTTTTCTATTGGGAGATACCCTAATTAACAGTAAGAATGAATGCCTGAGCCAAGTAATTAGATTCTCTACTTGGAGTTTAGTCACCGCTTTTCTGCAGGGACGTGTTTCCTCCCTTTCATTCTGGCACACAGTTTGGTGTCTGAGCTTCTTAGTTAAAAGTCTCTGTGATCATCTTTGCTGCTGAAACACTGTTTTTCTCCTCCATCCTGCAGTGGTTAGAAACTTGCAGGAATTGGAAACATTTCCTTTCATTCTCTGTTAATTTTCCTCTCCCTGTGTTATTTTAAAACGTCTTTCCTCGGGGGATATTTAAACTGGATTAGACATCTAGGAAGACCACATCGTTGAGCCCACAGCAACCATTCTGATGGCTGTCAAATCGATGACAAGGGTGAGCAATACATGCCCTTATAGCTGGCCCTCCCTGCACCGCTTCTCTTGACAAAATTTGATTTTGCACTTGTTTTACTGTCTTATCTGAGGTGAGTTTCATTTATGCTAATTACTATTCTTCCCAAAACTGCAGACATACATATCTGAATCATCCCTTTTTTTCATTGGAGATTGAGGAACCTTTTGGTTTTCTGTTTGAACGCTATTAAACTGTTTGGGATCACCTTCCACAACAGAAGTCCAGGTCTCAGCTATTTTATCTAAAGGTTATGAAATGAAAGAGCTGGTTGTGACACCACCTATAACAAAAGTGAGAGGATGAAAATATTAAATGTACTTAAAATACCACTCAGCAAATCTTGGAAAACTCTGGTGAACTTGGTGACAAAAGCAGCAACCTGGAACTGTGGTTGCTTCTTTACTGAGGAATATCCTGATGTGGGGGTTTCCAGGAGCGGTGATGTTTCAGCAGAGCAGTGCCCTGCTCATCCCTCTCCAGGAACTGCAAAATACTGCCCCACGTTACTTTCTCAGGTTCAGAGGGTAGCAGGGTGGTTTACCAGGTGAATAGTCTGGGGAAATGAATGTTGCTCCTGTAAAAGTCATGCTGTGACCTGTTCTGAAAATGCATTTAATCCAGTGACTTTAATGGGGGGTGAAGTATATACATCTGCTCCAGACACAATGTAAACAAAGTTTACAAAGCATGCCCCTGGGCATGGTGTAAATGGTTGCAGTAGTACTCTGATACATTTCAACTGGTATGGAGTGAATATGTGTCTTAACAGATACATACTTTTGTTAAGTAATTAATTATCTGAAAAATCTCAAGTTGACTGAAGTTGTACTTCGAGAGGTTGCTTCTCTGTGCCAAAGCAATCTCTTTGAATGGATGAGGAAAAGATTGGAAAACTTTAAGCAAATGCCTTCACTTAAAGGTTCTTCAGCTAGTCAGTAAATATGCAAAAGAGGTTTCTTACAATGTGTTCATGTACAGAATGACCTTTCAAAGCTGTATCTTCATTCTGCAGCTTACTTAACCTACTGTACTTGTGCATATATATATGTATATAATCCCCTCTTACAGAATTTACTGTGCAGTTGTTGTTGGTCAGCATAGGCATTAGGCAAAAGTCAGAAAATCTGCTTGGCATGTGCGTGATGGATCAACGGGTGTTAGAACCTGGGGGAAAATGACAGAGCTGGGATTCCTTCTGAGCTGTATGAGATCCAGACCTGTCATTTTCCGTAGGTTAGCTTTTAGATCTAGAAATACAGAATTTGAAGCTGGTGGCTTTAATTATTTATTCGTATTGTCTTGACTTAATTGCTTTATTCTACAGTGATTAAATGCTGTTTTTTGAAATGAGAAATTTTGTAAGAGTTTACGGTAAGAACTTTAAGAAAAGCTGTGAGGGGCTCTTTTATTTTTTTTTTTTTTTTTGTGGGAACTTGAGTAAGTAGAGTCAGTGGACTGGGTTAGGCAGCACTGCTGGTCAGTGGGGCTGGGAAGGATTCATGGATTACCTTGTGGAGTGCACCCCACAGCCCTCCCTCCCCAGTCAGCCAGCCTGTCAAATTATTGCAGCTTTTGATCTCTGTGTGTTGTTTGCACAGAAGCTGCAACATGGGGAAGGTGGCCACAGATGGTGCAGACCCACCTCTTTCCTCAAGAAGTCCCACGGCACGGATGTGAGGTCACAGCTGCTCCACTGGCCCCTCTCTGTAAGGCCACAGTCTTTCAGGAACACAGCTGTGCTTTGTTCCCTGTTGACATTAGGTCACTCATCCAAATAAGAGATTTCTTGTTGTGTATTTGCTGAAGGAAAGTTTGAGTCTCCTTTATTCCTTGCTCATCGCGTCTGGCTGGGGACCCAGTGCTATTTGGTGGCCTGTTACACTGCTGTGTACTCATCCTCTGTCATATTATCACGTTGTGGGCTGACTCGGCTGGCTCTTTGTTCTCAGCAGACCAGTTGGGATGGCATGCTGGAGGTCCCTGTTGCTCCCAGGTCTTCTGTGTGTATTTACAGTCAAGGTGTTTCAGGATAAGACACTTGGTCATCCTGGAGCGTGTTTGTCCAAAGCAGTCATTGGTGGCCGTGGCAAAGGCCTCACGCTCAGCTCGTGCTGTGACAGTAGTGAGATGGCAAAAGGCTCCAGCAAGGGAAACCAGATGCAGGGAATGCGGCAGGTAACTGTTCGTTGTGTAAACATCTCCCTCGGGGCACACCTTAAAGAGGTTTTTGATCATGATCCCGGCAATCACTCGTGCAACAGAAAGGCTCTTCAGCTTCTCAGAGATGATTAAAATGGGTTGTGCAAACATGGGGCGTGGGAATTCACTCACGCATGCTGTCACTTGAATGAGGTCCTATGTGTCTGTGTGCTTGGTGCGTGTAATTACGACTAAAAATGTAGACATATTTGAAAACTAACTTGGATTTCTTTTTTTTGTTGAAGCTGGCACGGAGACAAACAGTGTAAGTAATTCACTGCCTTTTCTTTCATATCATGATTGTTGAAATTTAGACAGACCAGATCTGCTCTTCTGGTGATAATTCTTGCTGGTTGGGATTTTTTGTTGGTTTGGGTTGGGCTTTTTTATCTGTTTAGTTAAGATTTATTTAGAAGTTATTTTGCCTGGATACAGAGGGGAAAACCTTCAGAAACTGGCTTTTTTAAAAATACATAAATTAACATATGTTGTGACATTAGAGCTTTACATAGCACACTGGGACATACCCACATTCCCATTCACAATGCAGTTACTCATTTTGGGATGGACTCTCCCATTTGTAAATTCAATTTATTATGTGAAACGGTAATGCCCCTCAATGGCAACACCTAAAAGGTTTATAATCTTTAAAGAGACACAGAAAAACTAGTGAGAGTACTATAAAATTAGTGATTGTTGTAGAAGGTTATGGAAAAAAATCTAATAACCAAGCAGTCTTCTGTTATCAGAGCGAGATATAATAGTCAGATATGTATCACATTTATATTGAATTTTGTTTGTGATAATGAAGAAAGTCAGACTGATCTAACCTTGGTTACTTTTGAGGAGACAAAACTCCAATAGTGCGTTTTTCAGATTTTAGGGTTTAAAAATTTTTTTTTAAAGTAATCTGCATTATTTGCAGATTTTTGAAGTCTCTCCTGAAGCAAGAGAGGCCTGAAAATAAAGAATTTATCACATAGAAATTAAATTTGACTCCAGGCTTGATACCTTAAGGAGAAAATCTGGATAATTAAATTCAAAGATACTCTTAGAGATGTGTTGAATGCTTTGAAGTAGACGAGAGAATATTCTGATAAGTTTGTAGATAAGCAGAGATACAGTGCTGGTGTAGGATTGCTGTTGACCCTCTTATGGTGAGCTACATGATCTGAATGCTGTCAACAGCTTGCTGCTTTTTTTTCCCCCTGAATTCAGAGATAATTCAAATCCACACACACCCAAGCTTCTTTAAGAAACCTTAACAGAAGCTGAGGAGTGCTGAATGGGTGCAGATTTTATTGCTCCTGCAAAGTCAGGCTGTTACCATGATGTCCAGAGGCTCTGAGGAACTCCCCTCCCATTGGTGCCTTGGAACAGCCTCTCTCAAAGCTCCAAGTTTTCTTTGCTTGTCAGGTCTGCGATTCCAGCAAGGCAAAATCACATTCTGGACAAATTTAATGGGGGAAAACGACCCAGCTGTTGTACCTAACCAACTTTTTGAGCTAGAAGAAATAGTAAGCCTTTCAAAGAGGTCATTTTGCTATCAGAGGAAACTGGAAAGCATCAAATACACTTAAGTGTTATTTCAGGTTATTCCTCCCTGCCCCACTTCAGTGGAGCACTGACTATTTAAAACTGCTAAGAACCCAAAATGTTGAGGCAGTTACCCACTAGACAAGGAGCATTGCAGCTTAGCTGGCCCAAGAACATCAGATGTAATTGCTGCTTGCTCTTAATCCTCTCCCTTGAGAGGACTCTGGATTCCTCCTCTGGGCTGACAGGTCTGTCTGATCCATGCAATAGGTACAGGACAGCCTTCTTCTCTGTAGTGTGCTTCCTGGAAGGTCTCTGAGCCATGAAGGTTTCGTGCCAGCCCCATCCAAGGAGTTCCCAGCTGAATGTCAGGAAATAAGCCAAGCACAAGACTGTTTGCTTCACTGCTTCTCCCAGTGTCCTGGGAGCCTTGAGCCACAGTTGCTGTCAAAGGTCCTCTCTGCTTGATTTGAGAGTTTACTTCAACAGTCGTTTTCCTCAAATTTTTTGCTGTCCCCTACTTCCGAGCATTTATTTTATTCTTTAGAAAGTCGTAATTGTATCAGTGAGCTTTATTTCCCCTGTAAATTAGAAAGGAAGGGACAGATGACAGAGGTCTGCTAAACAGTACTTTAGCATAGTTATGCCTACATCGCTGGTCCAAAGCCTGCCGTGACAGTGAAGGACTTACAGTTGCATCTACAACACTTATGTTTCATGGCTGATGGATCTTCTTGTACTGACCAGACTTTTAGTATCAGAACCTAAATTTGTCAGAAAACATCATTTCCCTTTCAGTTGAACACGTACACGCAACACTGCTGCATGCTGGTACCAAAAAATACCACATTCTTCTCCTACAGTTTGAACGGGAAATAATTGTGGTTTCTCATATCCCACTTTGAAGCAGTGGGTTTTGATAGCTGGCTGACTTAAATAACTGTAATTTTACGTGCAGTCCTGCTCCAGCTGTGCACCGGGCACCATGAGTCACTGTCCAAAACCATCCTTTAGGTTAAAACCACTCTTACAGAGATGAGTCTAAAATACTCCTGAATATCTTCAGCTCCATTACTGGGAAGTCCCCTTCTGGTCAGGCAGCTGTGTTGTGGCCACCTTAGATGGTTTTCCTGGAGCTTGCATAGGCATATCCTACACTGCAGGCTCCCCAGTCAGAGCTGGGGACAGAGGAGCAGGCTGTCCCCAGGGACCAGTGGCCCAGCCAGTGCTGGGCACACATGTGGTGATCTCACCCCAGAGCACAGTGGACAAAAGCGTGTGTCACACGCAGGCCACTGTGTGAGTCAGCACTGTCATCCTGGACCCTTTCCTGAGGGCATGTGCCAGCCTGGGGAGCTTTCCCACCTCTGGTGCTCACCCCCTTTTGTGCAGAGCTATGAGCAGCTTCTGCCTTTTTGCTCTGCTCCTCGTTGCTGTCACTCCAGCATTTTTTCCTAGTAGGTTAATTTGCTATAAACACCAACCAAGGAATTTGTCCACTTTGTCAGAAGAAATCACTGTTTAAATACCTCTGTAGATCACATCAGGCTCTATAAATTCCTTTCCATCAGCAAAACTCAGATCAGTTTATTGAATAGCTCAGTATTGCCTGGTAGGGCTATAAAAAATAAGGAAACTGAGGCAGAAAAGCGATATTCACTTCATCTTTACAAGTGGCCAGTAAGAAAGCGGAGAAAAGTTTCTAGCTCTCTTCCCAGAAGCTTCTGCCATGCTGTAAATAAAGTTTAAATACTTAAATATTTTTAAAACTACTTTAAAATAATTATAATAAATGCCTTCTTATTTCATACATTTCCTGCCCACATAGCATATTTACATATTACACGTAGTTGGGAGGTATTATTAGAGATCCCTGTTCAGGCACCTGACTCATAGCACCTTTAGCTTGCCACCATAAATAGGCATGTTTGACTGAGACTGTTCATGACGTGATGCCTTAGCCTGTGCATCGAAGGTGCACTCTGCTGCCGACTGCTAGGGCAGACTTCAGAATCAGGCTTCTTTTCCACAACAAAAGCCCGCTTGACTGATTCCCAGCAGATGTTTGTACAGGCTTTGGCCCTGAGCCTGACCCTCAGTGTGTTGCTGGTCTCATCAGGTCGGGTGAAGATCACCTTCAAGTCAAAGCACCCATGAGACATCCTCTAAGTGAAGCGTGGTGAGACCCAGTGGATCTGTCATTGCAGTGCCAAGACAGCTGTCCACCCTGCCTGCCTGTCCATGTCAGCAATGCTGGAGGCCAACTGCTTGTGCCCTGGGAGGTGCTTGGTGGCAGAGCCCCAGGTCTGTGCAAACCAAGGCAGAAGGCAGAAATCAGACACTTCAGTCTGATTTTCTTATGTGCTGAGGCATGTAGGAGGTGGAGAAAGAATAGTTTGAAGGTATCTCAATGAGCTGGGTCTGGAAATGCACTCTGTAGTCCTACTACTGCCTGTACTAATATGTATTTGACTTTGCAAATACAGGGCTTTATCCAAGAAATGTCAAATTTCCCTTGCCAAAGCTGGGACCATGGCTGAGGTGCTACATGGTTTATCTGATGCTTTGAGGGGTCCTTTACTGCATATGTGTGAATTGTACCTACTCAGTAGGACAGGATCTGGCAGGATCAGACTCGGGCAAATCCACTGGGCAGCCCTGAACAATATCTTGAGTAAGACTCTCCAAAATTGTTGTAATACCCTTAGCAGACGGAGGGTACATGCACTATATCATATGTGTGCCTTGGATTCCCAGTTTCCTGGTAAGCCTGAGTGGATTTACTGCATGGTAGTTTTCAGCCACTGCTGGACACATAGAAGTCCTGGGAAAACATGGACAATAGTTGTCCAGAAGCTCTGACTAGGAAAGAGAGATACTTTTTCCTAGAGGATGCTGAGTATATTTGGTCCATAAGTGCACCCCTGGGTCCAATACACTTTCCTGGGTGATGTGAGATTTTATAACTCATCAGATCTGATCCAGTTGTTGGACTGTGAAGAAATGTTTGCTGTGGACTCTCGAGATCAGCAGCAGTCATGGAAGGTTGCTGCACTTGATCTCTCTCTCTATTGACAGTGTGACATTCATATAGGATGTAGAGTAGGATGTGGTTTCTCAAGCAGACTAGCCACATTCTTGAAGGAGACTGCAGGCAGAAGGAATCTTAATTTTAGTTATGGAACATGGAATCACTTGTCTTCTTATGCAATACTTAAAAGGGAAGGAGAAGCATAATCATTTTGTGCAGTCCTTTGTGGAAGCATTGTAATAGACTGAGTTGTCCTTCAAGCAGCCAAATGGTACAAGTGAGTGTTGCCTGGACGAATTAAGTACTGCGGAGAACTTACAGTTGAAAATGGCCTGACCTTGTGCTACTGTTTCTGAAACTGCACATGAAAACCAGAGGACTTCTGTATTCTTAACATGGTCTTTGCTGGGTTTTTGCAGAACAGCAATCTATCTGAAGAATGATATCATAAAATTCTGTCTAGCAAAAGCTGCTGCCAATATTTTAAAATATCTACCAAATCCTCCTCCCATTAAAAGAGTCTTGTTCGAGTTGTCTGTTCCAAACAGAATGATATTTTACTGTTCTTGGTTATGTGGTTTTCCTCCTCAGATTTCTGTGAAAGCATGTGTTTCACAAGGCATATCAAAGTTGTCTCATGGGCATAAACATGTAAACAACAAGCATGTTGTTTTCTTGAAATCCCTTGTAAAATGGCTAACCGTGTTGCCTTAACCATGCAGACAGTTTTCAGATGCAGAAGAGGAAAGAAGGATTTTGCAGACACGCCAAGCATGTGGCTGGGGGAGATCTGAGCTGTGCCCATGGCTCTGCCCATCAGGAAGTCACCCAAATGTGCTTTCTATGGCTGTTTCCCCATTTGGGAGAAAACTTTACTGTGTAAGCGATCTGGGTTTGGCTAATGAAAAATGTAACACAAGGTCCACGTGTTGCTAGGTTGGCTCCAGAGGTCCAGCCATGGTGTGATATGTAATCCTAGTTTATCCTCCTGGGAAGAGTGTGCTGCAGCACTGCAAGGTGTGAAATTTCTCCCTTGCGCTGGCTCCACACTGGGCTCTTTCTCAATGCATCCAGTACACGTATGGAGAACAAGCTCACTTATTCCTTGCTTGGTTGTTTAGGGTGAATCATTAACTAAGCACTTGCGTCTGACAAAGCGAAAGTGTTTGTTGAGTGCTTTTTGCAGTCTGTATGGATACTTTGCCTTCTGCAGGAGGTATGGCTTCCCTCTCCCCTGGAATGAAAGCACCCGAGTCCCTCTGCTCACCACCGTGCTTTAACCAGACCTGAAGTGTGTGTGTGTGTGTATATATATATATGTATATACTGAAATATATGTACATATATATGTAAGTTCTGTGTTGCTTTTGCTTTGTGGGTGAGGAAAGAAGATGATAGATGTGTCCCGAAGAGAGGAGTTAAGAGGTATGTTAACTTTTCCTTGAATTCCTCCTTTCTAGCCACCTGAATTTTTTCCTAGCAGCACTTAATGAACTGAATTAATTCTCTAGGATGATGATGACATGCCAGTTCTCAATATATGGTAAATTACTCCTGAGATCCCATGCCAAAGGACTGCATAGTCTGCTGAAGCTCAGGGAGAAGGTACCCTTGTGTGAAAGGTGAGGGGTTTTTGTCTGATGGCTACTTCGGGTGTTTCCTCCGCAGATCTTTCTGCTTGCCTTGAAACCATTTCCTTGGTGTGCTGGGCTGTAAAATCCCTGGGAGCGACGATGAAGGAACAGCGTGGTCTAGATAAACTCTTCTTAACAAGCTCATTCAGATAGGACAAAGCTAATCCATGTCTTTCTCCATGAGCCAAGACTGAAGAATTACTGAAATGCTGCAACATTATCAATCGGGTGAGTGCTTTCATTGTAAATCTATAAATCCTCTTAACCCCTACTTGTAGGAGATGAATGGGAGCCCAGCAGCCCACCTAATCATAGACCATTACTCCTGTTCATACCAGAGATACAATGAAAATACTGATTTCTCCCTTTTCAATGCAAAAGCATTTATCTGCCGGTGTTCGAACATGACATAAGAAGACTTTTCTGGATAATTAACTAATACAGTTAAAACACATCAGTGAGAACAGGTGTTCGTGTCTGCACCTTTAAAGTGAATGGCCTTGATTTTGCAGCAAAGTCAGTGAGATGGCACCTGAATGCAAGGGTCTGGGTTTGTGAAGCTTTGCAGAATGAGAGCCTATATATATATATTTCTTCCAGAAACTCTCCCTATACTGCACACGCACCTGTTTAGAGAGTTTTACTGAGACAGCACATTTAAGGTTTCTTTATTATGGGGATGTATGCAATGATATTTTCTGCTTGGCATTTAATTCTTTCAGCTGTGCATCTATGTATTGTAGTTGCCCTGATTTATTTGGTTGCAGTTTGTTTTCTGCAGCATCCCCTTGCCTGCTAAGCACTTGTGATGCTGACGTTGAACCCAGGCTGTGTGGCAGATGGGGCTCTGTTGTCTCAGAAAAATATGGAAATATGCGGAGTTGTCAGATGGAATGCTGGTCTCTCCAGACCACCCTTGGCTTCGTACCTTCGTCATCCAGCTGTGGAGGAGCTGTGCAGGCATAACTGGCCAAGGTACTGTGTGAGCACAAGCTGCATTCCTGCAGCTCTGCAGGAGGTAGGGACGTCTTGCCCTCAGCAGAAATAGCAGGTAACTGCAATTCTCAGAAGTCTTTAGTGAGCCTCAACTGCAGTTTTTCCTTGCCCTGTAATCTGGCCAAAGTTGGGTAGATTTTAATAGGGATAGACACATTTCTACCACAAAAGCCAGCTCTCCGCCAAACTTCAAAATTCCCCTTCTGAAGCTATAGATCTTTGTATAAAAAGTTGCCTGGATTTATTTAACATGTGCCAAGCAGTATATTTTTTCCTTTAATAATATTCCTGGAAATGTCTGAATTGTTTTGGCTGATGCAGATGCCAAACGGTTGTCAGTGCCACAATTTGCCAAAGTTGAATAATGCACCGTTTTCTGTTGTTGAGGCTGGGAAAGGCTGAGCACCATGGCAGCAGGAAGGGGAGGTGGCAAACCAACACCAACCAACAAGTTCTTCTTTTAGGAAACCGTCATCTTAAGGCCAGCAAGGAACATCCTTGGGCTCGTGTGCTCTGTGGTTTGTACCTTAATCTTACCTAATGAACATGGCAACTCAGAGGCATCACTGCTACTTACAGCTAGCTTGAACTGCTTAAATCTGCCCTTTAAATCACCCAGGCTCCCTCCCCACCCATATTGATCCTGTATTGGGTTTAAGGCTGGATCTATATGTGGAATCTATAGGTGTATACTGGATTTTGGCTTGAAGCCATTTGTATTGCCAACTTGGTGCTCATTTCCCACCTTGGAAGCCCATCTGCAGAATCATTCTGTGACAAACAAAAGTGTCCCCCATGGATGCTTTTTCACCATATAGTTGTTATCTTTTAAGTTAAAGCCTCACAGGGCTGTAAAGTAAATGAGGAAAGGCTCCTTCTCTCTCTTTTTGCTCTGTGCCCTGGCTCCTTTCTGTTTTTGGAACCCCAGGAACAAGAACATGAAGCTCCTGTTCTCCTTCCTTCTTAAATATAATGCTTTGGCACATAAATGGGCTGGGAAAAGCTGTGGATCCCCTTATTTTGGGGGGAAGTTGGCTTTGTCTCAGACTATTATTTTGGGGGTAGAGATGAAAAGATGAAGCTCCTGTCTCTAAAATTTCTTGGTATTTGAAAATGAATATAAAAATGACTGAACAAACAAAACTGTTGCACTCTTAAAAATTTAAATTATGTGCCTGCTGAACTCAGCACCCCAAGCTGGATTATCATGCCCTTTCCAAATTTGTGCTAGGCAAGTCCTTTCCATGCCCTCACTTGCAACCCAGCTGTTTTTCTCAAATGATACCAGTACCAGACCATGGGCCCAGCACTTCTACAAGCTGCAGAGCTGTGAATATCTCTTTTTACAGATACGTTGTTGATGTGCTGTGGTTTTGGGCACAGGGTACATCAGTGTTAGTGTGGGGCTAATAATAGCCTCTAAAGATAATTTCAGAAGTCGCTTTACCTTTCCCCAGGGAACAGGACATGTCTTTTCTTTCAAATACACAACCTACTTGTGGGCTTGACTGCATAGCAAATGCAGGGTGGAAGTCATCCTTGCTTATGTAGATTTTTTTTTCCTCTCCTTTGTTTTGCTTTACACTCTATGGCTTTCTGCCTGTTTTCTCCAAGGCTACTAATTTCACGGGAAGTTATTGCTCATAGCCAAAGTAAGGTAATGGGCAAGCAGCAACTGCAATGTTAGGCAGCCCAAGCTAGCCCTGCCACTGTTTTGGTGGGAGAAAGAATCTGTTTCAGAAGAGCACAGCCGTCCTGGGCTTTGTGCACACGAGGGCTGCTCAGAGCAGCCCCCTTGACCCCACACTGTCTGTGTGACCTCTGCCACTCTGACTGATAACAATAAGCACAGTTTGTGTTGGGGCTTTGTTATCCTTTCCACAGAGAGAAACACTAAACTGCAGAATGACTAAGTGCCTTTTCAAAGGCCACATAATGAATCAGTGAATGAACAACAACCCCCAGCAGCGCCAAGCCCCCTTCTCTCTGCAGAACAATGCCTCTTTCCCTGTATGAAGACATGCATGTAGTATAGGTTGCATACAGAATTATGTATTTCAAAAGAAATTTGGATATTAATATTTATATTGCAGCGATGCCACTGTCCTCCGGGCTCTGTAAATAGCAGCACCACAACAATGTGAATTATTCCCTTTATGCAAAACCCTGGCCAGTGAAATAGCTTGTCAATACAAAGTAAAATTACTGCACAAAAGTTTGACAGCTACATTCATTACATATGTCAATCAAAGGATCTTAAAGGCTTTATTGTCACTGTACAGTGCCTGAACAATCTGCTAGCCCAATATGCCGCAAAGTTATTTTCTCCCTACTCCTTTCATTTAAAAAATAGCCACCAATAACTTTTGACAAACAGTCTGAGAAAACTGCACGAACAGCAAAGAAATCTTAGATTTTCTTGGATGTCCGTGGGCTGGAGCCATTCCTCTCACTGGGTTATGCTAACATGTCGCAGTGCTTACAGTAGAGGAGATGTGGTCACAAACACGGGGCGCACAGATTGCTGCACAAAACCCAGGGCAGGCAGGCGGGGGCTGTGGGGGCGGCACAGGGAGTTAGGGAGGAAAAGGTTATGCTGAAGAGAAACTACTTGAATCGTTTTCGGGTTAAGTTTTTTTTTGTTGCTTTTGCCAGGTACCGGATAGCCAAGCTCCTCTGTCCCAGGTCTCCCCCAGGTTAGGCTGGGCCCGTTTGGATGAGCTCTTGCTCCCAATAGACCACCCCACAGCTTGGGGGTGTGGGGGATGTGGTTTTGGTTTGATTCCCTTTTTCCAGCTCGCTGCCCTCCCCGATCGTGCCGCAGCCCAGCCGCCATGGAAGGGGGCTATGCCGGCAGATGGAGGGAGGTGATCCTGCCCCTTCCCTCGGCCCTGGTGAGGCCACATCTGGGGCGCTGTGTCCGCCTCTGGGCTCCTCAGTACGAGAGAGACATGGAGCTCCGGGTCAGGCGGAGGGCTGGCTATGAGGATAATTAGGGGACTGGAGCACCACATGGGTGAGGAAAGGCTGAGGAAGCTGGGCCTGTTCAGCCTCGAGAAGAGGCGACTGAGAGGGAACCTCATCAATGTCCATAAGTATCTGAAGGGGGACGGTGCCAGGAGGACGGAGCCAGGCTCTTCTCGGGGGTGCTGAGCAATAGGACAAGAGGCAATGGGCAGAAGAAGCTGATGCCCAGGAAGTTCCACCTGAAGATGAGGAAGAACTCTAATGTGCAGGTGACTGCGCATGGAACAGGCTGTCCAGAGAGATTGTGGAGTCTCCCTCTTTGGAGAGATTAAAAAGCCATCTGGATGCAAGCCTCAGTAATGTGCTCTTGGGGACGCTTGCTTGACCAAGGACTAGATGACTCCAGTGGTCCCTTTCCAATCTCAACCATTCTGTGGAAGTGTGATGTTGTGGTCTTGTGCCATGACAGACCATACCAAATCTGATTTGTGAGGGTGTCATAACTTGTCAATCTTTGTTCTGAGGTGGAACCCAGATTAAATTTCCCAGTTCAAAATATTTAGGAGGTTGGTTGTTTCCTCTAAGTGGTCAGCTTAGTTCTTAAGTGTGTGCTGGTGTGAGGCTTTGCTCTCAGACCCTGGTCACAAGCACCTCAGCAGCAGCAAAACCTCATGAGCTTGCTTCCTGCGTGCATCTCTGCCTGAGTCCTTGTGACAGCTGCTTTTGGGATGAGATGAGCTAAAGGGCACTTTTCACCCACTGGCCTAAAAGTGTGAAGAACAGTCCTGCTCTTAGTGTTTGGGAGGGAACCATGGGAATGCTCTGTGAGGATGCACACAGGGAAGATCCTGCAACAGGAGTGCTGATCGTGACAGCTAGTGTTTCTACTGAAAAAGCCTGGTGAAGAAATGGAAAAATGGAAACTTTGAAAGAATTGAGGTGTTAATTCATGTGCTGAGAAAGCTGTGCTGCCCACTCACCATCCCAAAAATTGCGTGACATTTCCCTGAGGTGTGCTGCTTGCTGCTGCATCATGGGCATGTGTTTGATCACAGGCAAAATTAAACATGTTTTGTAATCAATAGACTCTACAAGTAACTTCAAGGTACATGGGAGTAAAAAGGCATAGACTGACACTTCTCACAGTGTTGAATTTTATATTTTATGGTGTGCTCTCTCCCTATGCAGCATTGCCCTCTTTTTGAGGTTTTGCCCAGAGCTCTTTTATTAGTGTTTTCAATAATTATCGCTGGTGTGACAATGGCATAGAAGTCTTTCAGTGCAGTTTGTGGTGAGCACCAAATGTTGTGCAACAGAGTGTCTGTTATCTGTGACAGAGCTGATTGCCAAAATGAAAACTAACTTTCATTTTGGCTTTTAAAGACTAGACTCATCTGAACATAATTAGGTGATGCTGACAGGATGCAAAAGACTGTCTGTAAGCCGAGTGGGCTATGCTTTTCTTGCTAGTCCACCTCTGGCCAAGGACAGGCTTTGTGGTGTGTGGGTGCAATGATAAAGACAATGCAAACACTTTTTCCTACCCGTGGTAGGGCTAGGAGCTCCATTTGCTGCGCTTGTGGCTGTACGCAGAAAAAAAAAGTCCTGCCCAAGTCTGAAGCCTCAGCCATGAGCACCACTGCTTCATCTTGTTCATTCTGACCCTAAAGGAAACCCTCCTGAAGGAGTGTGGTACCCAGCCCCTCCACTTCTGTGAATGCAGAGGCAGTGGCGACTTCCCAGGGGAAAAAACCTGTCTGTGGTGCTTGCCTGTCTCGCTTCTCCGCCTAGTGGGAAAATGTTATGACTCCCTCTGTTTGGATGATTGCTCACGCTTCTGCACCCGCAGACTTCATCTGTAAACTCTTAGCAGAAAATATGCACTGATGCTGGGATGGCTTTTGCCAGCTAGGAGCTGTTTTCCAGTGTGTCGCTCTCTTGTAGTTGGTATGTGGAACTGCTGTGGTATTTTATCAATGTTTAATGTGACCTAATTGTGTACTTCCACTGTCTGTGAGGATCAGCTCTTCTGGTGTGACAGTTGCCATAAAATCGGTGGCATTCAGGAGCCTCTCCGGCATTTGCAGCTGGGTGCAAGGCACAAGCTCCTTGATTTTGCTGTATCAGCACAGCAAAACATTGCAGGGCTGTGTGTGCGGCCAAATGGTTTATGTTGCACCTGGTAATGGCTCGTCAATATTTAAAAAAATAACATGTAACCTCCAGCTGTTTAGTTTGCTCTTGGGGGGAAAAAAACCCTAAACTTCCTAATAATCTTCATATTTACTTGGCATATTTGGTTTGAAGCAGATGGAGGTGGCGGATTGATCTACAAAATAAATGACAGAGCAAGAGAAGAAAAAGTGTGTGAGTGGCTGTACCATTAGAGGGGAAGGTGTTTTTAACATGAGGGCTTCACTACTGGCCTTCTTAGGTTTGTTTTTTTTGATAAGTCAGCTTATTGGAACTCCTTAGAGCACAGCCAGTTGTTTACTTCTCGCTATCACCTACAGGGAAGGAAAGGTGCAGAGATGTAAGAACAAGAGAGGCTGAGGTGACCCCTCCCTCATCCATGCTGTGCCTTCCTTGCCCACTCCAAATTTGTGGTGCAGGAGCCTCCCCACTGCACCAGGCGTTTCCTCCCAGCGGCCAGACCGGTGAGTCCCTGTGTCCTTTTGGCTGGGCTGGGATATGGTCCTTCCTGAGCCACTGCTGCTTCAGGCACTGAGCAGAGCTGGGTTGTCCAGGCAGGCCGGCGCTGAGGCTGTGCCCTCCCTGCCAGGACCACGCACGCCTCTGCCCTGGCAGGCAGCTGGCAAGTTGCAAAATGCAGATCAGTGCTGTTGGTTTTATATATTAACTTGTGTAGCTATCCTGGAAAGGGTTAGAAACTAGTTCTGGAAAAGGCTGCAGTAGTTTTTTGTGAAGAGTTCTGCTGTGTCCGTATTTGTAAGAGTCAGGATATAAGGAGATCATGTTAACCCTTCAGCAGGGAGAAAGATTGCAAATAATTTAATAAATGATATACACAAACTTATGGATTGAATAGGTTTAGTTGCAAGTTCTGAAACTTAAATTTAGGAAATATCAGAAATAAGGTTTCTGCTTAATATTTTGTATGTCACATGGTCTGTTTGGTCAGGCAATTGGACTAGATGAGCACTGTAGGTCCTCTTCAAGTGAAATATACTGTTCTGTGTTCCTGATGGCTCAGCTCTCTTCTGCAGGGTCCCAGATTAGCTTACCATCCCTGCCCCAGTTGCTCCCACCACCTTTCACTGTAGTGTGTGTTGCTCAGGGGATGAATCAGAGGCAGGCTGATGCCCGCTAGGCTCTCCTCCATGGCCTTGGGGCCAGGCATGGCTGCAGGAGCACTGTGGAGGGGATACTGGTTTTGGCAGCTGAATGGTGTCAGGAAAAGCAGGCTTCTCTCCCTTGCCACATATTTCCAGGGGGCTGCTGAATAAGTCAGGGAAGCCAAAGCAAGGCTTCTTTTTAGGCTGTTGTAGAAGACAGTGCTAAAGAAGCTGTCCCTGCCCGGAGGGGAATCCAAAGAGACTTGCAAGAAATGTCCTGTGCCAGGTCCTCAGAGAAATGAGCATTGTGGCAGTGCTGCAGGGGTGGAGATGTTGTCAGACCACTGGCATGCATCATCCCCTGGGGCCTGTTTGCTGAGAATATGGTGCACTGATTCACTGACCATTCTTGGGACTGTTATGCTCCTCCACAACTTTATCTTCTGTGTTTCAGAAAAACTTACAGGCTACAAGAGATTTTTCAAGTCCCATTGTGTCCTGCATCATATAAAAAAAGGTCTAATCTCCATTGCAAACTAACTCAGTCTAAACTAGCTGCTGTTCTATTGTATCAAAGGATACCTACAAACATTCTAATTAGTCTCAAGCTGGAATTTGGAGTGCCAGCATACAGAACTCATCATTGTCATTTTAACAGGTGTCCAGATGCTGATGATGTCAATGGCGAGATGTTGCAGTGCTCAAACCACTGCTTCCACATTAGTTGACAGAGGTTTAGAGCATTTCTGAGATCTTCTGATGCAGTGAGAAGAGGATTCCAGAAGTCACAACTGGAGAGAGGGAGATCCTGGAGGGACACCATCCCCAAAGGATGATGATCTCTGCTTTTCACCAGCTGCCAGCACTTCTGGTACATGCTGGCTGGGCAGGGCAATGCCTTCTTCATACAAGTCAGAAGAGCAGGGAAAGCTTAATTCCCTGATAAGGTCGTTGAGTGTGTTGTTCTCAACTGAACCAAGAGGTATCAGCTCCAAACTTTGAGTGATAAAGTCAGAAGCTTCAAAGCCAGGAGCTTGTGTTGTTTCTCCCCAGCAGAAGAGAAGCGGGATTAAAATAGAGATTAGTCCACACCGTGTCTTTGAAGCTTGGATGCATGCCCATAGCCGTGGTTTTGAACTTCTCAAGCTGGAAAGCATGTGGATGGGAAATGTTGCAAAATACCAGATCTCATAGGATTTCTGCCACTTAAAATTAATCATGTTGCAAGACTTGGACACTGTCAAGATTTAGTTCTATTTTAAAGTGGGGACTTACTTTTAAAATGAGCCTAACCATGAATTTGGTCTTTGCATAGTACCTCTTCCAGATGCTGCAATAACACCTGTTAGTGTAGCTATAAATAAAAAGTACTGAGCATTTTTTAAAATGTGCAAAAGTACTGTATCCCAAGTACTGAGGCACAGAATAGTTTCTCCTGGCACTGCTTGTGCTTACGGGATTTGTGGTAGCACATCTAGTGCAGAGCAAGTGCCTGTTATGCAAGCATGAGCCATGGCCAGCGTGGGCTGTCCCAACGTGTGGCCCCTTTGGTTGTTAAGGAAAACTCTTTTTTTTTTCTCTTTGCAGGCTATTTCTTATTTTGTATTGCTTTTAGTTAAAATGCAAATATTTAGAGGAACATCTTGATGGCACTGTGTTTTCTTAGCTATTTATTATTAAGTGATTTTGTGTACAGGTTTTTTGGGTGGTTTGATGTCCTTCAGACCATGTCCTAACATAATTTAAAGAACTTGGCAATATCAGAGTGAGAATAATCAGGTTAAATTATAGCCTGTGTAAATTCAATCCCTTGTATAGTGCATTGCAGCAAAGCCTGTGGCTGTGCTGTAGGTGGAGAAGAGCTGTGCAATGTGCCAGTAGCCCTGCACCTTAAGACCTCTTGGCCCGGCATGAATTGTGATCGCTTTTCACCATGGCCTGATCAGGTTTGGCGTGATGTTCGTGGGAATGGCAAAAAAGGGCATTCCTTGCTGTGTAGTCTGTGCCAAAATCCAACTCCCAATTTTAATATTTTGGAAGCAATATGACTTTTCAATAACATGGGTAAAATTGTGGGCAAATTTAACCTGGGTAAAACAGACCATTTCAGAATCTTATCTTGGTAATGACACAGAGGTCTTCTTTGATTCCAAAGAAATGTCTAATTGCATCAGACATACTATCAAAAGAGTCTGTATCTTGACAAAGTTATAAACAGCTGAAAATAGGAGAATGTGAAAGGACATACCAGGCAGCTTGTGATAACAGGGGGCCCTGTCACCATCTGCCATAATTCTTTGATACAATCAATTGGTTGAATGCTTAGCATATCATGTCCAGAACTCTATTACTATTTTTGTTGTTTACTCTTCAGAGGGTCAAATGTCAAATGCATTTAGGGGTGCAGATTTGGTGTCTACAGCCCGTTTCCACCAGTATTATAAATGTTGTGGTGCTTCAGCTTTGCATGCCTTCAACTAAAATTAATTGTCCCTATTCAAGAAATCTCTTAAACACAGACTTAAACTCTCCTGGATGTCCTTGTGACCTACCCAGGTAAGCCTTTAAGTTAAACCTATGTTTCTTTGCATTTGTCAGTATATTTTGGCATGTACTTATTACTGTTCATGTGCTATAGCATTAGAATGAAATTTGGAGTTTTGCTGAACATGGACACAAATTTGGTCATTTTCTTATTTTAGGTATTACAGCTTTTTGAGCCATTTTGAAGTAGGTGTTGTGCACAAAATTATGGTGTTCTGTATAATCTATTTCTGTACGAAAAGGAACATATTTTCCTACCTATTATGGAATGCTGTGATGCAGAGGACAGTTTATTTCTAGCTGTATTTTTTTTCCTCGCCCTTTTTTTAGTGCTGTCAGTCTTGTCCTGTGTTATTAGGACAGTTTTCAACACCGCCCACTCTTACTTGTAGAGCAATGAGATAATTTAATTTTTCATTGTTTGGAGATTTCATTTGCATTTTGAATTTTTTCTTGATACAAGATGGAAAAGAAACCCAGAAAAATTAATAAATCTCACTAATCAAATGATGCATAGTGCTTTTTACTGCATTCCATAGAATTAAAAAAATGTTTTCAAAATAGAAAATGGATCATTCCATTGCAGGCATGTTGAAATAGTGCATTTGAATCTTACTAAAGGTTTCTATAATCAACTTATAAACTGATTTTTTCCCCAAAGATACGACATTTCACTTGCAGCTCCTCAGCATTTTTCAGCAATCTGCAAGCCTTTTTGGGTGTCATACAAGGTTTCCTTGCAAATAAGCAAACCTGCAGAACTTCATAGACAACAAAATGCAACTGTTCTGTCTTCACCAGTCATTTTCATGTTGGTATGAATATTTAACTGATCTACCTGTGTCCAAAACACACTCTCTCGTTTTGTCCTGGATTAGGTGCTCTTGGCATCCTTCTTTCCAGGGGTCTTTCAGGAAAACTTGCTCACCCTTATGTTGTGTCAGATGTGTAGAACACATCTGCCTTTCAACAAGGAATTATGTTTATGAAAATAATGCCTTCTGGGAATGGAAATTTAGGTTAACATGTTCAGGAGCTTTCGTGTGGTAATACCTAGTGTGACAGAGCACAGCCCTTGTAAGCACAGCACCCAAATAGATGTAACCTCAAAGCTGCTCAGGAGTAATTTAGAGCATTCTCTCAAAGTCTGGATAAGGTACCTCCTGATTCCCATAAGGGATAACATGGTATTTTTTCTCTGGTCTGACCTTATCTTTGATTGATACTATATAAATTCTATACCTTACTCTTGTATGTGTGCACATCTTTTAAGAGTGAAAGCCCAGAAATTGGCTGACTAAAGAAATGCAATTAAAACCAGTCAAGGCTGAGAATGTCCCTAGTGGCAGAGTTTTATTTTTAACTTGTGCCTCTTTTTCAAGTGCTTCCATCTTTTCCAGCCTTTGCACTCTGAAGTCAAAGAGGACTTGGCATCATCAGAAGTGTGTTTGTGTCTGAGGATGCTCCTGTAAAATTGGAGTTCTAGGTCTTCCAGGGATGGCTGCTGCAACACCCCAATACTGTTCTCACTACAAAGCAAACTGAAAAATGTATGATGGATGCATACTCAACATTTGGGCTTTACAAAGTGTGTCACACAACCAAGCATGTTTTTCAGAGGTTTCGGGTCTAACTCTTACCTGCATTTGCAGAATCCACATAGGAGACGTAGTGTTCCCAAATTATCTGAAGAGAGCCACTCAGATAGGGAAAAACAGTCTTTCTAGCTCTGTAACTCTAACAGAGATTGCAGTATTCCTTCAGAGCAAAATATGCATGACATCTGGAAGCAATTATTTCTTTAAAAATCACTCAGCACTGAAAATGAAAAGCAATAAACCCTGAAGTTTCCAGTTATCCTACAGTCTGAGTGACCCAAGCTGGAACAAAGTCATTTCTAGAAAGCCTGAGCAGGGTGGGTACTCAGCTGGTCTTGGATCCCAACGCTGGCCAAGCTGTCCTGAGAAAAAGTAGTAACATTTATATGAAATCAGGTGGAAAGGGAATTTTTCTTTCAGTTTTATTATGGGAAGAGAAGGTAATAAAAAGAACTGGGTCACTCTAGCAGACCTTGCCTATGAAGGCACCGAGCAGAGAATTTTTGGATTTAAAGCCAAATCGTACTCTTTGGTGACATAACTGTATTTAGCTGGCCCTTTTAAAACAGCTTAATGTAGGATCGTCACAGGCCTGGAAAAGCCTACAGGGAAAAACTAGTGTGATCAGGGTCTACTGGGCTAGCGAGAGAGCATGAATGCTTTGCTCTGGGAAAGTCCCTGTTGCAGTGCAACTTGCTGCTTAGGCAGAGGAGGGGTGTAAGAGGTGAGATATACCCTTATGCTGATGCCCAATTGCTCTGTTGTCTGACAAGGTTGATTTTGCTGAGTATTTTTCTACCCAGCACCAGGGGCTGGATGAATTCCCAAGGTGTTGCACTGTTTGATTAACTATCGGTTGAAGCCCAAATCCTCAAGTGCCTCTCTTGCCCTGACACACTCTGAGACGAAAAAAAACCTGTGTCACTGTGTTAGACAGACAGATGGTTAAACACCCTCTCCTGTTTTACTTAAGATGGGAATAAAATGTATTACCAGGACTGCAGGAAACCCAACTGTTTAATGGTCTTGAAGATCCCTGAGTACCTACTGTTCTCCAGAAGGACTAGGTGGTAGTGCTGATGAACATATTTGTGCTGATAAACATTATGCCCAATTTGCATGCCAGCTGGATCAGCTACTTACTTGCTATTCTTTTTGCAACCATAATTTTTATCATAAATATTTTCCAGACATACATCAGTAGCTCATATCGCTTGGCTGGCAAGTCTAAGACAAGACTGTCTTAGTAAGTCAGACGGTTTGTACAAAACAAGCTGACTCTGTACCCCAGAAAGTGGTCATTTCCTGGTTCTTTTGAGTCTCTGAGCTTTTTCTCAATACCTATGGTACATCTGCAGGCAGATTATGGCAAGAATGTTATAACTCCACAGGCATTAATGGCGGAAATGGTATTTTGCTAGCTTGCATTATACTTCTTGCTGGGGAAATACTACTTTTGAAACAACTTCAGGTTGGATGGGTGTTGGAGGGAGTGGTTATCACCCCAGCTCTTAATCTTGAAACTGTAGTTTGCAGCTGCAGTAAAACATGTTGCTGAAGCGTAGGTGTCGTTCCATGCCACACTTCCATATGGAGAGGATCCGGCAGTGAGGGGTTACTCCTGTGACTGCTTTATGTGATCTGTGTAGGCAAAGAGGGCCAAAAGCAAGATGGATATGGGAAGGAGATAAAGGAAAGACAGAGCTGGAAAGTGAGAAATGCATGGGAAGAACGGAGCTGATGTTGAGGAGAAGGAGAGGGAGCAGAGGGGTGGAATACTAAATCAGCAGCAGAAGTGCAGGTTTGTACTGCAGCCCTCCAAGAGGCCAAAGCAGTCCCAGGGCAAAGGAATGGCAAGGGGCAATGCAGCTCTCCCTTTCAGGGGAAGGCTGGGGACAAGACTGCATGGTGAAGGGCAAGTGAGGTGTTGTGCCAGCCTGTCAGATTGTTGTCCTTCCAGTGGCATGGGTAGGTGGATCAGGATGGAATTTCCTCCTCACCTCAGGGTGGCAAGTGGATTTTTTGTTCTCCTCAGCACCCTGGAAGAATATAAGCTTCTGAGGGTCATAAAAGCATTTTCCCCTGGAATTTGTTAAGCCTGTGTGGTGGCTTGTGATGAGAGCAGGTGGCATAAGGTTGGTTTTTTATTTAATAGCTTAAAGTATCTCCATTCCCTCCTTGCTCACACCTGCCCTGCCAGGAGCTGCCAGAGCTCCTCTGTCTCTGCAGGGCAGCACTACAGTCCCAAATGAGCCCGACAGCACTTCTGCCAGCAGCCAGAACAGTTTGTTTTAATGCTTCTACATTTTCTGCCAGGTGGTTACCTGCAATGGTCCCTCCAGAGTGGTCCCTGTAGCAGGTACTGTGAGGCACCCTGAAGAGTTGTGGTGGGTGAGTGTGGAGCAGTGCCTGGGCTGTGGTGGCTGTGTGGTGAATGAACAGGTCATTTCATTTCAGACTTATTAAGCAAAGAGTTTACTGGCAAATCTGAGACACAGCCTCCTAAATTAATTTTTGTTTCTTCTTCCCTTATAACTTCAAAAAGTAGAAGAATGGAGATGTAGGAAGTATACTGAGGTCCTTGTAGACTCACTGGTCCAGATTTCATTGTGCTTCTGTATTTTCTTACTACTGTTGTACTTACAAAGGCATGCTGAGGAGTCCTTCAAGGGACAAGTCTGCTGTCATGAGTGTAAAGGGTGGTGCTTCCTCTCACTGCCATGCTATAAATAGGATGCAACTCCAAAGGGCTCTTAGACTCTAGATTTTTGACTGTAGGAGGTCCCAAATCCAAGCTCCCCAGGTACTAGTGAAGGCAGTGAAGAAGATGATACAGTGCCAAGTGTCTCTGTTTTACCTTGGCATTAAAGCCCGCTCTGTGCCCAAGCTGCAGCAGAGAAGCTGTAGTCCCTGTAGGCAGTGCACATGTGCAGAGATCTTTGTTGTTCATAGCACAGGCATCTTTTCTTCCTGCTGTGGCCCACAGCTCCAGCTGGTGAGACAAGGTGTGTGGCTGGCTGGGCAAGACTGATGAATGAGGTTTCTAATATCTTAGATGGTTGGAACATGCTGGACAGTAATGCCTTCATCTTTGAATCCCTTTGTTATATAAAAGGCTGACTTAAAAGAAAGAAAACTGCTTGCAATCAAATGCTGCAGCAGCAATTTGTTTCAGGTGGCTATATCCGCAGGGCTCTTTTTAGTGTTTCTAGCCAAGCAGTGAGGCATGGAATGACTTCTTACTGCCCTAGACAGAAGTGGACCAACCCCAGTCATTTCTGCAGACACTGCAGACTTTTTATGCTGCCAACACTCACTGAGGATCCTGTTTTCACATCTGCTCCATTCCTCTTTTATCAACTAAACAAAAGGCTGCATTTTAAGCAGAGCCTGGGCCCCAGTTAGTTGTTCTCACCTTTGCATCTGGTAGGGAAAGCTAGTTTGGAGGCAAGCTCTTTCCAAAATCCTTCTACTTGCTTTGATGCCCAACAAGGGGGATATGCTCTTCTGAAAAGACTGGCAGCCTGCTACACTACTGTTTAGTGGCGTGGCTG
Organism: Pseudotriccus pelzelni; assembly: GCA_035584735.1. Lineage (NCBI taxonomy): Eukaryota > Metazoa > Chordata > Aves > Passeriformes > Tyrannidae > Pseudotriccus > Pseudotriccus pelzelni. Next base: position 27,530,683 of record JAWMRA010000113.1, read on the forward strand.
GGAATGGGTAACTGAAAGAAGCTCTTCCTTCTTTCTGGCTCAGGAGAGCTTTCCTGCTCTGTTTACTGTCTCTGTTACTCAGAGATCATCACTTACATCACTTTCACATCACTTACATCACTTTCACATCACTTACATCACTTTCACATCACTTACATCACTTTCACATATGCTTTGCTCTGGGCAGGTAAGCAGTGACAGAAGAGCTTGTTTTATTTTGGTGCCTTCACCCAAGTGATTTACTCAATCTGATGGTGCCTAGAAGTTCTGATTAAATAGCTATGATTGATTAAACAGCGATGATGGCTCCAGATCTACATTGCATGGACATTTCTTTGCAGTTTTTAAATCCTGGCCCTGTTGATAGCTGGTGTGTTATCTAAACTGTCTTTACAGGGGTTTGCCAAAGTGCATAAGAGTCCATCTGAGAAATGCTGTGCTTGGGTCATTTTTTTTAGATCGGGGTGCAGCGAAGAAACAGCTTGTCCCATTCTAAATATATTGCCCTTGACAGACGTGAAATAAGCCCACTGATTAAAATAGCTGCCTAGTTCCCAGTTCAAGATCTTACTGTATAACATCAGCGTTTGGCTGCCCTTCTGATAAACTTGGAGAAGGACTGATTTCCATTTTGCTCCTTTCAAAAGGGAAGAGGTTGGAGGATTGTCATGCAGCAGGAATGCACTGATTCTAAGAATTTCTAAACAAGACCCACTGCATTGCGAATGGCAGCAGGAGCCGGGATTTATGGGAAGATTACTTGGTTAAATGTAGCCTGAAGGAATGAAAAATGAGCAGCCCCAAAAAAGAAATTTGTTGAATGTTTTGGCAGTGAAATGGAGTACCTGATTTATGAGCAATACAGAGTTACCTTTCCACAAACAAATTTCTGAGAGTGATTTTTTTCAATCTGGACCCTTTGGAGGTGCAGCTCTTGGTGAGATGTACAGTTATACTGTCCTGTCACGCTTCTCCATTTCTCTGTATGACCAGGTTGAGTGCTTGGTGGAACATCAGCTGACATAAAAGGGGTACTTGTGCTTTCTTGCCTTCAGGTCTTCTCCAGTTGGTGGCTGTAGAGAGTGGCTGAAAGGAGTGCAGAGCCCTGGGGGTCCCTGCTATGGAGGGTGACGGTGAACCATGGGTGAACAGAGGTGCCAGAGGTCCTTGCTGAAGCTGAACAGGTGTATTGTGGGTTCTGAGGAGATTGAAAGGTGTTTTGATCCCTTTGCTATGTCCTGCAGTGCCAGGGAGACAGTCCAGCTGCTCGTCTAGGTGCCACCCCCAGTGACTCACACATGTGGCTGGTGCAGCCTGGGACAAGTGACTGTGAGACTTCAGGGGTTAGAGGGGATGAGTCCCATACAGTGTGGGGATAAAACAACTGGCTTCATTTGAGTGTCTAAGAGTTCTCCTTGTTGCCTTCAGTAGAATCCCCAATTTTCCTGTGATGATTTTTGTGTATGTGCAAGATCCACACAAAACTGCTTTCCATTGGCAAAGCATCCCCTGGGTGCCAGTTCCTCTGAAATTTTCCATTCAGCTATCTGCACAAATTTAATACTGCATGTGTCTCCAGGAGTGTTGTTTTTGCTCATGTGAAGCTAACTGTCTATAATGAAGTCATGAGTTACTTGCCTAAAATAAGAACCTAGACTTCAAAATAAGAAACCCAAAACCAAACCCACAGCTACTTTTTTCAAGTTCTAAAAAAAAAAGTTGTATTTCCTTTTTAAATGGATCTCTCACCACTTAGTATGAACTTGCAGTTCTGCAAGACACAGAGAGTTTTTTCAGCAGATACTAAACCTGAAGTCAGTGGGAGATCTAAGCAAGTGGTTAAAGGTGAGCATGTGCTCAGGAACTTGCTGATTTGGGACAGAGCATTCAGTGTTTTCCTGAGTTGTCTTATGTTTCAAAGGAAGGACCTTTGTTTTGCTGAAGGATTCATTTCTGTTTTGCTATGTGCTGAGAGCTCAGGATAATCCCATTTGGAGAGAAGTAGAGAGGAGGGAAGGCTACACTTGGGAAAAGCTATTTTCAGTAGCTCTGTTTTCTCTAACCCCATTTTCCTAATTATGATCAGCTAATGCTGGCAGACTGGTTCACAGAAATTAAACCCCATTATACAGTGCAAACAAGTCAATGAGGCCTGGAGTTGGACCCTACTTAAACATAAGTAAAATAAAGATCCCCTGTGGCTTTTAATTCCTTTTTATTTAGTTACCTAATTGAACCTGCACTGTTCTTCCTCTGTAATTGATTACCACACAGAAAAGGTAATGAAACAGAAAACTTTATTTTCTTTCCAGTAATCTTTATCATGGAAATGTTTTCAACTACTTCCTTTTGAGACATAAAAATTCTCAATATAACCAAATGGAAATCAATGTTAGTTAACTGAAGGCATTTACATGGTTGGAAGTTAAAAGTTGTGTGGGTTTTGTTGTTTGGAGTTTTTTCCTCTTTTTCCCCCGCTGGTAAATCAACTCAGATTTTTCCGAATGAAGATTAATCTGGCATTTTATTGTCCCTTTCTTTTTTTCAAAGCTGAATCACAGAGTCTGGGAACCTGATCCAAAACCCACCAAAGCCAAATGGGAATCATTCCATCTAATTCAGTGGCTTTGGATCATGCTTTAGAAGCACATATTCAAGACACATTTATGTATGTATACACACACTCAGATGCTTACCTGTTCTGCATGCAATTTGTCATAATTGGGATTAATTTCTGAGCAAGATAGGAAAGTTTGGGGGTTTTTCCTGCATTTAAAGAAAAGCTGATATTAATTCCCAATTCAATGATGTCCTTTAAATCTCATTCTTCTCATACTTTGTTGCTTTGATTTGTGAAGCTTGGTTTTCTTCATTTTGTACACGTTACCTCTTCTCCTCTTCCCCCTTTTTATTTGTGTGTCCTGCTGCCTTTGGCAAGGGTCTCATGAACACGGTTCACCCCGTACTCAGCACTGCATCCAGCCTCCCTACCCTTTGTGAAGCTGTGGGGATCTCTCCATGATGCACAGGGCTGGCTGAGGGTTAAAGGACTCAAGTCTGCACGTCCAAGGCAGTTGCCAGCTTTCCCCACCCCTTGCCTTTGTGCATACAGATTTTTTTGCCTTGGAGCAATTTTAATAAAGCCTATGTAACAACATGGTGTTGGCATAGCATGAGCAACATTATTCCATCTGTTTCTAGGGAAAATGTAAAAACATGTGTTAGTATAACATTAAGATTCCAATTTTCAACCGTTAAAAATCAAGCAACACTGAAGTTACAGACTGCTTTCTATAGCTATTTAGTGATTTTCATTGCTTTTGTTTCTTTGGAACTCCAGTTCAGATGCCTTTAAAAAATGTCTCATGTCCAATGAGCTTTGAGCACCCACCCTTGAAAGCAAAGTCTCTCTTAGCTATATCAGTCTGGGCAGCCAAAATTATTGCTTTCTGTTGGTAGTGCTGCAGAGCTGAAGCTTAGAAGAGTATTTAGTCTCTCACTGTAGAGATGAATGAGGATTGTAAAACATTCATCTTAACTTCTATGAGAATTAACCTTACAGTATGCAGTGGGCTTGAGCATGATAACTTCAATGTTTTGCCAAACTCAGATTGGTAAAAAAAGAGCTTTAAAGGAAATATTCGGTGCTTCTCTGAATTGGGGCCTTAACGCTTTTTTTTTATTTTATTTTTTTGATGTGAATTATTATAAAGATACATCAGGCAGAGTTTTTACTAAACATCACATTTTAAACAGTGATGATAGAATATCCTGTCAGTGCAATTGTGGTTATTTGTGCCAAAAGTCTCATTTTGAAGAGTTATGCTGGTACAGTCAGGCAACAAAGTGGTGCAGCATGTGGCTTCCTGGCATTCGTGCCTACTGAGAACAGCTTTCACTGTCAGTGCTGCAAACTCAAAACAGTGTTCACAGGGAGATATCCTTCAATGCAGAACAGTACTGAGCAAAGTGTACAAACAAGTGATCAAGGAGTGAAAAAGGAAAGGTTCATACTGAACCTGAGAGTATGAACAAGGAAGAAGTGGTTGGGGATGTGAAGGTCAGAGGCTGCCTTGGCTGCAGTGACTGTAAGGCTGTAGAGCTTAAGACCCTAAAAGCAGGCCAAAAAGCAGGATCATAGCCCTGAATTTCAGAAGAGCAAAATACCCCTGTTCAAAGACCTGCTTGGAAGAATTCTGTGGAATATGGCCCCAGAGAAGAGTCCAGGAGTGATGGGTGATCAGAAAAGAACCATTCCCAAGGGTGGGAAATCAAGCAAAAGTTGGCAGGAAGCCTGTATGGATGAACAAGGAGCTCCAAACTGAATTCAGACTTACAAAGAAAGTGTATGACATTGTACAAGGCTATTAGGTTAATTAAGCAAGACTTCCCCTTTGTAAATCCATGCTGACTGTTCCCAATCACATTATTATCCTTCAGGTGTTTGGAAATACTTTCCAGGACAGTTGTTTCCATCAGCTTCCTTGGGACTAAGGTGGAGCTGACCAGTCTGTAGTTCCTCAGATTTTCCTTATTCCTATTCTTGAAGTTGGAGGGATATTTTGTCTGCTCCAGTCATCAGCAGAAATTGTTTGAATTTAAGCAGCTGACATCTATGAAAGTATTTAAAATTTTCCATAATAGTTAAGTAGTTCAAGGCCTCATTCACATTCATCCTTGGGGTGTTATTGTATTAAGTTCCTCCTAAAAAGAAATCCCCTCTTTTTAATAGATATTATAGGTGTGTATGGACAACACAGTCAGCTTAGAGCAACAGCAAGTGACTGTTATCACATCAGTTGATGGATGTAGTACATTCAGTATATTGTATTGCTTATTAGGTACCACAGTGGTTCTGAGATGATTTTGTTGGTGGTGGTGGCAGAAGCAGGGAGGTTGTTTGCTTTCACCCTTTTTATTTTCTTCTGGGTGTTTTACTTTCTGGGTGTGAGGCACTGGAGTGTGTCCAGAGAAGGGCAACAAAGCTGGTGAGGGGTCAGGCATTGGAACGTGGGAAGCACTTGACTAACCATCTCTGGAGGTGTTTAAAAGGCATGGAGATGTGCTGCTTAGGGACATGGTTTAGGCACGGACTTGGCAGTGCAGGATTAGTGGTTGGGCTCAATGATCTTAGACAGCCATCTTTTCTACTTGAAATGATTCCGTAATTTACTGTGGATGCCATAGTAATCCACAGTAAGAGAGAGAAAAACATAATTTTACGATGGTTGCTCTGCTGTGTGATACAGTTGCTTGCAAAAAACCCAAGCACGTGCTGAGAAGCTGCCTCTCTTTTCCTACTCAACCTTTCTGTGAACGTGGCTCCACTTGTGCTCCCTGACACTGAGTACTGGCAACATCCCCAGCAGCTCTGGGCTGGCCCTCAGAGACCAGTGTGGGCCTGTTCCCCATTCCTTGGTGGTGCTCCATCATGAGAGAGGCCCTGGGGATGGTCCACATTCCCACAACCACTGGAACGGGCTGCTCTCAAATCTGCCTTCTTTTTCTTTTTTTTTTTTTTTTTCATGAGGTGTGACTAATCAGAGTCATCAAACAACAACCTTGTAAAAATGGCTTTTTTAGAGCCATGGAAACCACAAGATCCCATTACAAGCCGTTTCATTTTCAATGACTAATGGGAAGGCCAGCAGTAATCAGGCAAGAGGAAATTCTTAACTCTTTCTCAGGTTCTCTTTTTCCTCTTCAGTAAAAACAAAGTTCACTAATAAATGAAATTCAGCTCAGATGGGTATTCTTTATAGATGTTTCACCAGTGCCTGGCTAGTTGACAGAAGACTGCCAAACGTCTGTTCAAGTTTCTAGGTTTTCCTGCAAAAAGCATTTGCTGCCTGTAAGATATATTTCAGCCACTTCAAAGGTCTCAAAAGAGCTGCTTTTTTAATTTTTTTTTTCTTTTCATTCCCATTTGTGATTTTATAGATCATAGAAGTGAAAGTGGTAAGGAGCAACATATCAAGGTTGCAGGCAGGATCCATGAGCAGATAAGCAGACTTTCACTGCCAGACAATAGAGCAATCTGGTTAAGTCACTGTAGCCGAGTTCTAAGGTTAAAATTGCAGACCTGGAAATCTGAAAGCCTAACTCATTAATTTAATTGCAGCAAATTAAGAAATGAAGAGGGTAAGAGGGCAAACACACAGAAACACAATTTTAAGCTTATTAAAAAATTGAGCTGCGTGTGCTGTTGGCCCTATTAATGTGATGCAACATAGGCCAGCTTTCAGACTTATGCAGAGATCTTGTAAAATTAATGTGAGCCGCATGCTGAAAGATGTAGAGGCACAAGACTCGTAAGCAAGGGCTGGGAACTAAGCTTATGGCTGGCAGGATGGGCAGCGCGTGACTGTGAAGTGGTGGGCTGTGGAGCATCATACACACTTTAATTATCAAGTGCTTTTTAGTGTCTGTTGGGGGTCTGTTCAACTTAGGACAATTATGTACATATGCAGCAGTCTGTGCTGTGATGGGCTCTGCGTTGTGCTTAGTATTGAAGAAGAGCTATTGCTGGGCTCAGAGACCTACCCAGCCAAAGCCTCCCCAAGCGACCCTGAAGTCAGCACAAGCGTATGTGATTATAATGCAAGGGATCGTGTGTCCTATTTTTCTCCCCCATTTGCCATCTTACATTCTCCTCTTTTCAGCTCAGTGCAGGCCTCAGTGCCGGTGAGTCCTGGACTGGACACTGGTCTTGCTTAGATCTACTTGAGAAATGGCACTTCTTCTCTACTTTCCCACCTCATGAAATCTCCAGGGGTGTGCTGAACTTACCCAATGCTTGCCTCCCACCCAGAGGTGACCAGACTTAGAGAAGCTCTAAACAGCGCAGGTAAGTGGGATGAATTTATTTTTTTTAGTTCTTCATTTCCCTTTGTATATAAAACTTCTAAAACTGGCTTATAATTGCAGGTGAGGAGATAGATGTTAGGGACAAAAAAGTGCCTGCACAGCTCCGCCCAGCCACAGTCTGGGGGAATTCAGGAAGCTGTGTAACCACAGCAATGCTTCTTCCCTACCTCAAGTAACTGGTGCTATTATAGGATTAATTTTTTTTAATTTGGCCAAAAACTCTTCTGAAAACTTTTTATATGATAAGTATGAAGAGTGGCAAAGAATTTCATTCCAAGCCTTACAAGGTCTGAGGTGGGCGAACCCTGTAATTCAGAATGAGACATGAACTCCTCATTAGCTACTCGGTGTTGCACCTCGCCTCTTGGCCATTTGGAGAGGTCCTCGCCTATGTAGCGTTGTCCCAGGTCCAAGAACCAGCTCCCACTTCCAAGCCCAGTGCCATGCCCAGCTGGAGTCACCGAACTGTGAGGTCTTGTGGATGCTGTGGAAGAGCTGTGAGTCACAAACATCATTTCCTGTAGCATTACTTTGTGTGGGTTTCTGCTCACGGCTGTATAAAAGCAAAGGTTGTGCTACCTCCAGGGACGAGCACACATGGTGAAATTCAAGGGCTCCTCGGGTGGCTGCACCTTCAAAGAAGCTAACTAAACGAAAAGAGCACTGTCAGAATGTCTGAGCCCTTTGGAGGTCCAGCTCATTTGAGCCATATCTACGTAGTGTCTATGTACCTGTCACTTTGCTTTAGTTTCATCAGGTAAGGAAAGGTGATGAAAACCAAGGAAATGAGCTCAAGTGACCCCGTGCAGGATAAATTGAACATAGTGACAGACTAGAGGCAAGGCCAGGCTTCTCTGACTACAGAAATATGCAGCTGATGGATGTGATGAAATACATAAATGCTTCTGTGCTATGGATTTTCTGGTGAAAGAAAGGTGATGAGAAAAGAGGTATTTCAGGTTTCTTATTGTAAGATCTTTAATAATGCAGAGGTAGTCTGCATGGTCTTCAGTACCAGCAAAATAGGTGTTTCTTAGAAGCTTTAGAGAGAAGCATAGGAACATTTCAACATCAAAATTATGACTAATACCGTTCTCTTCCCTATATGCTGTTACTGATCCTCTTAATGGCCCTCATTTATTGACTTCCTCTTCTTCAGTACTATGGGATCATTGACTAATGTTTTGAATCTAGAGGTTATTTGGTTAAAGATGAATGTTATACTTTCATTGGCTTGTTTCTGCTGTTTTACATCTTACTAACTGGCAGTTTCCTACAAGAAAATCATCAAAGTAAGTAATTCTGTCCCACACTGTGGTGGTGAGTCCTGAAGAGAAAAGTAGGCTGCGTCATTTTTAGTACAGAACTGAAAGACCTGATCTGGGGATGGCCAAAGATATACCAGGCTGCTCCAATAGTAGAATTCATTCAAACCCAAGAGTAAAATGGGACATCAAGTTTCTATGAAATTGAGCTTAAATATTGCAGTCAGCACTTTTTCTGGCTTCACAAGTAATTGCTGACAAAATCAGTGTGAGGTACTGTGCAGGGAACTGTACATCACAGAATCCATTCAAATGCATTCAGTGCAAATACTGCGTATTTGAAGACTTAATGTAATACACCTTCGGTCAGGAGCAGAAATGGGGACAGCATTAACACCGAGAATGTGAATTGGATCTCTTCCTGGGACATTGATTTGGACTGGAGCATGAATAAAAGAGACTTAGAAATGGTTTCACAATGATGGAAGAATTTATATTGGAACAAAGTGTGTGCAAATGTGTACATAAAACATAGAAACTGATTGGAAGATAGATAAAAATATTGATGTGAAGGCCAGGTTAAAGACCTAGTTTCGGGCCTAGTCATCTTACACAAATGAAACACAGTAACTGAGAGAGTATTTTAAACACTTCCTAAAATCCTACCTTGCCTTGACCTTTTCAAACTTGCTGTTAAGGTGAAAATGTGAAAAGTTCACTAATAAGGATTCTGAATATTGAATTTTACCTTGGCCTTTCAGGTAGGTCGTGCAGGAAAACTGTGCATGACTCTAAGGACTGCTGCAATATAGTACAACACAAGTCTGGAGTGAATATGTAAATCTTTGAGATATAATATGTCACAAGCTAATGTACATTGGCACTCATCAGCTGCTATCTGCAGAGGTGGTTTGATAGGAATTTGCTTCAGATCCTGAGATAATCTTGGATATAAGCACCAAACACAAGTGAATCAAAGCTGTCTTAAGATATTCAAGAAGCAAACCCATTAAAGACTGCAGGTGTGCTCTGTCCATCTGTGCCTTGGCAGAACATATAACTCCACATCACCTGAAGCTGACATGGTGTAAGTGCTCGTTGGAAGGACTGGCACATATGAGGTCATTTTGGCTTTCCCCACAAACACCTGCCATACAACGTGCACAGTGAACTTGGATGAGCTTTTTTTTTTCTATCTTGTGGAGTGCAAAAGGAGAACAGACGTAGAGATGAGACGTAGTGCATGAGAAAGATAGTTTTCACTCTATGTGAGAGTGTTAGAGAGGAAAGAACTGGTAAAGTTATTCTTTATTGGGAAGGTTTTGTGCTCTATACTTAAGTGGATCCTGGAAATTAAGAAGTCACGCTCTCCTCCCTGTTTTAAAAATAATAATAAAAAATAGTTTAGCTGCAGAATCTTTAGCACTGATTGGGTACTGAGTATTAGAGCCTACTCTTTAGCACTGATTGGGTACTGAGTATTAGCAGCCTACCTCTGCACTGAATCCCACTACCTTTGTTACATTGAATAAACGGCAGTGTACTTTCTGGTTTTGCAGAGAAGGAGAATGGTTTGCTCTCCTGCTTTTGCTTGACTGGCCAACAGCTGAATTTGGAGTAAGCAGATCAGCTCAGACTTAAGAAGGATCTAAAAATATCAAAATAGAGGTAAGTATCAATGTTCACAGAAGTTTTTTGTAAAAAGCAATCTGTGAGACTTATTCTCTGAGAGCTGAGCCTTAGCTCACAGCTCCTCTGCAGTGTTGCCCCACAGGCTTGACAGAATGAGGAGCACTAAACCCAGATTTTGTTACCAAATCAAAAATGCCTCTTGGTGCATGTGTACAGCTACAACTTTTCCTGTGTATTCCCTTGTCAGACCAAAGCTGGCATTGCAGACTGCCTGGTGATGCAGTAGTGCTGGACTGCTGCCTGTGTGCAGGTGTGAAGCTGTCACCCTGTTGGTGTGATGCTGGTTTGCACACTGTCATCTAGTTGCTCCTGTCTCACCACCATTCATTTCATGAAAGCATGAGTGTGCTTCCAAACATACATGGGTACAAAGAAGTGGGTGTGCATGCATGCCATCCACTGTTCCTGAGGTGCAGAGCATTCTTTAAAAGGCAGGTCAGACTTCAGAATTAATATCAAAAATCTGTATTAGTAGGAAGCGATTAGAAGCATTATTTTGTATAAATGCAGCTTTATTGAGTTCTTAATTCCTTAAAACTCTGTTTGCTCTATTTTTGATTTTATAGTACCAGGTACAAATGCAGACTGTCATTTTGTTCCATGGCCATTTGCAGTCTTACAGTCTAATTTTTCTAGACCATCTGGTCAATTGTTTGCAGTACAAGGCAGGTAAACACGAGTGGATGAAGAAATAGGGATGGGAGGGAATATGCAGGATGTCAGCATTCCTTTGTCCCAGGCTCAGCCCTTGACAGGACTTGGGAGGCGCAAGCAAAACTCCAGTAAGAGCAGATCATTCTATGTTAATGGCAGATGCTTTCGTTTTCCAGCTTCAAACTGCACACTGTGTTGTTATTTCTAAGACCATGGAAGAGATAAATTGGGCCAAAATAATCCAGAATCACACAGTGTGATCTTTTCTTGGAACCCATGTGCCACATAAGTTGAAACAAATTAATTTTAGAGCTGTCTTCTTTGAGCTTCCTGACTTGAGAATGAGAAGAAGGATTTTATGATGCCTTTCATGTTGGAGTGCTCTGGAACTTCATTGACTAATGCTATTAATAAGGTTTTGATCTTCAAGGACAAGGGACTGCAATTAGTAAGAAAAAATATTCTCTCATTTTAATATTCAATTATTTTATATATAAATTATCATAACAGCCAAGTCATTCTCCCTTGTATCTACTGATATTTGGGTTCAGAGGAGAAAGCTGCAGCCTAACAAGCAATGACGTGGCTGTTTACCATTTGGTTTCTTCACAGAGACTGGATGTGGCAGCATCTGTTGTCATGCCTGAACCAGCTAAGAAGTTAAACATTTCATTATGATAATTTTGATACTTGCACTGATCTCCTGCAAATTTATAATTAAAGACATCATAAAACAAAACAAACCTCCCCCAAACAATTTTGTGTGTCTAAATCACCTACATATGTTTCTTGTTCCCAGTTATGTAGGGGTTTCTTTTTAATATAACTCTTGGCATGAAGAAACCATGCTGGTGACATTGTTGGTATTGTTAGTCTAGAATGTTTTCAATGACACCAAGTTTGTTGGGACAGAGTGTGAATTAGTTGTCAGTTCTTGAGAAGTCAAAATTTAATTGCTGATCAAATATTTAAAATATGACTTGTATTAGCAGTGGGTTTCCATATAAATTCTTTCTTGTGACCATTAGGCAAGAAGCCAAAAAACTGGCAGCACGGCAGCCTCTGCTCAGCAGCTGCAGTTTGGAAGTCAGCTCCAGGCTTCTATTCTGGATTGAAATTCTTGTGGGTTTTTTTTCATGATTTTTTTCCCCATTTTGGCAAGAATAACTGAAATTATGTTTAGGCCAACCTGAAATTGATTCCCACCTGCTCTCTCCCAAACTATTTTTCCAGACCAGTTGTTAACTGACAAATCAGTTATTCTACAGCTCTATCTATTACACTCCATATAAATCGATAATTCCTACCAGATTATTCTTCATCACTCCACCTTCTTTCAATAGCCATAATAAAGTGGGCATTGAATCCAAGTCTTGTTTGCAGACTTTTCTGCAAAACTTAGTCTTTTACTTATGAAACTGTAGAAGACATGAGAGTAAACCAAACTAGAAATTTTTTTGAGTTCAGCTCCAAAAATACTGTATTTTTACAGATGAATCTAGCCTGCCTTCCTGTTTGTAAAGAGATTATCATATCAGCCCATCAGTACTGTTCTTCCCTTCTTCTGATTTGCACATGCCTCTCTTGACAATGTAGTGTGCAAACTGATTAGCCACACTCCACTGAAGTACTGTTAATCTAATAGATAGGTCACCCTTAGGTCAGGGAAAGGGGAAGGGAAAGAAATTTACTGTGGGAATAAACACCAGGGTTCTCCAGGAGCCCACTGGTGATGGAGAGTCAACAGTGGTGATGCTTTCACTCCATTGGTACAGCAAGGTCATAACTTTCCTTCTGCAGCTGTGGGAAAAAAAAAAAAAGTTAATCCAGGATTAATGATGTCAAATTCCCTTAACACAGAGTTATGAGTTCAGGATAGATGTTCCCAGGATAGCAGACCAAATGGATCATTTATCTATACTAGTATGGCAGTTCAAAGGCTCTTCAGCCTCCTTGTCCAGAACCTTTTGCTTACTCTAAAAGCAAAATGTGAAACTTCTTGTTCCAGTGGCTGGCAAAGAAGCTTGACCTATGACCTCTGTAACCTCCTGCTGCTGAGCTCAGCTTCTCAGCAGATTCCCAGAAGTAGCCCTCTGAAGGCATGCATCAGAGTGGGTTGACCCTTCATGGCCAACAGGGTCCTTCTCCAGAGCAAATTCCTTTCTCCTTTTCCTGGCTAAATGTCCCTCTATGCTCATTTCTTTACCTACATTGTCATTGTCTGGAATTTGCCTCCAAGTTAATCTCACCAGTTAATGTTTGTACTGAGTTTAAAAAGCAAAGTAGTACAATTTATTATTATTTCTTTTGGTTTTTTTCCTGATACTCTCTCCAAGTCCAGATCACAGGATCTCCCTGTGTAGCTCCATCTCCCTCTATAGCCTATTGTCTTGCATCCAAACAACTGGTCCTTGTTTTCAGCTCAGTTGCTGTCTGTTTAACTCCTGTGTTGCCAGAAACGTATCATGGAACCAGGGAGAATGAAACATTTTTAATTGCTTCATATTGTAGTCATAGTACTGGCTTTATGCGTGTTTGTAAAAGACAGTGAATGCACATCTGGTCCGTTTCTGCAGTGTGTGTGTGTGTGTGTAGTGCAGTGCTATGTTCTGGTAAGCAAAACCTCTCTCTCTTTCCTTCTTCTCTACTTAGCTGGTAATTGGATTCAGTCCCTACAGGGTCTCTGTTCGTCTAGAACATTAGAAAAAGCAGAAACATGGGTGAACTTTTGGGATGTGAATTTGTGCTAGAAGCTTCTATAGAGCTTATGTGAACTATTAAAGGAGAATTTTGCTTTTGCAGTTTCTTTTTCTCACCCTCGAACTATGAGTCTCATAGTTAGGGTAAATTTTTACATGAGTTTTTACTCTTTAGATGCAAAGGTCAGGTCCTTGCTCCCGAGCATGTGGTTTGGAGTGTGAGGATCTTGTAAGTACAAAATCACAAACAACAGCTTCTGCTTTGGTCCAACCATTTTGCTGAAAAAGAAAAATAAAAAAAAATCAGGCAAAGGCCATCAGGGTCACTTCAAACTGAGTGATTAGTCTGGCAAAAGAAATAACATGGGAGCAGGAAGCTCTGAGTACCAGGCTTCACCATATGAAAGAAATTGGTTACAAGAGTGCTTATTCTGGAGTGCCTGAAAACATCCAACAGTAAAAATCCACCTAGGACAGAAAGGCAACAAAACCCCCACTCTTTTGTGGTCCTTTTGTTTCCTAAGGGGCAGATCTAATTTCAGCTGTGATGAGTTCGAGCTGACTGCTCTTGTGGTATCCAGGGTAATAGTTTTAGTGGGCACAAATGAGTCTTGGTTGCAGCTGCCCAAATTTTCTTTCCTGTGTTCGTTGCAGCTGGCACTGATGGCACTCCATGCTACAGGGGAAGACCCAGTGGAGCATAACATGGCATTGCTTGTTTTTGTTGTCTCGTAATTTTCCAGGCTGATAAACGTGGTGGACGAGATACACGCAACGATCGCTATTAAGGTTTGTGTCTGGAGCAGCTTAGCAACAGATTTTCCCTGCAACCATGAGCACAAAATTCAGTCAGAAAATCCCAAGGCAGCCTCTGCACTGGTCTCTGGGGGAGTGTTCCTCCCTGGTACTGCTGTGTCCTGGGTTGATCCCCCTCTAAATGTGTGTTTACCAGCACAGCTCTTGGCTGTCAGGCCCCCAACCAACACCTGTGAATCTTGCAAGGACATGCCTCAGGGTACTCTTGATGTGTCCAACAGCCTGCACATCTTCTGTCTTCTTTTTTCTTTGACATCAAGCATTTCTTTTTTCTGACCATCACATTTCTTGCTTCACTCTCACTTTCCATGCTTTGTCCTTCTCCGTATCCAGATCCTGCTCACATTTGCTTTGTTCCTGCACAGAGAAAGTCAACACAGGACGAAAGGTCCATGAAACTGTTAAATTCATTGTCCAATTTGTTATCCAATCTGTGAACTCACCAGATCTCAGAAGGTAATGAAACACTTTGAATATGATGCTTGGATAGATTGGGGGTGAGCAGTCGCATAATGGACGCTTTTGACTTTATTTCAGGTCTTTTACTAGGGTATGTATTTCAGGTCTTTACTTGACCTTTACTTGGCTGTCAGCTGCCACTTTTCCGTTCTCCAGCAAATCTTACCTCTGACTTCATTCTCAAACTTTCCTGTTTTGCCCATGCTGTTCGCTTGTTGGGTTGCTTTGGCTGTGGAGAGCACCTGTTTATACTAACAACAGTTGGACAAGTTTGGTTTTTTCCAGGGCACTTGCCAGTCCTGGCTAAAAACCTCTCAACCCCTGAGTTGAAAACCCATCAAAAGCCCTTCAAAGTTGGTAAACACAATGGCCTTATCCCACCCTGAGACTCCTCTGCACACACTGCACTTCGGCAGAGCAGTCTCTTGTCAGCCCAGGGACCCAGCCCACCCATGTTTCTGTTCTGTGAACTCCACTTGTGGCCTTTCTTCATGCTCAGCGTCACAGCACACCAAACCCTCAAGACCCTCTTCAGCAGACACTCCTGCTCTGCTGAATCTGCTCACACCCATGGGATGGCAGCTGCTCAGAAATTCAAACTTCTGCTTTACTGAAAATTTTGAGCTGGTTTCTGGTGGGGAACATAAGCTCACTAAAGCTGTTCCTTTTGGTTCAGTGACCTTTTTGTCACCTATGTGCAGTCTTGAGCCTGAAGCACCTCCAGCATTTAGGAGAGTTCTAGAAGCAGCAAGAAAATACAGTGTGTGCTCTGAAAGCAACAGAAACACAGATCAAACTGTTCTTAAAATTAAAAGGCTGACCAAAACATCCCTATGAGGCATGAAGGCACTAATGAATCATACCCCAGAATGGGATAAATAGTAATAGAAAAAAGCTGCTTCTTTCAGTTCCCTGCTGGGACCAGAAAGCTGATTCTTCACTACTGACTTGTTTCTTTTCCCTCTTCAGTGAGTTACTAGCTGCAATTTATGATTAAATAATTCCCTTGAGAAATATTCCTTATGGGGAAAGAATTATGAAAAGGAAAAGAGATCCCCTCTGCCTTCCCCATTCATCAAACCAATGAGAATAGCATTCAGAAAATTCTGATATCATGAGACAGTCTAGTCTTTGCTTCCAGTTTTGTTTGCCTAATTATTCTGAAAATGGATTGAGCAGCACCCACGAGTCTTTCCCACCAAACATTAGCAAAAATGAAAAACAGATTACACTTCACAGGTAACTTTTTGTCTTTGACAAAAAGGGGTTTGCCACATCTTTTTGAGAGGTCAGCCTTGTATTGTTTAGGCTAAGCAGTTTACCAGGACAAGTCTTGTTTAAGTCAAGTTTTAATTAAAACATCCGGTTTCTGCAACCTGAATTCAGTGCTGTCATGGATGGATATGCCTTAGCCAGGGCAAAGGATCATGATTTTTGAGAAAAATGTGCTGAAAGATGAGGCCAAGACAGAGTTCTGGCATGAACAGTCATGGTCTTCTACATTTCAAAAAGTGCTGGGAGGAACTTCTTTGTTCCTGAAGCTCTAAGGGAGAGCACTTTTACCAAACAGCCTTTAGGAAAAACATATGACAGCAACCATACCCTGCTGGAACTGAAGATCCTTGGTAGGTAGGAATGTATTTGTGACTTTCATTAATACGTTCAGCAACATGTACCTGCAAGATAAATTGGATGTCTTCCTTCATCATCCAGTGTTATGAGAAGCTGTTTTGTTGATACAATGCAGAGAATGGAAACTTGGCTAACTTTGTCTGAGGGACCAGACTAAAGAGTCCAATTAGCGATCCTGCAACTGGCGTGGTATTGTATGGTGTTAGGGAAGCTGAATGATGGCTGTGTTTGGGCAAATTGTTTCCATAATTTGAGAGAGAGAAAATCAGCTCATCGTTGATCCAGATTTTGTCATAAGTAATTTGAAAGTTTTCTGTGGGTTCAGCTGAAAAGCATTTGGAATCAAGTAGAAAATGGATGTTGATGTACACTGGATTTTGGTGAGCATCTGCTCGAAAAAACAGTGTTTTATGGTCATCCTGGCTCCACGGGCTCGTCTAATAAAACAGTTAAAAATTAATTTGCAAGTTTGGGGTGAGTTCAATCACTCTTTTCTAGCTCATTTTTAAAAAAACCCTAATTACTGTATAATTACATGCACAGCAATAGTTCTGTCCAAGAGACTTCTTGAGTGCCATTAGGAGATGTATCGTATCCAAATGCTGCCAATGTTAACTAAAACTTCAGAAGCCTGAGCCAAATGGAGAGACACAATTTTTTCCTTCCTTCCTCCTTCTATTTTTCGCTCTTTTCCTCATCACTGCAACTAAAAATAATGTGCCCTGCTTGCCTCATTTGCTAACTAAAACATGTATACCTGCTTGTTAAGCTGTAATTTTAGCTTCACTTTGATTGATAGCTCGTGTAGGGAAGGTTTGAATTTTTGTCTTGTACAGACACATTCAAATTGCTTGGCGAGGCTGTTAGATGCTTTGCTTTTGTAGTTATTGTGCAAACTGGAGCTTCCCCAGACACTGGAAAAAGTTTAAGTGATTTAATGAATTTGGGGTTCGTTCTCTTTTTTCCACCGTTTTTTAGTTAGCGCTTTAATAAAGCCCTGGCTGTTTTGGAATGGGGAATGCATACCTTGTGAGTGAAGTGCAGCCAGAGCTACAGCTGCAGCTTTCTTCCTATATGTGTTGCTCAATAGGCTTGTGGGAACTGATGGAGCAGACTGCTGGGACTGCCAGGCAGGACAGCTCTGCTGTTGTTACTGGCTTGGCCCCAGTTTAATACCTCGTGTGCAGCTGAATGTAGGAGAGATGTTGAAGAGGTGCTACTAGAAAAATGTTGCTTTAAAATGGGACCCTTAAAAAAGCATGATTATGTTAATGTTTGTTCTAATTGTACACTCTGGAGCATCATGTTAATACCTGAGGAAGCAGAGACTTTTTATTTTTAATGGCTTCCTGCCCACTTGTAGCCAGCGGTTCGAGTGCTTTGCCTGTCTGCTAGTCCATAAAGGGTCTGGACACTTTGCCAACCACATGCACTCCTGTCTGCTGTGGGCTAGGCATGGAAAGTACTTTTGTGACTTCTAATGAAGTATTAATAGAACTGTGACTGATGGCTTTTCTTCTTCGGTAGCAGTGGCAGGGAAAAGTTTTTGAAGCAGAGTTGCCTTGAGCCCAGTTTGCCCTGGATAGGTGTGGGGAACTGTTTGGGTTCCTTTCTAAGACTAGAAAAAAAGGAGAGAGATTGAGAGAGAGAGAGAAAGAAGGAAGGCAAAAGCCAAGTGTCCCATGCTGAGTCCAAAGCCAGTATTCGTTTGCTGGTATTTTCGAATAACTAATGCAAAGCAACACTGTGAGGACCGGAATGGTCAGGGTAATGCCCAGTAGGTGATGTTGGCCAGTGGTGAACGCTTAAAGAAGGCAGGCTGATGTACGTCCTTTCAGCAGTCAGAGGCTCAGACCTCAGCAGCTGGACCATCATGGCCCAGCAAACAATGGATCAGCCAGCCAGCCGTGTATTTCATCTCTGGAATTCAACGTAAACTTCTCACCGCCACAACATTTAGTCAACAATGACCACTAGGACTAATCCCCTTCCCTTAGGCAGATCCAGGAATGAGTTGTATATTTTAGTAGTTGATTGTATGAAAAATTTTCTTTGGCTGTTTTTAGACTTGCAGGCAGAAAGTGTTACCAGACACTCAGTGTTTGTTTTAGCAGGGGCGTGATTTTTTTAAAAATCACTTTCTTCATTAGAGGCAGACTTCCACCCAGCCCTGCTGATGAGAAATATTAATGCATGTGAGATAAAATTAGCTGGGAGATTGTAACCTCTTGTTAGCAATGTGGGTAATAATATCTTCAGATCTTAAAACCAGATTTGGGAGAGAACATCTGTCCAAGCCTCATCCTGTGAAAAACAGGTTTTAAAAAGAAAAAAAGCTTTGAATTACTTTCACTGAACTGATCCAATTGAACCAGAGGAAGCATGTCTGTGTTAGAAAGACTAATTTGTTGCTTTTTTTTTTTTTTTTTAATTTGGTTGGTTTTTTTCCTTTTTGGGTATGCTGCTTTTTTCTTTGAATACACTTTGGTCCTCTCTGACAGCTGATGTCTCCTTGAGTGTGTCTTTAAATGTAACAGTCATGCAAGTAGAGAAATCCTGGTACTAAGTGGGTGAAATCACAAGTCAGTTCATTTCCCTGCCCCCATTTCTTTGTGATCAGAACATAAAGTCACTCCAGAAAATGCAGAGGAGGCTCTGCTATCCCTGGCATGCCGTGCCTGCAGTTAGCACACATTTTAAATCACAGTTCTAGAATTTATTTATACAGCTAAATGTCATATGTTTAAAAATAATGAGTTTATTCAGAAAGAAAAATTCTCCTCAGAGTGATTAATTAATGAAAGAAGACTCATTCCCAGTGTAACAGCCAGCTAGAATTATTCCAGGCCCTCTCTTGAAGTCAATTACCTGTTGGAAAATCTATTCAATCCACCAAGTCAGTCCAAGTTCAACAGCTAGAAATAATGAAGCAATGGTATATAGAAAGAAACAGTAAATTTTTCCTACTTGCTTATGCATCTCATTGTAACATGTCAGTCACATGCAAGGACAAAAAGCTGCTTGGGGAGTTTAAAGTTAAAAGTAATAGGGTTTAGGCAAACAGTGGCTTAGATGTTTTTCATAGTGAAACAGTTTGCTTTTTCCTAATGTGTGTATGAGCCTTCCTGAAAAAGCAAGTGACACTGACATTCCTAAAACATGTGGGACGTAACACTCAGCATCATAATTGTTGACTCTTCAGCTTCTTGCCTCAGATTGAATTCAATGTGAAAGAAAATGGTTGTGCTGTAGAGCACTGTCACAAAATTGCAATTGCTGCTCTTCAGAATCCTTTGCAGGCAGCTGCAAAGCACAGTCAAGCTCACCTGGATGCTCTGATCTCCCAAGAAAGCTTCCTTATTGCTTCTTTCCTTGTCTTTCAGCTAATACATTTGCCTGGACATCAAAGGAGCAGGATCAGATGAACTATAGCCACAGGGAATTGCTTTGCTGCACTGTGACTGCAGCTCAGTATCCTTCCCAATTTAGTTTTGCTCTCTGCTCCCAACTTCCAGGGTTTCACAGTGGAGATATAAAAACACATTTCACAGTGAAACTTGGCAAAGTGACAGCCAAGAAATGATTTTCCCTAGTAATTTAAATGCATCAATACAGTCAGTGTTAAGATATTCTAAGAAAGAGAGGATGGGGGAATAACAGTATTTAAGAAGTTTGATGTCTCCTGTTGATGTTGATGGGGAGATGACATTTGTCTTTTGTTCATAAAAAGATCTGAGATCCAATAATTTCAAAATATTAATGGCATACTACATAAGCATCAAATGAATATATTGACTAGGGTTGGGAGTGCTCTTTTCCAGTGGATTCATAACGTGTCTAGTAAAAAGAAAAAATCTAATTGCAGGAATTTATGCAGCTGGCAGACCAGAAGGGCTCTAGTGGAGATGCTTGTGTCTCTGAAGTAGGTGAAATGCACCTTGTAAAACTTTCTAATTACAAACTTACCCAATGAACTGTTCTGATCCTCAGGAGTCTGAGGATCAGCGCTGAAAGAGGGGTTTGGGCCTTGTGTTTTTTGGGGTTGGAGGGGCATGGGGAGCTGTTTGTTTTGGGGTTTTTTTTTTATTTGTTTACATAAGAACTGAATTTCTGACACAAGCTAGCAACAGTTCAGCCAGGAAATTCAAAGCTATGCTTGACCATGAGTTACCATCTCACTGTCATGGTTTGTCTTCCTACTTAAAAAAAGTAAAATCTGTGTCAAACACGGACTAACTTAAAATTGCTTGGGAGGGTTTTCTTTAGGTTGTACAATAAGGTTATTTCAAAGATGTTTTCAATATTAATTTGGGGGCAGGGGCAAACAGACCAGTTATGTTGCCTAGGTTTCTTTTGGAGGAGAGAAATCCTATAGTTACATAAGATCAAGTTAAGATCTCTTTGCCTGAGATCATGTGTGTGGCCAGGGAAAGTGAGGTGAAAAGATGCCAGAGGTGGTAGTTGAGAAGCAGCTGTTGGTCTGGAAAATCATCAAGTGGCAGCCACTGGGGCCTGGGCTGGCAGTGGAGCAATGCAGAGAAGCGAGAGATGCTGAGGTTCCTATAGATTTTTGTATCTTCAGAGTACTAAAGTCCTCACTTCTGTTAGGGGATGTACAGAATAATTGCTTTTTCTTCTGTGAAACTACTCCTACTTCATGCTTTTCCTAGATCAGAATCCATCCCTGTGTGGCAAAGGGGTTTGTTTTGAGATATTTTTAACTTGTGGTTAAAAAAATTAAATTGGTACCATTTTTTGTTTTCTGGCTGTGCCTGTAAAATTAGAAAACCCCTACTGATTCACACTGCTGTGATGCACAGCAACATTTGTATTCTGAGGAGGGGGAAGTGAAACAGTCACATATTCAAAGGAAAACATATTTAATGAATCCACTTACATTAATTTGCCACCAATAGATATCCTTAATAACAAAATGGATTGTTACTCACGTGAAGATGAATGACTAAACCCAGCAAAACGCATGTTCTGTGCAGGAAGCATCAAGGGAGACAACGCCATGCAGATCTCTGTGATTTATGGTGCTCCGTTTTATCGTCTTCTAAGCTTGTACCTGATAAGGAAGGAAAGATCCAAGAGATGACGAAGGCCTCCTTCTGCCTCAGCTGCCCAATTTTTTGGTATTGTTTGAAAGAAGATTTCTCAGGCAGATGTTATTTATTTTTCAGTCATGTCATGCTTAAAATACACCAGAAATATTCAATGAAGACCAGCAATGAAAAGAAAAAAGACTACAGAACACACTTGAATATGCAACTAATTATTTTTAACTGCTTTTCCAAAAGGACTGTGCTTTTATTAACGGCCTGCTTTTGTAAAGCATCTCTCAGATGCAGACTTCAAAATGCGGTAGGCAAATTGTCTCAACATGTCAATGGGCTAGGTAAGTACTATTAATCCCTTTTTACAGAGGGAGAAAGCTGAACATCAGAGAGCCAAGAATACTGCTTTCCAGCTTTGGTGTTACAAAAGGACTGTCAGAGCTCAGAGTACTGTGTTAAATTCCACCCTCTAAGTCCAATATAGCCTTTTGTCTTTCCAGCAGAAGGGTCTGTTATAACTCCATCTTTTCCTGTCACAGGTTGTTAAACAGACTAAGGCAGGGGTGGGTGTGAGAAATGGTTGGTCATTCCTGAAATGTACAGTATATATCTTAAGTTAACTGAAAATTCCTAAGTTAAACATTTCATAAATATGCCAGAGTGGATATAGTCCTTCCTGAAGTTCCTCGGTCTGAAACTGTTTAACCATGTTTCTTGCGTTCACAGAGTTAGTAGCATTTTTTTATATATCACAGGCATTCTAGGTATGGATTAGGGTCTAGTCAGCAATCTTACTTCATCCCATTTCTCCAACAGATACATAAAAAATGCAAGAGACTCACACAAAAATTAGGTTCGTGATGAAAAGAGAAAAGTGAAACTTAAAACCACAGAAACCTGTGCAGTCTAAAAGCAATTTTCAGTCCTCAGAACAAGTGTTCTTCCTGCTAGAAGGGGATATATTTTGAGGTAGACTTGCTTAATAGAATGGAGATGCACCTTGATGAATGTTTCTTAGATCCTCGCTTGCTCGAAAATGACAAAACCTGTTATTCTGGACACGTTAGGCTCCAGTGAGGATGCCCACAAATGGATTTACCATGGACTGTGGTACCTGCTGTGGCAGCAATGGCTATCTACAGCTTCTGACTGGCTATCTGACTTGCATTGTGTGTCAGTCCAACCAGACTGAGAGGCCTCTCCTTCTCTTCTGTCCCAAAGGTACATGCTGCTTTTGAGTGCTCTGTTCATGCCTATCAGGATAAAGCCAGCCCATTTCTCACAGTATTTCTGAGAATTACCTACTGGCTGACCTCAGAGCTGCAGACTTGCTCACCAGTGGCAGCAGCCGTAGATAATGGGAGCCTGGAAGTTGCCCTGGCACAGAGACAGTCATGCCTTTTCTCTTTGCCAGGAGCACCTCTAAAACAACAGCTGATGGAGGTGCGGCAAATGCATTGGCAAATGCACCAGCAGGAGCAGGCAGCCACACTTGCAAGGCACTGGATCATGCTTGGTGCTGCCTCCAGGGTACTGCCAGGTGCCCTGGAGCAGGTAGAGCGGGTGGGAAACATCCCTGGCCTTTGCAACAAGTGGCAAATAGTACCTAGTGGCAATACTAAATCTCACCTGAGCAGGAGGCATTGTGTTCTCAGGCTGGTCTGGAGCCATGGAAAAACATTCCTGTAGGACCTCAGCCCTTTGTTGGTCTGCTCCACTACTTGTGTGCAAAGCTTTGTCTTAGGCCTGCCCACGCTAACACAAACCACACAGCAAGGTTGTTCATATAATCATTGTTCCACATACAGCCAGTCCAGGGATGAGGTGCTCACCGTGTGGGATGGTACCAAACACTGTGCATGGCTTGGGAAAGCTGTAAGGATGTGAGCAGAGTGGGTTAGAACTAACAAATGGCACGTCATTTAAGGCATGGGGTAAGTTGTGTGACAAGGAAAGGGGATGGGAATGTCACTGCTTCTTTCAGCAGCCTGTTAGACCCAGTCTCGGAGCTGACAGAAAAGGGAGAAATCACAGCACGTCTTACACTAAGCTTGTGCTCCAGGGTTCAAAGCTTTTAAAAAAGCCAGGTGTTGCAGGTGACAGGAGTGGAATTTTCTGAAGGAATCTGATTTTGAAAAATAGGCCTTGAGAATATTTGAAAATCCCATGAGTTGTCTTTTCAGTTAGGAAATTAGGAAAAAACAAACTGTTTCACTATGAAAAACCTTCTAACCGTGATCCACGAGGATGTGTGAGCTTTAGCGTGCCCCAGCTGAAAGAAAAAGAGAGCAGGATGAAAGCACCCATTAAAAACTTAAACATTGGTAAAGATAGAGAAGGTAGTAAAAATATTGCCAGGTACAGGAGTAGATGAAGATGGAGAATATGTACTTGGTGTATCCAAGATTTTTAAGGTAGAAGATAATCAGAAAAAGTGGAAGTAGTGCCCAGAGCTGCCAGTGAGAGAAATCCAAGATATCTGTTTGTGTGTTATGTGGACTGGTCTTTCCACTTTCCCACCAGTACCACAAGCCCATGTGCAGCTGTGGGAAAGAAATAGTTGAGGATGACAATGTCTTTAAGCACCTTCAACAATTATGCTGCAGTGAGAGTCACAATGCCGGGAAAAAGAAAAGATCTCCCTCTCTCCTCCATCTGTTTTTCTCATTCCTCCTTTAATAAACGCAAATGACAAGCTGGGAATAGTCACTCCCTGGCGTCAGGTTTTACTTTCATGATAGTTAGTAGATCTTAGGCCTTGTATAGAATTGGCTATATTAATAATTATTGTGAAAATCATCTCAACGGAGGAGTGAAGTAGGCAACAGGATATGATAGTTTTGAGTGTTTGTCCCCTATACTGTGCGCCTGAAAAGGAAACTCAACAAGTTGCAAGTTAGTGGGAGGAGTTGCCTTGTCTTAAGGGCTCACCAAAGGAGCTCTTAAGGAGACAAAGAAAAAGTAAGTTAATTTTGAGTTTGTCATCTCTTTCATGACTAGTTTAGGTCTCTCTAACACTTCTTAGGAGCTGTGTAGTTCCTTCCAAAGTATGCTAATACAAAGGCACTACAAATATGAAGGTGAGCCATGAGCTTGTTAATCCTGCTGCAAGAAAATACAAGAATTAGCAAACTCTGTGATGGGCAGACACAGCCAAACCAAATGCCGCCTCTGTGGAATTAGGTGTGCTGCAAACACCAAGAGCCTGTGATATCATGACCTTTCAAAAACATGTTTTCAAAAATGGAAAAATGAACTGAAGAAGCTGCTGGGGAAGCTTTCAAGAAGCTACACTGCTCATTTATACATTAACATTGCCAGCTGAGCCAGGAGGCAGAGCTGACGGGGTTCCATGATTTCCTTTTTATATAAACCTTCACCAAAGCTGGGAGCCCTAGGGAATGCCTGCTGTAGGACATGATCTTTCTGGTGCTTGTCAAAGTTTTTTTACAGTATTAAAATTGCTTTGGGTGCCAGCTCTGACCATCAGCAGTGGGTCCAGTCACAGCATTAGTATTTGCCACTGCAGGGTGTGGGACTGTGTGGAAAAGCCCAACCAGGGAAACAGAGCTGTGCTGGTGAAAATGGACTGGAGGAAGGGAGAGCAGAGCTATGCTGGTGAAAATGGACTGGAGGAAAGGAGAGCAGAGCTGTGCTGGTGAAAACAGACTGGAGGACGGGAGAGCAGACAGGCGGCCTTTGCAGCGGAGAGAATCATCTTAAGCAGGCATGTCTCACCAAAGCAGGTGGGCAAGAGAAATGAGGCAAAGTGCAGGTAGCAGCTTGTGGTGAAGGGGGAAATGAGCAGTGTGGCAATGTGCAATATTCAGTGTGTGGATTCAGCCTGTCTGCCTGCAGGGCCCGGGGCTTTTCTCGCAGGAGCAGGGATCAGGAACACAGTGGCTGCAATGTTGCTCTGACAAGCCATGATAAATGCCAGCTTTGTTAGTGTGTGTGGCAAGTTACCAGGAGCTCAGCAAATTCCTGTGCTTGGAGAGCCTCGCGCTGGGAAGAAAAAATGAGCTGTGAAGTAATAATGATAATAACAGGATTCAATGAGGCAGATGTAATCCACATTTCTTAGCCGATCCTGGCTTGCAGCACCAACTCTGCTTGACAAAATTGTATTCGCAGGGATCTTTTCACAAGTTTGCTTCAACATTTGAGCTATGGTGTGGCTCAGACTGGTCTAGAGCTGAAATACAGAAATTTTTTTTCTTGTAAGTCATATTTGCAGAGTACTTAAGTGAGGCAAATATCTTGAAACAATTGTCCACAATAATTACTAGTCTGGGGAGAGGTTTCCCACTAATTTATAGCACTGCTGATAACATTTTTGCTCTTATAGTTTACTGTCAAAAAGCCTTGGTAGTGCTGAGCTTCATGCAGATATGTATTTGTAGCAAGCCCGTAGGAGCCAGAGAATAGTAAATATTGACCCTCTTCTGTGTCAATGGAAAAGAAAACTCAAAACTGGCTGTGGTCAGATCAAATTTCACTTTCAAAATTAACATTTGGTGTATTCTTTCTGCTTTCGGTGCAACTAGATACGTTGATGCTAAGAGGCTGAAATCCCTCCTGCTTCAGCTTGCCTCTGTGTAAGACATTGTTGACGAGTCAAATTCTGTGGGATGCTCAGGGTCCAGACGGGCACCACACATTTCTTCTTCTGACCCACAATGGCATCTCCGAGGCCATCTCCTGCAACTTAATTGGGGCACACTCCTGTATCCTTTGGATACTCCGGAAAACACCCTGCAGGGCTTGGGCACTTCTGAAGGTGGTCTAGAGCTTTCAGATCCACTACACTTCGTTACACCTTTTGAACAAGATATGCCTGTTATCTGTGGTGAAATCACCATAGTTATTTTGGTAAGGCTAAAATAAAACAAGAGCTGAAGTATTTATTTACAGTACATGTGGAAAAACAATCACAGTTATTTATGTGAGTCTTAAATGGAAAAAAATGTTACACAAGCTTGGATCTTTCAGAATTCATCTTGATGTGCTGCCTGGCTGGTGCTCTCCTGATGCATCCCTCGCATCCCTTCCACAGCTGTGGCCACAGGTCTCAAACAATTTGGCATTAACTATCACCACAAGGTTAACAACCCTACCCCCTTCCTGTGCCTACCCACAGAGTCCCGCCCTTCCACGTCCTCTGCGGTGACCTTGGACATGCTGGTGGGGTCATGCGCTGGTGGGGGTTAGACAGCCTGTCTACGCTGAGATTTGTTGTTGTTGTGAGTTCATCTTTCCCCGGGTTGCTGCTTTCACCCTGTGGACTGTGAAGCTGCAGGATTACTTGGGGCAATACCAGCAAAGGACAAGTGAGGGGCAGGAATGAGAGGTATCTGCGGGGCTGGGGAGGGGACTACTGACACATCCTGGTTTAAGGTCTCTCTGAAATTGTGGTCTCGCTATGTCTGTCTCTGCCTGAAGCATCTCCATGATTGGAGCCAAATAGTTGGTGTCCATCTATCAACAGAGACACTTGATACAATTGTCTAAATGAGTTAGGCGTGTGTAATCCCTGACTGGCTCCTGACGGAGAGAAGACATGACAGTGATTAGTCATGTTGGGACAGCTTCTTGTTCGAAGAAAGATGGATGTGATATGATATGATATGATAGATGGAAATCGCAGAGGTGTGGGAGCCACCTGGAGGGCAAGGTTCAAGCTAAATATGGGGCTTGAACTCTGTGCCTAACCTCAGAGACCTTCCCCTCCAAATAAATATGAAGGTCATTGGCAGCTGCTACACACAAAAGCTTGTACAGAGTTATACTGCTGGCTACTGAGCAGTATATGTGCAAACACAAGCATCAAATCCCGGTGAGATATAAACTACACTTTACCACATGTGATTTAATTGCCAGTCACAAGTCAGCACATCTTTGTTCACTCTGTTTTCCCACTGGACAAAAGCACTGCATTGGTTTTCAGTATATAATTATAAAAGGTCAAGGCAGGTTATTTTTCTACATCATCTTTTCAGGGGTAGCTGAAGTTGCATGGGTTCCTAAAACCTGTTCTTGGGAAAGGCTGGTAAATCTGTTTTAGCTTTTGCCGTTTAGACAGTACCCACCATCATCATAGTCAAGATTTGCTAGTGAATCCTAGGAAACTATGATGTGGACAACAATTTCTTTTCTCATGTGAAAACATGAGTGCTTTGAAGCTAAAGGATGAAAGAAATATTAAGAGTAGTGTGAAGGTGACAATTTCCTCTAATTTCGCTTGAAGTAATCGACCACAGTAAGGTTTGGTCAGAAACAGAGGTGCCTTAGCCTTTTGTTTCAAATGTGTTGGATTCACAAAGACCAGCAGGAAAGATGTGTATGGGAGTTTTGCAGGAATCACAGTCCCTGGGAGGCTTGCTCAGGTTCACAGCAGATTAGCAGGCACACACAGGTCTGCGCAGTTCCCCCAGAGCTGGCAGGCTGGGCAGCCCGTGGAGTAAGGGCTGTATGTACAGCAGTGTGAGTTGAAGGTCTGAACTAGGAATAATGTTTCAAACAACTGCACTTACGTGCACAAGGAGGAAATACATCTTGGTCACGTACGTGTTGTTGAGGCTTTGGAAAATAAATGTGAAACACACAGAGCATGTGAAACAGAAGAGGAGGTTTTGAGAGAACCAATTTCACCTGAAAATATGTTGCCTGGCAGCCCAAGACTCAAGTCAGTTCAGTGGCATGAGGATGCTGCTGTATGAAAGAAATACTAAAAAGAAAAAAAAAAAAAAGAAAAGAATTTACTCAAAATTCTGGTGATGTGATAATCCATGTTGCTGTAACAGAGAAAACTAAGATCTGAATGTTTGTTTGAAAAAAAAACAAAAAAACCCTTATTTTTTTCTTTCTTTGCAAAGGTTCAGCTAATGAGTGACTCAGCCTTTTATAAGAAAAGTCTGGCTGGGGCATAATAAATGTGAGTCACTGTAAGTAATTTTGAGATTTTCCTTGGGCCTCCTACTTACTTGATCTCTGTATTGGGAAAAAGAAAGGGATAGGGAAAGACTTATAAGAATTTTGATATGAATACAGATGAGATTATGCAACTGCAAGGAAATGTTGTATGTCTCCCTTTGCATAAACAGGTGGTAAGAGCGCTTACAAGGCAGTCTTCATAGGAGAAGCAAAGTGTAAGACTGTGGTAAAAAAACCTCCAGAAATACTATAGATGTGAGATCTGCAGTGAAGATAAGATAACTAGACAGTGAGTTTCATTGCTTCAGCCTTTTGGAAACGGACCAACTCTGCAGCTGCTCAGTGCATGATGCACACAGGGATCAGGCACGCTGGGGGATGTTATTCTCCAGGAGAGCAGACCTTTGCTGGGTAACCTTTTCACTCTGCTGGAATAGCCACCTGTGTCTGAAAGCTGGGTAGTAAAACTAGTGCTCCTAATCCAGGCATATCTTATAAGGCCAGGACAGATACTGAATTTATATTGCTCTTGAAGCTTGTTTATCTCTTTGAAAGGTTTGGTGGATGACAACACCCTTGTTTCTTTTATTCTACTGCTCTCTCAGTTTTTCTTTCTCTTCCAGGCCCTACATTTAGGATTTGAAATATCTCTTTATATTGGAAATTAATTTTTAAAAAATTGATTGGGCCACAGCTGAGCCATTCACTGAAGTTTGTAAGTAAAGCATAAAATGCCACCTTGCCCAAAAAAAGGCAAAAAAAGAAATGGTCTCTCCTGACTGTCCAGCTGACACAAATCTTTTCTCCTTGAATCACGTGAATCCCATTTATTTTGACATGAAATGTGTTTAATGAATAAATAGATGTTACTTTTATGTCCCAAAGTTGTTGCCAAGTTTTACTTGTTTTCTACTAAAAAGCACAGTCTCCTAGGGACGAACGGCTGCTGTTTTTGTTTTTTCCCACCTCAAATACTAAAAATTATAGTTTTGTTCTTCTAGGAGAGCCAACTACACCCATACTGAGCACTTCTCAGGATCTGTCCTGCTGGGACTCTGCACAAGTCACCTCAATTAAAATTCCTTGTCAGAGAACAGCCCCAGAAAGGTGGCATCAAATCCATCCATTATGAAGATAAATACCTGGCAACAAAATTAGAGAGTGGAGGCCAGCAGTCAAATGGCAAGCGCAGTTCAGAGGATCCTGGAAGAGGTTCACTGTTGGTTTTCACTTGCTTTCTAACTCTGAAGAGCAAATGAAAATGTAACTGGTAAAACAAAGTTCCTGGAGAGGAGCTCAAAATCCAGATGGCTAATGCCACCCAGGCACCAGCTGTGAGGAGGTTATAAACTCTGCTTTTAAAAAGAAATAGGCAGTGCCAAGCTGCTATTGCTGCACTTGGCTGTTTTGTGTCTGCTGAATTCAGCTGGTTTTACAGGCCACGCACATTCCAGGGTCTGCACAGTCCCTGGTGGGAGTATCCTCCTCCTGATAGACATCAGACTATGTAACATGTACTAAAAGAAATGTTATTTTGGTAGGAGTGAAACCTTTGTCAAGCAATACCAAGGAGCAGCCACTAGTCATTTGGGCACTGGTTACATTTTCCCTGGAAGCAAGAGCTCACAACACATGGAGAGAATCCACAACTGTCTCTGCAAGGTGAGAGATTGCTTTATTCAAATTTTGCCTCATTTTAAACAGCTGCAGTTGCTACCTTTTTTTATATTGACAAACTGTATTAACCGCTATGTATAGGGACATCCTACCCATTGGATGTTAGTTGATGGAGCAGTGCAAGGAGCAGGAAAGGGGAGGACTGGGAGCAGGCAGGACCTGTTTTTGAAGAAGTGTCTGGCTATATCCTGAGGAGGTACGTGGGGAGGGAGAGAGGGAAAATGAGCCATGTTGGCTGTGGCATGGGGAAGAGGAGACAGCAGCAGCTGAGAGCACAGTGCAGGTAGGCTGGGCCATGAATGACTGCGATTTCAACACATGAACTTTTCAAAGGCTGCCTTGCTTCAAAGCAGCACCTTATCTCTGGATGTCAGGCATCAGAAACAAATGAAAGAGCCAGGCATTCAGGTCACTCTCAACTAATAGAAGGTTTTGAATAGCCTTTAGCTCACAACAGACATAATGGTCTGTTCCTGATGCCACTGAACTATAAGGGGTCTGTGTTTTAGTGCTGGATCTCCTATGTTTTGGACCTGCACCTTAGTTTGGAGACACAGCCACACTCCCAGTGCCAGCTGTACACTGCTGTGCCAAGGCTGTTGGATCCTGTGGTTGCATTCAGAGTGTTGTGTGTAAGTACCTGGTGAAACAACTGGTGATGTAGGGGGTGAATGCAACAGCTAAGCATGATCCTATTCAAATGCAAGTGAACAGGTCTATCTCTTGTATCAAGCGCAGCTTAGCAGTAGGAAACCAGGTCTCTCCATGTTCCTAGATTTGCTAATGTTAGGTTGCTACAAGACTGTTCATGCTACAAAGGGATCAAAGGCATAGGACAGACTCTTTCAAGCAGAGCAGTTGAGATGAGTGAGACTGTGAGATTCCTGTGCTGCTACTGCTGCTGTCAGAGAAAAGACAAACCAGCTACTGCTTTTAAGGGTACACTTCTGTCCCCCTGGCCATGTCATATGGATCCTGAAAAAAGTGAGGTTTTGAAGAACTGCGTATCATATAGAGTAGAACTTGCCCGGTTGTTCTTTTAAAGAAAAGTTTTCTTTGTGGTTCCCCAAATGAAATAATCAAGTGTTTTTGAAAGAAAACTTTGCCCTTCTATTTTGACCTAGTGCTCTTAAGCATAGAGATTCATGCCTCCCATCCCACAGCCATTTGCTGGGATGCTTTTGAAGAAAAGCTTTTAACTTTTGTTTCACATTTTTCAGTTTAAGCCTTTTCATTTATTTTGAATTAAATATTTCAGACAGACCTGAAATAATGTCTGGTTTTCCTTTTTGCACTGTTTGGAAAAGGCTTTTTTTTTCAGCTCCCATTTGCCTTTGGTTGGAAACTTAAAGCTCCCAATATTTGCCAGCTTTAAGTGAAAATTCCTTAGCCACTGGGTATAATGGTTTGAGCATTATAATCCTACTGAAGTCAAAGGAATCAGTCTGATTTATACCACATGGTTATCTGGACCGCTAAGGGAAATGAAATCAGTGTCATGGATTAAATTCACCATCAGTACAAGAAAACCTGTTTGCATTTGTAAGATTATATCTGTGTTTCCTTATACATAAAGTTTGTCCAAGTTTCCACTACCAGTGTTGTCACCTTCATGCTGCAGGTTGTGGTTCAAACCAGTAACACAAACCCAGGAAGTTTTTGCTGGAGCAATACTTCAGCCTTTGGGCCCAAGATTTGCAGCAGTGTTTATGTGACCCTGAATTTTAAGTAGTTTGCTATCATCTGTTCATTTTGAGTGTTTGTGCCAGAAATGAGTATGAAGATAGAAATGAAGCAAAATTAATGGGAAGATAATTGTTTTGATTAATTATTTTTTGAAGGATGGACACAGTAGTAAAAAAAAATAATTGGGTTTTGCCAAAGGAATAACAGCAATACTTTGTTTCGCTACCAGAATGATCACTGATAGGAACAAACTGGTGCAGAAAGACTTCCTGAGCTATTTCATTTGCATAGGCAAGGAAAATGTTGCAGCTTGGAAAATGAAACATGCGATTTATGAGCACAAAGGACTTAAAGTCAATAATTTGTTCTCCTTATTTATTCAATAATGACTTTGACAGTTCCTCTGGGTTTGAGTAGATACAGGGTTTTGGGCTGGCAGGATACAATGTCCTAGCTGATTTCCAAAACTGTCACTGATCTTTGATTTATATTGTCTGTATTTTCCTCTTTGGACTAGTTAGTACCATCAGGCTCTTGCCTGCCTTGCCTCAGTATGCAGCAGCCTGTCTCCAGGGTAATTTCAGGTTGGTTTGTCCTACATCATCTCAAAGAGGTCGCAGCTCTCCTTCTGTCTTATCCTGTTATGAATGAGGTTTAAAATCTAAAAAGACATTAGAATTGTGCCTGGACCTTGTGCTTGGGTATGTGTTGGGCTCCATGCACTCTTCTAAACTTCCTTTGAATCTATGCTTGTAGCAGATGAGGCATCAAATTTGTGTCACTCACCACTGGTACTAGCAAGAGTGGTTCTTGCCTTTTTGAGCAGCATGAGCCTTTCTTTCACTGTAGCATTTTGCCCTTTTCCTGAATCTTTGTTAGTTGCTGTGTGCTTGAAATGATTTAAAATGACAAGCACAGTGGAAACTGTCTAGGGTGTATAAATTGCTGTGAATTATTTCAAATTAGAGAAGAAAGCGAAGAATGAAGGCTCTTGGCTGTAGTGTCAGCATAATCTACCTATCTCTGTCTGAATTACATGGGCAAACCCCTTCATAAAAACTAAGTCCTGTGCTGCACCAAGGCTTCCTTTTTGCTTCACCTTCAAGGAGCACAGCAGAGGCCTTTTTAGCAGGGTCACATGGAAGTATCCTGGTGGTTTTGGGCATCCATGAAACAGGTGTAAGTCCAACTTGCCTGTCTTCCAGGTAGATCCTCATGCAAGAAGAACTAACTGTGGCATAGTTACAGCACGTGGCTTTACAGCTGACATAGAAAAGCAGGTGAATAGTTTTGGGGAGGATTTTATTTGCACATTTTGGATCTGATTTTGTTAAAGTCAATGACAACTTTTCGAAGCACACAGCAAAAGATAGAAGGATTTGGAGGACTTGTCGATGTTCCTGGAGTGCTGTGACTTCCTTAATCCTAGGGAATGACAGAACTAGCTGGCATAAATATTGTTCTCATACAATTTTTTCCTGTTTTTTTTTCTCTCCCCCCCCCCATTTCCTCATTTCTCTATACCACCCATTTACATTGTGCAAACTGAGCAGTGAGACTTTGTCAAGGCAGAGAGTGGAAGGCAGTTCTGCAGGATTTAGGATTATTTAACATTAAACTGTTATCAGGATGTGTTTTTAAAAAAGAAAGTGTTTTTCCTAACAAGCCTGGTACATAAAGAATTTCTGGCTGAATCTGTAAATTCCCACAAGGAAATGTTGATCCTTTATTTAATGTTTGTTTTATCTGCTCCCTACTGGAGCATATTGGTGGTACATAAGTAGATTGCTGTCATATGGCTCCAGACAGTTGCTTCAGACAGCAATTCTACAGATCCTTGACAGGGAAATTGTGTTTATTTTTTTCTAATAACATGTATAGTCCTTGTAATTTGTTTGAGAGAGATTGTTTTAACTATAAAGCCACAGGTATTATTTTTCAACTAGAACCAGACAAATTTTTCAACTATATTAACAGTACCAAGGGAGACAAATTTTCTCATATTCACACTCTTCTCTTAGGTAAAACACTTGCTAAGATAAAGGAAATACTGATGTGAATCTAGACTAACTGGGGAATTTTTTCATAGTAACACAGCTTTTGAGAACTGGATACTAGAAATACAATATCACTGTGCTTGTTTCTTCACCTTGCTTAAAAGCCAGCAAGAAGACTAAGATGGGGGAACACTGCTTCCAGTGGGATGGCAAGCAGAAGTTTTCCTGTATGTGTGGATGACTGGGTCTGTAGCACTAGCATAGATATTGGATGAAACTGAACTTTAGTCAGGGTTGTAAATACTCTCATAATTCCCACAGGCCAAATGGGGTCTGGACCCTGAATTTTGGAATGGCTAGACCAGTGCTCGGTGCCTGGGGAACGAAAGTGTCTCACTCCATCTTGGGCCAGCCCAAGTGACTTGAAGATGACCTGGCAAAAGTCACTGGGGCTTTTTTGTTGGGATACTGACAGGGATAGAAAACTTTTGCTGTTCTGCTCACAGAGCTACAAACCTTAACTGGCCTGCAAAAGCAGACAGTGTGGGTGAAGGTGCTGTTGCTAATACAGGCAGCCCTATGATTTTAGAAACTGCTGCTTGACCCCAACTAATGATCAAGAGCATTCTCTGGAGTGCATAGAAGAAACAGCCATCACAGCCATCACAGCAGGTCTCTGATACCTGGACCAATTCTGCTTCAAGGAGCAAGGGGAGAAGAAGAGCTTTATAAGGTGTGCACCCTCTGGACTCAAGCCTGCTGAGGTCAGGGGAGATTACACCCATGGCAGGAAAACTAAATCTTAATTTGTTTCAGAAGGTGTATCTTGTACAATTATTTCCTTCCAGAGGCTCTGGCCTTATTTGTTGTTCTGCTGTGTGTGCCAGTTAACCTAAGTTTTGCTTTTGATGGAGGATGGTTGCTTGTATAAAGTCCCATTACCTTTCTGCTCTAAATGGCTGATTTCACAAAGGAAGCCTTTTTAAGCATTAATAACATTTCTTCAGATGAGCTTAATGAATGACGAAAGAGGAGTCCCTTAAATACCTGCCTTCCCAACATCCTGCAGCAATGAGGACACGACCTTGGGAGTTATTTAAAGTAATATATTTTTAATTGCATCTTCTAGCTACGAGAGAGGACTGGGATCTTCAGTACAATTCCTTTCAAGGTGACCTTTGCACAGTTGTGTTGTCTGGACAAGCCATGGTGTCACTGTTAATAAGGGCATTCATTTGAAAAATAATATCACCCATGTTAGGTCTGCTGGCATCCTATAAAAGTACAGTGGCTAGGAAGGTGTTAGTATAACTGTGCAACGAGATTCTGCTCCCATGGAAGGCAGTGGTAAAGTTCCTACGGTGCTGAAATTAGCCAGGGCTTTCTCGCTTAGTCTTTCATTGAGGGGCATGAGACGAACAGCACGAGGGGTGCTAAGACTCCTGCTCTTGTGTTCATGCAGTTTAAATACTGTGCTTGTCACTGTTCTGCTGTCTTGAACCAGAAAATCACAAAGAAATTTCCTGAGTGTAAAAATTGATGTGTTTGTTGCTCCAGACTCTATCTATCAGTCTTAGAGACTGATAGGGAGACAGAGTTGGTCTTCTCTATTAACTGACGGTACATAACAAAACTACCTCAAGGCTGTATACCAGGTAGGGAGTCTGCTTTTCCTCAGCTACTGGTTTTGGCCAAGGATTTATTTCTAGGTAAGGCAAGTGGCTATAGAGAGATAGTCAAATCAGAATAGTACCTGCCTTCCCATGCTTTGTACTCCCATTGACAGAAAAAAACAGTCAGTATCAGAAAAAGTTTTTGACCTGCATGTTCCTGGCTCCTCTCTGAGCTCGGCTGCCAGCTGATGGCTGCTTCAGGAGCTGCTGTGACTATAGTTCAGTTCCTGTTGACAGTCATACACCTTACAGCCTCTGCAGCTGGCAGCCTTGATGGCAGGCACAGCAGAGAGGTGTAGGGCTGAAGGAGGAGGAAAAATAAACAGCACTCTCATAACAGGATGTGACCATCCTGCTTCCATGATTCATATCCTGAGCAGCATCCCTTGGACTGATTCAGCCCAGTGACCAGGTCCTTGGCCCACTGGTTTTTCTTTGACATTCAGGAGACTTTCTGATTTTAGTGTTATTTACAAGGAAACTGGTTTTGCCCTGTTTTTTCAGGAACTCCCACTCTTGGCTCTCTTGTGAGGTGAAAATTTCTGCTTCAACTAGTGCTCTCAAAGGGGCTTTGTAGTGCTGCAACATTACCTGGCATTTTGACATTAGAGGCTGCCTCATCTTACAGCATTTCTTGTAGAGCTGGTCTGCGCATTCATCAAGGAGAAATGTGGTGAGGTTTCTGGTCAAATGTTCATTCAGTGTCCACTTGCATACGGTGCTAAGGTCTCCCTCCCCCTACACTGCCTTCTCCTTCGGCTTTTCAGTCAGCTTTAGCATTTTCTGGCTGCTGAATACTTGTGGAGCTTTGTCAGGGAGCTTTTGGGATGGCACACCTCTGAGGGCACCAGGCTCCCCTCTTGCCTACGGACACCTCTTGTTTTCCTTTCCAGCACCTGTGTGCCTTTTAAGTAGGTTAGGTTCTTTCTGAACAATTAGAAAATTTCCAGCTGCTACTACACAAACTTGACTGCCGTGTCCATGGTCTTCCTGAGTAGTTATCCTCCCTATTTAAAACCCAGAAAATGAAAGAGGAAGATAGAAGATACTTATTTGTAATGGATGCAAGAGGAAATTGAGTGTTTATGGTACACTCACACTGTCAAAAAACCCCGACTTTCCCTGATGAGAAAAGTGAAAACATACACGCAAATCGTGAAAACATACATATCTTCTCCTCAGGTCTCTGCAACTTGGAAAATTGAGGATTTATGTGTTTTCCTGAAGATAAGTAATTTTATGGCTATTTTTCTAGTTTCATGTACTTCTTGTGGAAAGACGGAACCTGCAATTCCCAAGCAGCTCCTCTACACCTAACAACAGTTTTTATAGCTTGTTTCCTTTTCCATAGCTAAGTTTAGCTCTCGGCTTTTCTATGTCTCATTCCCCAGGCAGATCTCACAAGTAGTTGAGCTGTTTGTATTTTCTTCCTGCATGCACCCAGCAGTTTGAAGAAATGAACTGCATGATTTTATGTCAGATTGGTGGGACAAATATCAAAAGATAAGTGAAAATCAAAGATTGTCTCTGAAGCTATCATACCACTGAAATGCTCACAGCAGAAGGTGGCCTTGCTGAGGTGGGATTTATTAATTGTCACAGAGATCTCTGCAAAAACTTGAATTTTTCTTGTATGTCTTGTGAGTTCCATTCGCAACCAGTCCCATGTCTCTGACTTGGCTGCTGACCTGTGCTCATGTCACTGCAGTGTCTGTGTGCATTGAAGAACTGCACATAACCAACAAGAAGACAGGGCTGCCTTCAAATTTTCACGGTCCAAGTATATGGCTGGGATAGCAGTCAATGAAACGCACGGCTGTGGAAAGGCTGAACTGCGTAACACAGCAAGAGTAAGCAAGGGAGAAGTTAAAGCTGTTGACTGTCAGTCATGGGCTGACCTTGGCATCTGCCTGTTCCTTTCCCATAGACAATGTTTTGCAGGAGAAGCAGCAGAGGGGAAGCTTTGAAGAATGCTGCTTTGGGGGCTGCAAGCTGACACGTTGGGAATGGATGTAGGTGCTGGTGCACAGGAGCAGGAGTTGACTGCTTGCTTCTGGAGCATTTGTCAGGGTGCTAACCCAAACCAGTGAGGCTGCAAGGGTTTATCTCACAGTCTCTGTAGGGCTCTGAGATGATCCTGCCTTTGGAAAATTTCTGCTCATAACCTTGGGGAAGGCTGGGGTCCTTGTAAGGTGATTGCATCTGCAAAATCAAATAGTGGGATAAATTTTAGGGTCACAAAATGTTCAAGAACTCCTCAGTGTGATTGCACTGCATGAGATGGAAAAAAAAAGCCTGCCTGGAGCAGAGCAGCAGATCAAAAAAGATTTGAGCTCTCCCAGCAGTATCTCAGATAATCTTTTTCTATGACATTAATTTCCTTGGGCAGAAGATTAAGCACTCTTAAATGAATTATAGTCATTTTAGTTTCTGCTTTCCTTGCATATTGCTGCAATTATCAGTGTGGTCTCTCAGTTGCCCTGCTGCCATCACAGAGTCAAAAAGGTTAGTAATGGTTCGGCCAAAAATGGCTCCATCTGTGTATGTGTCTGTGTCACTATTGCATAGAATGAGCACTTCTGATATTTTGATGGAATTAATTTAATACCTGTGCCCAAACAAGGTCTGGTCACCACTTATCAAAGACATTCAAGGTGAATTTTAGATGGGAGTTGTACTGGCTTTTTCCTTTGGGTAAACTCCATTTCACTTAGACAATTCCTTGTAAGTCCCTAGTTAACCTAGTGGGTCATCTAATAGTGTCTTAAAGGTTGTGTTGAATTACTGAAGAAAAATTTATCTGGTCTGTGGTCAAAGTGTTAAAAATCCAAGGCAGCATTCAGACAGACATCCTAGCTACTGCCTAGGCTGAATGGATAAACTCAGGAACTTTAATCCCAAAAGCAGAGATTAAGCAAAGGAGGATTTTTATTAATTTTTGGGTGTTATCAGGGCATACTTTTTAGACCATATGCCTTGAAAGAAGAGGTACCACAATCTGCACTAATGCTAGAAAGAGCCCTAACAGTTGCATTGCTTGAGACCTTCCTTCAGATTGGTATTCCTGAAAGCTAGTGCACTGTGCTGCATGGATTTACTCTGCCTGCTCCAGCACACAAAGGGTGGTCCAGCTCAGGAGGATCTCAGTCACACGAGATGCTCTGATACTTTCTCACTAAGAGTTTTGAGACTCCATTAACTGACACTCCAAACTGATTGAATGTAATGAGAGTCTTTCCACTGACATCATGACTTTGATTTATACCCTTAATACATAACACGTTGTTTCAAATGTGAGCCTTAATATCCTTGTTCAGTCTGCAGCCCTTCCAAGTTAAATACGAATAAACAGAGAGAAGGAAAAAACCCCACAAGACAAGTTTAAGAGATTTCTGTGTGTCTATTAGAGACAACTCTTCACTAATGCAAAGAAGAAGAGGGAAAGGGTGTCTTTTGCCTAGGAATTCAGAGTCTGAGGGACTGTTGGCAGACAAAATGTTGCACAGCTGAGTTATTTTCTATCAGAAACGGCAACCAAACCTCTCATGCAATAGTTAGACCAGTAAGAGGG
This sequence comes from Pseudotriccus pelzelni, assembly GCA_035584735.1. Lineage (NCBI taxonomy): Eukaryota > Metazoa > Chordata > Aves > Passeriformes > Tyrannidae > Pseudotriccus > Pseudotriccus pelzelni. The sequence continues at coordinate 27,569,364 of JAWMRA010000113.1, forward strand.
TTAATGGACTAAAAACCTTGTAGTTTGTGTTAATTAAATCTGTCAGCCCTTTCTATTTTTAATCTTGTTTCCTAAAGAACTGAGGCTTATACAGTCATCATGGCTGTCTGTCTGTCTGTTGGTCCCCTCCCACTCCTTCATGTAACTTTTTTAACTGTCAGCAAGTTTCAGCCAATCTGGAAAGAAAGGAAAGCCTCTCAAAGAAATTACCATTTTTATGAGTTTCGTGAAGACTGGTGGAAATTTTCCAAAGGCTGGATTAATGTCCCCTCAAGGTAAAGCTGTGATCATTCAGCCATTGTCCTTTCTGTATATGCCCAAGTGTACAAAACCCATCTGACCTATCATCGTGTGAATGGTTTTAAACCATCTGTAGTATAAGTTGTTTCTTGCTTGCCTCAAAGCAGTGGAAAAGTAAAAGTTGTGTGGGAGCCAAAGACGTCACTGGAGACTTTCTACTGTTTGGAGGGGAACTCAGGATGTCTGATGGGAAAGAGAAATAAGTGAGACTACCATGATGAACAGGTCTGATGGCAACAAGGGAGGAATACCTAGAAGGTATCGTGTACTGTCAGTTTTTCAGGGACATGACTATTTTTGAAGGATGAGCAAACATCAGAAAACCTGAGAATATTGTGGCAGTGAGGGGTGCAAGTAACCCCAAAGGTGCAACAGGGTGGTAGTAGGCTAGGTTCAGCAGTAGTATGGGGGTAAGTAACAGAAATCCATAGGAAACTGAGTGTGGTTATCTTAGCTGTGAAGAACTTGTTTTCTCGAGCTTTTTGTTGGCAAGGTTAAACTAGGGAATGACCGAAGTTATCCAGAAGACATGCTCTCATGATTTCTTTGAAACTGTGCAGTTGTACTGATAGAGGTAGCGACTCTTCTTCATGATAAATTGTGGCCAGAAAGTATACCCACCCTCTGCTGTCTGTGTTCCTGGCAGCACCCACTGGTGCTTCCTTGATTCCAGGGCTTAGTTCTTAAAAGGATGATCGTCTTGCTGTGCCCGTGCCACAAAGTTGGAGGTGCATTGATTAAACAGAGTCTTTGTGAGCAGTTCCTTGGAAGATGTGAGGTGGATCCTGCTTTACAACTACGTGAAAAGCTTATACTTACTTGGATGGCAATCAACACGCCACGGTAGATGAAGCGTTGGTCGTCTGTGTATCGTTAAGGAGCTCTAAGAGTCAATTCAGTCCAGACAGTAAACAATGAATTGCTGACACTTTCAGCACTGCAAGGGCTCAAGAATACCAGCATGCACATCTGAGCTGTATCAGTGGAAGCACACAAGGATTAGATTCTTTTGGTGACGGCTGCATTTTTATGTGAATAATCTGATGGGAGCCTGATGGTGTCCAACACATCCATTCTTGCCTTGTGAGTCTTTCACCATCTGAAATGTTGTTTGTTTTAATGACACAATTATCCTTTATATATTCAGTTAGACATGTGGGTTGCATTCCCCCCTCCCTTCTCTTTTTTTTTTTTGAGTTATAATTAGTTTCCCTGAGAGGCAGCAGCTTTAATGCTTGGGTAGTTTTCTGAGAAGCTGGGACTGAAAGAAGCTTTTGGGAAATGACAATTATATGTCCATGTTTTTTATTTGGTATGCTTTATTTTAGTCTTTGTCTAGGCTGAAAGCTCTTGTTGACTGGCAGAAGATGGATTGAATCAGTGAAATTAGGCAATTTCAGTGTCGTCACCTCCCCAAATCATACAAAGAACTTGTATATTGATTGAAACTAAAGTGCAGTTGTTTTGCTGAATTTATATAAAGTACTAGTACAAAAAAATGGATGTGCCCTTCCCCCTGTCCTCCGGGGCATTGATTGAATTCATGTGAAATCTTTTGCTGAATTTTTATGGAAGTTTACATTATATGAACAGAAAATTTCATAATAGGTGTTCGTATCAAGATATTTCTAACACCATGCAACTATTTAGTCAGTGCATATTGGAAAATAGGAAAAAAAGAGGCTATTGGTTTGGAAATTATCTTGTAACCTCCTTCTATATTCCCCTCTCTGTCATCAGCCCAAGGTGGCCCATGTCTGTCTTGGGGACCTTGTGTTACACCATGAAATTTCCCCTGAGACTGCCTGCATTTATATGGATGCATACAAACTCTGCAGTGGGTTTAAACAGTAGTAAAAGAAAACACCTGTGGAAACTTGTCAGAGATCATATAAGCTGTTACCTTTTGAAGCTTGATACATGCAATTAGTTGCCCATTGTGTTATTTCCTGGCTTCGTGGCGTCCTTAAGAAAAAAAACAAAAGAGAATGATTTTCACAGGATTGGTAAAGCTCCAGTGGGGATGCACTAAGATAAGGTCTCCCCCAGCACCAAGAGAACACATGTAAGTTTACCTGTGGTGCTGTTTTGCAGCAACGAATTCAAGGAAGAAGTTTTGAGAGCATCTGAAAGGTCTTGTGTGCTCTGCCTGAGTGAAAAGGTTCATTATTGCACTGAAATGATTAAGAAAATAATTTTATTTCTGAGACAGGATGGGGACACATCTCCCCCCATCTTCTTGCCTGCAGGGAGCGGCACTGACTCCTGCCACTCCAAGGAAGGAATTTCTCTCCCTCATATGGGGCAGACTGCTTGCTTGCCCAAAGTGCTTCTTGCAAGAGAAAAGAAGGGGACAGTGTGAGGTGTTGCTTTTTCTCAGCAGCTGGTTTGGCCACTGTGGAACTCCTGGGGCAAGTCAAGCACTGCCTCCGACTCTGCTCCTCTCACTGCCTGGCCCTGGCTGCTGAGGAACAGCGAAGGGGCCCTTTGAGACAGCGTCTTAAAATTAAGCAGGGAGAAGAATCAGTACTTCTTGTAAGTTATTTCACCCACCCAGTTTCTCCTAGCTTCAAGACAGGACAAGCCAGGGTTTCCATCTCTTCTAGGAGACAGCAACTGTTTCTCTCCAAGAAAGCCCATAGCAGCTGGAAATGGAAAAGCCCTCATGGGTCTCTTAGTCATTCTCTGCCTCTTGCTATCTTTTTTTCTATTTTGTGCTAGTTTTACCTGTCTCTTGTGAAGAGTTTTCAATTCTTTATTTTAAATGAATTAGTATTCCCAGATGGAAAAGCTCATCTACTGGCAAAGTCAATTATATAATTTGTTTATACAGATTCAGTGCAACTAAAAGGTGGGGGAGAGGAGAAAATTCCTTCACCATCTTTTACTTGTTACTTGTCAAGTTGTGTATGCTGTCAGTAAAACTGTGCTCTTGAATGGTCAGGGATGGTGTGTTCCCAAAAGGTTGATGGTAGGGAACAGGAGACAGGGTGTCTGTCACTCTGGCCTGGAAGGAGTGTGCTGCGTAGTTCTCATCTTCTGCACGCACGATTAAAATTAAAGGCAAAAAAAATAGTCTTGGCTCTAGCAGTGAGAACCATACAGATGTGAACTGAATGGAAAGCTGATTTTTTTTTTGCCTGTATGTCACCATTTCCTGTGACCTGAAGAATAGATTTGTCTCAGAGTTTTCTGTAACACAGTCAAAGACATTAATTATCCGAATGGAAGAAAAGTACCATGTTCAGTGTTTCATTATGTGCTTTCTATGATTTATTTTAGGTGGGTCTAGCAACTTTCCAAAATCCCAGATCTGTTGGAGATTTTTTCTGATCCTTCCTTGGAAGCTGAGGAACCCAAACACTTTTCGGAACTGATCTATGCAGCCTCTTATAAAGCCGGTAAGGCACACAGGCAGACCAGGAGCCCTGTGTGCCATGTGGAGGAAAGCACGTGTAAAGCACATGTGAACCACATGTGTATTTTATCTATTGCTTAGGGATGAGATTCATACATGCCACCCTCCGCCCCACTCTCCATACAGGCACGTATAGCCAGTTATATTTCTGTTGTGTGATCAAACACACATCAGCCATCTATACACTTCCTGAGGATGGATTCTCCTAGGGACCCAAAAGCCCTGCCAACTGCAGTGGGGGCTCTAGGGGCACATCCTTGCTGCATGGCACTGCAGAGGGTATTTCCATTATTGTCCAAGCCCCGCTAGCCCACAGCCCCTCCTTACGTGCGTGGGTTCCTGCTCTGCTCACATGACCTGCATTTTCACCCTTACACACCATGCAGGTACCAGCAGGCATCAGCTTCCTGCTAATTGCCTCCTTCAGAGACCTCCCAGCTCCTCCACGTGGGCACCGTCTGTGTTGCGGCTCTCCATCAACAGGCGTGGAAAGTTGTAGCCAGCCACTTCACATGGTGCCTTTAACAAGAGGTTACCAGAGCGAATAGTCTAGAGTTTCACTTCCAAAGAACTGAGTTCAAATTCTGCTTTTGGTTGCAGAGGGAATTATGTTTAACGATCTCTTAATCCCTTGGGATCCTTTACAGCCCCCGGGGTTATCACTGCTAAATCATGCCCTCAAAGCTAGTGCTGGGCGCTCTCTCAAATTCTCTCTCAAGATAGGGCTTGTTCAGGGACTTTTATGGATTTTTGTTCGCATGCTTGCTTTTTAAGTGGGACTCTTTGCAATTTAATTTGGGATTGTTTGTGAAAGATGTCTCTTTTCAGAAAGTTGCTGAGAGTTTTTTGTGTAGAAAGTTGAACATTCTTCTTTCTGGCTAAAAGGTATATGGCACCAGAAAATGTAACTGGGAGAGGGAGTAAGATGTACAAAGGAGAATGGGGAGCATGAGCAGCCTAAATCAGAGTTGCCATAAGACATTCAGAGGAATTTTCAAATTGAATTTTTTTGGATTTTGCTTTCTACGGGAGTATTACATTTTTTCTAGGGAAAGGAGGGAGGAAAGTATCTGATGGTGCAGGCCAGAGCTGATGTAACCACCTTTTTGCTGGCTTTTGCAAAACTCCCATGCTCAGAAGTACAATTATGCTTTGAAAGAGGAGTTCACCCAGAAGTGTAAGGTATGACAAATGCATCAGCTTCTGCCTGCACCTTTACATTTCAGTTCTGGGTCAGCAGTCCCCCATTTATGATACAACAGGAACATACTTTGTTCTGCTCCAGTAGCAGCACTTGACTGAGTGTTAGCAACTCATTAGGAAATTACATGATTTGTCTAAAGCTCTAGGCAAGGGACACATTTTTTAAGCAAGTATGGCATGTTCAAGTGATGCCAGAAATAACAATCTGTAAATTACAGATGAGGTGCACTGAGCAAGAAGTGTGTTATCTCTCTGAATGTTTAAATTTTTGCACATTTTGGCAATTTCTTTAAAGAAGGGAAGAGCTGGACTGTCAGCATTCATTTCAGTTTTGCAGTGCTATGGCTTTCTATTTATAATGGTCATGAAAGAGGTCTTGAAGGCAGCATTTCTTGTCAGTGAATTAAAAATTCCCTCATATCTGCAGTGTTTGCTTTAATTTAAATATTTGTCATGGTTAATGAAAGATAGACTGAGAAAGAGGGAGGGAAACCAAGTTTTCCAGGTCCCATCTTTTTGCAAGTTTACTTGCATCTTCTTCTTACTAGTGGTCAAAATTACAGCCCTCTGTGAATGTCTATGATGCTCTAAGGATGGGAAAATGGGTAGCAGCCTATGGCTAAGGGGGTTTCACTTCATGCCGTTATCTTGCAGCCTTGGATATTAGTGTGGTGAGTCTGGCCTATCTTGTTTATTGCAGCTGATCAAATTTAAAGTGCCTACCTTGAATGCTGAGGCAATTTCCTGATGCCATCCTTAAGTGGAGCAGGAGATATGCCCAGCGTGCAGAAAGATGCAGTTCAGAGCTCTGGCCATGCTTCCAGCTACAGAGCTGCCCCACTGCTTCCTGGTGCAGGAGCTCTGTTTTTGCAAATAAAAACCAGTCACGCTCAAGTCACATAATAAGCATCATAGACTTCTCATATTTAGTTCCCAGTGTGTACCTTTGGGCAACATTCACACTCTCCAGTGTCTGCTAATTAATTTGTTTTCTTATACTTTACTGAGATTTGGATTGGCACTGAAGCCCAAAAGGAAAGAATCTAGCTGTCAAAAAGTGAATATCTATAATGAGTGTAAGGTGTGGATGGAAACCACATAGTTGTCATACAGAAGCTATGACACAAAAGATGCCATTGCTTCCATACTGTTTCCTGTAAGGGAGAGAGATATTTTGAGAGGGCAGATGATGTGATTACAGGAGACAGCGACATGGAAACTGTCATTGAATGCTCCTCATGCTGAAATGGAGCAGTGTGCAGGAACAAGGCTGTTAGAAATATTTTAATAAACAGTGAGTTCATGGATGAGTAACAAAAGTATATAAGAATTGATTAAACATGGCTGGCTAGCCTGTGCAGCATTGTCCAGTTGAGGAACACAGGATTCAGAGTGGGAAGCTGAGGTTTTCTTCCCGGCCCTGAAAATAGTTTTCTCTAAGATTTCAAGTTGTATTTTCCACTGATTTCATATTCTTTGGACCAGCAACATGTGCCTCAGTTTCCTCATCTCTAAAATGCTGCTGTTTGCTAACATAATTCCAGACCATTGATTATAAGTTATATAGGACCCTGCAGTGAATAGTTATGGAAATCTGAGATATTGATTAATCATCACTGGTTTTAGCTCCTGGTCCTGTTCTGCATGATGTCAGACTTCGCAGGCCTATATAAAGACCAAGCTTCTGTTTTAGTGTCTGGGACCTCTTCTACCAGCCTCGGTGCTCAGGGATTGCCTGCCTGCTGCGATGCCACCCTGGCTATTACCCCCTTGCTCCCAGGCCCTGCACTCACATGCCCAGTGCCAGGCTCCTGCAGGCAGTGCCAGCTGTTGAAATGGCTTAGTAGTGAATCCTAGGGCAGCCAGTCTGTAATAAATTAATCTTCTTGCAGTCTGATGACTATAAGGAGTAATCCTAACATGTATCATCTTTGTCCATAACGGCACTGCATCTTGGGTGTCTGTATTTTAGGAATCTTTTGTGCTCCCCATGGTCAGTAGATATGTTTTATTCATGGTGCTTCAGGGAATGTGTGATACATTCAGAACTGCCCTTGAAAAAGTTCAAGTGAAGTAAGTAAACCCATGCTTTAAATAGGCTGCATTACTGAAAATGACCTGAACCATGAAACAAAAGATGAAAGTGTGCAGGTGACTAGTAAAAGACAAAGGACAGAAAATAGAAGGCTGATGCACAGCTCGTTTGGTACATGCAAGTCCTCTGGCTGTGTTCAGCTCAAGCTCTAGTGAGGCAGGCGCAGGAACCAACACCCCAAACCTCCTTGCAACAGTGGAGTTGCAGGGAGGTGGTGGCGGTCATTTGTGTGACTGATTTTTCCTGTCCCCACTGTGTAACTGTGGAAATGCCAAGCTGAAGTCTCTAGGCCTGCATTGGAAATACAGAGACAGCCCTTCCCTGAGATGCAGTGGGAGGTGTGGGGGCTGCCTCCTGCTCCGTTTTAGCAAGAGAACATCTCTTCAGCTCCCCATACCACCTTCTGCACAATGACAACCAGCATATGACTTGGGACTGAAATCCTTGCAGCTGATGGAAAAACAATTAGGATCTCATTAAAATTCTATGTGGAGAGCCAAGAAAAGGAAGATAATGTCAAAGGAAAGGTGATACGTAGGACAGTATGGAGAATTCTCTTAAGTTAAGCTTGTCATTAGGCAGGAGCACAGAAGGTGCTAATTGTACAGTGCATTTCATTCATCCCACAAAGAATAATTAACAGTTTCCCTTCTGCCTTCACTGAAATGAATTGATTCAATGCATATGCTCTCTTGGTAAGGAAGGAGTTGTCATATCCTGGATCCTTACATGCATAAAAATTTTACTGCTGGGTTTCTTCACCTGCTGATTGTTGAACAGGAAGTGTTATTAGTCATGTGAGAGAATGCTGATTTCATTAATCTCTTTGTGTGTCTTCATTTGTTTCTGCTGTAAAAATTATTGACCCAAGATGTGAAGCATTGGAATGAGCATTGGAACTGCCTTTCAGGTAAACACATGCTTAGTCCTGAGCAGTATTATTGTGACAGAGTGACAGCTGCTTTGCAAAGCAAAACTTAGTCTCACCAGGTCCAGTTTGAGTATTTGTGCACAGCTTCCCAACATCTGGCATTCCTCATGAAATTGAGCTAGAGGTGATAGTCTTCACTTCCTTTTAAACATGAGGAGATACCATTGTATCTTACTACCTGGCTGATGATCTCTACTCCAGCAGTGGCTATGCTTCAAGGCTGGGGTGAAGTGATCCATGTCCATGTGGCCTTTTTATTTCACAGAAGTCATTCAGAATAATTAGAGATTACAAAGCGTCTGACATTCCTGGCTGAAAATGCTACCTCCAAGTATAACGATAATGTTACTCTACACACTGCTGGAGTCTCCGTAGGAGAAGCTGTGTGTGTACAAGCTGGCATGCTTGGTGTTAACTGAAATTCTTCATCCCAATCCATGCCAGAGACAGTCCCAAGAACCATTCTTCCCCTTTTTCTTGGTCTAGGCATCTTCAGAGTTCAGGGAAGTTTTCCTGTGTTCTTGATGCCTGCCCATGGCATCAGTAGACAGCTGGCTCTGAGGCTCGTGACAGCTGCAGTGCAAATGTGGGAGCTGCACAGTTACACAGCCTCTCCACTGCCCTGCTATCCTGCTGTTTGCACTACACCAGCACAGCTAAAGGGGTCCTTTCATACCCTCATTTGCTTCTCATTGGCTTCTCGTTGGCACTTTGGGCATACAAGAATAGACTGCTGCAAAGTGCCATCTTATTTTCAGCATTGTAGACACCTGCTACCTGCACCACTTCCATAGTGTGTGGGCTCTGAAAGTGCTGAGCCAAATTCTTTCCAAATATTTGGATGGAATCTTGAGACATAGGTGGAAGATGCCCTTGCACTGTGTCTTTTGACACAAGCTGAGACAGCAGCATTCTGTCCTCAGCCCCACCACTGAGGTGCAAGCAGTCTTAGCTGCTGGAAACCAAGGAACATGTGTACACCCACGTCTCCCTGGCCTGGTCTGTCCAGCCTTTGGTTCACCAGTCAGCCCCACAACTGATGTTTATTTGGCTTACATTGTGTCCATATGGCCCCTTCTGTCCAACTATTGTATCCTGTCCAAGCTGGCACACAAGTAATCTGACTGAAATTGGTCTTGAGAGAGAAAAAGAAGAGTTCAGGGACTAAAAAAGGGATATGCCAGAAATAAGCTTTCTTACCTTTCTTAAAGCACTGACACCATTCCCAAGCTAAGCGCAATGAACTGTACATTAAGTCACTCAGGAAGGATTTTCTTTGGGCTAGTCTGTGGCTAAATAGTTATTATTTGGACTTTTCCCAAACTATTTTCATTCAGACTCCTCACCATCTACCTATGAAACTTACATTACACTGAACGAGCCATGAAGTTAAAAGGCAATCAAATGAAATAGGCAGGCGGGGGGAAGGAGGGAAGGAGATGCCTTTGGTGCTTTGCTGAAAGCTCAGGTGGATACAGTTGCTGACGGTGAAAGTAATTGTTGTACTGCTAGGCCGAGAGGGATGCCTGCGAGGTGTGAGCAGGAGGGGTGTTTAGGGGTGAAAGCACACAGGCTGCTGCTGTAGGAGATGCTCTCTGTCAAGCAATGAAGAAATCTTATTTTACTGGGATCAGAGAGCTGTTGCTTTATAGAATCAGGAAAGCTTGCAGGTCTAGATCTTAGAGGTCTCCAAATAATCTTACAGTGTAACAGAAACAACTAGAGAAGTCCTTGACAGATGAGGACTAGCTGGCTGAGGTGCCTGTCTTAGTTTCATTTCTTTTTGAATTGAAATGGCAGAAAAAGTAAATTAAACCAAAACCTGCAGATTAACAACTGGCAGGAGAGACAGATCATAGCATTAAAAAAGGTCATTGTGATTTTCGACCCAATTCTCGTGTGACAACCAAGAACCATTTCTGCAGGAGTTGTGAATGCAACTCAGTTGCCAGTATAGTGAGGAGGGAGGATTTCTGTTGGTCTGGGGACAGGAGACCACCAGCTTTCAAAATGTTGTAAGTATCACTGGTTTTTGCATGCCTAACAGAAAAAATGTCTCATGCTGGGCATCTGAATCTAGAAGCCTCTTTTAAACCTTGTTTTGTTTTTTCTTGTTGAAGTAGAAGAAACATTTCTAACATGCAGTCCATTCTCACGGGCGCATTGACTTAAAAGTTAATCATAGTTCTGGCCCCAGATGGTTACAGTGCATCTGCTTCTCCATCTGTGGGAGTCTTAAAGGATACTTGATAGCTGTCCAAGAAAGTGCTTCAAAATTGTATCATATAATGGCAAAATAACTAGATAGCATAATCCAGAATGATCCTAAGGGAAATGGAGGTGAAATAAGTGTCTCAAGCCCTCAGCTGTGTCCTATAGATTTCACCTGAAATACAGGTTATTGTATGTCATGCATGAAGTGTTATTCATAGTAGATGTGCACTGAAGATGTACCTACCTAATTTTCATCAGGGAAATGCTGTAGAAAGATCCTTCCTGCTTTGCCATGAACAGGAATCTTACAATTACATAATAGTAAACAAAACATTTCTTCAGCTATTCTATTCTATTCTATTCTATTCTATTCTATTCTATTCTATTCTATTCTATTCTATTCTATTCTATTCTAT